>CM032124.1:23605276-24805276 GCA_018894105.1 Jacaranda mimosifolia
CCAAGATAAAGTAATATTTTGAATATGCTAAAGGATTGGGTATAGTTGGTCGTGATAGTGTAGTGAGTCTATCCCCTCTTTTTTCCCTTTCCTAACACCCCCCAAAAAGGGGGTAATTAATTACTAGTTAACAGAGCCAAACCTCCAACTTTTGGATAAAATAAAAAAAGATGTTGCGGAGACAGGATTTGAACCCGTGACCTCAAGGTTATGAGCCTTGCGAGCTACCAAACTGCTCTACCCCGCGCTGAAGAGAAGAAGTAAAAACTACTAGACAAACAAGGATTGAATGTGCCCCTCTACCATATCTGTACAAATAGAATAGTACATTTATACAGAATGGTAAAGAGGCCCTTTATGATCATCGACCATAGAAATGAAATGAAAGGTTAATCCTTACCAACTTGATCTTGTTGCTCCTGGCAACAAACATGCATGAACCATTTCACGAAGTATGTGTCCGGATAGTCAAAGTCTCGATAGTTAGCCCTCGGTCTTCCGGTCGAAAAACAACGGCGATGAAGGCGTGTAGGTGCACTATTCCGTGGTGGGGAATTATATGCACCAGCATAAGCTGAAGAACTTGCCACTACCGACTTGCTACTTTGGCTATCTAGTAGATTCTCCGGGTGGGTCTTTAGTGAACTTGTTCTCTGATAAGCGCCCATTAACATGCACCCATGTCTAACATGGATTGCTTATGAATTAAAGCAATATCCATTTCCTTAGATTTATGCATCGTTAGTGCAAGTTTATAAGGATCTTAGATGCCCTGTCTCTTAAGATTTTATGAGTTGGAATGTTTTAAGATGATGATCGTGTAAAACTTATTTCATGATCACCACCCAGTGCGTGACCAATTGGCTGCAAAGCACTATTCCAACAATCTCCCGCTTGCCCTAAAGTTAATTTCCCATAGTCTTAAGACCCATCTTCTTAAGATGTCCTCTAAAGACCTTTTGTGTTAGGGGTTTAGTTAGTGGATCTGCTATATTCTCTTTTGAGGCTACCATCTCCACTCAAATGTCGCCTCTATCAATGATCTCTCAGATCAAATGATAACGCCTCAAACTGTGCTTGAATCACTGATGAGATCTTAGCTCTTTTGCTTGTGCAACTACTCCATTATTGTCACAGAAGATAACTACGGGCTCAGCAATGCTAGGTACTTTATCCAACCTTGGATGAAAGTTTTCATCCAAATACCTTCTTTTGCATCTTCGGAAGCTGCAATATATTCCGCCTTGGTGGTAGAATCGATCGTAGTGTCTTCTTGCGAACTCTTCCAACTCACGCGCCGCCATTGAGATATAAATCCTGAAGTGGATTTTAGGTTATCTACATCGGATTGAAAACTGGAATCCAAAAACCCCTCAAGTTTCAATTCTCCATTGCCAACACCAAAAATAAATCCTTAGTTCTTCTCAAGTACTTTAGAATTGCTTTTACGGTAGTCCAGTGACTTTTACTGGGGTTGGATTGAAAGCGGCTCGTAATGCTTAGAGTGTGTGATATATCTGGCCTTGTACATTGAACGACATATATTATGCTCTCTATAGCGGACACATAATGTATGTGTGACATTATTTCTCTCTCATTGTCAGTCTTAGGGGCCATTAACTTGGAGTGACAAAGACCGTGTCCCATAGGAATGAATCCCATTCTTGGATTCTTCTATACTAAATCTCTTTAGTATCTTATCAATGTACGGGGTTTGGGAAAGCTCTAACATCCTCTTAGATCTATCTCTATAGATTCATATTCCCAATACCGAGGATGCTTCTCCTAAATCTTTCATGGAGAATTATGTAGATAACCATGCTTTGGTACACTCTAACATTTCTCTCTCATTCCCAATGACAAGAATGTCATTGACGTAAAGCACAATAAACTATACACTATGTCTATTAGCCTTTATGTACACACAAGGCTCACACACATTTTTTATAAAGCTAAATGATTTAACCATCTTATGAAAAAGTATGTTCCAACTTCGAGATGCTTGTTTAAGACCTTTCGAGTTTGCAAACCTTTTGCTCACTCCCTTTGGATGTAAAACCTTATGTTTGTATCCATTTGCCATATCTCATAGTCATAATATGCGGCTATGGAAAGCATAATTCGAATGGACTTAGGCATAGTGATCGGTGAAAAGGTTTTCTCGAAATTAATACCGAGTCTTTAAGTGTAACCTTTTGCTACTAGTCACGCCTTAAAGGTGGCAACCTTTCCATCAACTCCTACCTTTCGCTTATAGATCTATTTGCAACCAACTGGACTATACCCTCTGGTGGATCTACCAAAGTTCATACTTTGTTGGAGTTCATTTCAGATTTCATGGCATCTAGCCAATGTCCCGATTCTATGTCCAACATAGTTTCCTCATAGGTCTTAGGATCACTATCTGTTTGGCCTGTCTCATGAAGGAATTCGAACCTTTCAGGTTGCTTCTTGATACGGTCTAATCTTCTCAGAGGTTGTGTGTTAAGCCCTTGATGTTCACTTATTTCTACTGCTTATGGGATGTTATGATCATTTTGAACTTCATCAAGTTCAACAACAACGCTATTTCAATCTAATAGAAATTCTTTTTCCGAAAAGGTGGCGTTCCTTGAAACAAACACCTTTTGTTCCTAGAGATCATAAAGGTAATAACCCAAAGACTCACTTGGGTATCCTACAAACTCATACAAGATGGATCTTGCATCTAACTTGTCTCCCACTAACAGCTTGATGTATGAGGGAGACCCCTAAAAATCTTAGAAAAGAGTAAGAGGGTGATTTACCATACCATATTTCATGTGGTGTTTTTGGTATCGACTTTGAGGATACTACATTTAGTAGCCTCGCCGTTGTTTGTAAGGTGTATCCCCAAAAGGATATATGCACATCGATGAAGCTCATCGTGGAATGTACTATGTCTAACAAGATATGGTTTGTTCTCTCGGCTACTCCATTTTGTTGGGGTGTGTCGGTTGGAGTCCATTAAGAGATAATCCCATTTTTCTTTAGAAAATTTAAAAATTCGAAACTCAAGTATTCCCCTCCTCAATTAGATTGAAGAGCTTCAATACTTAATCCTAATTACTTTTCTACATCATTCCTATACTCTTTAAACTTTTCAAAAGCTTCGGACTTATACTTCATAAGATACGCATGTCCAAACTGAGTATGATCATCGATGAAGGTAATGAAGTATGAATAACCTTCTCTTGTACTAACTCTGAGTGGTCCACAAACATTCGTATGGATCAAATTCAAAGGACTTGCGGTTTGCTCTGATTGTCCTACAAAATAAGGCTTGGTCTTTTTTTTCTTTAAACAAGATTCACAAGTAGGAAGATCCTCTATGCCATCAATGTTTAGTGATTTGAGGGCTTCTAACTTGTTCATCCTATTCTTGAAAATATGTCCAAGTCTAGCATGCCACAACATGGCATCTTCTTGGATATCTAGTTTTCTCTTACTTTGTTAAATATGCATAAATGATGGTTGAGAATCCAAAATGTATAATCCATTGTTTAATGTATCTTGAGCAACTAAAGAACCATTCTTTATTGCCTTCAAATTTCCTTTAGATATAGAAAAATCAAATCCTTCATTATCCAAAAGGGGACAGAAATAATATTTTTTACAAGATTCGGTACATAAAGCATTGATCTAATACAAGGAAGGAGTTCCTTATGTCTAACTTCATATCCCCATCATTTAGGCTCCTTTTTCTTTCCATCCCCTGTAATAAATTACAAAGGTGAGAACCACACGTGGTATCAAATGCCCATAAGGAAGAATTTGTCATTAAATACATTTCAATAAAGTACATACTTTTCCTAAGCTTGCAAGGTATTCCTTGCAATTTCTCTTCCAATGGACTTTCTCGCCACAGGAGAAACAAGTTGCATTGCCTTTAACCTCTTTCTTCTTCTTAACTTCTCCTGAGGCTTTTAATGGTTGATTTCTTTGGAGGAAGAACTTTTCTTCCTTTCACCTCCCTTTATAGCATCCCTAGGGCCCTTAGACTTAGAGGAAGAAGCAAGCATCAGTGGTTTGTCTTTCTTCATGGTCGCCTCAGTGCTCACCAACATATTGACCAATTCGTTAATCATAACCTCTTATTTCAATATGTTGAGGTTTATAATAAATTGGTCAAAGGAGCTAGGCAATGACTGAAAGATCAAAACACATAGAGCTCTTGTCCACAACCATGTCAATTGAGCAAATTTCTCAATGAGATCGATCATCTTAAGGCTATGATTATAGACACTTGAGCCTTTATTCATGCTAGTCCAGAAGAGTTCCTTAGACAATGAGAAATACCCATGACCACTTTGCACGCCATATAACTCTTATAGGTGCAAGTGTATCTTGTGAGTAGTCTTCATGTGCTCATGAGACTTTTAGAGCTCATTGGACATAGAATTCATCATAAGGCATCTTCTTTGTAGATCATCATCTACCTACTTCGTGAATGTTTCACATACCTCATTATCTGCATCATCACCTATGTTGTCCGATGGAATTTGAGTAAGCACATAAGTCCTCTTTTTAGAATCAAGAATTATCTGGAGGTTTGTAAGCCAATTTCAAAAGTTAAGCCCAATAAGCTTACTAGTTTCCAAAGTCACATTGAGTGGATTCTTAGTTATTTTGATTTCAAAAATCTACAAAGGCGAAAAAAGAGAATATAAGCATATGATAGAATATAGATATTGAAAACATGTTCATGGACTTTCAAGCATGTTTTTCTCCCACTATTTTATCAAATTCCTCACCCTCTTAAGGAATTTGAGAAATCTCATTTTCTAGTGAGAATCAAGGCTCAAAAAGACTTGTAGTGGACCCACAAATTGCCACAAACAATCCTAAGGTAAGCAACTTTTTCTAATTGTATCTCTATGCAATCCTTAATATGTATTGCCTCACTCTTCATGTAGACCCATAACTCATTCGACATCTACATTACTAGGTGTTTAAGTCGAACCTACCAATCAATCTTTGATTCTAAACCGCACTATGGCATTCCACGACTCATGAGACAATGCATAGGAAATGTCAAATTAAAGTTGCATCGTATGCGAAATATGAAGCATAGCTTTCCTATATAAACGTGACCCATAACTCGTGGGACATCACGCAAATGCGGTAGCATCTTATGTCACATACTATTGGTAGAAGGCATAGATTAATTAAACTCCTTTTAATTTGTATCCATTTTGACTTAATAGTTTGAAAACACTTAGACTCCTCTAAGTGGAGGGATTTTCTTGCTTGCAAAGATTTCATCAATTTTATCTTCTCTTATTTAGGTTTTCTATATCCTAAATATGCATCTCATACATCAATAGGATAAAGAAAGCATAAATTAGTAAATGCGCCTAGCATGCTCCTAAGGTGGGATGACCATAAGCCTTAACCAAGTAGTACACTTTAGAGCCATAGGTGCACTACTTAGTTGATTTTAAGTGGGTTGATTAAATTTAACTATTACATAAATGTATCACATACATTCATAGGTCTTTATGCCTCCTTGATTCCTTTGGCCTTCTTGTCTTCTTGCAACAATTACAAGAGAAAAGAAAGCATCACTCCTAGTGATTCCACTCTCATAACATTTACAAGATAGAAATTAAGAGGCATGCAAGCCCCTAGTTAATACAACATTTTTCAACAACTTGAAACAAATAAAATCAATATTAAAAGCTCATGTTCATCCCTGTTCATTCATTATCTATTCAACAATTAAATGAACAATAAATAAGAATTGACACTCAATTCAACAAATAAATGCTTATCTCATAAAAAATTAATCAACTAGCAAAAATAAGCATAACAATAATGCATCTTATTTTTGAACAAAATTGAAGATTAACTTGAACAAGACTTTAAAAGCATACTAAAATGTCAAACATAATCTTGAAACACTTAGACAACTTTTGTGCATCCAAATTGTGTGAAAAATAGATAAGAAACACAAAACACTACAAAATGCACCAAAAACAACCATGTGGCAGCCTTGGCTAGGCTGCTGCCCACAGCCATCTGGTTGGGTAGCCAGGTGGCAGCCCTACCAAGCCACCTCTCGGTCAAGTTCCTGGCACCTATTTCATGGTTTTTGTGCTCCAAATCCACATGGACACTTCTATAACACATTTCCACACAATGTGGATAAATTTTTAGATTTAAAACACCTTTCAAAAATGGAAATTCAAGTGTTAAAACATGCTTTGAAAATCAAGTGCAAGTAAGAATTAACATTCTTCAAAAATCTCCAATTACCTCCAATAAAATTGAATTCAAAAATGACCAAAACACCTTAAGGCCAAATTAAACATGCTATATCAATAGATAACATAAATAAATGCTACATCAACATTTAACATAATCATCCATGAATCAAAATCATACTAACATATGAATCAACAATTAAAACACATATTAGCATGTTTCAATTCATCAATCAAGGAGCCACATACAAGATGAACCAAATACTCAAATTCATGAATTGAATCAAGTATTGGTGATAAGTATCAATTCATCACATGAATCAATCCACCAAAAATCCAAATTAAAGCATGAATTAGGCTCCGATACTACTTGAAGGTTGAAGTAGCCCAAGGATCCAATTATAAAACCATAAAAATGCTAAATAAAACTTGTATACACCACATCAAAGGATGTAATAATGCTATTAATGAGGATTTAGATCCAGAAAAATACTTGAATGCAAAAATCCAAAGGTAGAATGAGGATTACACCAATGAACTCTTCACTGGTACAATCCGCGCATAATAGAATCCACCAATGTTTGACCACCTTAATCAAATCAAAATTGGCTGAAAATTTACATAGAACACTTCAACACTTGTAGGAAAAGTTTCTGTGAAAATTTTAGCCCAATCCGATCTCCCGAAGTCCTCCAAAACAGCTTCAAAATAGAGGACAGTAATGGATCTCCAAGAGCACGAGCCCCCAAAATGTTGAGTCTCTAATGTTATAATCCACACACATAAGGAGAGCTCCAATCCACCTGAAATCTACTGGAAAATAAGAAGATAAAGAAAAAGGAAGAGCGATTTTAGGAGGAGAAGAGAGGAATTTGGTATGGAGAGTGTGAAACTTCAACACCTGAGTGAATCACACTTTTGGAGGGGAAAAGGGAATCTAGCATAGCATACTCTTCATGGCTGGCCACCTCTCTATTTATAGAGAGGATTGTGTGATGCTAGTTGGCACCACATCCTCCATGAGGTAGTTGCCAACTTGGCATTCAACTTGCCAACAAGTTGTGAATTTGAAGTTCACTTTCATTTGAGTTTAATTTGTATCTATATTTTATCTCATGAAATGTAATGCAAATTAAATCTAAATGAATATTCAAATAAACTCATTCATTTGAATTTTCCTCCAAAACTAATTTCTCATTTTAATTAAATTAACTCTTTATTTAATTAATTGGTTTGACTTAACTCTTTAAGTCAATTAACTTAACTCTTTAATTTAATTGCTCTAATTTAACTCCTTAAGTAATTTTGATTAATTTAACAATCAAATTAATCAAGCCAAATTTCTCCATAAAAATTGCCTAGTTAAATTTTCCAACTCTTTAGAAAATTCCTCCCATCATGTAGAACTTCCTTTAGGCTTTTGTGCGTGACCTGTTAGGTTCTCCCATTCATTAGACATGGGCTCACAACTAATTGTGATATTTTGAATATCGAAATATTTGCATTAGTTTAAATTTTTTTAAACTAATAACTCTTTCAATTAATCTCCATTAATCGAAGAATACTCAATCTCCATAGTCGATGTCTAGCAACAAGCCCATGGAGCCCAACTAATTAGTCAAAATGAATATGCTCTTTGTGAACCATTCTAGCTCTATGCTTGCCATTCAAATACGATCTTCTCGTGTCTTATCTCCCAAAAAAGGCCTAGGACAAGATATTTATTGGCTCCCCAATAGCCTCGATAACTATGTTTCTAATCCCAATGTTTAATTCCTCTTTATGACCTCATCTTTTGAAAACTCATTTTCCAAATTGTCATACTACCTTGCGCAAGGATTTCTTGGAATTGATTATTATAGAACACATGGGAGAGCACTTGTTCTTCACAATGATGAGGAGATGGATCCCATCTTAGATCTCACAAGCCTCCATGTCTAAGTAGCTCATACTCAATCTCAACCCTTATGACCTGCTACGTGGTCAAGGAAGAGTTAAGGTATGAGGACCTAAATATAAGGTTATCATGGATCCTCAGGTCTACGGACTAATTATATGCACTAGCATAAGCTGGAGAACTTTCCACTGCCGACTTGCCACTTCGGGTATCTAGTGGATTCTCCAAGTAGATCTTCAGTGAACTTGTTCTCTAATAAGTACCTACTAACGTGCATCCATGTCTAACATGGATTGCTTATGAAACGGAGCAATATCCAACTCCTTGAATTTATGCATCGTTAGTGTAAGTCTATTCGAATCTTAGATGTCCTGTCTCTTAAGATTCTATGACTTGGAATGTTTTAAAATTATGACCATGTAAGACTTATTTCATGATCACTATCCAGTGTGTGACCAAGTCCCGTAATCTTGTGTGATCTAGGGGCTTCAACCAAATGCTAGTGAAGTAAAATAAGCATAAGATGAAGATGATCATTTTATTTGAATATCATTCAATCAAGATTGTATTATAAGTAAAATAGTTTACATGCTAATCTAATTGGCTGTCGGGCACTATTCCAACAGGAAGATCTCATAATTTAACAGGGCTTAGCAATAGCATTAAAAGAAAAGGAAGATGAAGCCGATAGGTATAGAGCATGCAAAGTGGGAAGATTTGGAATTGCATTTTCTCAGCATAATTTGTCTTTATATTGTAGATAATATTATCAATAATATTGTAAACAATGGTTCGAAAGATTCGGCATGAAGATTGTGAGTAAAGTTGGAGAAATTGTATCTTGCGAGACTGTCTAAAAAGGTTTTTCTAAAGTAATAATTTCAGGCTGAAGTTGCTGAGGGAGACAACCATATGAATCATATAAATTTCCATCTTCTAACTCCTCATGTAACACTTATGAAGATGATGATGATGTGATAGATAGTGAAGATCACTTAAACAGTGATTTTGATTATGAGGGGATGGTATTGAAGACAAATTTCCATCTTTTAGGTCATCAGCATATTTGATACTACTTTTGAACTAGGCATGGTATTTAGCAACAAGAAAGAATTTAGAGAAGTTTCGCATTTATTTGCAATTAAAACAAGGAGAAACTTGAAAATTACAAATAATGATAATAGAAGGATATATGCTAAATGTGCTGAAGAAGAGTGTGACTAGAGAATTCATGGGCTAAAGTTAGGGAAAGAATGCACATCTTTAATAAGAGATATTATCTTGAGCAAAAATGTGGAAGGGCTTATAAAGTGAAAAACTGCACCTCTAAGTGGATCTCCAAGTAGTATGAGCACAAGTTTAGGTCAGACCTTACGAGGAATGTCAAAGGTTTTAAACATGATTATGGATATTATACTAAACATAGCTAAGTATCAAGAATATAGAGCCAAAGTGAAGGCCTTAAAGTTAATCGAAGGTAATCATGAAGATTAATATGCTAAGTTATGGGATTATGCTACTGAACTGAAAAGAACAAATCCTGGATCAGCTGTAATAGTGGCTACAACTGGTGGCGGTGGTGAGGGTAGTGTAAGCAAGTTTTATAAGATTTATATGTGTTTCCAAGCACTCAAGTTGGGGTTTCCATTTTGGAGTATGCTAATTATTAGCGCAGATATGTACCATTTAAGGGTTATAATGGTGGTATACTTCTAAGTGCAATGTCAATGGATCCAAGCAATAATTTTTTCCGTATAGCATATGCTGTTGTGAATAGGGAAGACAAGGTAGACTTGGAATTTTGATGTTGTTAAGAGAAGATTTAAATATTATGAGAGATGATGCCTTCACATTTATATCAAACAAACAAAAAAGTCTAATTACTGCCTTTCAAGCTGCTTTTCTATAGTCAGATAATAGGTTTTATGTGAGACATTTATATGAAACCAGTAGAATTTAAAGGTCAAGCATTTAAAAATGCTTTGTGGAATGATGCAAGGACTACAACTATGCTTGAACAGGAACGGAAAATGCAAAAGATAGCCCAAGTTGATGAGAAAGTCTTTGAATAGTTTAAAGATAAGCCTTTAGAAAATGCAAGAGATTTTTTTTTTTTAATTTTTTTACTTATTTATTTTTTAATGAATTTATTAAGTACTAATTTAAGTATTGTAATTAAATATTAACTTAATATTATTCAAAATAATTAATTTTTTTACATATTTAATTTATTTAAAACTATTTCATTATATAATCCAAATTGTTTTAAATTATACTAAAATGATTAAAATTATCAAATTACTTTTTTAGAATTATCAAAATTATATTGTTAGTTTAAATTATTAAATTTTTTAGTTTTAAATTATTAAATTATTTTAGATATATTTATTATTTTAATATTATGATGTGATTTAAAACTACAAAATTATATTATTTAAGAGATGGATTCAATTTTTATTTCTATTTTTTTCTAATTTTTTTATTTATTTTATTAATTAAATTTGATTAAATTACTTAGATATGTTTACTAATTTAAACTTTTTTTATTAATTCAACTTGGATTTAAAGATTACTCAATATTTAAGAAATTTTATTGATAATAAAATATATTTAAACTTTATATGAGTAATTTAATCAACATTAAAATTGCACTCCAATGGTATGAAAAAAATTATAAATAAGTCCAAGGGCATTTTTATCTCAAAAATAATTAGAACAGTTATCGGAGGATATTTTTGGATTTCACATAAATTTTGGAATGGCGTTAGGAAATCTATTAATGTAGGCCAACAATTCTTCAAAAATGTTCGCTTGAGCAAAATATTAGGGGCACATTGTAACTTCTCTAGGTTGATCTACAAATGAGTCAAACCTTAGGGATTCCATGTAATTAACTCAAATAAAAATATTAAAAATGTTAGTGGAATTTGTCATAAATTGTCAAACTTGAGGGGGTCTTTTTATAAATATATATTCCATCAAAAATTTAATGAAAAGTTGAATGGAGGACCAAAAGTGTTTCAAAAGTGATGAAATTAGGACTAAATGTGGTCAAGTGTTAGTTTATGGGACCAATAGTGCAAACATAGTTGTATTGTGGGACTAAAAAAGCAATTTTCCCTTCCATGTTATGATGAATCTAAGTTTGTTGTGGATTTGGGAATCATACGTGTTCATGTAGGAAATGGGACCTAACCAGAATTCCTTGCAATCATAGAATGATGCTTTCTCATGACAAAAACTTGAACCCTAAGACTTTTCATGCATGCTACACTGCTCAATCCTTCCTTAGAGTTTATGAGCATCCTATATCACTGGGCTTAGTTAGGGGCTAAAACTAGTTATATACCTTCATGCTCGCCAAAATTTGAGAGATCAGTTGGCAAACCTGCAAGAGTTAGAAGGTTGGAACAAGATGAGTTAGTAAGAAAGGGGGGGGGGGGGGGGGGGGAAAAAGAGGAGAGGTCAAGGGCCAAAAGAAGCCAATAAGGTTGAAGAGGCAATCTTACCATGTCAAATGCACGTTTTATGGAGATTTGGCCATAATATGAAGGGATGTGAAGTGAAAAAAGCTTTAGAATAGTTTGTTGGTTAGTTGGATGTGGTGAATGAAGAATTACTCAACACTAATTTGGGTATGCCTAGTGGAAGTACTTCAAGTGAACATGGCCAAAAATTCAGTTTAAGTATAGCTTAATTAATTTTATAAGGTTAATTGTAAAATTAAAAGTTTATCTCAACTTAGGACTTTAGAATAGGCAAGGAAGATTATATTTTTTAGGCTAATTTGGACAAAACTAGAAATGAGGAAAGATCATTATCAATTGTAAGTTCCTTTATTAATTTCAATCAAAATAGCCATCATTGGATATTGATTTCATAAACTAATGTACATAGACAAAGAAAAATACCAAATAAAAAACAAGCTCTGCTAAAGCAACTAGTAGAAATAAGGTTAAAAGTACAAGGCAACAATCTCAACCACCTCCAAAGAAAGTGAATGTAAGCATACATTTCTGTTATTTATTTGAGAATTCCTCTATATGAAATGAATTTTAATTTTTTTTATTTTTATTTTGCTCAGGCAAAGAAGACAACAAGTATTGGCATTAGTCCTTCAATGAATAACTCGAAGTCTCAGACAAAAGACAAAGATGTGTCATGACCAAATGTTAGTTTGTTAACTATGATGCCAACACTAAGTGTGCATGCATCTCAATCTTTACCAAGGCATCAAGAAATCAATATAAGGGAACCTCTTTCTCATGCTTTCAATCATCCATACATATCTCAAAACAAGAGTTGTGTTAGCACTCAAGCAAGTTTTTTCTGGAAGTAATGTGCCAGTTTTACGAGAGAAGGCAAAAAATTTGAAAAATGAGCAACTTGAGTATAGCAGTTGCATCAATTCAAGGAGATGCCAAGAAGTAAATGACTACAAGATGAAGTTTGATTTTGTCTCCTTGTCATTAGTTCAGTTATAGAGAATGATGCTCTACTATTTTGGTATTGCTAGTGCTTATAATCTTATATAATTATTTTGGAATAATTTACAAGGCCATTCTCACTTTTTGGATAGTACATTATTTTTGGAAAGTAAACTATTGTGGTACTGATGGTTTGTAATTATTGGATGATAAGCTATTGGGATGCTTAATACAAAAATTCGTTACTTTTGTAATGGTTGTGTTCAATTTCTTTGGTTCATTTGCTTTCATTGTGTTGTCTATGCAATCTATGTATTACTTTAGTTGTTTTGCTTTTTCTTTACTTTTTGACTTAAGTGTTTATTGAAATATCGATTTCCAGTTTTTTGTTTTGGGTATACTAGTTTTGTAAGTTTTGATTTCAATGTATTGGTTTTGAGGGCTTTGATAATGGCTTTGATTGTAAGGAGTATTGGTTTTAAGTATATTGACTTTGAGTGTATGCTTTTGATAGTTGGTTTTGTTTTCTTGAGTACAAATTAGCTTTGTTATTTTCAGTGTAAATAAGATGTGGTGTTTTGGGTCTAATTTGACTTTGTTATCCTAATTGCATTAGTAAGGCAAGAAAATGGAACGATTGCAAGCATCAAAATAAGGCAAAAAATGACTGCTACTTAAACAAGGCACATTTTACACTAGAACTTCAACTAGCAACTTACATTAGAGGGCAAATTACAGCAGATTATATTAGATTGGGAAATAAAATAGACTACAAATTACATCCAACAAAAGAATCCAGCCACATACTACAATCAAGCTAATATACTGGAAAAAAAAAAAAAAAAAAAAAGACATTCCACTCCATTCCCGACTCTAGCTACAGAGCATTCTAAAAGTGATTCCTTCATTCTTAGTGTGTTCCAGTCTACCCACCTGCCCAGCTCTAGTTCACTTCATCTAATCCATTTCAAATTTTCAATGGTCAGGATCAAAATTAACATTGAGACAAACATTTTTTGTTGTTTTTTACTTTGCATTTTTTTTGCTCCAACCTATTCAATCGATGCAGAAGCCCAAAAGTGATTACCTTTAACTTGCACATGCCAGATTATCTTTCCATGTCAAAAACCAACATCCTTCAATCCTATTTGCACATGCATGAAATTAACTTGCAAGATTTTCTTTTGTCCAACTTGTTCGGAATCTTGCAACCTTTCTAGAAAAATAGTTTGCCACGCCAAATTTCACACTTTTTCTTGAATTTTCCACAATTATTTTTGGCAGAATTTTTAAAAAGAAGGCAAACTTTTTGGAGAAAGGACTTTTAATTCCTTGAATTTTATTTCTGTCAACGGGTAGAAGAGGGAAATGGCAACAAATTTTCCCTCTTTCACATGCTCTAGCTCATTTGTGAAGGAAAATTCCTTATAAGCCCTTTGACTAACATTGCACATGCCTCTCCTGCTAAAAATTAGATAGCAAAACTATTTAAGTGTGATTGTGTTAGTTTTTTTCGAAAAAGGTACGTTAAAATTTTTTTGTAAAGAGAGGGACTAAATTTGCATACCCCTTATTTTATCGGACCAAAAACTAATTTTGCCTGCTGATTTTCTTGCTAAGGTGGAGATTGTTAGGATTTGACTTCATTATTTGCAAACTAAATTTAATTAGGATTCTTAGTCTCCAAAGGACTTGACCTTTTCAACTTTTATATTGTAGAATTATGATTTATTTTTGTATTAGGTTTCCTAGTTCTAAGTAGAATACTCAAGTAATTTAGTTTTATAAACAGAGGTGTTTATATGATTACTTAGAATAACACTCATAAAACTCATCATATTTACAGGGTTGTTGTTTTGAGTTATGAGTAGGGCAATACAAAGAGGTGAAGTAAGTTTTTTTTTTTAAGTAATTTTGAGAGTGGTTGTATAATGTGGCTTTTGTCTTGGATTTGGACATGTCAAATTTAATGTTTATCTTATCTAAGTAAAATTCTATCATAGTGGAAAGAAAGAAAACTTCCATGAATGTAGAAAAAATTTGCCAAACAAAATAAATATGTGTGTTTTATTTTTCTATCCATGGGACATTACTTTTATCATTAAATTTATGAATTTCTAAAATATTAAATCTCATGGCTAAATTACTTCCATTGTGCATCCAACAACTTTCAAACTTTTGGTAGCTTGAATTTCAACTCTTACCTCATATTTTTTTATTTGGCTTTTCATTTGAATTTAGTATTAAGAAGAGGAAAGAGAAAAATGAAATCGAATTTAGCAAGCAAATTTGAAAAAAGGAGAGATAAAACATAGAACGTTTTCGTAGCATTATCCATTTATTTGAATAACCATAATTGCTTAAAATCTTTTAGATTTGTTTGAATATAAAACAATAAGAACATGAAATAAGCTTTAATTCACTTAGATATCTATAACTACATAGGCACAAACTTTTCCTTGGAATCAAAAGAAGGAAAAAACCATCCTCCTCTTTAATGTAATTAAAGATTTAAACAGAATTCTTTCACAAATAATCATGAAATCATCTTTTCCTTTATGTTTTTCATATTGTATATTTATTTCTTTTTGATGTAATTGTAGACATATTAATTTTATCCAATTGGAGAGTGACACGTATAAAATAATATGCTAGTTATTGATTCAAAATTTTCTATTTGTCTTGGAATTTATTAAATTTAATTCCAAAAGATAAATAGTTAATTTTAATTAATACTCTGAATTTATTTTATGCTCAAATCAAATATTGACAAGTGTCAAATATGAAGTGTCTACATCTATGGACCAATTAAATCAAAGATATTTGATATTATCTATTGATATTCGATATTATCTTCTCAAAGGGATAACTATCAAAGAAGTTCAAGTCAATCTGGAAGTCTCCCACCAAGCATCTATATAATGGGGGTAACCAAAGCTCATTCAACACACAACACAAATTCCAGCAAGTGAGAGAAACTTTGAAGGAGTCCAGCAATTCTCTCAATTAAATTCAAGGAGATCTACAACATTCAAGGCATTCTTTGCAGAGCTCATATATTTTGGCGTTTGATTGGAAATTAATTTGCGAAACCCTCGAATTGGTGTTATTTTTCTTCAAATCAAATTTGAGGAGATCCACGACATTCAAGGCATTCTTTACGGAGTTCATTAAATTGACAATCATATTTAGAAGATAAGAATTAGAGGATTAGATTAGAGATTGAATCCACATTTGATAAATTTTAATTTTATTTTATTTGTACGATTTTTTTATCTTGTAATTTATTTGTTATGGACAAAGAAATTTGCATTTTCAACTTTTTTGGCATGCCCAGTGGGACCATCTCTACCTCTCATCTCTTTCCTTCATCAAGATTGAAGTATCAAATTGCCGCCAACAAGACTGTTACGTTGAAAATTATTACCTCAAATTCCTCAAGTGCTAGCGTCATCACAAGAAGTATATCCAAGAAGTTGCAATCATTTTCGGAGGTGACTCCTTTGCTTGCTATGGAAAAGGTGTTGCCACATTTTATTTATATAAATGAAGATGGTGGAGACTCGAAGGAAGGATCCGCATCATCCATTCTCGACTCAACATCAAATTTCTCAAGCATGGCAATTGTGATGGTGAAAAGTGCTACAACTTTGAAGGAACAAATTGCAAATTTAACGAGGGTCATTGGAGGACTCACGAAGCATGTCAAAGAGCGAGACTTTCAAATCTCCAAATTGATGAGCAGAGTGAACAATCTTGATGCCAACTGCATGATGGAGAAACAAATTGAGGCTCAGGACAAAGGCAAAACATCTACGAGGAGACAATCAACCAAAAATAAAGAAATTGCAACTAAAGATCTAGAAATTTCCACTAGACTAATTCCCATCGACCCACGAAAGGAGTTTATCATAGAGACTATCAAAGACAACCTTGATAGAAGTTCTAAGTTGTCTATGACTTTCTCCAAGCCATATACTCAAAGGATTGATAACCTGAAGATGTCAATCAGTTACCAACCCCTAAAGTTCCAGCAATTTAATGGCGAAGGCAACCCAAAGCAGCCATGGCTCATTTCATTGAGATTTGTAATATTGGTGGGACATATGGAGATTATTTAGTCAAGCAATTTGTTCGATCATTAAAAGGCAATGATTTTGATTGGTATGTTAACTTGGAGGCAGACTCTATCGATAGTTGGGGACAACTAGAAAAAGAGTTCCTCAATCGTTTCTACAACACTCAAAGGACAATTAGTATGATAGAACTCACCAACTCTCACTAGTGGAAAGAAGAACCTATCATTGACTACATCAATCGCTGGAGAAATTTGAGTCTTAATTGCAAATATCAATTATCTTCCGCTATTGAGATATGCATCCAAGGAATGCATTGGAGTCTTTGCTACATACTTCAAGGAACCAAACCAAAAACTTTTGAAGATTTGGCAACTTGTGCACATAATATTGAAATGAACATGAACTTTGATGAACAAAAAGACTTAAGTCATGCCAATGATGACGAAGTTGTTAGGGGCAATTAGTTTTCACCTTCAAATTATAAATGCTCCTCGATATAAGCCTGAAATATCAATAATGCTCCCAGATAATTAAAAGTATAAACTATCTAAAATTATCAAGTCTCAATGTCTCCAAATCCATGACTCAATTCTCCAAGTCTTCAGATTTAAGACTCAAATCTTCAAGTCTCCAAATTCAAACTTAAGTCTTCAAGTCTTCAAATACAAACCCAAGTCTCCAAGTCTTTAAAATCCACGACTCAAGTCTCCATGACTTCAAGTCACGATTCAAGTCTCTAAGACTCCAAGTCCAAGACTCAAATTTTTAAGTCTCCAAATCAAAAACTCAAGTCTCGAAGTCTTCAAATTCAAGATCATGTCTCAAGTCTCCAAGTATTTAACTCAAGACTCAAGTTTCAAAGTCTTCAAATTCAAAACTCAACTCTGCAAATCTCTAAATCCACGACTCAAGTCTTCAAGTCTTCAAATTCAAGACTCATGCTCCAGATGTCCATATTCAAGACTCAAGTCTTCAAATTTTCAAGTCAAGGCTCAAATCTCCAAGTCTTCAAGTCCAAAGCTCAAGTCTTCAAATTCCAAATGCTCCTAGATACGAGCATAAATTATCTGAAAATTTTAAATTAAAGTTTTCCCATCTGCTCCTAGATACGAGCATAAACTATCTAAATATTCAAAGTCTCCCCATGTGTTCCTTTATAAGAGCTTAAACTTTCAATAAGGCTCCTAGGTATGAGTATAAACTATCTAAATGTTCAAATTCTCCTCATGTACTCTTGATAAGAGTGTAAACTATCTATTAAGTCAAACTCAAGTAAACTCCTTGACATGAGTATAAATTCCCTCAATCAAATTCAAGTAAACTTCTTGACACGAGTCTAAAATGTCTATTCAAGTTAAATGTGCTCTTTAACACACGAGCCTAAACTGTATGTTACTCCTGGCCCACATGAGTATAAACTGTGCACAACACCCTTTTCAAAAGGATATTTACTTTGAATTATGTTATAACTTGACCCTTTTATTGGGTATCATAGCTGGAGGAATGCTTCGAAGATGTTCTTATCGTAGATGCATGTGAAAAATGGAGAGAAAAGAAAAAATTCTCAAATACTTCAAGCCTTGCCTCTTTTGTGTATAATCAACACATCTTTCACCAAGTCTTGAAGTGGTGAAATTTGTAGACATATCAATTTTTAGCCAACAGAGAAGTGACACATGTAAAATAATATGATAGATATCAATTTAAAATTTCTATTTTGTTTCTTAGAAATTTATTAAATTTAATTCCAAAAGATAAATAGTTAATTTTAATTAATACTCTAATATTTATTTTATACTCAAATCAAATATTGATAAGTATCAAAGATAAAGTGTCTATGTCTATAGACCAATCATATTAAATATATTTGATATTATCTTTTGATATCTAATATTGTTTCTTAATATATGGTATTATCTCTTTATATTTGATTTTAATAATGTGATATTATCTATTGATATTTGATATTATTTTATCAAAGAGATAACTATCAAAGAAGCTCAAGCTAATCTGGAAGTCTTCCATCAAGTATCTATATAAAGGTGTGATCAAAGCTCATTCAACAGATAACACAAATTCCAGCAAGTTAAAGAAACTTTGAAGGAGTCCAGCATTTCTCCCCAACAAATTCAAGGAGATCCATGGCGTTTAAGGCGTTCTTCATGGAGCTCATATATATTTGGCATTTGATTCGAGATTAAGGTGCGAAGCCCTTGAATTAACGTTATTTTCTTCAAATCCAAATTAGGGAGATCCACAATGCTTAAAGCTTTCTTCAGGGAGCTCATCATATTTTGACGTTTGATTCAAGATTAAGGTGCGAAGTCCTCAAATTGGCGTTATTTTCTTCAAATTAAATTTAAGGAGATCCACGACATTCAAGGCGTTCTTCGTGGAGCTCATTAAATTCAAGCTCATATTTGGAAGGGAAGAATCAAAGGATTACATTAGAGATTGAATCCAGAGTTGATAGATTTTAATTTTATTTTATTTGTACGATTTTTCTTGTCTTGTAATTTTTTTATTGTAAACAGAGAAATTTGTGCTTACAAGTTTTTATTTGTAGACATATCAATTTTTAGCCAATGGAGAAGTGACACATGTAAAATAATATGCTATATATTAATTTAAAATTTTTATTTTATTTTTCAAAATTTATTAAATTTAATTCTAAATGATAAATAGTTAATTTTAATTAATACTCTAGTATTTATTCTATACTCAAATCAAATATCGATAAATATTAAAGATAAAGTGTCTATGTCTATAGATCAATCAAATCAAATATATTTGATATTATATGATGATATATGATATTATTTCTTGATATATGGTATTATCTCTTTATATTTGATCTTGACAATATGATATTATCTATTGATATTTTATATTTGATATTATTTTATCAAAGAGATAACTATCAAATAAGTTCAAGTTAATTTGGAAGCCTTCTATCGAGCATTTATATAAAGCGGGTGATCAAAGCTTATTCAATAGACAACACAAATTCCAGCAAGTGAGAGAAACTTTGAAGGAGTCCAACATTTCTCTCCAGCAAATTCAAGGAGATCCATAGCGTTCAAGACGTTCTTCGCGGAGCTCATATATTTTTAACATTTGATTTGAGATTAAGGTGCAAAGCCCTCGAATTGACGTTATTTTCTTCAAATCCAAATTAAGGAGATCCACAATGCTCAAAGCGTTCTTCACAAAGCTCATAATATTTTGGCATTTGATTTGAGATTAAGGTGCGAAGTCCTCAAATTGATGTTATTTTCTTCAAATCAAATTTAAGGAGATCCACGATGTTCAAAACATTCTTCGCAGAGCTCATAAAATTCAAGCTCATATTTGGAAGTGAAGAATTAGAGGATTACATTAGAGATTGAATCCACAGTTGATAGATTTTAATTTTATTTTATTTGTACGATTTTCTTGTCCTGTAATTTTATTTATTGTAGACAAAGAAATTTGTGCTTACAAATTTTTGGCACACCCTGTTGGACTATCTCTACCTCTCATCAAATAGCCGACAATAAGACTGCAGCACTGAAAATTGCTACCTCAAATTCCTCAAGTACTAGAGTAAAAAGTGTTGGCATCATCACAAGAATTATGTCTAAGAAGTTGCAATCATCTTTGGAGGTAGCTCCTTCGCTTCCTATGGAAAAGGTGTTACCACATTTTATTGATATGAATAAAGATAGTGGAGACTCGAAGGAAGAATCCACATCATCCATTCCCTAGCCAACATCAAATTCCTCGAGCATGGGGATGGTGATGGTGACGATTGCTACAATCTTGGATGAACAAATTTCAAATTTGATGAGGGCCATTGAAGGACTCACAAAACATGTCTAAGAGCGAGACTTTCAAATCTCCAAATTGATGAGCAAAGTGGACAATCTTGATGCCAGCTGCATAATGGATAAACAAATTGAGGCTCAAGATGAAGGTGAAACATCCACAAAGAGACAATCAACCAAAAATGATGAGATTGCAACAAAAGAACTAGAAGTTCCACTAGATTAATTCGCATTGACCTACTAAAGGAGTTTATCATAAAGACTATCAAAGAGAATCTTGATGGAAGTTCTAAGTCATCTATGATCTACTCAAAGCCATATACTCAAAGGACTGATAACTTAAAGATGTTGAATGATTACCAACCCCCAAAGTTCCAGCAATTCGATGGTAAGGGCAACCTAAAGCAGCACGTAGCTCATTTCATTGAGACTTGTAATAGTGTTGGGACATATAGAGATCATTTAGTCAAGCAATTTGTTCGATCATTAAAGGACAATACTTTTGATTGGTATACTAACTTGGAGATAGGCTCCATTGATAGTTGGGGGCCACTGGAACGGGAGTTCCTCAATCGTTTCTACAGCACTTGAAGGACAATTAGTATGATAAAACTCACCAACTATCACCAGTGGAAAGAAGAACTTGTCATTGAATACATCAATTATTGGAGAAATTTGAGTCTTAACTGCAAAAATCAATTGTCGGAGGCTTTAGCTACTGAGATGTGTATCCAAGGAATTCATTGGAGTCTTTGATATATACTTTAAGGAATTAAACCAAAACCTTTTGCAGATTTGGCAACTCGTGCACATAATATTGAAATGAGCATGGATTTTGATGAACAAAAAGATTCAAGTGATGTCGATGATGATGAAGATGTTGGGGACAAATAATTTTCACCTTCAAATTACAAATGCTCCTCGATATGAGCCTAAACTGTCAATAATGCTCCCAAATAAGAGCATAAACTATCTAAAATTCTCAAGTTTCCATGTCTCCAGATCCATAACTCAAGTCTCCATGTCTTCAAATTCAAGACTCAAATCTTCAAGTCTCCAAATTCAAACTCAAGTCTTCAAGCCATCAAATACAAACTCAAGTCTCCAAGTTTTTAAAATCAATGACTCAAGTCTCCAAGAATTCAAGTCAAGGCTCAAGTTTCGAAGTCTTCAAATTCAAAACTCAACTATGCCAATCTCTAAATCCACGACTTAGGTCCTTAGATGTCTACATTCAAGACTCAAGTCTTCAAGTTTTCAAGTCAAGGCTCAAATCTCCAAGTATTCAAGTCCAAAGCTTAAGTTTTCAAATTCCAAATGCTCCTAGATACAAGCATAAACTATCTGAAATTTTTAAATTAAAGTTTTCTCATGTGCTCCTTGATAAGAGTTTAAACCATCAACAAGGCTCCTAGATACGAGCATAAACTATATAAATATTCAAAGTCTTCCCACATGCTCCTTGATAAGAGCTTAAACTTTCAATAAGGCTCCTAGGTATAAGCATAAACTATCTAAATATTCAAATTCTCCCCATGTACTCCTTGATAAGAATGTAAACTATCTATTAAGTCAGATTCAAGTGAACTCCTTGACATGAGTATAAAATGTCTATTCAAGTGAAATATGCTCTTTGACACACAAGCCTTTGGCCCGCATGAGAATAACTTGTATACGGCACCCCCTTTAAAAGGATATTTACTTTGAATTATATTATGACTTGATACATTTTATTGGACACCATAGCTTAAGGAACGCTTGGAGGACTTCTTGTCATAGACATATTTGAAAAAATAGAGAAAAAAAAGAAATAATTCTCAAATACTTCAAGTCTTGCCTTTTTCGTAGATGATGCCTTGAAGTGGAGACATTTGTAGACATATTAATTTTGTCCAATTGGAGAGTGACATATAAAATAATATGCTAGATATTAATTCAAATTTTCTATTTATCTTGGAATTTATTAAATTTAATTCCAAAAGATAAATAGTTAATTTTAATTAATACTCTAGTATTTATTTTATGCTCAAATCAAATATTAGCAAGTGTTAAATATGAAGTGACTACGTCTATAGACCAATTAAATAAAAGATATTTGATATTATCTATTGATATTTGATATTATCTTATCAAAGAGATAACTATCAAAGAAGTTCAAGTCAATCTGGAAGTCTCTCATCAAGCATCAATATAAAGGAAGTGATCAAAGCTCATTAAACATACAACATAAATTTCAGCAAGTGAGAGGAACTTTGAAGGAGTCCAGCAATTCTTTCAATTAAATTCAAGGAGATCCACGATATTCAAGGCTTTCTTTGCGGAGCTTATATATTTTGACATTTGATTGGAGATTAAGATGTGAAACCCTCGTATTGGAATTATTTTTCTTCAAATTAAATTTAAGGAGATCCACGATATTCAAGGCATTCTTTGCGAAGCTCATTAAATTTGCGATCGTATTTAAAAGGGAAGAATTAGAGGATTATATTAGAGATTGAATCCACATTTGATAAATTTTAATTTAATTTAATTTTTATAATTTTTCTTATCTTGTAATTTTATTTATTACAGACAAAGAAATTTGCTCTTACTGTAATTACATGAATAATATATTCAAACCAAATTTTAGTTAAGAAACAAACTCATCATCATTGCAATATTAAAAGTTACCAAACTGAAATCATTTTATCACTATTGAGAAGTATTTAGGATATCACCATTATCTTTATTATCTTTTGTAATTATCTATTTTTTAGGCAGATTATTAGTGACATCTTTTGTTATCTTCTAAACTTTGTAGCAAGCATTAAGACAAGTTACTATGTCTTCACATTTGCATCTGCATCCTTCAGATAATCCAAGAGCTTTAATTACCTCATGTGTGTTCACTGGAAAAAACTATGATAGTTGGGAAAAGGTAGGTGGAATGCACTTAGGTCCAAGAACACACTTGGCTTCATTGATGGATCTATTACAAGACTTGGTATCAAATCAGAAGAACAACCATTGCAGAAATGGCGTGGGAATCGTGCAACTCTATGCTTATCTCTTAGATGTTCAACATGACTAATCCTAAACTTCATGCAAGTATTAAATGTGCAATGACATCAAAGGTATTGTGGGGTGATTTAAAGGAACGTTTGCCAATTAGAATGCTCTTAGAATACATCAATTCAAAAGTGATTTGGCAAATTTCAAACAAAAAGGTCAGAACACAATGTCCTACTACACAAAATTGAAGGGCATGTGGGGAAAGATGGCTAGTTATCAAAGGTGCCATCTTACATATCTGAAGTGACACAAGAGTACATAAAGGAATTAGATAAGAAATGCGTACACTAATTTTCAATGGGAATAGAGGATAAAGTTTTTAGAACCCTGAGATCACAAATCTTGGCCATGGATCAATTGCCCTCTGTTGGACGTACATATGTGATGATTTTGCAAGAGGAAAGACACCAGCATGTAGCAAAAATCCAAGAAGATATGAGCGAGGCATCAACTTTTGCAGTTCAATCGAATCAATGCCCAAATTGAAAACATAATGAAGAAAATAGACCATTATACACTCATCGTGGGAAACTAGACATAAGGTAACAAACTATTTCTAGATAATTGGTTATCCACCTAGATAGGGAAGTCGTAGTGGAAGATGTAGTAGAGGACAAAGATGATGAGATACAGTAAAAGGGGAGGTCGTGGAAGAATACCTCAAGGTGTGGCAGTAGCTATTTAGTGGGAAATCATATTGGCGATGGACAACAACAAAACATGATAGGAACAAGAAAAGTTGAAGCGAGAGTTCCTGGCTTTACACAGGAATAGTTACATCCCCTCTTATCCCTAATTGAATACTCACCATCAAGCACAAAAAAATTATTAGGTAAAAAGAGATTGAATTTGGGCAACATACTATGGATTTTAATATCGGTGTATTGCACCATATGATAGGTGAATATGAGATGTTATCCCTAATTCATGATGATACACCAATAAGTGTTAGTCTACTAGATGGTACAGATATTAGGAAGTAAACGTGGAAGGGTCATCATTTAAACAGATTTAATTTTAAATTATGTTCTCTATGTTCCTTCCTTAACTTGTAATTTAATTTCAGTTCGCAACTTATTAAAGAATTGATTTGTGACTTTTTCTCTTGTGATACAATTCCCCTCTGTGAAGAACTTGATTGGAGAGGGTGAGTTCCAAAATGGAGTACTACTTCAAGAGAGCTACGAAGATGAAAGTGGCAAATGTTAACGAATTTTAGCATCAACAGGTAGGACACCCATCAAGCTAGATATTAAATTCTTTTTCTAGTCTTGTTGTTAGGAATTTATGTTGGAATAAATATTTAGCTATTTGTGATGCTTGCTATAGGGTAAAACAGACTCGTTTGAACTTTCCAAAAAGTAATAAGATTATGCAACATTATTTTGATTTAATGCATTGTGATATCTAGGGACCTTATCGTGAATGTGATATTTTGAGGTCATAATATTTTTTTGACAATAATTGATGATAGTAGCAAAAGGGTATGGGTTTATTTAATGAAAGAAAAAAATTGAAGCTGGCATTCTTTCACATGATTTTTGTGCGCTCATAAAAACACAATTTAGAAAATAGGATAAGAAAATCAGGACTGATAATGGATATGAGTTCTCGTTGGGACTTATGACATTTTATTATCGAAAACATGGGATAATACATGAGACAAGTAACACAGATATACCACAGCAAAATGGATGGGTAGAAAGGAAACATAGATATATTTTAGAAATAGTAAGAGCATTGAGGTTTCAAGTGGGCCTACCAATTCGAATATGTCTTGATAGTGGCATACCTGATAAATAAGACACTAACACCCATTAAATCAATGAGTATCGTAAGAAGTGTTGTCTGTAGAGAAACCTTCTTTAGGTAATTTACTAGTTTTTCGGTAGTCTGTGTTATGCACATAATAATGAAAAATAGAAAATAAATTTGGATCATGGAGTAGGACTTACATTTTCATAGGCTATCCTTATAGGAAAAAGAGATTGAATTTGTATGATCTAGAGATATGTGAAAGATTCATCTCTTGAGACGCTATATTTCATGAGTGGATTTTTTACTTTTATATAGATGAATTGCTATATAGCATATACTAATAATAGATTGTGGGTAGACAACACACATAGGCTGGTCGAGGATAATGTCACTAAGGAAAGAAAGAGTGGTGATGAATACTTACAAAATAATGGAAGTCACTTTACATGAAGAGTTGATCCAGGAGGCTGTTGGAATAGTGCCCAGCAAGCCAATTAAATTGGCCTTGTAAACTATTTCATTGTAAGACAATCTTGATTGAATGATATTCATCATATGGCCATCTTCATCATATGCTCTTCATTTACTTCACTGGCATTTGGATGAAGCCCTTAGATCACACAAGACTATAGGACTTGGTTTGGTGACCATGGAATAAGTCTCACACGGTCGTGATCTTAAACCTTCCAAGTCATGGGATCTTAAGAGAACAAGGGCATCTAAGATCCTGATAGACTTGCACTAACAATGCATAATCCAAGAGTTGGCTATTCTTCCGTTCCATGAGAAACTGTATGAGATACGGGTGCATGTTAATGGGTGCTTGTTAGGGAACAAGGTACTGAAGACCAGCCTGGAGAATCCACTAGATAGCCCAAGTGGCAAGTCGGTAGTGGCAAGTTTTCCCGCTTATATTAGTGCATATTATTAGTCCTTTGACCTGAGAATCCATGGTAACCTTGTGTCCGGTCCTCATGCTTTGACTCTTCCTTGACCACTTAGCAGGTATTCCGGGTTGAGATTGGGTATGAGCTACTTGGCATGGAGGCTTGTGACATTCAAGATGGAATCCAACTCCTCGTCTTTGTGAAGGGCGAGTGCATCTCCTATGTGTTCTATAATGATCGATTCCAAGAAAACCTTGTGCAAGGTAATGTGACAATTTGGAAAGGTGTTTCCGAAGATGAGGTCACAAAGGGAATTGAACATTAAAAATAGAAACATAGTATCGAGGCTATTAGGGAACCGACTAATATCTTGCCCTAGGCCTCTTTCGGGAGATAGGAGACGGAAGGACCGTATTTGCATGGTACGCGTAATGCTAGAATGGTTCTTCAAGAGCATTCATTTCGGCCAATTAGTTGGGATCCATGGGCTTGAGGTTGGACATCAACCATGGAGATTGGGTACTCTTCAATCAATGAGATTAATTAAATTGAGTCGCTGAGTTTGAAGGAGTTTAAACTAATGTGAATATTTAATATTCCCAAAGTCACAAGGAGTTGTGAGCCCATGTCCAATGAATGGTAGAACCTAATGGGTCACACACAAAAGCCAATGACATGGTCAATTGAAGGAGGTAGAGTTTTCTAAGAGTTAGAAAATTCATAACCATTTTGGAGGAGGCAAAATTGTAGTCATTTTGATTTGATCAATTTAAATGTTAAATTGATCAAATTAATTTAAGAGTTAAATTAAGATCAATTAATTAAGGGTTAATTAATTGATGTCACATGACTATCAATTGGTCAAAATTAATTTAAGAGTTAAATTGACTTTGACTAGCTTAAATAGTTAAGCATTTTTGACTTAAGAGTTAAGTCAAATTATTATTGGTTAAATTAAAGTATTTAATTTAATTCAGTTGGAGGATTATTTTTTGGGAGAATAATTAAGTGAATGGTTCATTTAATGTGGATTGAAATTTAATTGCAAGACATTTCATAAGATGAAATTTGAGCTTCAATTAATATTCTTATTCACTAATTACTAGTTAGTGGTCACCTTGGCAAGGACACTTGGCATCATCTCCTTGGGGATGTTCATGGACCACTCCTATATATACATATAGGAGTGTGGCCGGCCAAGAGGGAGTTAGAGCAAGTGTGTGCATGACTAGTGTGATTTCTCCCCTCATTTTGTGTAGTGGGAATCTAATTTGTTAGCATCCCACTATTATCTCCAACTTCCTCCTCCTCCTCCTTCCCAGCCTTCCTACCCTCATTCTCTGCAGATATTCCAGCTATTCTGTAGAGAATAGACTATAGATTTGGTGTGTGGACTTTTACATTAGAGGCAATCTAATTTGGTTGCTTTTGCTCTTGACTGGAGCAGTTTTCTGGCAGCCGGTTTTGCTAGTTCTGGGAGAACCTCTGGTGTTCTGATTGGGCTGGATTTTTGACTGAAGAATCTTCAAGGGGTTTAGGAGTTCCTGTAAAAATTTCAGCAAAAACTAAGGAGTCCATCCAAGGGAAAATCGGTGGTGATCTTGCTGCGCCGGTGAAGAGACAGTTTGACGATTTTCAAGAGTTTTCTCTTGCTCTTCAATTTTCTGTCATCACCCGGTATTTTTCCCTTTCTAAATCTGAATTCCATGTATTTCTTGATCCTGGGGGTGTTGTGTGGGCTAGTTTATTCAGTTTTATGTTAAAATATTTGGATCCTAATGCCACACATACCTTCAGAGGCCACTCAAATTAGACCAACAATTCCAATGAGTAGTGGTGAGCAAGGTGGGTAACACATTACAAGCATTGTGGAGTTATTGAATGGTGAATGAAACTCTAAGCATAATTCTGAAAGTGGAAGAGTTGAAGAGGAGTTATTAGGCTGTGGAAAAAGAGCAAGACAAGTACATTTATATATGAAGGAGTACATTTGTCACATTGCCATAACACGTAGTGTAGAACCCCATTCAATAACTTGAATGCTCTGTGATGGCTCTTCTAAAAATGGTACTCCATATCCTATAGTTAATTATGTCACTTATAATACTTTTTCTACTAGACATAAATATTTTCTTGCTACAATTAGTGCTAACATTGAACCTAAAAGCTATAGTGAAACTGTCAAAGATGCCAAGTGGAGAGATGTGATGGCAAAGGAGATAAGTGTCCTTGAATTGAATAAGATATGGACCATTGACAAGAGACCTGTAGGCTGTAAATGGGTCTATAAGATCAAGCATAAATAAGATGGGACATTGGAGTGGTACAAGACGCTTTTGGTAGCATGCAAGGTTTTACCTAAATAGAAGGAATCGATTTTTATGAGACTTTTGCTCCTATGGCAAAAATGGTTAGTGTTTGATGTCTCTTGACTGTTACATTAGCAAATGGCTGGGATTTGCAGCAATTGGATGTGAATAATGCATTCCCACATGGAACTCTAAATGAGGAGGTATATATGAGAATACCTCTTGGATTTGTTATATCTGGAACTAATAAGGTCTGTTGATTGCACATTTCTCTACAGGATAAGACAAGCTTCACGAAATTGGTTCACCAAATTGACAAATGCATTAAAGAGTTATTGATTCATGCATTCATAGGCAGATTACTCCTTGTTCACCTATAAAAATGAAAGTATGCTCTTGGGTGTACTAATTAATATAGATGATGTAATTTTAGCATGAAACAACTCGAAAGCATGCAAAAATTTCAAAAGGTTCCTTGATAAAAAATTTGGAATTAAAGATTTAGGAGCATTGAAGTACTTCTTGGGCACTGAAGTTGCAAAGGGACCAATAGGGTTGTTTTGGAGTCAAAAAGAAAAAAGCGTGCTCAATATTATTACAAAGTGTGGACTTTTAGGTTTGAAACTAGTGGAGTTTCTGATATAATTGAATCATGGTCTGGCACTAGCAAGAGGAGAATTACATTCTAATCTAGGACAATATCGACGACTGGTAAGGCATCTCATTTATCTTATCGATACGTGGTCGAAGTCAACATATTCAGTGCATATATTATCACAATTTATGCCAGCACTAAAGAAAGAGCATTATGAGGCAGCCTTATCAGTAGTGCTGATATGAAAAAGAGTCCTGGTAGAGGCATAGTGTTGGAAGTAACAAAGAAGTTATAGATATATGCTTATAGTGACTCAAATTGGGCGAGTTGTGCAATCACTCAAAAATCTTTGACTAGATTTTGTGTGATGTTGAGATGTTCACCTATTTCATGAAAGACCAAGAAGCAGAATATTATGCTTAGATCGTCAGCAGAGGTAGAGTATAAGGCAATGGAAATAACAACCAGTGAGTTAATATGGCTCACGTCTTTCTTGGTGTCTTTGGGGGTTTTTCATGTGCAAGCTATGCTTTGTTATGCGACAATCAAGCAGCTTTGCATATTGCAAAAATTCTAGCACTGCACCCGTGCTATGCATGAATTTTTTAAAATGCTTTATATTAATATTATTGTGAATTAGATATAATCAAAAAATAATATAAAAATAAAATTATTGCAAAAAATGGTCAAGTAATGAGTAAAATTAAATGTTACTCCAACATAACAAAATTTGGTATGTAAAAGATTGAACATATAAAGACACCAAAGAATATGAAATCTCATATACATGATGTCATGAAAAATGAATTTTAAAAGTATTCAATGAGAAATTGAAAAAAATTGAAACTTTCAAAGATAAAAGGCTATAAGTAAGATTATAATTTAATGCAATAAAAAACTAAAAATAGATGCGTTAGAAAATAAAAATGTATGAGAAGTATAAAGCACAAGAATAATGGGCTAAAAATTATTAGAAAAGCTTAAAAAATTATAATATTTTAAGATCACTCTAGATTAAAAAGAAGATGACTATGTACTAAGTTGAAAAGACTTACATAATAGTCAGCAAAAAAATTAAAAACTTAAAAAAAAATCTCATTGTAATTTAAGTTTTTATTAAAGATCAATCAAATTAGACCAAATTATGATAGTAAAGATAAAAAAAATAAAAAATAAAATAAATCTATAAAATAATTATAAAGTTAAAATTGATATTAGAATATAAGTTAACAAGAAAACCTTTTAATTTGATTCATTGCTTATTTTTCAAGTAAGGGAAGAAAAAAAAAAAAAATATATATATATATATATAACATCACTAATAAAATTTAAAATAATAATAGATGATAAGTAATTATAAACTCAAAATTGATTTTAAACTAGGAATGAATGAGAGAATGTTAGGATTAAATTAGAATGTAAAAAAATGGACAAAAAATAATTATTTTTATTCATAATTTTTTTTACAAATAAAATTGGATCTTCATATTATATTGCACAAGTAGTTAAGAAAATAAAGTTAGACATATTTTTTGATGAATTAAATTATGCCCATTATTATAAATTTAAAAGATTAATAAGTGTGTTTTTTATTGATGTAATCATCTTATAATTTTTTCAAACAGATCAAGATTGATTTAAAAAATATATATTGATGAACCATTGTATAAACTTTTTAAAAAGAGTTCAAATTATACATATTTATACATACATAATTAAATATATATACGAGTGAAAAATTGATGGGCTTTTAAAACTATAAATATTTGAAAACTAAAAATTCAAAAAGTATTAAAATCAAAGAATAGATCACGTCCTATAAAATTAGACAAACAAAAAAAGACTAAAAAGAGAAAGAAAAATTTAACAAATATACTAATAGCTTGATTAAAAGAATGAATAAAAGATACTAAATCTATAATAATTTAAATAAAAATAAAAAAAACTAAATGACAATATTTATCAATGACTGAAGAGAAAAATATAGCAATTAAAAATAATGAACATCATCTTGTAAAATTATAAAATTAAATAAACAAAAATATCATTTAAAAATAAATTTTGAAAGTGAATATGAACCCCAAAGGGGTAAAAGACTCAAAAGAGTCAAGCAGCAAAATAGAGAATAAACTGGAACTTTCAAATATAACTGAAATTCCATAGAAGTAAAGAGACAAATAAACGAGACAAGATAATTATAGTGGTTCGGCAAACCTACTCCACTACGTAAGCCAAAAGACTTAGGATTTTGAACTTGCAAATATTATTAGCAAAGCAAATAGAACAAGTACAATGAGCAACGCTAACTTTCAAAACCTCACTGAGAAGAAATGGAGAACACTCAATAGATTCTATTGGGGTTTTGAGAAGTCCAAAAGGAAGAGTAATGGAAATAATCCTAACTACTCAGAATTGCTCGCTACTCCTCATTAGATAGTCTTCCTCCTTAAACAATTGAGTTGTGAGATCCTCGATGGTGATTCGAAATAGCTTAATTTTCTCCTTGAATGTTGCAATGGTAACTTGCCAAAAATACGTCTGTCTCTAATCATGGGAAGTTCTAAATTTTGTTGCATCAAATTGCTACTATACAAGATGCACATATCAAAAACAAAAAACTATCATACAAGGTTAAGTCATTTTTTTTACCAAAAAAGCATGATCAAAATTTTTTCTTTGGAGAAAAACCTAACAATCTCCCCCTTTTTTATGATGCCATTTTTGTTGTTCTACCCCTGTCTAAAAGGACTTATTGTATGAGTCTGATTCTCAACTATTATTTCCCCCTTGTTTAGATAGTTTAGGTGCCAAATGGACAAGACTAAAAGCTTGTATGATAGATTCATAACATATGAGAAAGCATCATCATATCAAAGCAAAGAAAATAGTAGCAGTAGTTTTTCAGAGAACGTAAACAGTAATCATCAGTTTAGCATACTTGAAAAAACCATAGTAACCTACTTAAGTGATAGCAGACATCAGTACATCAGCTTAGCCAACAGGGCAACAGTAGCAAATTTCAGCAAAATGCATCCAAAAGGTTGGCTAACAATGCATACAAAATTTTAGCTAACAATGCATCCAAAACAGGAACAACAGTGAGTTATCCTCCTCATCATCAAAAAGTTCAACGACTGCAAGATCGCTTGTGAAGGAAAAAATAAAGGTCTTTGATTTCATCAAAAAGGTTAGAGATTTTGGTCTTGGACCTGCAAAAATCATTTTCAACTGAGCTAACAAATGCAAAAAGCTTGGTGTCCAGATGGTTAATAGAGGATGCGATTGCTTGAATAGCATAAAAGAGATCAGGTGACGGAACATCCAGCAGCTTGTTTTTTCGTTTGGAGGTAACTCTTTTTGATGCTAGGAGCCAACCTCCTGAACAGAATCAGCAGAGATATATAAGGGTTTTTTCCCAGGATTTCGACGAGATGTTCGTCGAAGAGCATGAGGAATAGTGACAGAGTTGGAAGTTCCTTTGAACCATACACCATCCTCACCAATCTAAATTTTCATTTTCTTAAGGCTGGGTAGGTCAACGACTTTGCATTCATTAGGCTCTTCAGCCTAGGGAAAAGGAAGAAAAACATTTTAAGAGCGAAGGATATGAGTGAGAAGCATGCAGTACGGTAAGTTTTTGGAAGAATAACGAAGGGCATAGATCATGTTGTGGAGAATAATGTATCAAGTGTTGACAACCTGCCCAGTTACTGCGATGTATAGGAGGAAAACAGATATTCTGTTCATAACAGTAAAGTGACCTCCACTGGTAGACGATCCAGAAAGGATAGTTAGCATGATAAGGTGATGCAAAAAGTTGTAGTCAATAGGAAGGAGTTTCAGAGCAACACCAATGATAAGTTTAGGAGATTTTTCATTCCAAAAAAGTTGCTTGGCATGGTTGAGATTAAAATACTGAAGATTACACCATTCACCGTAGGTAAAGAATTGCACACCAGCATTTGGAAGCCCTAAGTAACAGTTGAGTTTTTCAATAGTGAGGGAGACGGGGGTTCTAAGAACATTCGATTGAAGAGAGGAGTTAGCAGGATCATTACCTTCAATAACAGTCAAATTTGCATAGAATAGGCGAACAAGCAGAGGATAGGTTGTCTCTTCAATGTGCATCATATATTTCCAGCCCATTTGATCAACCCAGTTGAGAACATGAGAAGGGGGAATATCAAAAAAGTCAATGGGTGCCCGCGGTTAAGCTTTCGAGCCATAATGTTGGTGGAGAAGAAATTTTTGGCATGAGAGATTGGGAATTTGATAAATTTGGGAACGGATTTGAAGTCCCAATTTTTGAATGAAGAATCAGAAAAGGCGTAAGTAGTATAAGGCGAGGAAGGAGATGGAGACAAGATATGAGGCAGAAGGGGAGGCGGAGTCCGCGGAGATGGTGACCAGTAAATAGTTGGGGTTTTCGTCAGTGAAGGAAAACGAAGAAGTGGATGTGGATGAATTTTTCAGAATCAGAAGCATAATCAAGTAGTTTTGGGGAAAATGATTTTGGGCTGGTCGCCATTGATGATGAAGATGAGGAGTTCTGATGGGAAAAGCTATTGAGCATCGAATGGATAAAGTAAGAAAAGAGGTCACAGGGGTTTGCGCTGGAAGATGTGAGGTTTTTTGTATGGGTTTTTGTGCAGGGAAGGAGAGTCCTGTATAATTCAATTTTTCCCTCTTAAAAATAATTTTTTTTATTACAAAAATTTGACATGGTATATAAAAAATTTTGGAAGGGGAATATATTCTTGGACATATTAAGCATACCGTATAGGAAGAGATGCACATTCCAAATATATGTTATGATAAAAAATGAGAGGGAATTATCCCTAATTTTTGTTTGAAAAAGCACAACCTATCTTCTAGAAGTGGCTTATTGAAGATGTCTGCTAATTGATTTTGTGTCTCAATAAAAGATATGCAACATCACCTTTTTGAACATGATCTTTGATGAAATGGTGCCTGATTTCTATATGTTTCATGCGTGAGTGATAAACTAGATTCTTTGTGATGCAGATAACACTAGTGTTGTCACATAAGATGGATATGTAAGGGAATTGTAAACCATAATCACTGAGGGTTTGTTTCATCCACAATACCTATAAGCAACAATGACCTAGCGCCATGTATTCAGCTTCAGTTGTTGACATAGCCACCACACTTTGTTTCTTTGTGCACCAACTTACCAGACATGAATCCAGTAGTTGGCAAGTTCCAGTAGTGCTTTTTCAATCAATCTTGCACCCTATATAGTCAGCGTCAGAATACCTAAGAAGATCAAAAGTTTTGGATCGACAGTACCAAATTCCATTGTTGATGGTTCCTTTGAGATAGCGAAGGATTCTTTTCACAGCTTTGAGGTGTGATTCCTTTGGTTGGCTTTGAAATCGGGTGCATAAACTGGTGGCAAATTGTATATCTGGGTGATTGGAAGTTAGATATAGTAAGCTTCCTATCATGCCTCTGTATGTTGTTTCATCCACACCTTTGACATCAGGATCAAGTTCCAGTTTTGAAGATACAACCATGGGAATATTGGGTTCCTTGCAATCTTCCGTTGTAAATTTCTACAGTGGTTCCTTAGTATACATTTCTTGGGATATAAAAATACCTTCAGTGGTTTGTTTGATTTGAAGCCCAAGGAAAAAATTTAACTCACCCATGAGACTCATTTCAAATTCCATTGTCATGCATGATGCAAAGTAATCACAAAGGTCATTTTGAGTATGACCAAAAATTATATCGTCCACATACAGTTGGACAAGAAGTAAATGACCATTTAATGTTTTTGTAAAGATAGTGGTATCTACTTTACCCATGAGAAAACCTTTTGAGATAAGAAAAGAACTTAAACGATCAAACCATGCTCTAGGAGCTTGCTTCAAGCCATAAAGAGCTTTTGATAGTTTAAAGGCATGGTTTGGAAAATCTATTGAAACTAGGATGTTGTTTAACAAAAACCTCTTCTTTTAGATGTCCATTTAAGAAAGCACTTTTGACATTCATTTGATAAAGAGTAAAGTTTTTATATGATGCATAAGCTAATAACATGAGAGTAGGTTCAATACACGCAATGGTTGCATAAGTTTCATCATAATCGATACCCTCTTGTTGAGAATACCCTTTAGCAACAAGTCTAGCTTTGTTTTGACAACTTCCCCATGCTCATTTAGCTTGTTTCTAAAAATTCATTTAGTATCAATTATTGGGTGATTATCAGGTCTCCTTACTAAGTTCCAAACCTATTTTTTCTCAAATTGATTGAGTTCTTCTTTCATTACCCTTAGCGATGAGTCATTATTCAGTGCCTCAATTATATTACATAGTTCTGCATAAGATAGAAACACAATGTCAGAGAATTGAGAATCATTTAGTTTGGTTCTGGACCTTATTGTGATTCCAGCGGTTGGATCTCCAATGATGTTTTGTGTATGATAGCATAAGGCATGTTTGAATTTGTTAATTTTGTCTTTAGATCCATCATCGAAAGTTCCACTCGAAGTTGAGACTGTCTCGGTGAGAATTTTAGATGTATCTTTTTCTCCTTCTTTTTCCTGTTGAAGTGCTTCTATCACTTGTTCAAAACCTGCAGATTCTATGCTCAAGGAATCCTGGGCAATTAAAGGGTCAGTTTCATCAAATACCACACACATGGTTTCTTGTATTGTCCTTTTTCCTTTTGTTGAATACTCTATACGCTTTACTGTTTGTTGAATAACCAACAAATATTCCCTCATATGATTTTGAATCAAATTTAGTAAGGTGATCTCTATCATTTAAGATATGAAATTTACACCCAAATACGTGAAAATACGATATGTTGGGTATCTTACCCTTCCCGAGTTCACAGGGAGTTTTCTTGATGAAAGGCATCAAGAAGACTCTGTTGATGATGTAGCAGGTTGTGTTGACTGCTTTAGCCCAGAGATGTTTGGGAAGATCATACTCGTTCAACATCATTCAAGCTATTTCCTATAAAACTTTATTTTTTCTTTCAACTACCCTATTTTGTTAGGGTGTTCTGGGAGCACAAAAGTTGTGAGTGCATCCAAGATCATTACAAAAAGTGGCAAAGTTATCGTCATCAAATTCCAAGCAATGATCATTCTTGATGAGTTTAATCATGACCCATTTTTCATTTTGAATGTTCTTTGAGAGGGCTATGGAATGATGCAATGCTTCATTTTTATGTGTAAGAAATTTTACCCATGTATATCAAGAGAAGTCATCAACGATGACAAAAACATATTTGCTCCGTCCAAGAGATTGTGTTTTCATAGGCCCAAATAAGTTAAGATGCAGAAATTCCAGTAGTTTTGATGATGCAATGTCATTTATTGGCTGAAAAGAGGTTTTCACTTGTTTGTCTTTCATGCATGCATCACATATTTTGTTTTTTGTAAACTTTATCTTAGGAATGCCTTTCATTAAATCCTTTTTAACCAAATGATTTAGGAGTTTCATGTTAGCATGACTGGTACGTCTATGCCAAGTCCAGGAAGATGCATCAGTAGCAACAAGGCATTCAACATTTTGCTTTGTAGCACCCCCTCTCAAGACAATACCCAAGTTGAGGCACTACCAATTCAATCTTAAATACAGTTCAAATAACAACTAGGAAACCTGTAATTTAACCATCTCAAAGGTAAAACAACCACACTAATCCAAAAGAATCATTCCAAAAAGCATAATACATACAACCCAAGTATCAGAATCCAACTCGATGGAAAATAATTCATTTATCCCAAAAGATCATTTCATAACATAAAATACATACATATCCAGTATCTTATGTTCCCTACAAATATTCTCATAACACTCTTCAAGTAATTGTCTTGATCAAGTGACTTATATGAACAACAATAGCACCCAATCTATTACAAAATCACTATCGTCTAAAACATGCCTCTGCTTTTCAGTTTGACCTGTCTGAAGACAAATAGCAATGAGGTAAGTCCTAAGGATTTAGTAAGGGAAAAGAAAATGACAGGATTCAAAAGAAAATGATAAGCAACAAACAAGGAAATTCGATAACAATGAAAAGTTCAACATGAATCAACATGGTGCAAAGTACACATGATATCAAATATATTAGACTATTGGTCATTCCATCCTTATTTCTCCCAGATCAATGTATAGTTGCTAGTACCGAACGTTGGTACAGTATAAACAAGATTTTCTTATCTCTCCATTGCTCGAGTACTCAGCTCAGCAGGTAATAACTTTCTTTTATTGGCATGGTCGACCGCATGCTAGATCTCGCACTCACAGTTCGCTACCTCCAGCTCCCTGTTGAGTCAAGATCGTAGGTGGGTACTAGCCGGCAGACCTATCACCATCAGTCCTACCGCCCGACCGTCTTTCCAAACCTAGCCCCGGGCCCAACTTTCTGTGGCGTCCCTCAAGGTTGAACTTCCAAGGGCATCCCTGTGGGTTGAACGATATAATGCCAAAAGATATCAATTCAACTTTTCAACGAATAACATGAACATTTCAGAACTTTACATGACCTACCATACACAAGGCAAAACATTTTACAATAACGCCCGGCAAGGCCTACTACAGTAAACAAGGTACATGAATAATTTAAAGGAACTTTTGACACAAATAGGTCTATCAAACCATTCCAAATATCATTTTCAAGAAACGATAATATATCAGACAGTTTCAAATTAGAAGAACCTCACAGGGTTCGACAATTAACAACGATAACGATAATTTGAACAAATATCAAATCAGCAAAACCTAATGGGTTCAACGATATCATGGAATAACGCATACAAGCAAGAACCAATCGGTAGATCCCATACAGGGGAAAGCAATAACTTATAGAGTACGGTAAGCAAATAATTCCAACCCTAACGAGGGTTTATTAATAAAACGAAAGGTACAAAAGGTATCAGATTGGAATACCCTCACAAGGTACAACAAATATTGATTAAGCTTAAACAAGGCAAGTACCAATTGGTAAACCCTTATAGGGGTGTTCAAATTAAATAACAAATAACAAATCAGATTTCAAACAATCAGAATACGGTACAGAAATAAGAAAACCCACACATGGGTTTATCACGAATAACAGATAATGAGAAAAAGGTGCTGGATTGGCAGACCCTCACCTCGTAGTCTCAAAATGTAAATCACGATCTGCAGCCTATGAGTCAATGGGTTCCAATTCCACGCTACGTAATTCAAAAGAATAGGTTCAGAATCAGAATCCACATACAACCCTAATAACCCACAATAATTACTGTCATGCTTATCATTAATAAAAAATTACTAATATCTCGATTAACATGATAGTTTTTGGACTTAATCATAACTATGGCCCAAAATGGCTACTAAAGTAAATTATTACTAAAATAATCCCGATTTTCATATCAATTCCAATATCATAACATAAACTAGTCCTCAATTCCTGCACAATTAATCCTAATCAAATGTCACTTAGTCTCACATTACATAATCCTTAGTCAATATTTATTAATTCCCAATTTTGGGATTTAGCATGACATGTCTGGTCCACAAATTGAATATTCCTCCTTACATGGAATTACACACACACACACACACATATAGATATACTAATCATTCCAACATTCTCATTCTTGGCATAAATACAAGCTAAATTAGGAAAGTACAATATATGCATATATATATATATATCAAGGTACAATTCAATTAAAACTTAATTCTTAACCCTCTATTACCCCAAATTGCTTATCGAGGCCTCAGAATCACGAACCAAGAGCACCACTGCGATCGTCGGAATGAGGAGAAGAAATTGTTCTAAGGTCGCTGGAGCGTCGCCGCTGGAAAATCTTGCGATCACCACCCAAAGAAGCCTCTCACCATGAGCTTTCCAATGCCCAACTCCATTTTTAGTTTCTCCATTGGGAAAAGCCTCAAACGCCGCCCCGAAGTCCTAAAATCACCTTGCTCCGCCGTGAGGTTTTCGTCGAATTCCGCCTCCATCTCTTAAGGATCATGCAGCAACACCACCGAGGTCCTCCAGCTGAGAGCTCCTAAAAATGCTGCCCAAAAGTCTGTTTAGGCCGCTGCTCCGCCGTCCATCGAAAATGGGTTTTCTTCAAGCTTCTCGATTCCGATGGTCCGCCGCCCGGGACGGCGCATGCAAGGTCTCAACGTGAAGCTGGTGAAGTGGGGAAGAGGGTAAATGGTTTAGTTTGGAGAAACGTAGTCAAGGGAGGGAATGGTGGTCGCGGGTGGAGGAGAAAAATGAAGAAGAAAGTGAATAGGGAAAAAACGAAAAGAATGAAAGATCAAGCTGTTTTTTGTAAATCCAATTTTGTAAAATTGCAATTAAGTCCAAAACTTTAGAAAAATAATGTTAAAACCCTAGTTGACTTAAGGTCTTCCATGCAAGCCCCTCAAGTTAAGAAAATGTTTCAATTCAATCCTTAAAAATTGTAATTCTAACCCCCAAACTTTATAAACTAATTAAATTAAATAAAATTTAATAAATCAAGAATAAATAAAATAACAATTTAACATAATTCCCCAAATAATAATGAACATAATTAATAAAATAATTAGGGGTGTTACATGCTTGGACAAATCATCTAGGTTTATGCAATATATATTTATCTTTATGATTGCAGTAAAAATTATTTCATCATGCTTGGTTACAACACATTTAAAGGGTTTGAAGTGTACCTCGTAGCCATTATCACATAGTTGGCATATGCTGATAAAGTTATGTTTCAGCCCCATCTGTCAGCTATACGTTTTCGATGGAAGTTCCATCGTTGTTACTAATTGTTCCCTTGCCAATGATTTTTCCTTTTGTGTTGTCTGCGAACAGTACATTTCCTCCATTATACTCTTGTATTTCAAAAAAGAATGACCTATTTCCTGTCATGTGTCTAGAACATCCACTGTCCAAATACCAAAGATCCATTTGAACATCCCTCTTGACTGGTTCTTGCAACACAAGAGTTTGTGAATTTAGGTACCCAATTTTTGTTAGGTCCTGAGTTGTTAGACTTTGGCACCCACATGTATTTGATTCCAATTTCTCTTCTTATAGGACATTTGTGAGATGTGTGACCTTTTCTAGAACAATAGTGATAGGTCTTTTTGAAAAATCTTGTGTTTCCAGAGTCAACTTTATTTTTGCCTTTGAGAAGTCTTTTCCGATTATAATTTTCATCGAGCAGAAACCGAATTTCATTTTCTAGGCGCTGGTTCTTCTCCACAAGTTTGTTTCTTTCCTCATAACTTTTCTTTATAATTTTACATAGTGATGTACTAGTTCTTCCTTTTCATTTAGAGTATTCTGTAGTTACTCCTTGAAAAGATTTATTTCTATTTGAAGTTCAGTTAGCTGATTATGACATTCTATGTGAATATCAAGATATTTATCATAATCAATGTCAAAATTGCTGGAACTTAATTGAGATTGTAAAGTTACATGTCTATCAGCCATGAGACAATTTTCTTTGTTATCAAACTGATTCAAGTCTAACTCATCCTAAGTGATGGCCATGGCTCTTAGTTTTTTATTTCTCTCAGTTTTTGGGCTCCGCTTCAATTTTGGGAATTCCAGCCTTTTGTGCCCTACTTCATTGCATTCATGACAAATTACTTGTTCAATCCTGAATTCCCTAGTATTTCTTCTTGAGTTTGTTATGGAGTCTTTTCTGAAGCGATTTTTGGCTTAGGTAAGTTGACGAAGTCGCCTGGTTGTCATGGAAATCTCTTCATTGACCATTTCTTCATCCATATCACTAGGTTCATCGTTCCATTGTCCTTATTCCGCATTAAAGGCAAATTTTTTTCTTGTTTTTGTTGTTGGAACTTTCTTCCTTTATGAGAAGAGTCATTTCGCGAGAGGTGAGTGATCCTATTACCTCTTCCATGGTTAGCTTTTCAAGATTTTTGGCCTTATGGATCGCAGTAACTTTGGGATTCCACTCTTTTGGTAGAGATATTAGGATCTTCCGCACATGTTCACTTTCGGACATTGTTTTTCCCAATGCAAACATAGGGTTTACTATCTCCATGAATCAAGTGTACACTTAGCTAGTCGTTTCACCTGTTTTCATAGAAAACATCCCCTATTAGTGAGTAAACAATGCAATATGCTCTAATTTGACCTGTGAAGTTCCTTCGTGGGTGACTTGAAGCATGTTCCACATGTCTTTGGCAGAAGTGCATGTGCTAGTACGGTTGTATTCTTCTTTGACAAGAGCACATGATAGGATATTTTTTGCTTTTGCATTTATTGAGAGCATTCTTTTGTCCTCAACAGTAAATTCCAATTTTCCTGTTGAGGATTTGCCTTTGTTAGTGGGAACAAGAGGCCCATCAGTTACTATGCTCCATAAATCATAGTCCAGTGCTATGAAGAATTCCTCAATTTTGTTTTTCCATGTTGAGTAGTTGGTCCCACCGAATAGAGGGGGACGTATGTGGGATTGACCTTCTATGTATACATCAATGCTAGAAGAAGCCATTAGGAACTTTTAGCTCAAGTTGTTAAACTTATGTAAATGAGCCCTCAGCTCTGGTACCAATTGAAAATGAATATGAACCCAAAGGGATAAAAGACTCAAAAGAGTCAAGCAGTAAAATAGAGAATAAACTGAAACTTCCAGATATAATTGAAATTCCAAAGAAGTAGAGAGACAAATAAATGAGACAAGATAATTATAGTGGTTCGGCAAACCTACTCCACTACCTAAGCCAAAAGACTTGGGATTTTGAACCTGCAAATATTATTAGCAAAGCAAATAGAACAAGTACAATGAGCAGCGCTAACTTCCAAAACCTTACTGAGAAGAGATGGAGAACACTCAACAGATTCTACTGGGGTTTTCAGAAGTCCAAAAGGAAGAGTAATGTAAATAATCCTAACTACTCAGAATTATTTGCTACTCCTCATTAGAGAGTCTTCCTCCTTAAATAATTGAGTTGTGAGATCCTCAATGGTGATTCCAAATGGCTTAATTTTCTCCTTGAATGTTGCAACAGTAACTTGCCAAAAATAAGTTTGTCTCTAATCATGGGAAGTTCCAGATTTTGCTGCATCAAATTGTTACCATACAAGATGCACATATCAAAAACAGAAAACTGCCATACAAGGTTAAGTCATTCTTTTTTACCAAAAAAGCATGATCAAAATTTTCTCTTTGGAGGAAAACCTAACAAAATTAAATAATAACTTGTCCTAAGTAATAAACAAAAAAATATAAAAGATATAAAAATATAATAACATAAAAGCTAAATGATGGACTCTATTCATGGTTGAATAGAAAATTATAGGTACTAAAATTCCAAAATTTCTTTCTTCATGTAACATAACAAAATAAATCGAACAAAAATGAAATAAAACAAGTGGACGATAAAACTTGTCAAACAATTAATAATTTAAGAATGAAATAATAATGCATGCAAAAAGAAAGGAAAAAAAAACGAAATGCAAAATAATTGAGAATATCAATAAACTAACTTTCAAAATATTTTATATATACTGGTACATATATAAATTGATTACTAAAGATAAGAGAAAAATTATGAAAAACTTATCAAAGTATATAGCTTGAATGATCAAAGATTCTTCTATATATTAAGGTAGAGTTGAAAAAAGATTTTGTAGATAAATATATTCATTTTTTGTTATTAGAGGTAACTAGAAAATGAATGATTTTATTAGAGATAATCGTTGTTCTAATTAGAAAAATTATTTTAAAATTTTAGATAATTAATAATTGTCAAATTAATACAAACCATTAATGAGAGTTTTTATTAATTAAAAGCTTCAAAATTCTAAAAATTCAAATTTTGAATAAAATTATATAACTATGAATCCCACATCATTGTGTTATATATAACAATATAAGTATATATGGGACTGTATTCAAGTGAATGGAATACAATCAATCTTTTCCTTTCAGATTTTACAATCACAAAAATAACAAGACAATTTATTATCACAATGGAAATTGAGTTTGAACCCTGGCTATTTTTTTTTTTCTTTTTCTTTTTAATTAATCGATAGAGGTTATATATATGCTTGCTTCATTTTTGTGCTAAGTAGATTAGGGGTGTAAGATGAGTCGAGCCAGCTCATGAGCCTTATGAGCGGGCTCGATTATAGCTCGACTCAGGCTCGAGCTTTAACATGAGCCGAGCTTGAGCTCATCTCTAGTTGTCTCATGAGCTTTTTCCTATTTTTAAATATTTTTTATATATTAATTAAATAATTAATATATATAATAATTTACTTTCTTTTTCTAATTTTAAATATTTATTATATATTAATTAATATGTATTAATAATTTACTTTTTTTTTTTCTAATTTTAAATATTTATATATATGATTAAATAATTATAATATATTAATAATTTAATAATTTATCAATAATTATAATATATTATAATTTAAATCATTATAGTAATTATTATAATTTCATATATATTTAATTTATAATAATAATTTTAATTATTTTATTAATTATTATTAAATAATTATGATATATTAATAATTTAATATTTTTATTTAATTTAAAAATTTTTGATGAGCCTGCTCGAGCTCAGTATTTTTGAGCTTGAGCTTGAGCTTGAGCTCGAGTTCGAGCTCGACTCGTTTACACCCCTAAAGTAGATCAACAATAGACCAAACAAGGTGGCAAGCTATAAATCAATTATATGATCAAACTGTAATATATATATATTAGAAATAATAACAAACATTATAAAATCATGAAGTTATTATTATTATTATTATTATTATTAACTTAATATAAGTTTTACTATTAAAATAAAATAGTGTGATATTGTTAATTATTTGATGTTTTTTGTTGGGTCATGGGCGCATATAAGATTTTTTGGGGTAACAGCTGACACCAAAGAGCGCAGCAGCCAGCACGCATGATAACATTGGCCGACAACTCGACAGCTCCTGATTAGTGGCAGCGATATCTCACCCTCTCCACACCCTACACGTGTCACCTTCCATCTGCGTTCAATCCATCCCCGCTCCACCGATCCTACATTTAAAGATTTTTACAACCGAAATTACAGCTGCATCCCTGTATTCAAGGGCTTTTCCGGTAATTCGTATGTCACGTGCCTGCCACAGTCATTCTCGCTATTGTGGAGAGGGTAATTCCGTCATTTTGAGTTACTAACTAAAATATTGAGATATACAAGTACTACTTTGGGATTGGAAGATTTGCTGGGGATATTTGTTTGTCAGAGAGAGGAGAGGAGAGCTCGGTTACTCTTAAACATTCTTGGCACTGTTCTTTCACAGTTCGGCAAATGCCGGAATAACTTATCGGCCTTATATTTTGAGAGTGGATTAAGAATGCAAGATATACATACCATAGGAGATGAAAGCGGCGGCGGCGGCGGTGGGAGGCTCTTTGGCGGCGGAGACCGGAAGCTGCGGCCCCACAACCACCCGAACCACCAAGCTTTGAAGTGTCCGCGCTGCGACTCGCTCAACACCAAGTTTTGTTACTACAATAACTACAACCTCTCGCAGCCGCGCCACTTCTGCAAGAGCTGTCGCCGTTACTGGACTAAAGGCGGCGTCCTCCGCAACGTCCCTGTGGGTGGAGGATGCAGGAAAACCAAGCGCTCGAAGCCGAAAAGCAGTGCTGCCTCAGCCGGCGAGGTGGCGAGAGAAAGCAATTCGAACGCCGAGAGTTCCAGCAGTGAGAGCTCTAGCCTAACTGCCGCCGCCATCGGAGTGGCAGAAGAAGGCTCCGCACCGAGTAATAGGACGTCGAACTCCACCGTGGTGTATAATTTCCCCGATGCGGGGTTCTTCAACATGAATCATGTGGCAAATCCTAACTTCGATCACCAGCCGTTGGCGAATCATTCCTCGACGGAGGGCCAGATCTTCTCGACCGAGATCGGGAGCTTCACTAGCTTGATGACGTCACCGGAGGTAATGATGGGGTTCAGCGTGGGCGACATTCCAAGGAAGTCGTATGAGCCGGCACAACAAGTGAATCAGGCGCCGTTAGCAGAGAATCCGGGCCCCGTGATGGATGGGAACACGGCTGTGGATGAGTTCAAGATGCAGGATATGAGCAACGAGGGGCTGGCGGCGGTGGTGGATTGGGGAAGCGGCGACGGCGGTGGAGATCAAGAACTGTTTGATCTAACAGCTGGCGTGGATCCTGCTTACTGGAGTCAATCCCAATGGACTGGTGGCGACGATCAATCCCTTAATTACCTTCCTTAGGCTCAAATCAATCTCACCTTTATTTAATTTTATCTTTTATTTCAGTTCCCATATACAAATATTTCCAAAATGTGCCTTCTTTATAGTGTAAATTTTATTTTTCTATTTTTAGCTTTATGTTTCTTTCACGATTGGATGTCTTTGGTTGATGCTTAAGCTATAGCATAAATTATCTGGAAATTTTTTATAAAAAAAAATGAAAATTGTAGATTTTGGAAGTTTAGTACAGTGAGTTTTGGTTTTAATTAGTTGGATTTTTTTGGATGTACTATGGATTAGTGGGGCACGTAATGTACTATGATTTAGTTGATTGTTCATGTCCTGCGGTCTACGTGTGGTCCATGTTACCATTAAGTACCATTAAAGAGTTCAGTTTCTAGGAGAGTAGAACCAACAAAGCCTATCTGCGTGATTAAGGTAAGACTTGTTTGGTAACATTTTATTTTTAGCTCCTATTGCTATACTTTTAAATATTTAAAATACTTTCCTTTAAGTATTTGACTGAAAATTTGTATATTGTAGGGGTGTAAATAAGTCGAATTCGAGCTCCATGAGCCTATTTTTCAGGGCTCGAACTTGATAAGCATGTTTTTCAAAGGTCGAGCTTGAGTTGAGCTCCTTGGAAAATTTTAAATTACATAAAAATATTAAATTATTAATATATCATAATTATTTAATAATAATTAATAAAATAATTTAAATTATAATTATAAATAAAATATATATTAAATTATAATATATACACTATATTAATTACTATAATGATTTAAATTATAATATATTATAATTATTGATAAAGTATTAAATTATTAATATATTATAATTATTTAATCATATATAATAAATATTTAAAATTGGAAAAAAAATAAATTATTAATATATATTAATTATTATATAAAAATATTTAAAAATAGGAAAAAAACTCATGAGTCAACAACTAAAGTAAAATTCGAGCTTGGCTCATGTTAAAGCTCAAGCTCGAGTCAAGCTATAATCGATCCGGCTCACAAGACTTGTTAATCGGCTCAACTCATCTTACACCCCTAGTATATCGTTGGCTTAGTGCTGTACAAGTTTTGTTTGGATTTATAGGATTGAAAATAACATTTTAATTTTAATGTGTTCTTTTACAATTTTTTATCACTTAGTTAAATTATGGTCGATGCAAAATTATTATTTGGGTTCTATTGTTTTATCTATATATACAATCAATTAAATATATTATTGATATATTGTAAAGTACTTTTAATTTATTTTGGATTCTCATTATATTGTCAAAATAGAAAAATTAGTATTGTTTTAGTTAGTACATATGAGCACAATACATTAATGAGGGTCTTATATTTTTAAATTTGAAAATGATGATTATAGTCTAGAAACAAACAAATGACTTTTATTTTAAATCAAAATTTTCACTAAATCCATTAGCAAAAACTTAATCTGCGATTTAGAACTCCAAATCTCTCCAAAAAGCCTCAACTGGAATGTCATGCGAATTCTTTTTACTTTACATATATATCAGAAATTCATTAGAATTTAAATTTTTTATTTTTCATATTATATAAAAAATTAACTATATGATCAGACCACAGACTACTCAACAAATGTCATGTAGATTGTAGACACACAATCTTTGTAACAGATTAAAATGGCTCTTTAGAAATTATTAGTGGTGTTAAAAATCGAACAAATCAGAACAAAATCGATTAAATCGGTCCAAAAAGTCGAAAATTGAAAATTGAAAAAAATAATAATTGAAAAAAATCAAATGGTTCAGTTTGGTTTTTGGTTGGCACAGTCAAAACTAAGCCAATCGGAACAAAATCAATTAAATTGATCCAAGAAATTAAAAATAAAAAATAAAAAATAAAGTCAATTGAATTAGGTCTTTTTTTTTAAATTGAAAAAATCAAATGATTTGGTTTGGTTTTTGGTTGGCATAGTCAAAACCAAACTGAACCAAATCAAACCGATTGTATACTAATAAAACACTATTGTTCCCCTATTTTTATATTTTATGATCAAAAATATTTTAAGCTTTTTATCTATTTATCTCCCACTCAAGCCCAACTTTCTGCCTAGCCCAATGGAAAGGAGAGAGAGAGAGAGAACCAAACCAAATCGAATTTGATTGATTTGGTTTGATTTGATCCTCTATATTGAACCAAATCGAATGATTGATCTTATATTAAAATCAATTGATTTGGTTCGATTGAAGTTTTTTTTAAAACCAAAGCGAATCAAACTGTGAATACCCCTAAAAAATATAATATAAGTAATTACGTACTTTCAGTGACGGATCCAGGGGCTAAGGACCCATTTCCCCCCTCACCCTCTATATTTCTTTTGATTTTTCTAATATTTCTATATATTTTTAAAACTTTAGTGATAATTTCCTCAATTTTTTTTATATATATATTTAAAATTTTATAATAATTCCTTTCTAAATTATATGTATTTAAAATTTTAGTAATAATTTTTATTAATTCTTTACATATTCTAGTTTTATAAAGTTTTACGAAAAGTTTTAGACTCAGATTTACAATCAAATAATTTACAATTATGTTAGACTTAGGCTTATTAGGACATTTCTATTTTATTTATTTGAAAATATATTTATCAAAAATAGACTTAGAAATTAGATGAAAGATGATTTTTTAGCTGATTGTTTAATTACTTATTTATATTGCAAAAGATATTGCGAAATTTTTTGATATTAATTCGATCATTAATGAATACTGTGAGCGCAAATTTCTTGTTTGCAAAAAAATTAAAATTACAAAATAAGAAAATTTGTACAAATAAAATAAAATTAAAATCAATCAATCAACTACGGATTCTACCTCTAATCTATTCATCTGATTTTTCATTTCCAAATATGATCTTGAATTTAATGAGCTCCATAAAGAACACATTGAACGCTGTGAATCTCCTTAAATTTGATTTCAAGAAATAACGCCAATTCGAAAGCTTCGCACCTTATTCTCGAATCAAACGTCAAAATATATTAGTTCCATGAAGAATGCCTTGAACGTCGTGAATCTCCTTGAATTTAATTTGAATAAAATAACGTTAATTCGAGGGTTCCGCACCTTAATCCCAAATCAAATGAAAGAATACGATGAGCTCCGCGAAGAACGCCTTGAACACCGTGGATCTCTTTAAATTTGATTGAAAAATAGACTCCTTCAACGTTTCTCTCACTCGTTTGCGAAGAACGCCTTGAACGTCGTAAATCTCTTTAAATTTGATTGAGAAAATTGCTGGATTCCTTCAAAGTTTCTCTCACTTGCTAGAATTTCTGTTGTGTCGAATGAGCTTTGATCAACCCCTTTATATAAATGCTTGATGGGAGGCTTCCAGATTGACTTAAACTTCTTTGATATTTATCTCTTTAATAAGATAATATCAAATATCAAGAGATAATATCAAATATATTTAATTTAATTGGTCAATAGAGGTAGACACTTTATTTTTAATACTTGTCAATATTTGATTTGAGCATAAAATAAATACTGGAGTATTAATTAAAATTAATTATTTATCTTTTGGAATTAAATTTAATAAATTTCAAGATAAATAGAAAATTTTAAGTTAATAACTAGCATATTATTTTATATCTATTACTCTTCAATTGAACAAAAATTAATATGTCTACAAATATTATAATATGAAAGAACGACATACTCAACTTCGATAATAACATGTATTTTAAATTTATAAATTATAAAATTTGTATTTGAAAACTTTCATGTTTTATAATTTTTGCCCCATAGTCTCAGTCTGAATCCATCCCGATCTACTTTAACAGCAGTTAATTAGTTAACTACCGATTATTACTTCTATTATAAGTTTAATTATTATTTCAAGAACATAATACAAAAAACAAAAAAATTTAAAAATTTTAACTCACATAAAAAATTAATGTATCCCGAGTTAAACTGGAGTAAGGACTAAGGAGTTATGATTATTAATAATCATGTGATATATAAAAATGATTTTTCCCAGGTACGTCGAGATTAGTAGGTGCATGCATTATGGTCGGTTGGTGGCCGGGGAAATCGACAATCCCGACGCGCCAATATTGCTCCACGTGGCGCACTCATGTAGACTTGTCACTCTCTCGGAGACGTGTCTTTCTTTGATTCGTTCTAGAGGTTAAGTCGGTTTGTCCTGCACTAATTTCCACTGCACCTCAAAAAATTGATTGCCTGTGATGCTGTTCAATTGGTATTCTCAGTAAATGGTCAAATTAATACATTTTAATAATCTCATTAAATTTTAAATTTGTTAATTACAACAGGTTATATTTGAAGATAATAAGTATTAATTAAAAAATTATTATATAAGAAATTTTGTAACTATATAGGTAACATTTGATTCCAGAATCACTTATTAGAGCACTGTTTGTTTGAGCATTGTTTCTGTGTAATTGTGAATGGTCAATTTAAATAAACTCAATAGGTCACATAAAATATCACTAATATTATGTATATATAGGTAATATATTTTCCTATAATTACAATATTACATTAAAATATTAATCAACAGCTAATTAAATACATTTGTCAATAACAAAAAAGATTATAATGAACAAGAAGTTGATAACAAGCTTATACGTGTACTCATAGATTTGATAAGACTTGACTAAAATTTCATGCTTACTGAGTTTAGGACCTCAATCTTAACTGTTTTGATTGATTATCACTATTATATATAACATATTTAAAAATTTATTTATTGGAACATTTTTAGCCCTAATAGCCCCCAAAACAACATGTTGTAATCGACATTTAAATCAAGTTGAATTTTTGCCAAATTAAATGATGAGAGATTGATTATACTTAGAGGGTGTTTGGGTGAGCTTATAAGCTCCTCAAAATATCTTATAAGATGTTTGAGAGCTTATAAGATATCAAAAATTATTTGATAATTTTTTTAAAAAAAGAGCTTATAATCTCCTGAAATAAGATGTTAGGAGCTTATAAGTTATTTTTAAAAAAGGAAGGAACTCTTAACTTATTTTTAAGATCTTAACAAGCTTCCTTAATTTTAATAATTATATGGGGAAGCCCTACAAGCCCAGTTCACTAACGATCGACTAGGTGATTGACCAAGCCCAAAACCTCATTGGGTTGTTTCGCCTCAATTACTAGCATCCTGCTAATCGACCAAGCATGTGGTTGATCAGTTCGAGTATGATCTATAGAGCCTCAAATAGAGAGACCTTTGAGCCCAAGGAGTCCCATAATCTTGACCAGAGCATGCCCAAGTGACTCATAGCTAAGCAAACATCTCGATCAGAGGAGGTCGATTAGAGAAACATGAAATATTTCTCGGTCATCAGTTACTGTCGCATTGAAAGCTCTGCACATTATGCTGCATTAAATGCGCTGACAGGAAACGTGCCTCTACATTTATGAAGCCTGACTCCACTGTACCACCATTATGCCTCAGCATTAAATGCAGAGATTTCCTCCATATCCTGAGAAGAAGGAGAAGGTGCCACCTTGAGAGGGTTTCAGGAGGAAGAAGACCTAAAGGTCCTTATACAAGGACAACAACCTTCTCTACATAAGCAAGGGCATCATGGATATTTTAACCTCTCAAGAGAGACTATAAATACCCCATTCAACCCTTCAACAAAGTATGATCATTATCAATTTGGCACTCACTCTGCCGCTCCATTTTCTAGTCGATTTGCACTGACTTGAGCATCGGAATACTATATTTGAGGGTCTCCTCAGCTAGCCTAACATGTGCTATTAGTTGCAGGACCGGACTCGATCCCATCTAAGCAGTTCCCTTCAGCTCACACTCTGGTGGATTTTAGTAGGCCAGAGCCTAGCTACTGATAAATATATCATACCATCATTAATCATATTAATTACAAAGTTGCCATTACTAACATCTTATAACTTATAAACTCCAAGTTCTTATTTTATCCAAACACTTTAAGAACTTATTTTTAAAAAAAGATCTAACATCTTATAAGGTGTAGGAGCTTATAAGATATTTTAAATAAGTTTAATCAAACACCCTCTTAATTGTCTTGTATGCATATCTTTGAGTGTGCCAATTTTGCTTGAATTCATAGCATAAAGTGGGTGTAAACTTTGAGAACAAATATGTATGCAATTGTGTGCATATGAAAAATGGACATTATCCCACATTGTAAATGAGATAAAAGAAAGAATGATACACATATGAGGAATGCACTACATGCATGCATTGTTGCTGTCGTCGCCCACCCCACTGTAGCTCGGCCCGAGCCAGTCATTTTGACAAATTATCTTGACTTAATTTTTTTGTTGAAGATCTTTATTTTATTTGAAATTTGAATTTTTAAAATAAGGTGTTATAGATTGCACAAACACAGTCCAGAATGTATCAAGACACTTTTTAGTTCCCCCCCCCCCAACACCTATATAAACCATTTCCTTACTCCTGGCAGAATACACAACGCCAAGTATATGTTTTTTCTTCCAAATCTCTCTACTCTTTCAACTCTCTATATCACTCATGCTTCAATGTCTTTCTAGTGTACAAAAGAAAGCTCTTTGACTGTCTTATCCTAGAAAAAATATTACTATCCTAGTGCAAATGTGAGTGGAGAGACTATTTCTGCAAGACAAACTAGCTTGTTGGTGATTTAGTCAATAACTTTATTTACATACAGAATACGAACAGGTACTCTATTATGATATTCTTCTATTATTCATCCAAATACTAGTTTGCCTTGATTTTGATTTTTGCCTAAATTTATATGAACTGTTAAATATTGTCCCTATTGATTATCTATATTAAACAGTTGCTTTTACAATTTTAGATAATATGAACTCAATATTTCCAACAATCTTGAAGAAATGTGTTTAACTATTTTATATAAACGGCATCTAAAAGTTGTAATAACATGTTGAGCTCTAAGATTGATCTATTTGGATTGCTGAAAAATTTCTCTGATCAATTTTCCAAACGTTAGCAACAATGGATGCAAATCTTGTTGACCATGATGGGATTTTTATCCGTGATTCAGGTGACTAGAACTAAACCAACTGATAGTGATTCTAAAACGGTTGAAATTGCTGAGTGTAATAGAGATCAATTGGGTAGAGGAATCATTTTGTTGCCACTAAGGCAGAACCTGAGTCCACTAAACCTACACTATTCAACATGGTTTTAGGTGAGACTAGAAATGCCAGACCTCTGGAAAATGTTGACTAACATGTTACTTTGAAACTTGAGCTTTTAATTATGTATGGACCCTTATGTTCGTTTACTGGGCAAATATGCATGTTTGTACTAATAATTGCTATATATATATATATCATATTTTGATAGAAAATATGTGATCATGGGGAATTCTAGTACTGCCAAGGTGCTTGGGATAGGATGCACGAACCTAAGGTTTCCTTTCGGGTACATACTATCCTTATATAGGATGCATCATGTTCCTACCATTCGGAGAAATATAATTGGGGGTTCAATGTTGGTTAGGGAGGGTTGTGAGCTTTCTTTCAAATTCAATATAAGTTGTAATTTTACATTATGGAACTTATTGGAAAAGGCTATTTGTCTGATAGTTTGTTCAAACTTAGAGTAGATTATGTCAATTCTAATGATGATAAATTTCAGTATTTTGATTATTTTATTGTGAATGTTGTTGAAAGTTTCAATGTTCGACATAAATGTTTATGTCATTTAAATTATGGTTCTATTAAAAGAATAATGAATTTAAATTTAATTTTCAAATATGACATTAATTGGAATCATAAGTGTCAAGTGTGTGTAGAAGCTAAACAAGAAAACCTTATAATGCGATCGAAAGGAATTCTGAGATACTAGATTTAGTATACATTGATACTTGAGATTTAATGGAGTTTTGACAGAAGATCTTAAAAGATATTTTATTACCTCTATAGATGATAGCAGTAGATATTGATATGTTTACCTAATGAAACATAAAGATAAAGCACTTGAAAGTTTATCTTGTTTAAATATAAAGTCGAAACTTCTGGTAAGAAATTTAAAAGGTTAAGATCAGACAGAGGCAAATATGAGTCTAATCTTTTTGTTGAATGTTGCTAATTATTTGGTTTTATTCATGAAGAGACTCCCCCATACTATCCTTCGTCCACTAGGATAGCTGAATGAAAAAGTAGAACTTTGAAAGACATGATAAACAACTTACTTTTAAATTTTGGCTTGCTAAATATATGTGAGGAAAGGCTTTTAATATGACTTGCTATATTTTGAATATAATCTCTCTTAAGCATAAACAATGTACTCCTTTTGAATTATGGAAAGGTAGAAACTAAGCTTAAAATATTTCCTAGTGTGGGTTGTCTTGCTAAAGTTCTAGTCCTAGAACACAAGACAACAAAATTGGGTCCTAAAACTATAGATGTGGTCTTTTTAGGTTATGTGGAAACAAGATCTGCTATGAGATTTTTAGCGATTAAGTCTTAAATCTCTGGTGTAGATGTTAACATTATAATTGAATTTCATGATACTATATTCTTTGAGGATGTATTTTCCATAAAAATAGGAGTACCTCAAAATGTTTCTACTTTAGGTTCAGCTCTTACATCAACATTCATTCCTGATCATGTGGAAAGGATGACAAATGTGGGGGTTAATCCAAGTAGTATTAATTTAGTATAGTATCCATCGGATCTTGAGAAGTAGATGAGCCTGAATGGAGCAAAAGAGCCACAATTGTCAAGGAGTTTTTAAGTGATTTTATCATTACAACATCGAGGATGAACCTGTTACTTCAAGAATGCTATGGCTTGTCCAGAAGCTAAGCATTGGAAAGTTGCTATCAAAAGTGAGATTAGTTCTATCGTCTCTAATAAGATATGGGAATTAATCTAACTATATCTGGTGTGCAAATTTGATAGGACAATTTATAAGTTTAAGGCCAGATTAGTTGCTAAAGGATCTAGACAAAAAGAAGGGATAAACTATTTTGATACACATTCCTTAGTTGTTTGTTTGACTATAATCGGATGATTATAACATTAGCTTATATATAAAACTTTCTAATTCGCCAAATGAATGCGAAAATTGCATTTCTGTATAGTGATCTTGAGGAAGAGATTCATGTAGATCAGCCAAAAGGATTTGTAGCTCCTAGCAATGAGCATAAAATGTGTAAGCTTGTTAAATCACTTTATAGGTTAAAACAAACCCCTCTATAGTGGTATAAAATTTTTTATAAAATTATTTTATCACTTGACTTCGAAGAAAATGATAATGATGAGTGCATTTATTTCGAAGTTAAAAGTGATATATTTGTTGTTTTATGCCTTTATGTGGATAATATACTGCTGATTGGATCTAACATTGAGATTATCAATGAGACAAAGCTATTCTTGAAAAGTAAGTTTGAAATAAAGGATATGGTGAAACTAACGTGATTCTTAGACTCAAGTTAGTTCGATCAATTGAGAGTATAGCTATTTCTCAATCTCATTATGTTGAGAAGATCAAGAATGAAAGTGGAGTATGCATTTAAATTAAGGTATTCTCAAATTATTGGCAGCTTGTAATATTTTACAAATGGCACGAGATCGGATAGTTTCTTTGTCATCTCAAAGTTGGCGAGATATATAAGTTATCCTAATAGAACTTATTGGGAGGCTTTAGATAGGATACCCTATGCACTATAGTAGATCTCTTGTAGTAGGGGTGACAATTCAAGTGGGTTGGGTAGATTGGGGTTGGATCAAAGTAGGGGTATTATATAAATTTGCTCAACCCGAACCAACCCATTTAATTTTCAACCCGATAAGCATAAACCCAAACCCAACCCACTCCAAATCAAGTCGATCCTGGTCAAGCTATTTATGAATTGGGTTAACCCAATAATATGAAAACCCACAACCCACTTTACCTATTATGAAAATAATGCTTTTTAATGGCAAAAAAAATAAACTGATAATGTAAACTATATTTTTGCATTGCTTGTTGATTTGACTTCCATAGTCCAATTTTATCAGCACATAAATACTTGTACAACATGAATAATATTTTAATTGGTACTAACTTGGTGGATTTGAATACCTATATTTTTTGCATCACAGAACACACACAACCTTCTAATTTTGCAGCACACACTAACACTAGCATATGATGATAAAATTGTCATAATTCTCCAAGCAAAAACAAGATACACCATTTTAATACTGGAATTGCTGAACACATCATAGTTTACCAAAATCCAAAAGCTAAAAACTCTAGTTTTCAATGAATTGAAACCATAAATTGCACAATATTAAACTAAAAAATTATCTGGGTAAGTCAAATATTAAACTAGTCTTCATGCAGGCATAATGAAAAATCCCTCTTCACTAGATTTAGGAATGTTGATTGTGTTAATTTTGGTTATATTCAATAGAACGAAGACTAGGTGTATTTTGGTAATGAGTGTATTAGGTATGTATTTACCCTAGGTGTAGACGTTGTCTCCTAAAAGTCCAAAAAACATTAGTAACTTGGTCTATTTTTCGAACCAGAGCTATGTGCTTTGAGCACGATTGGAATCCAAGCCAAATGGCTACATGGGCTAATGGTCGAATTACCCATAATTAGCAAACCTCTTCAGGAATTACATTATATAGTGATAGCCAAACTATAATAGTAAAGATCATGAGTCTGAAGTATAGTTAAAAGATCAAGGGACATATCTAAATTAGACTAAAGTGTATAAAGGAACTTATGTCTGACAGAAATATAATCATAAATTTTGTTGGTACAAAAGACATTGTGGTGAATTCCTTAACTAAAGGGATTAAGTTATCTTTAGTTCATAAATCCAGATTGGGGATAGGCCTAAAAATTCATCAATGATACACCTATAGTGACAACTTAACTACCAAGTAGGGAGGATACAAGGGGTTCTTTCTATCACAGCTCAATTTATTCTTTTGGTCATGTCATTCAATTGAGGCATCTTAACTGTTGTGTGGTTTCTCACAATACTCACCTCTCTATAATATTGCTCAAACTTACTAGAGTAAAACCAAACCATTATCAACGGGAAGCCTCTTTACCTTTATTTTAGTTTGTTTTTCAATTATTATATTCCATTGCTTGGCCATGGTAAATTCCTTACTCTTTACTTCAGAAAGTATACCAAAATGATGCTCCTTGAAAATAGAGCAAGGTCTTTCCTAGAAAATAGCAGTATATGAATTCGTTTTCTCTTGAACGTATGCAGAGAGATCTTTTCTTCTCGAAAATTCTCTAACTTTAAGAACTTTTTGTGAAAGATTTGTTCCCTCAAAAAATTTTCTGGAACTGGGTATTTATAATTTTTAGTCTTGATATGCCTAGGTCTAGTAGGATTTTTGGCCCCTCTTTATGGGCTTAACTTGTATTTTGGGCTCTTAAGCCCTTTTACTTAGTTAATTAATTTTCCTTGGGTTGTTTTTAGTCAATATACAGAATTGCCCTTATAGTTAATTTTTAGCAGTATCATTAAATCGCCTATTTTTTATTGGGAAATTTAGTTTCTTATAAAAAATATGATATAAGTCCAATTCATTTTTTTTCTTTACTTATAATTTAATTAATTTTCATTGATCAAATTAAAGTGTGCATAGACTTGTTTTTATTTTGTTGAGAGACTTTGGAAAATAACATGTTGCTATAGTATGAGAACTTAAATAAATTTTTCACAGTACTTGTTTTAGGACTTAGACAAATTGTCAATTGGAATTGTAAGGTTGAAATATTGGGAAAGAGGACTCAACTCAAATTAGGTCAAGGTTGAATCTAGCTTTGAAAAGGAGAGACATAGGAGAATGTCTGTGTCAAGCGCCCACTAGCACCGATGTCGGAAGCCTGCCAAGCTCCTACATTGGGCACTTTCTGGGTGCATGTTGGGCATTTGTCGGGCTCTACATCCTTGTAGGACTTAGGCTTTGTCTTTTGCTTCAGAAATTTTCTAGGGTAGCCAGCAGTGTTCTATATTCAATAAAGGACTTTGGTACTCTGGGAAGTTACTAAGGGACCTAGAAAAGTTTTTTGGGACTAGGATTAGTTTCCAGGCTTCTCAGGAAGACCTGTCACTCGCTCTATCGCTCCTGCTCCTCCTCATCGGGGAGCAGATCGCTTGTTCGATTCTCTCTTTAAGCGGGCGCTCTACTGCCTTAGCCCTAACCCATCCCTCACGCTTTTTGTGCTTACGGGATGGGTTAGGGGTGATGCCAAGGATGTTTATTAAGAACCTCCGCCCCAGCCCCACAAATAACTTAAGAGTTTTCTCTTAGGGCATTTCATGCTTGGGAGGCCTTTTTAGGTTGTTTCATTAATTGAATCAAATGCATTTACTCAACTTTGTCCAGGTTGAGTTGGATAGGTCTTCTTGTCTTATTATTTTTTGGAAGGCATCGTGCTAGTTGTCATGCATTCGTCTAAAAATTTAGACAAGTTTTGTATCTTGTATTCGCTTAAAGACTTAGGAAGACCTTGTCCTGCATTCATCTAAGGACTTAGATAAATTTCAAATGTGCAATTGTGAGGAGTATCACTCATCGATGATTAAGAGATGAGTTCTTAAGGTGACATCTTTCTCCTTTCCTTTTGTTTTATTTCACCCTAGTCCTTGTGAGCTTTTGTCTAACTCATTAGAGTCAGCAAAAGCTTCTTGATGTACATCAACTTAAAAGACGGTTATGTGTTGAGAGCAAAACGTCAGGAAGTAGGACATAATTTGAGTTAGAGTCTCCAATTAAGTCAAAGTTGGAGTTTATAGGTTTAATATGGAAACGGTGCCCGCGAAGTATGTGAAGAAGATGTCATAAGGTGCAAGGAAACAATGCTCGTTGGTCTGGGTGCCAGGCGATACGTTTGGGCACCTAGCATCGCACTCGGTGCTCGATGTCTTTCTAGGATAAGACAATCAAGAAACACTCTTTCTATGGTGCACACCTCATGTGCTCCTTAATTCATAGTTTACGGAGATCAACACTTAAGCCACATATACTACTCTTTCCTTTGTCTTATTTCTAGTGTGGGACAAGGTTTTTTTTTTTTTTCCCGCATAAACATAATCCCATGTTTATTTGTTCCCAAAGTTTACACCCACTTTATGCCATAGATTTCAACCAAAATTGGTACACAATCAATGCTTAAAGATATACATATACATAGAATTAAGTATAATCAATTTCTCATCATGTAATTTGGAAAAAATCTAACTTGATTTAAGTGCCAATTATAATAATTCCCCACAAATTCATAGTGTAAAGACTATTAGATTCTTGTGACTTGCTTTCAATAATGGTACCTTTCGGTTTGAACCACTATCTTAGTCGTCAAACTTAGGCTGTCACAGGGATAAATAGACTTAGTATAAGTCTATGAAATTGACCTTGGATGTGACGATGCCATTGGTAACAACAAGTCAGTATTTATATAGTGATGTTTAGGTTTGACACGTCAAGGCCATGTGTCCCGATGTGTATCCTGAATATTGTTCAAGAAAAAACCTAATTCCTCTAAGTACAGCCAAACGATTACATATACTTGGTTGGGCATCACCACAGATGCACTGCTAGCATCTCCTCTAGAATGACTCGAACCTATTTAGAGTTAACACTTTTACATAAACAATTATTAATAATACCTGCCACATACATTAGGGGACAGACTTAAACACAAAGTATCAGTCAATATTGTGATCTGGCGATGTTCTTAATTATTTTACACTTAAGATATTTAGTTATCTTGCATAAGTGCATGTGAATATGGTAAGTTAGATCTTAAGTCAAAGAAATGAGTATCTCTTGGTTACATTACAAGTGTCATGGGGTGTGTTTTTGATGATTTTGCCATGATTAGTCTGAAAGGGGATAGAGTAGTCTATGCTGATGCAGATATAGATAGATTAATCGAGAATGCAGATTCAAAGCTCTTTTCCATAACATGAGAACTTTCGAGATGATTGATTTTCCACAACAGTTGAGAAACATTCTATTTGCTGATATAGCCTAAGGGGATAGATAGGCTACTGCTTAGGTATGAAGAAGCAAATTTGGTGGCATATACTCTAAGCAAGCCTAAGCGACAGTCTCTGATGACCTAATCTCATATTTTGAAGCAACATCTTGCATCGAGTCTCCATAGTAGGGTGGTATGGCAAAGGAAATTAGGTCATAACACAAGAAAAAAACTTGGGCGTTAGTGAAGCATCAAGAGGACAAGTCATATAAATATTGTGTGTTCTCTTTATTAATTTCTTAACTTTATGGTGTATCTTCAGAACAAAAGGTTTTTAATATTAAATTGTAAATTAAAATAGTTCATAGTTACTCGTTCACACTAACTTAAAATGTTTTGTTCTAAAAGAAAATTATCAATTATATTAGATGAGTGATGCGATGAAAAGATGACTAAAAGGCATACTGGTAAATTTATTACTGCAATAGACCCCTATACGTGAGAACAATGCCCATAATGTAAACATAAGCTTAGGCATAAAACCCTAGTCCGAATCAGATAAATACCCTCAAAGCTTATTAAAGAGCAACATGAATCACTTTCTCATTTGAGTAATTTTCAGAAAGCAAGCTCGTCCTAGATTAGGGACTCACAACTTTCACTCTCTAGCAAGAAATTCCTAAAGAAAGTAAGATTAATCTAGCATCATTTTAGTGCATTTTGTGAGAAAGACGATGATTTACCTCTTCCCAGCCTCTCGATTGGGAGCTATAATGATATCTAATTATCTCATATTGGAAGGAGTTAATAGCTTGAGATAGTTTATTAACTATTCCTCGTCTCTCACCATTTGAAGCAAGCTTTTTCAGGACATAACCATCCATTTGATGCATGTTAGCGAGATAATACTGCGAAACTGCTAGCTCTCTATGTCAGCAACAAACCTTGTCATCAATATATGCAGCCAGATGTGGGAACGACAACCACGTGCCTCTTCTCAAGTCCCTTTACTGAGGTTTAACCACATTGGAAAGAGTTAAAGCTTGAGTTAGTCTACAAGTTATTCTGCTTTTCTCACCTTTTGAGGCACATTTTCAAGACATAACTTCCCGCTAGATGTATGTTAGCACATAATACCTTGAAATGACTAGCCCTCCATATTGGCCATGATTTTGGTTATCATTATATGGCTTCTTTTATGAAATACATAGCTATGTGTCTATTCTTAAGCCCCTCGACTAGGGGCTATAATGATATTTAGTTGTCCTACATGCTTGAGATAGTTTATAAGCAATTTCTTCTCTTTTTAGGTGTGTTTTTTAAGATAACCTCCACTAGATGCATATAGGCGAGACAATATCTCAAATTGACTTGCCCTTCATATTGGTGACGAATCTGATAATCATTATACAACATCATATGTGGGACTAGCAATCATATGCCTCTTCCTAAGCCCCTCGACTGGGGGCCTATAGTGATATCTAGTTGTCCCACATCGGAAAGAGTTGAGACCAAGAGATAGTTTATTAGCTATTCCCCTTCTGTCATTCCTCAAGGCACTCTTTTAGGAAAAACCCCCCACCAGTACCCCTCCATGTCGGCAACAAATTAGGTCATCATTATATAGTGCCATTTGTGAGAACAATGACTATGTTTTCAAGCCCCTTGACTAGGGAGGCTGTGATGATATTTGGTTGTCCCACATCAGAAAGAGTTTAGAGCTTAAAATAGTTTAGAAGTTATTTTTCTTATCTTTTAGGTTGATTGAAAATACCTTGAAGTGGCTGGCTCTCAATGTTAACGATGAATGAGGTCATCATCATATGGGACCATTAGTGGGATTGATAGCCATGTGCCTCTTTCCAAGCTTTACTACAAGAAAATATGCTTTTTGTTACAATATTTTTTACTTCAATAAAAATAATATAGTAAAAAAGGATTATTTGCTATGATTTTTCTATTGTAGTATAAAATTCTAAATATGTGATAAAACTCATATTAAATACTACACATCATCTTACCATAGTAAAATATCTAGTTATTTACTACAATTTATACGTGAAGTAAATAACATATTACATTTACTATAATTTTATATAAACCGTGGCAAAATGTTGATGAATTGACCAGACTTTTCATTAGTGAAGTAAAAACAATGAAACTTGTGAAAATTTAGCGTCAAAGATTAAGATCTTAAATAAAAAAAATTTCGCTAAAAAGAAGAAAGGAAAAATATATTGGAAGTAAGGTTTAATTAATAATATTTAAGGTAAAATGAAAAATTGCTTCCAATTTTTGTTATAAAAAAATTATTTAATTAAATTGAATTCTAAATTAACAAATAATCCCCACCCCCCCCCCCCCCAAAAAAATTCCTAACTATTTATAATTTTAATTAATAAAATTAGAGGTAAAATAAAAAAATTTCTCCAATTTATTATTAGAAAATATTTAATTAATTAATCAATAAAATACTTAATTTATCTAGTTAGTAAAGTCTCTCAAAATAGTGAAAACCCCAATTTAGGAGGTAAAATAAAAATTTGCCTTCAATAATTTCTTTTATTAAAAAAAAGTTGATTAATTAATCAAATATATTTAAATTAGCTTATTAGTAACAAAGTGGCCATTGGCGCAATGACATTACCTTGACACACATAAATGTAAAGTCAAGACTTTGAAACCTGATGAACTCTTAATGTGCGCGTGTATAAATAAAAGAAGTAGCCAATTAATAAAATTCCTCAAAAATCCCAAATTAATGTTTTTACTATATTTAATTCTGGTGATAAATAATTTAAATATTTACTATATTTTTCGAACTGTGGCAATTAACTACTATATACTAAACTTTTTTTTAATTGTGGTAAAAGATTGTGGCATATTTGCTAGCTTTTTACAACACATGAAATTTATAGTAATTGAAGATAATTTTATAGCAAAAGTCAATTATCGTGGTTTAAAAGGTGTAGCTAAGCTTTTACCTTGCTTGCAATGTCTACGGCTAGAAAAGACTCATTTTCAATACAAAAGCTCCATCATATGTATGTTGACGAGACAATACCTCAAAGCAGCTACCCATCCATGTTAGCGATAGATGTAGTCATTGTTATTGAGATAATGAGATATATTTAGATTATAGTCTTAGAGTTAAAGTTGAGATGCTAAAACGGTACAAGTACATGATTTTGAATTTTTGTTTCGATTGGATGTTTGTCTCACTTATGTCAATTTGTCATCTCATTATTCATTGTAATTTATTGATTTGACTGATAGATATTTTGAATTATTGATTGGTATCACGATAAATTGATGGATTCAAAATTTGAATTTATTCATTTACTTGTTTTCCATGTCAACATGGATGAAAAACACTTTAGGATGCTCTTGAGATTCACCTCCTTGCTAGCTTGGGCCAATTATATATAGATGCTAAATATCCTAAGCCGTGAGATAATAATTAATGCGATATGTGGTGCAACATGCACATAAAGCACAAACGAAGTTGTTAGGAGGGGCCGCAATGGTTACCTGTGTTTGGACTCTCATGCTCAAAACAAACCTGAGTTCATTAAGAGGGAGAGAAAAATTCTGACAACTTGTCAGTAGATGATGACATGATGCAACTTATTAAATTAATGATGGTCGGAACGATGCATGCTAGCTTGTATATGTAGTTATGTAATTTCACACATCCAATGGTGAAATGTCCTTTTGAGTTTATACTACACAACTAGAAATCTTCGTAATTATTCGTACTACATTATATATAGTTATATACTATGTAGTATAGTAATGAAGGGGTGTGTCTTTCTTGTCACCCACGCCATTCTGTTTCCTCTTTATTCTTGTGATGAGCAATTGTTTGTCGTTTGGCTTATTTTCAGATATCCCTGAACCTTGAGTTGAGGAGGATATGTATTCCCCAAATAATCCTTTTTAACATTTATATGCATATCATGTATCTGTTCAGAACAAATTAAGGTCCCGTTTGGTTTTATTTTCAAGTATCATTTTTACATTTTATACTATCTAAAAAATAAAAAGTATTAATTCAATTATATGCATTTTTACCAGATATATTTTTATTTTTCTTTTTAAAATATATTTTTCAATAACCTATATATATATATATATAATATCTCTTTATTTTCATTATTACTATTTTTCTTCATCTACAACCTATTAAACCATATAAATTCATTATTTTTCCAACAATATATCCAAATACAAATTCTTTTTTCAACTCATTTTTTCTAATTACCTTTTCAAATTTTAAAAATATTCATTACAAGAAAATACCCTTTCACTAACGAAAAATTTGTTACGAAAAAGGTTCCGTCATAGTCCGAAGATAATTGTGATAGATTTTTGATGGATTACTTATGGATTTTTTTTTAAAAAAAAGCTAATATATATATATATATATATATTAGTAATGATACTTGTGATGGATATAAAGATTACATATTAATATGAAGAGTCCATCATAAATTTCACAACTCTATATATGATTAGTTGATCTGTTATGGTAATTTCATCAGAAAATTAGTTTTGTTACACACTTTATTTTCTTTACAAAATTAATTAGTGACAAAACATATACTAACGGATTTGTGAAAAAAGTCCGTCATAATTAATTCAATAAAATCTATCATTTTGCGATGGATTTATTTAACAAATCTATTAGTATATGCTTTATCACTGATTAGTTTTGTAATGAAAATAAAGTATATTGCATAACTAATTTTGCGATGGAATTTTCGTTGCGGATCAAAGAATCATATTTATAGTTATGAAATTTGTGATGGATTATTCATATTAGTGTATACTCTTTATATTCATTACAAGTATAGTTACTAGTATACATTTTTGCTTATTTTCTTAAATTCCTTAGTAATCCATAAAAAACCCAATTATTTTCGAACTGTGATGAAACCCTCTTCATCAGAAATTTTTCATTAATGAATGGGTATTTTCTTGTATTGATTAAAAATGAAAAATAAAAATGAAAACATAACCAAACAGGTCTTCAGAGCGCTGTGAAAAAAATAAAAAAACAAAAAAAAACACATAGACAGTGAATTTCATTTTGTCTTTTCAATTAATATCCGATTAAAATTGAAAAAATTGTTTTAACTAAAATAGAAATATTAATGGGAGTGCACGCTGCAGGAGTGAGAGGTAGAGTTGGGGTGATGTGAGAATTAAGGGTAAGGGGTAGGGCAGGGGCCCCTTCCTTGTTTGTTAGGTAATATACTATTGTCCATATACTGGCTGTCGGTTTTGGTATCCATATGTATATATATGTATCTAGTATGTGGGGGACGTGCAGTAGGTCGAGACTAGAGAGGGGGGCAAATTGCAATGGTGTCTTGTCTCTGCGTCCTCAATGCATGTGCACAAGTGTTCTCTAGTCATTGTTATACAATCATGCTCATGTATTTCTTGTACTTTTATAATGGACTCTACCCTACACTTCCCGTTGAGGGTGTCAAAATCAAATCCAACCCGATAATTTCATAATGGCCCACATGAAAAAAATTAGGTCTAGGTTTGATGTTTTGGGGTTTGGGTCAAATTGAATTGGACTCGAAAATGACCCCCCCCAAAAAAATAAGGTTGAGCTGATCTCGAGTCAACCCGTCTAACCTGGAAAAAACAAGCGAGTGACCCAATAATCCAATAAATCTGACCCAACCCACATGAAAAAAATTGACTAATTAAAATAAAATCTAAATAATATATATATCCAAAAATTAAAATTTTAAAAATTCAATTACTAAACAATGGTTTGTTACTTTTTTTGTATTCGCAGTACTCATAGACATGACAAGTTTTAAAGTTATTATGTTTTTTCGACTTTAGTGATTATCCCAAATTTTAGATTTTATTGTAGATCAAACTTCTACTGGATTATAATGTTGGAATTTATAAATATGAAAAATAAAATAAATAGATCAACTTGGGTCAGTTTTATCAAGTTGTTGGGTGATTTGACTAAAAGTCAGGTCAACCTGAACCTGACACGATCTTTTATGGGTCAGGTTAGGGTTGAACCTTTTGAGTTTAACATCGGGTTGGGTTGGATTTGGTCTGAGTTTGATATTTTTATGTTATATCCATACCTCAATCCAACCCGAATCCACCCAACCCACCTGAATTGACACCCCTACTTCCCTTCTCTATTAGGAAAATTCTTTTTCATACTAAATAGCAAAATAATTTCATTTTCTATATACACATAGTTGAAGTCATTTAAATTTAAAAACAACTAATATCGTGCTCATTCTGCGATACGATCCTTATTATTTGTTAAAGCTTGAAAGTATCATATTATTTGATCAAACAGTATTCAATTGAGCTTGAGTCGTTAATATATCAGTAATTTTGACACATTTTGTACTGGTGTTAAAAGTTTTATAGTATAAAACAATTAGATTCATTTACATTTTGTATAATACTATAATTTTTTTTTATAATTTCAATGTGTTTATTTGAATTTTAAAAATAAATTGAAGCAAAAAGTTATGATACGTGAAATAATTGAAGAATAAAGAAAAAAGCAAAATGAGAGAGAGAGAGAGAGAGTAAACATCACGAAAAAGAAAAAGAAATTATCATGTCACTCTCTTTTATAAAGCAACACATTAGAAACATATTAAATAGTATATATTAGAGAACAGATCAAGTTATTACTTAAGTTTCGATATTTTATGAATGATACAGATACATAATGATATAATTATAAAGTAGAATAGATTTATACTGATATTAAGAAATAAAATGATATTAGTATTACATCATATTTAACATGATAATTCACGTCTCCATTTAAATAATATTATGCAAGTTGCTTATAACATTGCCACATGTAACGTGAAAATGCAACTTTGAAGAGTATGGGCTCTCTTATTATTTGAAAATTTTCTTTTTGCGCTATCCTACTTTGCAGCATGTAGTGCGCTAAAATGTTGAAAATATGAAATAACGTAATATTTTTTTTTTTTTTTATGTTATTATAATTCAAAATGTTTTTAATGTATTTATTTGAATTTTTAAGATAAATAAAAGAAAAAAATTATATGAAATAAAATAATAGGAGGAAAAAAGTAAAAATTAGAGAGGAAAAGATACATTAGAGAGAAGGAAGAAAAGAAAAGGAAATTATCTTTTCATTATTTTCTAAAATGATATTAATTTTTTCAACTTATAAAATAACACAAACGAGTTAATTATTAAAGTCCTCATATTTTATGTACTAGTCATTTGACGTGCTAATTCTACTGCATAGATTAGTCCTTAATTATTTTGAGAGCATGACTAAGGAGTTGGGAACATGAGTAGGAGGAAGCGAATCACGAGCAGTAGACTTTGGGTGTATTTGTAGGAGAAGGGAGTTAAGCACTAGTTGTATGACTATTTTTGATCAATTAAATTTGGTGTATTGGTGTGAGAAGTGTTGTTTTGGTAACTAGCAGCAATTTTGGTAATGTCTATGTGTCTGTTAATAATACAAAATAAATAAAAATATTTATTTGTTTATTCTATATAATACTATATTTTGAAATAATTTTTAATATATTTTTAAATAAATATATACAAAAAATTATAATAAAATGGTAATAGTGTAGTGTTCCATATTTTTTGTTTAGAAATCTTAATTAATTGAGATTAGTTAATTATTTAAGAAATAATTAAATCTTGTTTATTAGAATTAATTTCTTTTTTTAATCAAAACTAATGGAAAAAAAAAAAAGAGAAAAAATGCAAACTAGCAACTAAGTAGATGAGGATAAAAATTTTAGTACTTTTAGTCCTTGTAGAACACCTAATTTACTAAGTCTCCTTCCTCATATCATGTTCAAAGTACTTTTTTCTTTCTACAATATGCGTCAAACCTTCAAATTTCCAACAAAATAATTTTCCTTTCAAAGTTCTCAACCCATCCTCTCCATTGAATAAATCCCAGATGGTAGGGCAAGAAAAGGATTGCCAAGAATCTCAACGCCTTCGACTCTTGTTCTCCTTTCTTCATAGGTATGATCCCATATTTAAATTATGACATAAGCATAAGTTTTCGTTAGACTATATGTCATATTATTTGTATTTTGTATGCATTTGATATTTGTGAAGTTTAATAGTTGATGTTGTTAGGTTTTGATTTTCAATTCTAGGGTTAGAAGTTTTAATTCAGTTCATGAGTCAAATTATGGTAATTTTATGAACTAAATGTATCTAGAATATATATGCAAAATTTCAAATTTAAATAAGTTTTCTTGAATTTTATAAAAATCTGAAAAAAAGACCCTACTAGATTAAGTGGTGAGTCTAGGTAGGTTCGGTTTAGAAATTTTTTTTGCCTATCTAAATGATAGTAATTTGAAGTGATAAATTTTACTAAGAAACTTTGACGTGTTAGTAACATTACTGAAAAGTTTCACAAACTCAGGCTATGTAGTTATTTTTTTTAAATTCATCAAGTTTAATTGCCTGAGTACATATTGGATCTGGATTGTTGTTAATTGAGGGATTTATTACCATGACAATAAATGTGTTTTCATTTTTCATTTTTGTACACAAACTTGAAATTGTTTAGAAAAAGAACTAATAAAATATTAGAACCTCATATTATTTATTTTAGTTGTTGAAAGTTTTGAAAATTTACTACAATGAAATTGTGGCTTGCTTTTAGAACAACTTTAATTTCAAAAAAAAATTGTGGCTAAGTTAATGATGTTTCTCTAATCTTTAATGCTGCAAAAGTGTTATAACTTGTATTAATTTTTTATGCTAGTATTAAAAAAAACTACTCTTAAATGAAGATTATTTATTTCTTGAAATCTTTGGAGGCTAATTGCTAATTAGAAAGTTGAGTATTGTATTGAGCCTTTAAAATCTTTAAGTGGTGCTTGCGAGTTCTTGATTGTGTAATGGGTATTTCTTATTAGGGCAACAAGTAACGCTGCCATTAGGGTTTGTTACATTAAATTTAGGAAGAATTGTTCATGTACTTAGGCCTTTCTAGGCATTAGTCATAAAAGTGTTTTATGGGTATTCTAGAATGAGTGTGAAAGTTTAAGCCCTTATTAGAGTGTTCATTAGATGAAATTGTATTAATCGTTAGTAATACTTAGCAGGTTATTCAAGGTAGCCCCTTGGAGATCATTGATCGAATAAAGGCGGATTATTGTGGTGCCTATTCCTATATACAATATATAATAATACCTTTCAAAACCCAGAAGATTATGTACTGTAATACATTCCATGTAATTTTTTTTCAATTTATACTGCACTATATTTATATTCCATTGCACATATACAATTTTCTTATTTTGTTACAATCTAAAAGAAAACATGTTCTTTTACGAACTCTTGTTATTTAATAATATTTCTAGACTAGCAGTTAAATTTGATAATCAACTAAAGACTGAATTTACTATTACTGCTACTGTTACTGTTGGTTGGATCCAACTTAGTTTGGGTGTACGAAGGACTTCATTGAACGGCAACGGGCTTGAAGGTTGAATCCCAAGCCCCCATGGCCTAATCCCCCCAACGCACAACAGAAGTTGTTTGTGGCTGAGGTGGGTCATAGGACTTCCTTAAAATCTAGGCTCAGACACTGTTTGGTAAGGTCGTGCCTTGCCCCTAATGATAAGGGACTATTATTGTGGGAGCTATAAGGTTGACTGGTTGCAACAAACACTGATTAGATTATCACATTTAATTGTTGGCCTATTTAAAAAATATGTATTTATTATTATTTTCCTATTTTACTACTGTATAATGTATGACAATTTATCACTGTTTTTCTCAAATGTTTATCACTGAGCATCATTTTGATCTGATATGTTCTTGAACTCACATTGCATTCACTTGACATTCACTAAGTCCTTTACTCACACTCTTGTAATTTAAACTTCCTTCTGGTAGATTTAGACCCTAGTCCTGATGAAGATGTTGAACCCATTTTTGATGAGAATCAGAGTTAAAAGTCTTTTAATGACGAATTAGCAATATTTTAGTATAGTATTGCCATATGGATGGATTAGTTCTTTTATTTTATTTTCTGTTTTTGTTTAATGGACTTATTAGTAGAAGATAGACGATTGAGCATTTCTAGTTTTTCCGTATTTGGATTTATTTGGACTACTAAGAATATTTGGAGTTTTATTTAACGTTATCATTTTAATTGGCAACTCATTTTTTTGGGTAGAGTACTTTGATATTTTCTTTTACTGATCTAGGATTATTTTTGTAAGACAGTGAGTTAAAGCCCACGTAAATGTGTTCATCATTTAAATGCTTCACCCTTCACGATCAAGGTTAGAGGAAGTGGATGATACTACCCTAGCTACAAGTGACCCATTTCCCAGAAGTTTATTATGCCTCTAAAGGATTACCCAAACCTAATCGTACATTAACTTAAGGTGATAGGGATAACCATGAAAGAGATCATCTTCAATATAAGAAGAGATGTGAAGAGTTAGAACAATAGCTAGAAGTCTATTGATAAGAGTTAAATCATCAAAACAGTAAGTTGAAAGAGCAATGTCGTCAAGAACAAAATATGTTTAAGATAGCTATGAGTGGCCTTAGGGAAAACCAACATTTGTTAGTTTGTTTTATTAATGAGTTGGAGGAAGAATATTCAAAAAAGTTGAGGAAGAGTTCAATCAGGAGAATGAAGAGGGCCCTGAGGAAGACTTCAAAGAAATGGGCTCAATGAGGATATCAAAGAGATAGATCCCAATGAAGGAAATGATAAAGATTAAAATAGGAGAAATATCATCAATAATTGAATAGGACTTTTATTTTTAAATTTCAATTTGTGTTATTTTAGTAGATTAGGTTTTCTACTTAGTAGTTGCTTTGGCTTAAAATTTATGTTGGTAATAGTTAGTTTGTGTCAGCCTGGAAAACTAATAATTGAACTAATTGGGGAGTGGAAGTCAATTGTAATGACTTTGATTTCGAGGCACTGATTTCGAGGCACGGAGAACGAATAAGATAGGATACTAAGCCTACCTGATCAATAGATCTAAGGACAAGATTAAGATTGATGAAGTCCTCGTAGTTGTTAATTTTCCTAATATATTCCTTTGAGGAATTGACTTCTCCACCCCCTAATCGCAAAGTCGAATTTGCCATTGAGGTTCTTTTAGAAACAACCCCAATATCTAAGACACCATGTAGGATGTCACTAGTAGAACTTAAGAAACTTAAGGTACAGTTGCAAGAGCTACTCAAAAGTGGGTATATTTGGTCAAGTTCATATGGTTGTGGAACCTCAGTACTTTTCCTTCTTTTTTTTTTCAATATAAAGAACAAAGATGGAGCTTTCAGGATGTGTATAGATTATTAAGGGTTGAATAATGTTACTGTTTACACAAATTTCATTATCTGCAAAATTAAATCACAAGACAAAGAAAAATAATGGATATATTGAATTTATATTAAAGAATAAAAGAGATTACAATTTATCAGAGAAAAAAATAGATTCTCTAACAAAACTAATCCCCTTATTCTTTTCCCAATATATGATCAAAGGGCTTGAAGCTTGTTCTTGGATATACAGTGTAATATCCTTTGACTTGATAAAAGAACACTATAAAATTTCTTTAAACTCGAACCTTGACTCCGAGATCAAAGGACTTGATGACTTGATGCTTTGAAGAGATATAGGACCTTCGCGGTAGCAATACTTCATCGCAACAGAAACTTGAATTTTGAAGACTTGAGTCTTGGACTTGAGAACATGCGTACATGAATATAAGAATATGTGAGTCTCAATAATCCCCTTTATATAGTTGCTTAGCATGAGACTCCGAAATAATTTGAACGTATTTGATAATTATCTCCTTGATGCACATATTAGAAGATGATATCAAATATTTTTCATTTGACTAGTCCACGTACATAAATATGCCACATGTCGCAACTTAATTAGCCCGAGATTGTTAGGCTACAAAAATTTGATTTGATTGGCCATCACCTTGACACTTGTTGATAATTGATTTGTCCATAAAATAAATACTAGAATATCAATTAAAATTAACTATTTACTTTTGGGATTAAAATTTAATAAATCCCAATATATAAATAAAAAATTTTAATTAATAACTAGTATATTATTTTACATGTGTCACCTTTTAATTGACTTAAAAATTAAGCCGTCTACAAATGCTCCAACTTCAAGGCTTGGCGAAAGATATGCCGATTATTCCTGAAAGAGACAAGACTTGAAGTATTTAAATTTTTTATATCCTATACACCTCATTGGAAGTCACGAAACCCACCATGGAAAGAAACTAACTTCACCTGGTTAATAGATTTTAATCCAATTGACAAAATTGCTACTTAATTTCTTTCTTTTCTTTAACACAAATTCACATGGCTCTATTGAGAAAACCAAATAAAGAAAGACTAATTTTGTCCAAGGAAATCTGCACAAGTAGCTTTAAGCACGTATTGCTGCTTAAAAGAAAAAAAAGAAATTGCTGAACCCAATGCCATTTCTCATCCATTTCTTAATTCAGTTGGTCATAAACAATGATAAATGATTTTATCTCTCTCTCCTTGCTCTCTTTATATACATATATACATAGGGCCTATGTGTACATTCCTCATATATGGCCCACATAACATTAAATCAAGCAAACAATTAGAATTGTAGTGGCGAGCCTCAAAATTTTGCTTGCAAATGTAAGTTGCAAAAGGTAAGAAACAAAGAACGCTGATCCATATCGAATTCTTCTTCTCTCTCCTTTTTTTTTTTTTGTGTTTTTTGAATATGTATGGCCCACCAATTTTCCCTTAATGTAGCCCATAAGCAAACAATTTCTCCTTTCAATTTTTAACAGGAGGCCCATTAGTAAGCTAGCAAGTTTCAGCAGAACTCTATCCCTTTTGTGATTCCTTCTTGTCAACTTCTTCCTTTTTCTTTTCTTTTGGCATGTAAATTCTTCTTGAATCTTCCGTATTTATGAATAGAATTAACCTCATAATAGCCCCTATGCCTCGAAGGTGAAAAAAACTTCCAATATCTTGGACTCTTTCCTTTTTTAAATTCATCCGAATTGAGCTTTGATTTAATCCTAGACTATGAATCCTCATGAATTTAAATAACTCAAACAGACTACCATAAAAAGGGACTCAAATGAGCAATAAACATCAATTGATTGATAGTTGAAGAAGTCTTTGGTAAGCTTCATCTAGAAAAGCACCGGATTTTAACTCCTTCATTCAAGCACAAGAGCTGTTTGTAATATTGCCTCAATGACATTGAATCATTCTTAATTCTTCCATTCATATGATAAAAAAATCTCCTTGCAGGACAACAAAACAATCACAGGAAATCTCTGTATTCATTCTAGTCCTTCTTAAAAAAAAAAAATAATTGGTAATTAGTAGAAGACTTTTATATATTTTCCGCCTTTGTGTATTTATTTGAGTTTTCTCATCCTCTCTTGCATTTTTCTTCTTTTCTTTTTCTTTTTTTATTGTAGGTTGAGAATTATAGTTCATTCCTTGAATCCTACTCCAAACAACTTGTGAGAATGTATATTGAGGATCATTCAGAACCATTTCCATGCATTATCATTGGAAGTGATAAAGACACCCTTAAAGTTAAAAGTACCAGATTGGTTATTCATAAATCAGCCAATGATGTTGTTCGTTCTACACCTCTGCCTCCTAGTAAATCCATGCACATCCTAGAGTGGTCCGAAGAGGCAACCAAAGAAGTGATTGATCCACGTCTTGGTATTACATCTCGTTCTAAGATACTTCTCTTGAAGTCCTCTCTTCATGATGCCAAAGCAACTAGCTCAGAATTTTCATTTGCAAGTTATCAAATGAACACTAATGGATGTTCATTGAGAATTCACGCATCAAGGTTTGGCAAAGTATCTTTTCATGTAGGTTATTGGGAATGGAAAGAGGATGTGCTAGGCTATCATGCAGATGCTCTTCGTTAAGCTAGGATCTATGCAGCAGTTTATGCCTCACTTTTCACATATTTTTGCCATAAAAACATCCTCCAAGCCTTCCTTAAGCTATGGTGCCCTTCCATAAACACCTTGCACACTATTACTGGTGAATTTTTAGTTTCTTTATGGGATCTTCATGTACTGGGTGGATTGCCTATCCATGGAGGTTTCTATGATGAAACTATCCTCACTGTGAAGGAACTACTTGGTGATGATAGACATGCCCCTTTTTTACCATGAAGGTGCAAGCATTTATTCCTGACTTATCATATGCTCTCAAAGGACTCTGATGGCATTCCTATTTCTGATTGGATATGCTTTTGGTTTAAAGGACCAACAAGATATGCGGAGCCACCTTTGAGGTCTTCCTGAAAAAAGGTCTCTTAAGCTAAAGATCTCTCACAATCCATGTAGAAGAATCGATGCATCACTTTTGCTTGGTACTAAGGAATATAATGAGCTAGTTATGATGTTAGAGGTTGAAGAGGATGTTAGAGAAGAGACCTACTTGGCTACCTTCCTTTTATGCTGGTTATGTAGCTTTGTTCTACCATATCCAAAGCAAATCTAATTTGTGCTATTATCTTCAAGGTTGCTAGTAGAATGGTAAACGGTGATAGCTTTTCTCTTGTAGTTCATGTATTGGCGGGCATTTACCGTGGTTTGAGGCATATATCGACTTCGCTAAGTTTTTAGGAGTCTTCTTCTATCTCTCCAATTCATTATATTTATAGTTGGATAGGGCATTACCTCGGCACTCTTTTTTTTTTTGTTTTTTTTTTTATCTGAGATTGATGTAGGAGGAGCTCAGATGGTCAAATATGTGGAGGACAATGTGGCCAAATATTTTGATCTTTTAGAGGCACGAGATTCGTTCCTCAGTATCAACCCTTTAGCTATTCAAAATCTATGCTTATTTCCACGCAAGCAGTTCACAGTAATAGATGGCTCATGTATATCATATACTTATAACGACCTTTTGTGGCTTTACATTCTAGCTATTTGACATTTCGATGTGGAAAAAAGCATATCATTGAAGCTTATAGCCCTCATCAATTAAGTCGGCAATGTGAATTTTGTCAACACGTTCTGGGCAACTTAAAGAAAGAGATTCTTACTTGTGATTTGCATGAGTTTATACAACTTTGGCAGTCATGTATTTTACTGAACACATCTTACAAACCTATCATTCCTGGCAATACTTCTTCTTTTCAATTGGCCACAAAGGAATATGTGGATTGGTGGGACAAACACTGGAAGGCTTCATGAACAAGGGGTACTAAAATTGTTCTCAAAGTTAATTAAAGAGATGTGGAATCAAATTCTGGTCAACTCACTCAACTTGAGAAGAGAATTAAACATCATGCATCCGAGCCTGGGCATCCTGCTATTTCAAGGCAAGTTAAGGGAAGGAATTTGGAGACTAAGAAGTATAATATTACTGACCATGCCAAAGTGCCATCTAGAACATGTTGTAGCTTACTTGAGGTTTCATTCCCTATTGATGCTCCAATGGAAGGAAATGAAATAATTTCTGCACTTTCTTGTTTAAATGACGACTCCAGTAATCAATGCATACTCAAGAAGAAACCAAAGGTCTTAGATTTAGATAATATCAGTATTAATTCAAATTTCTTAGCAGATGTCCCAAGTTCTTGTTTACCTTTGGATGAATTTGCAAAATATAGAAAGTTGTTATTATTATTTTGTTTATATCATGCGCCTCTTTTTTTTTTCACATATATATTTGCCAATCAATTACACTAATCGCTTCTTCTTTCTTCTTCTTTTTTTTTTTTTTTAAATAGCTTGCAGATCTTGAAATATTAGTCCCAATTACTTCTAAAGGTAGCATTGGTTTGATAAATAGGGCTAATCCTTTTAACTTGCTTGAAATAACTATTCCTCAACCTCTTGATAATGGCATGCAAGCTTCCTATGATACTGCTAATTCTAATAAGTGACCAAAAGTAATATTACTTGAAATTGCAAATGATAATGCTTTTGCCAAGAAAGATAAAGCTAAAAAGACATTTGAAGCCCCATCTTGGGCATTTCCACCTACTGAAGTTTCTGAATTTTGTCCTCGAGTTATAAAGACCGAAGCTGAGCATATATTATTCAAATTCTATTGGGAATGAATATGTTAAAAAATCATGAAAACTCCACTTGAGCAACTCTCAGAGATAAAACAAACAATTGATGATTTGATCGTAGAGATGAGATTATATATAAAAAAAACATCATCTTTGGAGAACCACTTGGGATTTTTATTTGAAGGTGCTTCCAACTACACAAAGGTTACGTCAAATTCAATTCAAAAAGAAACACAAGAAACCCATGAGAAAGCATTATTTTTTGCACAATAGGATCTTTTTGAGGCCGAGGCAATAGAAAGTGAAAGAGTGGAGGAGGTGAATGACCTGAAGGATAAAGTTCTTCAAATCTCCAAGCAGCAAGATGAATTGAGAACACAGCTTGCTGAGTTAAGTAGTAAGGAAGAATTTGCAAATTCATCCATCCATAAGGCTGAAGAAAACTTGTCCATTTTGCATGGATAATATCGCTTCAAAAACTTGCCATTTATGGGGCCTATGCGTAATCCATCTTTGTCAACACCATTGGTGTAGACTTCTTTTACCACATATGGACCATCCCATTTTGATATGAATTTACTTCCCATTTGTTGGATGATGGTAATGGGCCTTCTTACTACCAACACCAAATCTCCAACTTGAAAAGATCATGAACGAACTTTCTTATTAAATGCCCTTGTCATACATGCTTGATAACATTCAAGTTGTTGTTGCGCTTCAAATCTTTTCTCATTCAATGCTTCCAATTCCTCGAGTCGAAGGCAAACATTGTCTTCAGCAGTAAGTCTTTCTTGAATTGCTATATGATATGAGGGTGTTTGATTTTCAAGAGGGAGAACAACTTCAACTCCATAAATCAGTGAATACGGAGTAGCCTAGATAGCAGTTCAATGAGTTGATCGATATGCCCAAAGAGCTTCTCCAACTTTTTTACGCCGATCCCTTTTAGATTTTGACATTACTTTCTTCTGCATGTTGCATAAAGTTCTATTAAACTCCTCTGCTAGACCATTTGCAGCCACATTGTACATAGATGAATTGTATTGCCTGAATCCAAATTGTACATAGAGTTTGTCCATCAACTTATTGTATAAAGGCTTCCCACTATCAGTAATGATGTAACGAGGCACACCATACCTGAAAATTAGATTAAGTGAATGAACTCAACAACAGTTTCCTTCTTCACTTCCTTGAAGGGAATCGCCGCTGCCCATTTGGAGAACTAGTCTATAGCAACCAGCCAATAACTTAGGAGCAATAGGACCTACAACATCAAGAGCCCATACATCAAACAACCATAAAGGAACTGTAGGATGTAAGGGTTCAAGAGGCTGATGTATAAAGTTAGCATGAATCTAACAAGCTTCACATCTCTTTACATAACTCATACAATCTTTAAGTATAGTAGGCCAGTAGTAGCCCATCCTTTTAATTTGAAAATAAAGCTTAGGACTCGACGGGTGAGCTTCGCGAACTCCAGAATATACCTTAACCATAGCTTCAATTTTTTCTTCACTACTTAAACAGCATTGATAAGTACCTTCATAAGATCAACGATACAAAATATCTTTGTATAAAATGAAGCGAGATGACCTCCAACGCACCTCCACCCTATGACGAAGGTCTTGTGGTAATTTTTCGTACTTTAGATAGTCAATCAGTGATGTCCTCCAATCTTCATCTTCACCAACTAAGACTGATATGGCATTTGCATCCTCATGATCAAGCTCAATGGGTGAAGGCACAATCTATGTATTACACATTGGGATATTTGTCGTTTCTCCTTTGGAAAGGGCCAAAGTAGTAGCTAAGTTAGCCAATGCATGTGCCATCTTATTTTCCTTCCTCGAAATGTGACTTAAGACACTTTCAAACTTTTTTAACAGATAGAAGGCTAGTTGAAAGTAAGAAATCAAATCTTTCTTTTTGACTTCATAAACATTTAAAAGCTGATTAATAACAAGTTTTGAAGCACCATAGACCTCAACTTCTAAAATCTCCATTTCAAGTGCCATTTGAAGCCCAATAATCAAAGCCTGATATTCTACAACATTATTAGAGCATAGTTCATTTAGCACTACAGAATACGTCAAAACTTGCCACTCTGGTGAAACAAAGACGATCCTTGCCCCCTTCCATATATTGAGTTGCTCCATCAAATAACATTGTCAATGTGAGCAAGATCTCAACAAAGAGGGCATCCTTATTAGGTAATTCATCAGATACTTCCCAGTCAGTAGGAATGGGGTGATCTGCCAGGAAATTAGTAAGAGCTTGTCATTTAACAGCTTTTTAAGGTACATACATGATCTCATACTAATTAAATACAATAGACCACTCAGCCAATCTTCCTGAAAGCACTGGACTTGACATCACAAACTTAACAGAATCAGCACGTGAGATGAGTCGGATGGAATATGCCTCAAAATAGTGCTTCAACTTTCTAATTGCATAAAATAAGGCAAGATAAATCTTCTCAACTGGGGAGTATTTCAACTCATTCTCAGTTAAAGATCTACTCAGCTAATATAAAGCTTTCTCCTTTCCTTCATCATTTTCTTGAGCCATTAGAGCACCGATTGACCGTTCTTGTGCTGTAATGTACAATATCAATAGTTTTCTAAGTGTAGGAGCTCCCAAAACTGGTGGATTTAGGAAGTAATTTTTATGCTCTCAAAAGCATTTTCGCAACCTTTATCCCATACGAAAGGAACATCTTTCTTCATTAGGTGATTAAATGGTTGGCATCTTCCTGCCAAATTTGATATCAACCTTCTTATAAATGCAAGATTGCCTTGTGAATTGCGCAATTCTTTAAGATTCCTTGGTGGTGGCATCTTTTGGATAGCATCAATTTCAATAGGATCAACTTCAATTCCACGATGTTGAACTATGAAGCCAAGGAACTTGCTAGACGTGACACAATATGCACACTTGAGTGGGTTCATCTTCAAATTGTATTTCCTAATCAATCAAACACTACGTAGAGATCTTCCAAGTGATTATCTATTTTCTTAGTCTTGACCACTAGATCATCAACGTAGCACTCTACCCTTGTATGTAGCATATCATCGAAAATATTATGCATAGCTCATTGATAAGTTTCACCTATATTTTGCAACCCAAAAGGTATCACCTTGTGATAGTAAATACCCTTTGGTGTGCAAAAATCTGTACACTTCTCATCTTATGGCAACATTCTGATTTGATTATACCCAGAGGATCCATCCATGAAAGATAAATGTTTATGTCCAATGGTTGTGTCAACCATGAGCTCAATAATAGGTAGTGGAATATCATCCTTTGGATATGCCTTATTCAGATCTCAAAAATCAATGCAAATGTGTATCTGACCATTCTTCTTCTTGATTGGCACGATGTTAGATATCCAAGTCGGATATTTAACTTCTCTAATAAACCATATATCAATAAGCTTGTTAACTTTAGCTTTAATTAGAGGGACAAGCTTCGAACGAAGCACTCGTTGCGACTACTTTACTGGACGAGACCCATATTTTATGCTACCATGATGAATTGCAATTTTTAGATCTAATCCTGGCATTTCTTTGTATGTCTAAGCAAAGATATCCTTGTACTCGCTTAAAATTTTGAAATATTGTTCCTCCTCTTCAGGATTTGGAAGTTTGCTAACACATATGGGATGGGATTCTTCTTGCGTGCCAAGATTCAATTTCTTAAGTTTATGAACAGTTGTCTATCAACTATCTTTAAGTTTTGAAGGTGCTTTTAGGAATTTATCTTCAAGAATTTCTGAATCAAGCTCTTCGTCATATAGCTGTTCAATCTCAACAACTCTCATTCTTTGGAATGTAATGCTCCATTTTCTTTTGAAACTAAGATATGCACCATTATCCATGCTTGCTAGTTTGTGGCTTGTATAAAATCACTTGCTACCAATCTATTGAATTCTTCAAGACATGAATCATGTGATGCAGGATTTAGCTCCTCTTTAACACTTGTGTAATTAGAGCTGATAGTGATTTTCACTTCATCTTCATCTGCACTATTCTCTTTGCATGAATGTTTTATGATGCGCTACTTTATTTTCACATGTCTGTCTATATTGATGACTAGGATTGCAGATTTAGCTCCATTTGATTGAGATAAGTGAAGAGTCTGACCCTTATTTTTCAACTCCAACATATCAATCTTATCATCAATACTCATTTTTATGTCTTTTATCGCAGCATTATTTTTGAGTTGATTAAACAAAAAACCTCTCAAGCATGGACCTGTATTAAACCTGCTTTGATCTTTAGGAATAAGTGTTTTAAAGATAGAAGGACGAGTAGTCGGAGCACTGAGATGATCAAATATAGAAACTCGATGATTATTCTGTTTTTGCTCTTCTTACTTCTCATGATCTTCTGCGAAAATATATTGGACATCCGCACATTTATTCTTCTTCGTCACACATATCCTGACTGGTTTGCAACTTTAAATCCTAGGCCAACCCTTCACTGTTCAACATAAAATCCCTATCTCTTTAGTTTCTATTATGCTTCACTGAGTCCATGAACTTTTTCTCTAGCTAACTCAAGTTTAAGCTTTCTTAGATTAGGTGGATTAGCAAAGTCATAGCCAAAATTTTCAAGCAACTTATATGCCTTAGGATCAAATGTCCCTTTGAATTCTTTGTGAGAAACCCCTACAACAGATGGTCCATTATGGGTTCATGAACTTATGCCAACAATAAGCATGGTCAACTCTTTCCTCAAAGTTTGATAGTCGCTTGATTCTACCATCTTTAATTGGCTTCAAGCAGCATCATTCGGCTCAATACATACTCTAAGTGGAGTTTTCATCTCTTTTGATATGACTGTGGTGTGTATCAAAAGATTGGTAAGTTGGACTCATCACCTGTGCTCACATTGTTTGCTTGTCAAAACCTCAGTAATTGTCAGTTTACTCAAATTTTCAAAACAATCTTGTCTCTCAATCAGGTCTACCTATGACTCCTCTCACGATGCCGTCACGCTCATGAACCTATTTTGAAAGCAGCCCTTCAATAAAGTGGTTGCTTGGAGCCTTTGCAGGTCGCACTTCACTTATTAAGTCAGGATCCAGATAAAGTTTAGCATTAGCAAAGTATGATTCAGTTTCAGTAAATGGTTTCACATTTACATCAACTTTCATAACTTCTTCATTTTTTGAATACTTGAAGCATTGATAAAGAGTGAAAGGTATCACTATATTCTCATGAAGCCACGGCAATACCAAAAGTAAATGGTAGGAAGTCCTTGTATCAATAACATGAAATAAAGTATTTGCTTCCAACTCCCTAATTATGAGGTCTAGAAGAATCATATCAATAGCTCGTTGGCTGCTGTCTTAATTGAAACCTTAAATAGTAAGGTGGTTGCATGCGAGTTCTTCTACAGAAATTCCCAAATTTTTCATGGTAGACTTTGGCATGATATTGATAGCAGATCCTCCATCAATGAGTATGCGGCTAACCTTCTACTCTTACATGAACCCTAAAACAAAAAGTGGTTTGTTGTGAGGTTTTGAACCCAGCAGCAAATCCTCATCTATAAAAGCAATGGTAGTACAATAGGATGTGGAGTGTTGCTCTTCAGTTTCACAAGATATGGCATGCACTGTTTCAACTCGTTGATCAAAGAATCCTATAGGAAAATAATCATTAAAAGTCACTTGGCTCCTTTTGTAACCAGCCAATGAATTTTATAGCTTCATTTATAGCCTTTAAACTCTTCATCATCCTTAGTAGAAGATGTTTGGCCACATGCGAGATCTTTAATGCCAATGGACGAGATTGATTGACACATCATCTTCTTCTTCGCCGGTGCGTCACAAGAGTCCACTCACTGCTATCTTCAGTTTCAGTAGTAGAACATGTTTCCAGTTTAATCACTTTATTGATGAATTGAATCTCCACTAGCACTGGATCTAAGCTTCCAAACTGAAGCAATGTTGATGCTCCCATGAGTGAAGATGAGAAAAAGGCATTGTCTTTACTTGTAATACATACGGTATCTACTATAGTTATAGCACTAGCAAAGTTTGATCCAACAATATCTTCTGTATCAAGAACTATCTTTCCATCTCTTGCTAATGCCATGACCTTATCCTTGAAGACGAAACATCTCTCTATTGGATGGTCGACAATCGAATGATAATATTTTGGATTGTTCACCTTTACAACTTCTTCAGGATGTTTTGGTTTCGGCAGTTCAATTAGCTTTCCTTTTAATAATTCATCAAAGATGTAAGAAATATCAAAACTTAGAAATGGATACTCCTTCTCTTGTATTTCTTTCAACGTTTTCTTGCTTGTTGAAATGCATTGATCTTCAGTTTTCTCTGCAACCTTTTTATCACATGTGGGAATTTTTATGGAGGTTGTCTTGATCGCCATGGATTCCTTAGCAGTAGCTTTGGCATATTTTTCACTCTTCTTTAAATCTTTCTTTTCTTTCTTCTGGTCTTCAACAAGAATTCTGACCATGCGATTAGCAATGCTAAGCTCTATATTGTGGGCATGAGTGGCTAATTCCTCTAAAGTGCGAGGCTTGATTCCTTCAAGAATGTAGAGAAGTTCCCACCAGTGCATACCTTGAATACACATCTTCACCACAGACTCTCTAAGAGTCTATCCTTGCAGTTCAAACTTAATGCACACCAATGATTGATATAATCCACCACTAGCTTGTCCTTCCATTATTTTGCATTAGTAAGTTCAATCATGCCCACAGTCCAGCGTGTACTACAAAAGTGATTTAAAAAATTCTTTTTCATTTGATCCCAGCTATTTATGGATTTAGGTTCTAAGTCAATATACCAGTCGAAGGCATGTCCTTTCAACGAATGCACGAGCTATTTCACGAGAAGATCACTATAAGTCCCTGCATTGTTGCATGTCTCTATGAAATGGGCCACATGCTGTTTTGGATTTCCCTTCCCATCAAACTATTGGAATTTTGGTGGTTGATATCCTATCGGCGTTCTCAGTGAGTCAATCCTCTTTGTGTAGGGTTTTGAATACACAATAGAACTTTGAAAAGACATGCCATACTGAGCTCGATAGTATTGGTGATCATGTCCTGCAATTATAGAACAAATAGTGTAGCAATAGAAGTTGCAGAGTGGTTGATCTTTCGATCAGCTTCTCGCTTGTGAGGCATCTCCTCAACTTGTTTCTACAACATTGTATGGCGAATGAAAGATTGATTATTGTAACTAAATCCTCTAAGATGACAGTATTCTTGTTTGTTCATGAGTTTTGCAATTTGTAGATCTTTATCTTTTACAATCTTTTGGAGATCAGCTATAGCTTGGGCCATCCGAGCAAGTTGTTCATCCATTGCTATCGCTGTAGCTAGCAACTCAGTAAAAGACAATGTCTTGGGATTTGTTTCCCTTGGACTTCTAGAGTCAGAATCATAAGATGGAATGAAATCAGTATTCTTGCCCCCAATCATAGGGGTGTACATTCGGTTTTTTACAATGCAAAATCGAAACCGAACCTTTTTTTTTTTTTAAATTTTTTCGATTTTTTCGGTTTTGGTTAAAAACGAACCGGAAAAAAAAAACTTAATTTTTTACCAAGAAAGTGTTGTAAAAGTTTGTTTGACAAAAGTAAGTTAGTTTAATTAAAAATTTGAATTGGATAACTTATTCTTTTAGTACCAAAAAAATTATTTGATAAAAGTATATGTATATTGATAAAAATATTTATTTTTAGGTGAAAAAATTGATTTAGATTACTTTTTTTTTTCTATATTGAAAATATTTGTTTTGATAAAATTATAATTTATCTATTCTAAACAAATACATTTAAAATATTATAACTTTAAGAAGATAAATAAATATTTTAATTATTTTATGTTATCAAAATTTTAGTATACACATTGAGTATGCTAAAATTGCTAGCTTATAATCGTCAAGGCATATGCATGCAATTTTTGTATATTTAAACCTTAATTGCTAAGATCGAATAGCGAATTAAATCTTAAACTCAATCTACTAAAGTTAAATAGCTAATTGATCCAATGACATCATAATATAGATTGCGGATTTGTAAATTTCGTAAAAAATACAATTATAACCTTATTAAATCATCATTTCTAAAAGACAATTATAAAATATTGATAAAATTTGTATCCAAACTATCTTTTTTATGTTGAATTCTCTAATTTATCCTTCAAAATATATTGTCAATTTTTGTTATTGAAATAATTAAAAGGACAAATTATGTAAATGAACAAAAATAACTTCTATTTTAGATACAAAACGGTCTATAATATAGATAAAATCTTTATTGGTCAGCAGATACAATATACTACTAGTACTACCATAGGAATAGCCGAATAGGATTCAATCCCTTATTCCTTAGTTTGTAATTTAAGTTGAAATTTTAATTTTACTCATCAACATACCCTATAATATATATAAGTTTAATTAATTAATTAATTTTCTTTTAATATAAATTTTTTTGATGTTTAAATCATAATAATCTATGTTTTTATATGTTACGTGTATTAGTTCATATAATAAAAAAATTATGCAATTGTACCATTTGAGTTTAGAAAAAAATATCATTTTTTTCTCTTTATATTATAACTATTCATGTTTTTATATATTTATATTATTTATAAAACATAGGGTTTTTAATAACTATTTTGATATATTATTTACTTCTTTTTTTCTCAATTATTTCACTTTATCAAAAAAAAATAAAATTATTTATCCCAAAAATTTTTAAATACATTAACATTTACATTATTTAAATATTTATATTTATTTATCTTAAAATTAAAATATTTAATAAAAAAGTGAAATAAAACTTAAACTAGTAGTGATTGAATAATAAAATTTTGTATATAAAAAAAAAAAAAGTTTCGATTTTTCGGTTCGATTAACCGAACTGAACTGAACCGAACCGGTTTTTTCGGTTTTTCTATTCGGTTTCGGTTAACTGAATAAAAAAAACCGAAAATTGAATTTTTTTGAAATGAAAAATCGGTTCGGTTCGGTTCGATTTTTTCGGTTTTCTGTCGGTTTCAGTTTTTTTTGAACACCCCTACCCAATCATAGGCTAATTCACAGATTCAGCAACAGGGTCAGCAGTAGCCAAGGTGAGTTGGTTCCTCTAAAGTGCCATTAAGTGGTTGCAAATATCTTCAAAATTTAAATGGGAGAAAGAGATAACGGGTAGATTCAGGTCCCACCGGGCGTGCCAGAAATTTATGTGAATAAATTTCGTTGTCTACAAAATTAAATCACAAGACAAAGAAAAATAATGGACAAATTCAATTTATTTTAAATAATAAAAGAGAATTGCAATTTATCAGAGAAAAAAAATAAATTCCCTAGCAAAACTAATCCCCCGATTCTTCTCCCAATATATGATCCAAGGGCTAGAAGCTTGTTCTTGGATATAAAGTGCAGTATCATTTGACTTGATAAAAGAATACTACGAAATTTCTTTGAACTCGAACCTTATCTCCAAGATCAAAGGAATTGATGAGTTGATACTTTGAAGAGGTATAGGACCTTCGCAGAAGCAATACTTCGTCGTAGCAGAAACTTGAAGCTTGAAGACTTGAGTCTTGGACTTGGGAATATGTGTATGTGAATATGAGAATATGTGAGTCTCAATCATCCCCTTTATATAGGTGCTTAGCAGGAAACTCCAAAATGACTTGAACTTATTTGATAATTATCTCCTTGATGCACATATTAGAAGATAATATCAAATATTCTTCACTTGATTGGTCCATGTACATAAATATGCCACATGTGGCGACTTGATTAGCCCGAGATTGTTAGGCTACAAAAATTTGATTTGATTGGCCATCGCCTTGACACTTGTTGATATTTGAATTGTCCATAAAATAAATACTGGAATATCAATTAAAATTAACTATTTACTTTTGGGATTAAAATTTAATAAATACCAATATACAAATAGAAAATTTAAATTAATAACTAGCATATTAGTTTACAGATGTCACCTCTTAATTGGCTTAAAAATTAAGCCATCTATAGTTACGATTAGTAATAAATGCCCCTTGTCAAAATAGAGGAACTTTGATCAATTACAAGGATCTCAGGTCTATTTTAAAATGGATCTTACACAAGAATACCAACTAAAGAGTAGAGAGAAAAATATGTCTAAGACGACATTGAATACTCAATATGGTCATTTTGTGTTCATGGCTAAGTTCAATAAATATGAGTTTTGGCTTGATAAGATAGCCTTTTCGGGTCATATCATTTCTGAAGATGAGGTATTGATCCATCCAAAATTGAAGAAATAATAGAGTGGAAAAGGCCAAATATGGTGATTGAGACAAGAAGTTTCTTCGGGTTGGTAGGTTACCATAGAAGGTTAGGGATTTCTCAAAAAAATAGCAGCTCCGTTGTTTGGATTGACACAGAAGAATGTGCCATTTAAATGGACTTAGAAATATGAGAGAGTTTTCAAGAGCTTAAGAAAATATTTACATTAGCACTAATATTGGCACTACATGATGGTACTGAGAATTTGTGGTATAAACTGATACTTCTAAAGAAGGCTTAGGGTGTATATTGATATAAAATGATAAGATAATAGCCTATGACTGAAGACTGTTAGAACTATAGGAGCAGACCTATCCTACTTATGACTTAGAGCTATATAGATGATAGAGAAGATACTTGGAAGTCAATGGTACCAATATGGTACTTTTAAGGTATCAGTCAAAAAAGGATTTGTAAGGATTACCAGAGGATGCATAATATCTTACATGTGTCATAACTATGTAAGTATCAAGAGGATCCTTAGCAAATAACAAAATATAAAGATTTTTCAATTCAAGAAGACTTTACTTACAAGCAACTAGTCTAAGTCCTAGATTAAGAATACAAAAGTTATGCACAAAAGAGTATCCTACTAGTAAAAATTCTACGAAGGTGCCACAAGATGGAGAATGTGACTTGGAAAAATAAGGAGGAAATATGAAAAAAAAATCACTTGGATTTCCCTACAAACTCATTTTAGAATTGGGGAATCAAATTCTTTTCAGAGGGAATGGATGTAGTGCCCCGTTCTTTTTATAAATCTTAATTAATTGATAGTAGTCAGTTATTTAAAGTATTTTTTCTTTCACAATACACATCAAACCTTCAAATTTCCAGCAAAATAATTTTCCTTCGAAAGTTCTCAACCCATTCCTCTCCTTTGAAAAAATCCCAAATGGTAAGGCGAGAAAAAGATTGCCAAGAAATCTCAACGCCGTCGACTCTTGTTCTCCCTTCTTCATAGGTATGACCCCATATTTAAATTATGATATAGACATAAGTTTTTGTTAAACTATATGTCATATTATTTGTATTTTGTATGCATTTGATATTTGGGAAGTTTAATAGTTGATGTTGCTAGGTTTTGATTTTCAACTTCTAGGGTTAGAAGTTTTATATCAGTTCATGGGTCAAATTATGGTAATTTTATGTAAAATATTCTTTGTATCAAACTAAATGTGTCTAAAATATATGTACAAATTTTCACACTTAAACAGGTTTTCTTGAATTTTATAAAAATGTGAGAAAAGACCTTGCTAGACTATGTGGTGAGTCTGGGCAGGTTTGGTTTAGAAATTTTTTTTTACCCATTTAAGTGGTAGTATTTTGAAGTGATAAATTTTACTAATAAACTTTGACAAAGTTTCATGAATTGAGGCCATGTAGTTATTTTTTTAAAATTCATCAAGTTTAACTGCCTGAGTACATACTGGATTTGGATTATTGTTAACTTGAGGGATTTATCACCATGACAATAGATGTGTTTTGATTTTTTTCATTTTTGTACATAAACTTGAAATTGTTTAGAAAAGAACAAATAAAATATTAGAACCTAATATTATTTATTTTAGTTATTGAAAGTTAAGAAAATTTACTACTGCGAAATTGTGGCTTGCTTTTAGAACAACTTTGACTTCAAAAAAAAATAATTTGTGGCTAAGTTAATGATGTTTCTCTAATCTTTAATGCTGCAGGAGTGTTATAACTTGTGTCTAGTTTTTACGCTAGTATAAAAAAAATTACTCTTTAATGAAGATTATTTATTTCTTGAAATCTTTGGAGGCCAATTGCTAATTGGAAAGTTGAGTATTGTATTGAGCTTTTAAATCTTTAAGTGGTGCTTGTGAGTTTATGATTGTGTAATGGATACTTCTAATGAAGGTAACAAGTAAGGTTCCCATTAAGATTTGTTACATTAAATTTAGGAAGAATTGTTCTTGTATTTAGGCTTTTCTAGGCATTAGTCATAAAAGTGTTGTATGAGTATTTTAGAATGAGTGCGAAAGTTTAAGCCTTTATTAAAGTGCTCATTAGATGCAATTGTATTAATTATTATCAATGCTTACTAGGTTATTCAAGGTAGCCCCTTGGAGATCATTGATTGAATGAATGCAGAGTATTGTGAGTGCCTATTCCTGTATACAATATATAATAATACCTTTCAAAACCTAGAAGGTTATATATTGTAATGCATTCCATAAAACTTTTCTTTGGAATATAAAATTTTCTTATTTTGTTACAAGTTAAAAGAAAACATGTTCTTTCATGATCTCTTTTTATTTAATAATATTTCTAGACTAGCAGTTAAATCCGATGATCATCTGATGACTGAATTTATTGTTGATGGTACTGTTACTGTTAGTTGGATCCAGATTGGTTTGGGTGTGCAAAGGACTTCACCGAGCTGGTTGAACCCCAAGCCCCCATGACCTAATTCCTCCAATGCACAACATAAGTCGTTTGTGGCTGAGGTAGGTCGTAGGATTTCTCGAGAACCTAAGCTTGGGCAATGTTTGGTAAGGTCGCACCTTGCCCGGAGCGATAAGGGACTATTATTGTGGGAGTCATAAGGTTGACTGGCTATAACAAACACTAGTTTGATCATCGCGTTTAATTGTTGGCCTATTTAAAAAAAAATATTTATTGTTATCTTCCTATTTTACTACTGTATAACATATGACTGCTTATCATCGTTTTTCTCAAATGTTTATCACTAAGCATCATTTTGATCATGATATGTTCTTGAACTCACATTGCACTCACTTGGCATTCACGGAGTCCTTTAATCATACTCCTATATTTTAAACTTCCTTCTGGCTCCTATATTTTAAACTTCCTTATGGCAGATTTAGGCCCTAGTCCTGATGAAGATGTTGAACCCATTTTTGATGAGAATCAGATTGAAAGTCTTTTGATGACGAATTAGCAATATTTTAGTATATTATTGCCATATGGACGGATTAGTTCTTTTCTTTTCCTTTTTTTTAATGAATTTACTAGTAGAAGATAGAGAATGAGCATTTTGAGTTTTACCATCTTTGGATTTATTTGGACTACTTAGAATGTTTGGAGTTTTATTTAAGGATATAACTTTAATTGGCGACTCATTTTTTTGGGATTGAGTTTCATACCTCGAAACTAGACGGCATAGTTTGATTTTTTGGGCATGATAGAGTGATATAAAATGAGTGGACTATAAATGGTAGTTAATGCATAATTAATTGTGGCTATGAAAATTAAAAGATGAAAATGAGGACAGTTTATATATATATCACTCAAAGAGTTGCCAATAAGGAACTGATATGTTATATATAGCATAAATATAAATCATATAGATATAATATGTCAAAAACTTTTATTTATCATTAGTTGTGCGTTTAAATTGGACGTTTTAAAAGTTACGAAGTTTGAATGTATAATATCCTTTTGCAGTATTGTAGAGCGCATGATATAATTATAGCAAATATTCATAAGGTGTCGTGAGAGATTTGATGAGTTATCAAAAGTAGTAAATGATACACATGCTACTACAATCAAATTGAAAGAAGACAAATAGAGAATAGAAGAAAAATGCTCGGGAAAAGGAAATTAAGAAAAAGTTGGAAGGGGTAGAAGAAGTTATAAGAAGTGATCCATAAATTGATCTAAAAAGTTGGATACAGAAACTATAGATTATCTGGATGACATAGTGACTTAGCTACTTTTGTCGACTGTTAGACTTGTTTGTATGAATGATTTATCTGTTTGTAGAATGATCTTGTGGTAATTAATACTTTTATATTACTGCGGATGCATGGTTGCAGTGGTTACAATTGTTGTAATGACATATTATTTAATTTTAAATATTGAGTGATTTAGAGGTTGAGGTTATTTGGCTGTATGAAAATATTACAAAAAGCTGGCTTGGAGACGGAAACTAGAAAGTAGAAATTACAAATAAATTTGAAACTCGAATAAAGACGAATTAGTATACTATCGCCCATGTAGATGGATTTACAGGTAGAAATAAAAGTGAACCTGCAAATAAGATTTGTAGTTAAAGAAGAATTATTCGTGAACAAAGGATGAAGTTAAAGACAAAATCTGGGACCAATTATTAATAAACTGGGGATGGAATTAGATATCGTTTGTACTAAATACCTATGAATTGGAGATAGAATGAAAGATAATTTATTCTAAAGATTTAGGCATTTTTACAAGCGGAATCAAAACGAATTTTGATAGGGAATGACTACAACATTGGCAATTGATTTGCAAACAGATTATAGTTATATGTCGAACTTGGGAATCATAAATTATCCTGTATTTCTACACTAACTTACTTTTTACTGATAAGTGGAATCTTTATGCTTAATATCATGAATTTAAGTAGTCATTTATTTGGGACCTTCCAAGGAGAAGGAGCTGTCATTCTAACTCTTCTTGGGAAATTCCATCCACAAACACAAAGACGTTTATGACTGACTTATATTGCTCGTCATTATTTCGTTATTGCATTTATTTTTCTTGTTTTTGGTATTTGCAATTGTTGGTTTTTTTTTTTTAAATTTATACACACGAAAACCATATGTTTGTTAGGTTCAAATTCTTAATCTTACATTTATATTGGAGGCAAGAACTGTTCAACAATTTGCAACCGTAGGTTGTGAAACTAAAATTTTCCTTCTGAATTTTCTGTAAGAGAGGAAATATATGTTGCACAGACAGAAATTTGTGTCCATGAAATCCAATTTGCATGCAGTTTTGAAACTTTTTACTATCTATTTCTGGTTATTTTCAATCATTACAATGAATTTCAGTTAAATCCATTTTAGATTGAAGTCATTTGAAATTTCTTATTCTAAATTCTTTCATCAACTTTTAATACTTCAATTCAAACATAATAAAAAATTAAAATCGATGAATTGCAAATGCCTTAATACATATTAAATTTGAACGGATTCAATTATGTCTGAAACAACGATATATAATTTCAATATTAAAAGAGAATAGGTTGGTCGCGCTACTCTAACGTGAAGACTAGCTAGCTAGTGCTAATAATAGGATATTTGGGTGAGTTCATAACGTTCACAAAATATCTTATAAAACATTTAAGAACTTATATGACATAATAAAGTGGTCCGTAATTTACATTAAAAAGATCTAATAAGCTCTTTTGAAAAAGATAAAAAGGTCCTAATTTGGTTTTTAATGTCTTAGCGAACTCATCTAATTTTAATCCTATTAGTTACATAATTGTCATTACTAACATTTCATAAGTTCTGAATAATTCAAGAGTTTACTTTTAAAATAAAATATAATATTTTATAAGCTTAAAAAATATTTTATAAATCATAGAAATTATAAAAAAAAATTAAAATAAATTTAGCAAAACACAATGTGAAGCTTTTGAAAGCATTCTGGAGATTAACTTTTACCACAAATTAATTGAAGTTTCATGGTCGTAATAGATAATTCAAAATATGGGGGGGGGAAATCATGTTTTGAATTGTTAGTCACTTTTATCTCAATATTTCAAATACGATTAACAATTCCCTTTCATATTCACGTTATGCTAAAAGACACCTCAAGAGGTGGCAATGATATCGCTCACTTTCTAAAATGGGCGGGGAGAACTGGTTATACGTCTGGGACTGGGACCAATCATGTATTCGCTTTAGAAGCCTCTGACACAGAGTATCCTCATTTTGCTTCTAATTCCTACTTTCCTTATTTTAATGCAGCAGTCAGCACTTTAAATTTATATTTGTCAAAAGAAAAGAAGGAAAAAGAAAAAGAAAAGGGAAAAATAATGATATGGCATAGATTGAATTGGAGAATATTGAATATATATGTAATCATTTTTTGCTACAATTCCAAAAATAGTTAGTTATATATTATATTTATATATGAAGGTGGGCAGCATGCCAATTAATCGTGCATGCAGAACCATACAAATTAATGACACCATAAATGTCCATAAATAAATACATTTCCCTAAACCCACCGAAAGTTGCATTTGTTGTCCCAAATAAAATTAAATACTCAATCCATTAGTAGTAATGTATTTGTCTTCAAATTTGGTATTGGGTTCTTGATGAGTTTAGAAGAAGAGGCGTGCAGAGTGCAGAGTGCAGTGTGCTCAGCTTATAATTAATAAGTGGCAATTATAACAATTCAAGGAACAACAGAAGGCCGATTACTGAGAGTCATAAAATTAATCTATGCTCAGCATAGATTATGGATCATTGGAATTGAGTTACAATCCGAATATATATATATATATATGTTACTACTTATTAGGAAAGGTAAAAATAATAGTTAATTAGAAAAAAAATCCCTAACCATACTTTCAATTTAGTGTTCAGTCCCCATTTGAATTTTCACACTAAACTCCCCATATCTTTTAGAAAGACCTATAAACCATTGCAGCTGGAAAAAAACAACAAAAATACCTGGGAAATGCGTTCTCTCTTGAAGAAGAACGCTTTCCTTTTTTTTTTTTTTTGCCTGAAATCGACTTCTCTAAGCGCCAAAAGAAAAGGGTGTGAAAATGTTCCTCTGCCATTGACACGAGAAGAAGAAGAAGAAGTGAAAAAAAAAAAAAAGAAACCAAAATTTCTGTCATTTTTCTGCAACAATGGAAGGAAAAACAGCTGCAACAAGAAGTAAAGTACAAAAAGAAGTGATCAAAAGAAACAAATGTATGTTTTCTGCATTTGTAATTTCAAATGTTCGTGATTTTTTAGTGTTACACTTATTTTTTGTCTATTTTCTCATGTTTAGGATTTTTATTCCTTTTTTAGTCGTTAAACACTTGAACTCCTTTGATATATATATATATATGATTTCTGTTGTGAGATGGGAAGTTTATGATTTGTACTTGAAGGGTATGAAAGTTGCGCTTCACCTTTTAGGGGTTTATACCTCTTTTTAACTGAAATTATATGGTGAAATTATACGATAAAACTATCTGAAAGTGGTAGTGTGTTATCTGTAGTACAAAACATCCAAGCATGCAGTACACATTAGCAAAAATGTAGTGTATAATCTGGGTAACTGCAGTACATTTTAGAAGCAAATGTAGTATAAAACATTCAAACTTGCAATACACATTAGGCAAAAGGATAGTATAGTATATAATATGTATAGTTGCAGTACATTTTAGGAGCATCTGCAGTACACATTAGGCAAAAGTATAGTATATAATCTGTGTAGGTGCAGTAAATTTTAGAAGCAAATGTAGTATAAACATTCAAGCATGGAGTATGCATTAGGCAAAAGTGTAGTATATAATGTGCAAGTGCAGTGTATTTTAGGAGCATCTGCAATACACATTAGGCAAAATTATAGTATATAATCTGTGTAGCTGCAGCACATTTTAGAAGCAAATGTAGTATAAAACATTCAAACTTGCAGTACACTTTAGGCATAAGTGTAGTATATAATTTGTGTAGCTACAATATATTTTAGAAGCAAAGCAGTATAAAGCATTCAAGCTGGCAATACACTTTAGGCAAAAGGGTAGTATATAATCTGTATAGCTGCAGTACATTTTAGGAGCACCTGCAGTACACATTAGGCAAAAGTGTAGTATATAGTCTGTGTAGGTGCATCACATTTTAGAAACAAGTGTAGTATAAAACATTCAAACTTACAATACACTTAATGCATAAGTGTAGTATATAATATGTGTAGCTGCAATACATTTTAGAAGCAAATGTAGTATAAAATATTTAAGCTGGCAGTACACTTTAGGCATAAGTGTAGTATATAATCTATGTCGCTGTAGTACATTTTAGAAACAAATGTACTATAAAGCATTCAACCTTGCAGTACACACTAGGCAAAAGGATAGTATATAATATGTATAGCTGCAGTACATTTTAGAAGCATCTGTAGTACACTTTAAGCAAAAGTGTAGTATATAATCTCTGTAGGTACAGTACATTTTAGAAGTAAATATAGTATAAAACATTCAAACTGGCAGTACACTTTAGGCATAAGTGTAGTAAATAATTTGTAGAGCTGCTGTATATTTTAGAAGCAAACGTAGTATAAAACATTCAAACTTGCAGTACACATTAGGCAAAATGGCAGTATATAATCTATATAGCTGCAATACATTTTAGTAGCATCTGCAATTCACTTTAGGCAAAAGTGTAGTATATAATCTCTGTAGGTGCAGTACATTTTAGAAGCAAATGTAGTATAAAATATTCAAACTTGTAGTATACTTTAGGCATAAGTGTAGTATATAATTGGTGTAGCTGCAGTACATTTTAGAAGCAAGGTAGTAAAAGCATTCAAGCTGGCAGTACACTTTAGGCAAAAGTGTAGTATATAATCTGTATAACTACAGTACATTTTAGGAACATCTGCAATACACATTAGGCAAAATGGTAGTATATAATATCTGTAGGTGCAGTACATTTTAGAAGCAAGTGTAGTATAAAACATTCAAACTGGCAGTACACTTTAGGCATAAGTGTAGTATATAATTTGTAAAGGTGCAGTACATTTTAGAAGCAAACGTAGTATAAAACATTCAAGCTTGTAGTACACATTAGGCAAAAGTGTAGTATATAATCTTTATTGCTGCAGTACATTTTAGGAGCATCTGCAGTACACTTTAGGTAAAAGTGTAGTATATAATCTCTGTAGGTGCAGTACATTTTAGAAGCAAGTGTAGTATAAAACATTCAAACTGGCAGTACACATTAGGCATAAGTGTGGTATGTAATCTGTAGAGCTACAGTACATTTTAGAAGTAAATGTAGTATAAAACATTTAAATTGGCAGTATACTTTGGCATAAGTGTAGTATAATATGTGTTGCCGCAGTACATTTTAGAAACAAATGTAGTATAAAGCATTCAAGCTTGCAGTACACATTAGGCAAAAGGTAGTATATAATTTATATAGCTACAGTGAGCATCTGGAGTACACTTTAGGCAAAAGTGAGTATATAATCTCTGTACGTGCAGTACATTTTAGAAGCAAGTATAGTATAAAACATTCAAACTGGCAGTACACATTAGGCATAAGTGTGGTATGTAATCTGTAGAGCTGCAGTACATTTTAGAAGTAAATGTAGTATAAAATATTTAAATTGGCAGTATACTTTAGGCATAAGTGTAGTATATAATTTGTGTTGCTGCAGTTTTAGAAACAAATGTAGTATAAAACATTCAAGCTTGCAGTACACATTAGGCAAAAGGTAGTATATAATCTATATAGCTACAGTACATTTTAGGAGCATCTGGAGTACACTTTAGGCAAAAGTGAATATATAATCTCTGTAGGTGCAATACATTTTAGAAGCAAATGTAGTATAAAACATTCAAACTGACAGTACACTTTAGGCATAAGTGTAGTATGTAATATGTAGAGCTGCAGTACATTTTAGAAGCAAATACAGTATAAAACATTCAAACTGACAGTACACTTTAGGCATAAGTGTAGTATATAATTTGTGTTGCTGCAGTTTTAGAAACAAATGTAGTATAAAGCATTCAAGCTTGCAGTACACATTAGGCAAAATGTAGTATATAATCTGTATAGTTGCAGTACATTTTAGGAGCATTTGGAGTACACTTTGGGTAAAAGTGTAGTATATAATCTCTGTAGGTGCAGTACATTTTAGAAGCAAATGTAGTATAAAACATTCAAACTAGCAGCACACTTTAGGCATAAGTGTAGTATATAATTTGTAGAGCTGTAGTACATTTTAGAAGCATCTTTAGTACATAAACATTCAATAGTTGATACTTTGTACCTAATGTGCTTGAGTTTTGTATTACATGTTGGTGATATCTATACTTTATGTGCTTATCTTTTGTACTTCAATAGTTGATTCGTTGTACCTAATATGCTGTGTTTTGTACCCCAGGAGACCAAAGACATAAGCTAATACCAGGTGGCAGATGAACCAACCAGCCCAAAGACTGAAGTGGTTGATCCCTATAAAGAAAGGACTGATTATAGAGGTCTTGCTCTTATTCCAGTAGAAGAGCGAGAAGTCATCGACAACTTTATCAGAAGAGATAATTTGAGGTAACAAAATTTTCTTATTATTTTTCTTTTGGATAAATTGGTATCTGAACTAACAATTAACAATTGTGTAGGGTGATTGTCTGGGAGGAAGCAAGACAGTTTTTGGATAGAAGAAACTTTGTGAGCTCTTATTTGGAGGAGAACTTACCAGTGACATAGTGGACTGCTATATGTTGATATTATGTAGCCCATCTTTCGGCAAGAAGTGTCACCACAATGTGTGGTTTACGTCCTCAATAGCGCAAGTATGTGGCAGTTTCATTAGTTCACGTTTCCAATGAGTCTAACCATTTGTTTTATACTTCATAAGCTGATATATTAGACCAACTCGAGAGACGCAACATCAAGGATATTACGGATGAAGAATTTGTGGAGTTGATATCTACACTTAACACCTTCACCTGTAAAGATTTGGAAGAGCTCACGGTGGATGTTTTAAACCAGTGTCATTACATAATCCTACCGATTTTCCGGCACCATCACTGGTTCTTAGTTGTCCTCGACACCTCTACTCGTTCTTTCTTATACATGAATTCGATAATGGCCTCCAGATACAAACCGACAGCTATTGTCATTGTAAGTTTGCTTCCTTTCCCTATGATTTCTTCATAAAGTAGGGAGTCAACAACTGATCAATATTTTTGTACGCTTCATTCTATTCTCAGTACATGAAGTTTTCACTGGAGAGTCGTGTGGACGAATACATGAGGTAGAAAAAAAAGCAGGTAGCAAATGGGTATAGTAGATTATGGTGTCTATGTGTGCCTTTAGGCAGAATGTTTTGCTAGGGACACCCCCGAGTTCTGGAGGGATGCTAGAACAATTGAAATTGATAAATATCGTGCGACAATGGCATATACAATATTAAGCCATGAAAATGCTAGGATTTGAATCATTTTGTATGTAAATACATGTGTAAATTGAAGCATAGTTTGTTTATAATATTATTTTGTATGTAAGTGTAATTTTCCATTAATTATTTATAACTTAAATTCAATTGAAACAGGGCAGGGAATTTGAGTACAATTTAGGGGAAATGAAGTACAAACTCAGAATAAACAAAGTATAAAATGTGCTTCGTTGAAGTACACTTCAATTCAATTGAAACTGGGCCGCGAATTTGAGTGCATTTTGAGGGCAATGAAGTACAAACCCGGAAAAAAGAAAGTATAAAATGTGTTTCGCTGAAGAACACTTAAATTCAATTGAAACTGGGCAGGGAACTTGAGTACAATTCAGGGGAAACGAAGTACAAACTCAGAATAAACAAAGTATAAAATGTGTTTCGTTGAAGTACACTTCAATTCAATTGAAACTGGGCTGCGAATTTGAGTGCATTTTGAGGGCAATGAAGTACAAACCCGGAACAAAGAAAGTATAAAATGTGTTTCGCTGAAGAACACTTAAATTCAATTGAAACTGGGCAGGGAACTTGAGTACAATTCAGGGGAAACGAAGTACAAACTCAGAATAAACAAAGTATAAAATGTGTTTCATTGAAGTACACTTCAATTCAATTGAAACTGGATGGCGAATTTGAGTGCATTTTGAGGGCAATGAAGTACAAACCCAGAACAAAGAAAGTATAAAATGTGTTTCACTAAAGAACTCTTAAATTCAATTGAAACTGGGCAGGAAACTTCAGTACAATTCAGGGGAAACGAAGTACAAACTCAGTACAATTCTGGAGAAATGAAGTACAAACTCAGAACAAACCAAGTATAAAATGTGTTTTGTTGAAGTACACTTATTGCAATTGAATAATTATTCTCCAATAATTGTAATGATGGTCAAGTACAATAATTTGAGATTATCGGATCTGGTGAAGTACGAATTTGTACCTGTGATAGGATGGATATCATCATCAAATTCTCATTTGTTTACATTTTTGAAAGCATAAGTATTCTTTCATTACTGCGATTGATAACATTCATCCGTTGAACACTAGTGATTAACAACTAAAAAATTTTAACATTATTTTATTCATATGATAAATATTAGACACATATTTATAGTTTGGTTATTAATTACCAAGACTTAAAAAGCAAATCTTTGAACAAATTTCAATTCAAAAATATTAGTAAAAATATTAAGATATTAAGTACAAAGTTGCCCAAGTGAGGTACAAATGTGAAGAAATTAAGTACAATTATTCCAGATTGAGGTACAAAATTTAACTATGTCTCGGTCGACATACAATAATGCTAATTTCACGCTAAATCACCAGCCTAATTGCCCAAGTGATGTACAAATTTGAAGAAATCAAGTACAATTATCCCAGATTGAGGTACAAAATTTAACTATGTCTTGGACAACATGCAAGAATGCTAATTTCACGCTAAATCACCTATCTAATTGCCCAAGTGAGGTACAAATGTGAAGAAATATGTCTCGAACAACATGCAAGAATGTTAATTCCACGCTAAATCACCTGCCTCATTGCCTAAGTGAGGTATAAATGTGAAGAAATCAAGTACAATTATCCCAGATTGAGGTACAAAATTTAACTATGTCTCGGACAGCATGCAAGAATGCTAATTCCACGCTAAATCACATGCCTCGTTGCCCAAGTGAGGTACAAATGTGAAGAAATCAAGTACAATTATCCCAGATTGAGGTACAAAATTTAACTATATCTCGAACAACATGCAAGAATGCTAATTTCATGCTAAATCACCTACCTTATTGCCCAAGTGCGGTACAAATGTGAAGAAATCTAGTACAATTATCCTAGATTGAGGTACAAAATTTAACTAGTTTACTGATTCTTTGCAAGTTCGATGATTATGCCCTGTTCTACCACACCTTTTACACTTAATTACACGTTTCTCAATCTGTGATGGAATCCTCTGTGTCCTTCTACGCCCAGGCTGAGATCGAAAATTAGGTGCATGAATGACGACATCATCATCTAGAGGGAACAGATGTATATCAAACATAGGAATAGGGTTTATCACTACTTTGTATGCTTGTTGATACATCTTAACTCGGTAGTATTGATCGGTGAAGTCATACGGTGAAAGTGACTTTGACTCGATACAAGCACAATCATGTATGCATGGTATTTTATCAATCTGCCATGCTCTGCACGAACAAACCCTGCTATGTAAATCTACAACATACGATTTATCTTGCTCAATCACCTCAAAGCTCCAACCGCCAGACATGACAACTTTTAAGTTATAAGAATGCATATGATTGATTGCTAGTTTCTTCTCTTGCTTGGGACATAATTGACCAACCATCTTATGAGGTTTTTCTCGTCGATCATGCATCATAACTATTATTTGCATGCGTATATGATCAACCATGGCTGATTTAACCTAATTATTCCAACTTTCTGCTTGATTGTTGTTTATTACCCCCCATCGATCTCCACTAAATAAGGAATTTGCCCAACATGGTGGGTCAGACTGCATAATAAAGTCTCTGGCAAGCGGCATTGACTCCAATATGCTGTCTATATGTCGGGTATACTCCTACCTTATAGGTGCATATACAACTTTCATAAAAACAGAACACCAATGTTTCTTGTTATGTAAAGGGTACTTGAATTTAAAATAATAGAACAGTGATGTGCTAAATGTTATGAATTAGAGTTTATTTCACATAATTGTCTCTGAAACAAAGATAAAGTACACTTACTTGTTTCGTAAAGTTATCCACTAAGTTTCTCAAGCAATATGCATAGTGGCTACCGAGAAATATCATATGGAGGACCTTAAGAAGATCTGGATGTTAATCGAAGAAGAAAGTAAACCTTGATAAGCCAGACAAATATTCAGAATCTAAGACACTTCTTAGCTTAAAGCAGAACCACTCCCAATTAATATCATTTTCAGAGTCAACAACTGCATATGCTAACGTGAATAAGTCATCATTAGCATCCTTACTGACAGCGTTAAGCAAGACTCCTTTGTATTTATTTTTAATATGGGTGCCATCCAAGAATATTAACAGCCTGCATCCCCTGAGAAAACCAAGAAGGCAGGCACTGAAACATATAAATAGTCGACGAAATTTTTGACTAATTAGGTCAATCTCACAGTCTGCAATACTTCCAGGGTTTGTCCTATTCACAACATCACAGTACCACCTCAACTTATCATAAGATCCCTTCTCAGCTCCATGTATGTCATGCATAGAAAATTCCTTACCCATCCATGCTTTATCATACCTAACTTCCACATTGTATTCTCTGTGGATATCATTCAATATAGTAGAGGGCCGACAACATGGCTCTGATCTCAATTTATCCTTCACTACGTTAGCAACCCAAGCATAATCGGCTTTAGGATGTCTCCTTGTCCGAAGATTAGCCTCACCACATGTGTGCTCTAGATTGCATTTTCAAATGTCAAATAATTTATTAGCCTCATGCCTTGATGCATAGATTTTCCATTTGCAATTTTCATCACTAAATGACTATGATTTATTTGTTGTCATTTTTCTTGTATTTAAATGACTGCAAAGTAGACACTGCATAATTCTTAAGCATAATTCTGAACTCCTGAGCATCTTTGAATGTTTGACCCTCTCCATATATGCAATTCCTCCATGCATCAATTGAGTTGCTAATTAAAGCCAATTCATTGAGCGATGCATTGGTCGAACCAATTTCCTCATAGACTGCATCCTTTGAGGTTGGCATATGAAGTACAATTTTAGGTAAAATAAAGCACAATATGTAGAATAATTCAGCATTGTGGTATAATTTCAAATAAACGAAGTATAATTTCAAAACAATAGAAATATAAAATGCAAGCAATTGCAGTACAATTTTTGATAATCAATAAGTAAAGCACTTTAGAACTTTAGGTGAAATGAAGTGCAAAATTAATAGAACTTTATAAACTTAAATAATGGAGAACAATTTTACGTAAAAACTTAAGTATAATTTTATATAAAAAGCAGTACAATTTCAGAACTCATGAAGTATAAAACCTTAGCAATTGCAGTATAATTTTTGGATAATCCATTAGTAGAACACTTGAAAAATAAATAAGAGATTCAAAAAATTGAAGTACAAGTTAAGATAAAATGAAGTACAATTTGAGAACACTTGAAGTATAGAACTTCAATGAAAGAGTACATATTTAGGTAAAATGATGTATAATATGAAGTATAATTTTAAGAAACAGAAGTACAACTTTTGATAAAGTGAAGTACAATTTTAGAACACCTGAAATATAGAAATTCAATGAAAAGAATACATATTTAGGTAAAATGATGTATAAACTGAAGTATAATTTTGAAAAACAGAAGTACAATTTTAGATAAAGTGAAGTACAATTTTAGAATACCTAAAGCATAAAACCTTAGTAATTATAGTACAATTTTTTGATAATCCATTAGCAAAACACTTGAAAATTAAAGAAGAGATTCAGAAAATTGAAGTACAAGTTTAGATAAAATGAAATACAATTTGAGAACACCTGAAGAATAGAATTTCAATAAAAAGAGTACAGATTTAGGTAAAATGATGTATAAAATGAAGTATAATTTCAAAAAATCAAAGTACAATTTTTCATAAAGTAAAGTACAATTTCAAACACTTGAAGTATAAAATCTTAGCAATTGCAGTACAAATTGGATAATTTATTAGTAAAAAGCTTGAAATTTTAATAGTAGATTTAGATAACTAAAGTACAAGTTGAGATAGAATGAAGTATAATTTTGGAACACTTGAAGTAAAGAACTTCAATGAACATAGTACATGTTTATGTAACATGATGTATAAAACGAAGCATAATTTCAAAAAAATAGAAGTACAATTTTAGACAAAGTGAAGTACAATTTCAGAATACCTGAAGTATAGAACTTCAATGAAAAGAATATAGATTTAGGTGAAATTATGTAAAAACTGAAGTATAATTTCAAAAAACCGAAGTACAATTTTAGATAAATTGAAGTACAATTTCAGAACACCTAAAGTATAAAACCTTAGCTATTGCAGTATAATTTTTGGATAATCCATTAGTAGAACGCTTCAAAATTAAATAATAGGTTCAGATAATTGAAGTACAAGTTTAGATAAAATGAAGTACAATTTCGGACACTTGAAGTATAGAACTTCAATGAATGGAGTACAAGTTTAGGTAAAATGATGTATAAAATGAAGTATAATTTCAAAAAATAGAATTACAATTTTGATAAAGGGAAGTACAATTCTTGAACACCTGAAGTATAGAACTTCAATGAATGGAGTGCAAGTTTAGGTAAAATGATGTATAAAATGAAGTATAATTTCAAAAAATATAAGTACAATTTTTGATAAAGTGAAGTAAAATTTCAGAACACCTGAAGTATAAAACCTTAGCAATTGCAGTACAATTTTTGGATAATCCATTAGTAGAACACTGAAAACTTAAATAATAGATTCAGATAACTAAAATACAAGTTTAGATAAAATGAAGTACAATTTTGGAACACTTGAAGTATATAACTTAAATGAATAGAGTACATGTTTAGATAAAATGAAGTATAATTTCAGAAAATAGAAGTACCATTTTATATTAAAAAAAAAGTACAATTTCAGAACACTTGAAGTATAAATCCTTAGCAATTGCAGTACGATTTTATATAATCAATTAGTAGAGCACTTGAAGTAAACTTACATAATTAACCTTTGACTTAACTCTTAAGTCAAACAATCTTAACTCTTAAGCTCAATTTTGTTAACTTAACTCTTTAAGTTAATTTGACTAATTGTTGATCATTTAGCACCAAATAATTAACTTCTTAATTATTGGTCTAATTTAACTCCTTAAATTAATTTAATACTTAAGTTAATCAAGCCAAAATTGGCCTTCAAATTGGACACCTCAAAAATCAGTCCCATGGCGTAATTTTTCTAACACTTAGAAAATCCATCCATTAACTAGGAAGCTAACTGGCTTTTGTGTGTGACCCAATAGGTTCTACCATTCATTGGACATGGGCTCACAACTTCTTGTAAGTTTTAGAATATTTTATATTCATTTTAGTTTAAAACACTTTTAAACTAATCGACTCGATTCAATTAATCTCCATTAATTGAAGAGTACCCAATCTCTATGGTCGATGTCCAACCTCAAGCCCATGGAGTCCGACTAATTGGTTGAAACGAATGCTTTTGGAGAACCATCATAGCTCTTCGCTTACCATGTAAATACGATTATTCCATTTTCTATCTCCCGAAAGAGGTCTAAGGCAAGATATTTGTCGTCTTCCTAATAGCCTCGATACTATATCTCCATTTTCAATGTCCAATTCCATTGTGTAACCTCATATTTGGAAAACTCCTTTTCCAAATTGTCACACCACCTTGCGCAAGGATTTCTTGGAATTAGTCATTATAGAACATATAGGAGATGTACTTACCCTCACAAAGACGAGGAATCAAATTCCATATTGGATCTCACAAACCTCCATGTTTAAGGAGCTCATGCCCAATCACCACCTGAAAGGCCCGCTAAGTGACTAATGAGGTGTTAATGCATGAGGACCTAAACACAAGGTTACAATGGATCCTCAGGTTAAAGGACTTATTATATGCACTAGCATAAGAAGGAGAATTTGTCACTACTGACTTGCCACTTTGGCTATCTAGTGGATTCTCCGGTGGGTCTTTAGTGCCTTATTCCTAAACAAGCACCTACTAACATGCATCCATATCTCATATGGGATTGCTCGTGGAACGGAGCAATATCCAACTCCTTGGATTTATGCATTGTCAGTGCAAGTCTATCCGGATCTTAGATGCCCTGTCTCTTATGATCTTATTACTTGGAAAATTTAAGATCACGATCGTGTAAGACTTATTCCATGATCACCACCCAGTGCATAACTAAGTCCCTTAGTCTTGTGTGATCTAAGGGCCTCAACCAAATGCCAGTGAAGTAGAAATAAGCATACATATTATTAATCGTTCAATCAAGATTGTATCACAAGTGAAATAATTTACAACGGCAATCTAATTGGCTTGCAGGGCACTATTCCAACATTTTGACCGAAACCTCTCAAAGCCCATGTCTTTTCCACCGTTGTAAGTGGAGGAACCACCACCACCCTTGATCTCTCGTTATTGTTCTCAATTTCCTACGAAATTGGCCTTGGATTCAAGGGGTTCCCAATATGAAAATATTCCTCATGGCAAGGAGAAGCCCCCGATGGGTTCAATTCCATGTTTATGGCCATTTTTGGGTGGTTTTTGAATCAATTGAGGCTGGATTATGCAAGCAAAAAAATTGTACATATATACATATATAAATATATATTATGTTTATTATATATATATACCTATATATATAATATTATATATGTGCATGCATATATATATGTATATCTAATATTTTTTATTGATGCATTTTAGATATTTTTTATCGACGGATTAAAGTGATATGGTATCACATGTGACAAGTGATGGTAACATGACATTACACATGGTGGATGACATGGTCTCACATGAATGCGCAAATTTTGTGTTTAATTATAGCTAATTGGGCAAATCGTGGGCTCAATTGAAAATTTTTTAGCCCGATGGACCAAAATTGCAAAAAAATTGGATTTAATGTGCAAAAAATCAACGAGTAATGGGCGAAATGTGCTAACCCCACAACAAAATAGATTGAAATTACAACGGACAATAGTTGGGGGACTAATATTGCATTTTCCCCACTCTTATGGTTTCCAGTTTAAGCAATAGCTGGTATCTAATTGTTAACTTGCACTGAACAAGTTATGCGTCAAGCTTTCAACTGAATTCCAACAATCTTTCCTTTGGTATTGTCAGTGGAAGTGACAATTCTCAAGTTTGCTCTATTGATCTATAAGAAATTTTGTTGGATCACCTATCATGTGCCTCGGGGCATCGTTATCCAAGAACAATTTGTTTCCAGTTTTAAACTATCTTGGAAAATCCTGTAATCAAAGAGTTGTCTCCAAATTTAGTACCCAAGTGCTCTTTGGGTCCTTGAGGTTTAGTCATCATAGATTTTGAAAACCCTTCATAATTAGCTTTTACCTTCGACTTTTTAATGAATATAACTTAGTAGTATGACCAATCTTTCCAAAATAGAAACAAGTAATGGATATTTTCTCCAAATTCTTAAAATTTTCATCGTAACCAATTTCGACTTTACTTAAAGACACATTTTGCATGCCAATTAATTTATTCAAATTGTCTCTTCGTATAGTAAACTTTTTGAGATTCTTTTCCAATTCATGTCTTTGATTTTTTAAGAAGAAATTTCTTCCTCAAGAGCTTTACAATTGTAATCAATCATTTTGCCTTTCAAAGAAGGTTTTGCCTTTTTAAGAGCTTCAATCTCAATACTAGTAGTAGCTACGTAAAGCATAAATTACTAATTTGATTCTTTAGATAAATATTTTCAGTTTGAAGGACTTCTATACCTCGATTTTAGATGAATAAAAAAGAGTATTAATTTATTTATTCTTTTACAAAAGCTTTGTTTTCAGTAGAAAGTGTTTTAAAATTTTCCTTCAAAAGATCATTTTTTGAAGCGAGTCGATTTAAATCCTTTTTGCATTCTTCAATGGCAATATGAAATTCATTCTCAAAATCACAATTATAACTCTATCATATTTAGAGTTAGAATCACATTGTATCTTAGTGTATGCCATAAAGCAAAGGTTCGTAAACTCGTCGTCTAATCCTTACTCATTTGATTCATCTTCGTCATCATCCCAAGCGGCTCTATAGCTTAATATTGCTTCTCCTTCTTGGAAGCTTTCTTTAACCCAAGGGTAATCTCAACAAAGATGTCCAAGCTTGTGGTAGCCATAGCAAACAACTTGATTTCATTATTCTGGTTTATTCTTTCCCTTCTTCTAAGCTTGCATCCTTCCACCTTTTTGGAAAGGTTTCTTTCTTTTATTGAGAAATTTTAACCTCCTTGTGATGAGAGCAATTTCTTCCTCAATTTTAGCATTATTATTAGTTTCTTCTTTTTCTAATTGATTCGCATTTGTTATCCTAAATGCACCGTTTCTTTCTCTTTTGCTTTTAGTAAGTTGCTCCTTAGCTAGAATCATCATTTCATGTAATGTCAATGAACTAATGAGTTCATCCATACTCAATTTGGTGCGATTTTTTGCTTTTGGATCGCTGTAACTTTAGAAGTCCATTCCCTGGATAGAGATCTCAAGATTTTCCTCTCTTTTACTTCTTTAGAAAGCACTTTTTAAGCGCATTGAGAGGATTGATAATTTACATAAACTTTGAATACACTTAATACTTTCCTTAGGTTTCATTATGAATATCTCATATTGATATACAAGGATAGTTATTCTTTCAATACAAACCTGATTTGTTCCTTCATTAGTGTAGTAAATCCCACATTTCCTTAGCATTTTGATATGAGCTTACTTTGTTGTATTCTTCCTTTATGAGAAAGCAAGCCATGATATTTTCAGCCTTGGCATTAAGAGAAACTTGTCTCTTATCTTTTGCATTAAATTCCGACCATATTTTGTTCCGCATGCCATTTTCATCTTCTTTGACTAGCATGAAAGGACCTCTTGTGATGAGTGTCTAAAGATCACAATCTTGAGCTATGATGTATTTCTGCATCTTTTTTTTTCCAACTTGGATAATTTTTTCCATCGAATAAAGGTAGTCTATTGTGAGATAATTCATCTACATAAAGTTCTATGGCGACCATGGTTGATCTTGCACTCAGGTTGTTAAACCTTTATACAGAGTAAACCTACTTTGATACCAATTGTGATACGAAGTTGAGCATAAAAGAGGGGTGAATTATACTTCTTCAATTTTTTGCGCAAAACAGAATGACTTTAGAAATAATTATTTGTTGATCTTGTTGATTCAATACTTGCAACACTAGGATGCTAGATGCCTTTTGAATGTGATATATTTTTTTTAGAGTTATTACCAAATTTTCATGGCACCTGAAGACCAATATAAGATATCCTTCATTGTTGAGAAAAGTATCTATTACTTTCTTGTCATCGCTTTTGATTAAAGAATGTAGGCATAACATACCAAAGGCTAGTTAATCACATGTTTAAAGGTGAGATCGGACACATGATGGAATCATACATAGATGGCATCAATGTGAAAAGTGTCGAGGAAAGATACCATCTTAAGGATCTCGACCCCATATTCTCTACTCTTAGAAAGTTTGGCATGAAGTTGAACTTAGTAAAATGCACCTTTGGAGTTCAAGGGGGAAGTTCTTGGGATTCATGGTCAGTCAAAGAAGGATAGAGACCAACCCTCAAAAGATTCAAGCAATCCAAAATCGTAGTTGGACAGATTGTCAAATTATCACTCTCAACAGGTTTATTACAAAGTTGGAGGACAAGAACTGAACTTTCACAAAAATTCTAAGAAACACCCAAAAGTTTGAATAGATAGAAGATTGCGACGATGCCTCAGCTAATCTAAAATAATATCTAGCAACACCATCGAATCTAGCCAAACCTAAGTTTGGAAAAGTTTAGCATTTATATTTAGCTATCTTACTTGAGGCTCTTTGTTCCATCGCAGTTTCAGTTGATGGCACCACACATCAACTTGTTTATTATGTTAGTAAGGTACTTCAGGGAGCTATAAAGAACTACCTAGAGATAGATAAGTTTGCCCTTGCACTCATCATGGCTACAAGAAAGTTATGCCCTTACTTTCCATTCCATATTATAACTGTTTTAAGTAACCAACCTTTAAAGCATGTGCTGTCAAAGTCGACACTTTGAGTCGACTAACAAAATAGGCTATCAAGCTAGGTGAATTTAACATTTATTTTTAGCCTTGGACAACCACCAAAGCGCAAGTCCTCATTGACTTTTTGGTAGAGCAAATCGGACTTCTCAATGAGAATGATTACTCCATCCCTTGGACCTTTTTCAGTTGATGGACCACAGAAAGAGAATATGCAAGAATTTCTCTTCAATCCTTGGAAAGAATCAAACTGGACTATATGCTCAAGCTAAATTTTGAAGCAGAATATGAGGCATCGATTATTAGAATAAAAATACCCTCGATAATGGAGTCGAGCCACTTATAGCCATCACCAACTTGAAATTAGTGGTAGGATAGACCGAGATCTTACAAAGCCAAAGAGGCATTTATGGTCAAATATTTGGCCAAAGTATGAAAACTCCAGAGTAAGTTTAAGTCATTTAAACTTAATAAAGTACCACATCAAAAAAGGAGCATGTAGACGCCCACTGCAAATTCACTAGCTCCACAAGGGCGCAAGAGATTGGTGGCCGACAACCCTGAAATTGACCACCATATTGTCAAAGCTAATGCTCTATATATCTTGTCTTTAGAAAATTTGAGCCTAGTTGTCAAGTTGCCAAAAGATAAGGTATTCGCCCATTGTCTTGAGCATAAGCATCCTAATATGCTCTCCGATACAACTGGTTTTCTCTTCAATAAGTCTTTTATTAGGCCACTACTATGGTGTTTAACTCTTATGTGGGTTGCGACATTTTGTAGGAAATTCACGTTTGGAGTTGCAGAAACCATTCTAGGGGTCGATCATTGGTATATAAGGTTATGCGCAAGCAATATCTTTGGTTAGCTTTGCTAAAAGATGTTGTTCATTTCTCGATAAGATGTAAATTATGTCAATTTCACTCAAACATACCATACCAACTCACAGAAAATATGACAAATGTGGATATCTATTTGTTTGATCAATGGGGCATACACATTGTAGGACTTTTCCCTACAATCCTAGATAAAGGAAATTCTTCATGGTCACAGTAGAATATTTCACAAAATAGGTTGAAGCTGAAGTAGTTTCCAAAATCACAAATGCTGCAGTTCACACTTTATCTAGAAAAATATAGTTTGTAGATTTGGCCTCCCCAAGATCATTATATTTGAGAATGGAAAACAACTCTAAAGTAGGAAAATTGTAGGAGTAGTACAACCAGCTTGGAATTAGACAACACTTCACTTCTGCTGGAAACTTGCAAGCCAACGGTTAAACCAATATTACAAGTAGGACTATGGTTAGGAATATTAAGACTCAATTGGAATGAGGCAAAGGTAAGTAAATAAATAGCCTTCTAGCCATATTACGGGCATACATGATGACCCATAGGTCAACTATCAAAAGAGTCCCCTACAAGCTAGTTTATGGGTTTGAGGCGGTGATCCTAATAGAAATAATACAACAAACAACAAGGGTCCTTCACTATAACCCTAAAGCTAATACAAATGTAAGTACAAATTTCTTTGTCTGCAATAAATAAAATTACAGGACAAGAAAAATCGTACAAATAAAATGAAATTGAAACTTATCAATTGTGGATCTAATCTCTAATCTAATCCTCTAATTCTTTGCTTCCAAATATGATCTTGAAATTTAATGAGCTCCATGAAGAACGCCTTAAATGCCATGAATCTTTTGGACTTTGATTTGAAGAAAATAACGCCAATTCGAGGGTTTCGCACCTTAATCTCAAATTAAATGCCAAAATATATATGCTCCACGAAGAATGTCTTAAACATCATGGATCTTCTTAAATTTGATTTGAAGAAAATAGCACCAATTCGAGGGTTTTGCACCTTAATCTCAAATCAAACACCAAAATATGATGAGCTTTGTGAATAACACCTTGAACGCCGTAGATTTCCCTAAATTTGCTTGAGAAAATTACTGGACTCCTTCAAAGTTCTCTCACTTGCTAGGATTTGTGTTATGCGTTGAATGAGCTTTGATTATCCCTTATATCTTGATGCTTGATGGGATACTTCCAGATTGATTTGAACTTCTTTAATGGTTATCCCTTCTATAAAATAATATCAAATATCAAGAGATAATATCAAGTATTAAGAGATAATATCAAATATCTTTAATTTGATTGGTCCATAAACATATATACTTCATCTTTGATACTTGCTAATATTTGCTTTGAGTATAAAATAAATACTAGATTATTAATTAAAATTAATCATTTATCTTTTGAAATTAAATTTAATAAATTTTGAGAAATAAATAAAAATTTTAAATTAATATCTAGCATATTATTTTACATGTATCACTTCTCCATTGGCTAAAATTAATATGTCTATAACAGATTCTAAGGCTACTGACCTCAATACATTGGAGGAAAAGAGACAACAACCTTATATGAAGATGTAACATTATAGAGCCTCAATGGCCATTATCTATAATAAGATACTTTGACACAGGAACTTTCAAGTCGGCAACCTTGTACTTAAGAGGGTCGACGTTTCTAAACATATGGCAAACTTGACTGAAACAGGGAAGGGCTCTATAGAATTGTCAAAGTTGCAAAAAACACTCTTACAAGTTGGAGGACCTTGATGGAACGAGTTACCTCGGCTATGGAATGCCATCAATTTGAGGAAATTCTACATTTAACATGTCTATACATTTCTCTTATTGCGATTGATGTGATTATGTAATTAGATCTCCTAGAAATAGAGTAAAGGTTTTCTAATATTCAGTTATCTTTACCAATATAGAAATAGAGTAAAGGTTTTGTATATCATTAAAAGTTGAAAATTTTTACAAAACATAGGGCCTAATAATTCTATTACATTGAGTTCGTCCTAGGGTCTATGTTCTCCCTCCAGCACTTGAGATCAAGGGGGGTCGATGTCTACCTCATTATCAATATTTTCAACCTCTTTAGAATGGGGCTCGGCACCCTTCATTTTAGGTTCCCTAGCAGCCTAATCTTCAATAAGCTCATCAAGAATGGGGAAATAATATCATATTTGCTAGGAAGAGCTTTGGTTTCTTTATCCTCTATGTCCAAATAAGGCTAAAGGTAATCACAGAGAGTTACATCGAGCTTCGACTCATCAAATTCAATGTCTAGCTTCCATAGTTGATTTATGGCTTTATTGGAGCCCTTTTTAACGACCTCTCAATTCATTTAGATGCATGCATTCTGTAGAGCTAGGCAAACGAATAAAGATAGTTATTGCAATCATCATTCCTCCAAAAGCTTGGGAAAATAGGAAAGCTTGGCATCATCGAAGGCTTCTTTTTTCCTCAACTATTGACCCTATCACTCAGCCTCCACCACCTCATCCTTCAAACTAACTATCTTTTGGTGGAGTTCTCCAACCTCGGTGTTGGCGAGGTATTCTTTATAATAATTCGAAGGTAAGTGTTGGAGGTTAGGTAGACTGTGAGCTCGAATGTTAGCTCTTATACCTGAGACTAAAAAGATTCCACCTCCAACGCCCTCTAGGGAAGATCATCCATAGATAAATCTCCAAGGTCATCATAGTGGCGCATCCACCTATGCTTATCTTACATCGCAACCACAAAATGATGATGGAGGGTGTAAGTCGTTTAGGCGCACTACTATAAGTAATAAACATTAATAGGATGAAGTAGAGCATATAATGCTAATTAAAATCATAAAAAGAAGACTTACAAAATTATGGTAATAAATAAAGGTTTGAATAACTTCCAACCCCAAAAGATGCATTAACTTGTCCACTTTCTGTTGGAATAATTGGGCATTAAAAACTTCTTAGCTTCGAGATGGGCCCTTTAGAGCATGTTATATACATTACTAGCTATGAAGAAATGCAGCTTGCGGAAGGAAAAAATGTCTACCCTATCCGGTGGATTCATTGCCGCAAGTCAATCAACTAAGCAAGCATTTCCAAGATTGGGCCTCATGTAAGATTTCTTCTCTGTTGGGGATCTTGAACCCCGAGGCGGTAGGCTTCCTGGGTGGGGGAGCCGGCACCTTTGCCTCTATAAACCTTTTCTTCCTCGATCTAAAAAGTCTTGGAGCAGGCAGATGCATGGTAGACAATAACAGAATAGGAGATATACTCGTTGAAAATGATGAGGAGGACTCCTAGAGTTGTTTTTAGCCCATGGATCTCTCTAAAGAGTTAACCAACCTATTGTTATGGTTTGTCATTTTCAAAGATATTACACTGCAAAAAGGAGAAAATAAAGAGTTACTCCACAAAAACATGAAAATTGTTGCCTAGAAGGAAAATCCAATATCAACAAGTGAGGAAGCACGCCTAATAAAGGTAAAGAAAAGGAAACTAGAAGGATGTTTTGGGGTTTACTCAAAAGTTTGTAAACATGAAAATAGAACTGCTTCTCAGCTAAAGGGCCTCGTAAAGGTAGACTCAAGAGAAAACTTGGAAATTTTCACTCAACCTCTCAAATGTTTCAAGAACTTTCAGATTTTGGAACTTGTAAAAGTTCAAATAAGGGTTGTTTCAGCCCTATTTATAGAGGCAAAATAGATGAGCCCAACCTTGCTGTTATCCACGTCTTATGGGCCACGTGCAGTAGATCCTAAGGCTTGGAACCGTATAGCAATGGTTGCGCTTTAAATATCCTGAGACATTTATTCAGGGTAGCATTAAGTTAGAATCTCTTTGGCTTCTAATTGATACTTGATCTATCGAGCAACGAAAACATAGTCTACTTATCAGTTCAAATTGCCAGTTGGGAAAAATTACCTACACCTCTTATTCGAACTCAGGAGTACGAGGGCTCATGATATGGCATTCTGATTCACCCCTATCGAGTATGGCATCAAGTCTGATCTCTTCAATTTAGCATAATTTATTTGACCTTAAAGAATCCATCTAGCTCAATATAATCTCTCAAAGGTCAATTTGCCCTTAGGTCAAGCCACCTTATTGGAAGTAACATCATGTCACCAAGGGAACAATTGCCTTTAGATCGACCTTGCCTTTGGGACACAACCTCAACCTATCACTTGTTGTGTACAATCGCATTAAATGCCATTCAGGTTTTTAAATAGTCTCTCTCATTCACATTAATTGTAAGTCATCAATTTGTCTTCTCTATATATAAATGCGTCAGGTGGTCCTTCTGTAGTAGAATAATGTAACCATGTAAATTTTGGGCTATAACAGCCCACTTGGAACCAAAAGGCTAGTTTAACCCTACGATCTCCCAGGGAATACTAACCCAAATAGGAATTCAACAGTAGTTTCGACCTCATGATGAATTTTATAAACATTTCAATCCAACACTTGTCTCAGGTATGTACTTTAAACACTAAAAGCTCCCAGCTACTTTGTGTACTTAATATCTCCACCATGCTTATACTGACTTAAGCATTTGAAGGTCTTAATTGGGAGTCACCTCAACAAGCTTAATTGCTCATTCTGGTTGCAAGTTTGACCCACACTCACTAGCTCGAGTATCAGCCTCAGTCAATCCCACCCATCCTTACTAAATATATTATTTTTTGTCCAAAACCACCATAGCAACACCCTTACTAAAAACTGCTTCATCAATATATATAAAACTAAAATTATAATTATAATTGAAATTATATAAGTTATAAACATATCATCATATGTTTTAATTATAATTAAAATAATATTATACAAGGGATTCCATATTTAGTATGAAATATAAATATTAATTAAATAAATGTAATCAAGTATTAATATGCATAATATTTAATGACTTTGATTCAAATATTGATAATTATATTAGTATAATTTTATATATCAGTGATAAGCATATAGTTTTAGTTCTAATTAAATTAATATTATATAAGGATTCCATATTTAATATGAAATATAAATATTAATTAAATAAATGTAATTAAGTATTAATATGTATATATATATATTTAATTATTTTGATTCAAATATTGATAATTATATTAGTATAATTTTATATATCAATGATAAGCATATAGTTTTAGTTCGTTCAATATAGTGCACTTCCAATGCAGATTCATTCAATTTTGATACGATACCATTTGGGTATTGTATTAATGGTACTAATTCGTCCCAATAAAGAAAAGTTGGTACAGTTTAGCCCTATGAAAAAGTCATCTATGAAAAAGTCGATGAAATTTTTGGTTTGATAGTTTTTTTTATCTATTTGACTTTTTAATTCAATTAGTAGATTTTATGTACCACTTTTAATCTACCTATAAGATATCTATACTATTCTAAAAAAAATTCAACAGTTTGGATACCAAATTATAATATTTCAATTTATCCTTATAAAAAAATGTAATTCCAATAAATCCCACTAAACCCACCATTTTGTACTCCATATTATCCACTAAATCATTTCAAAAACACTTCCTATAGTTATTAGGTTTCTTCCTGCAACTAGCATCTTAAACCTAAAATTAAAAATTAAAACTCCATTGTTGTTGTGTGGAAGGGTATATCGCCTTTGTTTTTGCCTCTTTTTTATTTCTTTCTTTTGTGTTCTTTTTAACTGAGTGAATAACTTTTGTGCACCGTATTTTTTCTCTCAAGTTTTATTTTTATTCTTTTTTATTTTTTTGTGTTCTTTTTAAAAGGGTGATTAACTTTTTTGTCCTCTTCGGTTTTTTTTTTTTGGCAGAGAAAAATGCAAGTCAGCATCATATTTTTCTCTGAGAATAGTGTGATTGATTTTTTGGTCCTCTTTTTTTTGCAGAGAAAAGTACAAGTCCAGCACCATATTTTTTTAGGTATAATTTTTTAGCATTTTTAATTTAGAAAGTGAGGAAAAAAAAATATTTCATGAAAAAATTTGAAGGTTGCTGGAAGGAGTTTTGATGATTATTATCTTCTATTGATTTATTGACATATTTCTGTATTTTATACTTATAGAAAATGGGACACTTATTTAAAAGTACCAAACACACTTTCCACTTTTGTGATCAGTCCCCACTTGATTTTTGTTAGAAAAAACTCCCTAGTTTTGTTAAAAGTTTAGAGATCACTCCCTACTCACTTGATTTGACAAAAATGCCCTTAAGTATAATATTTTTCATTAACTTTTTCTCATTTCTTCTTCATCCGGACAAGCAAACAGTAAACCCTATCACACCAGAAACAGAAAGAACAGAAAAAAATGCAACAAGCTCCACGGCAGGAACGAGAATAATGTTAGAGCTGAAAACCACCAACCCGATAGCTGCATTGTTTTCTTCTCTTTTTATTTTCATCATTTTCGGGTTTCTTCTTCTTCTCAGTTTCTTCTCAGTTGCTTCTGAGTTTCTTATATTTTTCTGACAATGTCAACCAGTAGTGAAGTAGGAGTGTTCAATCAAGTTAATGGACATATACATTAATCTCGCAAGAAAATGGAGTGAAATCAACGCCGAACACTTCAGTTTGCAATACATAGCTCCACATCAAAGATTGTACATGAGTTTGACTGATGATGATGGTGTCATGAATATGGTCTTACTGCATTTGACATTGAAGATGAACGTTGTTGACATCCTGGTAAACCGAAAGGATGAATTAAGCAGCAGTGCAAAGAAGAGCAGTGATGGTTTAAGGTAATACTTCTACAGAATCTAAACTGTACTGCAGTTTGTAAAGTTTTGTACTTGAAGTGTTCTGAAATTGTACTCTATTATGTAAGTTTTATACTTCAAGTGTTCTATTAATGGATTATCCAAAATTGTACTGCAACTTCTAGCAGTTTATACTTGAAGTGTTCCTAAACTATACGTCTTCTATATAAAATTATTCTTTTGATTTTATGAAATTATACTTCATTTTATCAAAGATTGTACTATATTTATTGAAGTTATATACTTTAAGTGTTATATTTATCAATTAACCAAAATATACTGCAGTTGCTAGGGCTTTATACTTCAAGCGTTCTGAAATTGTACTTCACGTTATCTAAAATTGTACTTTTATTTTCTGAAATTATACTTTCTTTTGTACTTCATTTTATCTAAACATGTACTTTATTCATTGAAGTTCTATACTTCAAGTGTTTCGAAATTGTACTTCATTTTATCTAAACTTATACTTTAATTATTTGAATCTATTATTTAAGTTTAAAGTGTTTTACTAATGGATTATCCAAAAATTATACTGCAATTGCTGAAGTTTTATACTTCAAGTGTTTTGAAATTGTACTTCACTTTATCTAAAATTGTACTTCTATTTTTTGAAATTATACTTCATTTCATACATTGTTTTACCTAAACATGTACTCCATTCATTGAAGTTCTATACTTTAAGTGTTCAGAAATTGTACTTCATTTTATCTAAACTTGTACTTCAATTATCTGAATCTATTATTTAAGTTTTATACTTCAAGTGTTCTACTAATGGATTATCCAAAATCGTATTGCAATTGCTAAGGATTTATACTTCAAGTGTTCTAAAATTGTACTTCTTTTTATATAAAATTGTACTTCTATTTTCTGAAATTATACTTCATTTTACATAAACATGTACTCTATTCATTGAAGTTTTATACTTCAAGTGTTTTGAAATTGTACTTAAACTTATACTTTAGTTATTTGAATCTATTATTTAAGTTTCAAGTGTTCTACTAATGAATTATCCAAAAATTGTACCGCAATTACTAAGGTTTTATACTTCAGGTGTTCTGAAATTGTACTTCACTTTATCTAAAATTGTACTTTTATTTTTTTAAATTATACTTCATTTTATACATCATTTTACCTAAACCTGTACTCTATTCATTGAAGTTCTATACTTCAAGTGTTCCAAACTTGTACTTCAGTTATCTGAATCTATTATTTAAGTTTCAAGTATTCTACTAATGGATTATTCAAAAATTGTGTTGCAATTGCTAAGGTTTTATACTTTAGGTGTTCTGAAATTGTACTTCACTTTATCAAAAATTGTATTTTTGTTTTTTGAAATTATACTTCATTTTATCTAAACTTATACTATATTCATTGAAGTTCTATACTTCAAGTGTTCTGAAATTTTACTTTATTTTATCAAAACTTGTACTCTCGAGTCAAAGTCACTTTCATCGTATGACTTTACCGATCAATATTACCGAGTTGAGATGTATCAACAAGCATACCAAGCAGTGATAAACACTATTCCTACGTATGATATGTATATGTTCCCTCTAGATGATGATGGCGTCATTAATGCACCCGATTACCGATCTCAACCTGGCATAGAAGGACACAAAGGATTCCATCACAAATTGAGAAACGCGTAATTAAGTGTAAAAGGTGTGGTAGAACATGGCATAATCGTTGAACCTGCAAAGAATCAGTAATCTAGCTAAATTTTGTACCTTAATCTAGGAGATTTATACTTGATTTCATAACATTTGTACTTTATTTCGGTAATCATGTACTTGATTTAACGTGAAATTGGCATTTTTGTATATTGTCCGAGATATCAGTTATTTTGTACCCCAATCTGGGAGAACTATACTTGGTGTCATGACAATTATACTTTATTTCGGCACTTATGTATTTGATTTAGCGTGAAATTGGCATTTTTGTATGTTGTCGGAGATATCAGTTATTTTGCACCATAATCTGGGAGAATTATACTTGATTTCATGACAATTGTACTTCATTTCGGCAATTATGTATTTGATTTAGCGTGAAATTGATATTTTTGCATGTTGTCTGAGATATCAGTTTTTTTGTACCCCAATTTGGTAGAATTGTACTTGATTTCATGACATTTGTACTTCTTTTTGGCAATAATGTACTTGTTTAGTGTGGAAGTTAGCAAATGGATGTTGTCCAAGATATCAGCGCTTTCGTACCTCAATCTGAAAGATTTATACTTGATTTCATGACATTTGTATTTCATTTCGGCCATTATGTATTCCATTTCTTAATATTTTTACTAATATTGTTGAATTGAAATTTGTTTCATGATTCGCTTTTTAAGTCTCAGTAATTAATAACCAAACTCTAAAAATGTGTGTAATATTTATTATATGAATAAAATAATATTCAAGTTTTAAAGTGTTAACCACAATGTTCAACGAATGAATGTTATCAATCGCAGTAATGTAAAGAATACTTATTATACTTTCAAAGATGTAAACAAATGAGCATTTGACAATAATATCCACCTTATAACCCGTACAAATACATACTTCATCTGATCCGATAATCTCAAAATATTGTACTTGACTATCACTACAATTATTGGAGACTAATTATTCAATTGCAATAAGTGTACTTCAACATAACACCATTTATACTTTGTTTGTTCTACGTTTGTATTACATTTTCATCATATTGTACTCAAATTCACTATCCGATTTCAATTGAATTGAAGTGTACTTTAACATAACACAATTTATACTTTGTTTGTTCTATATTTGTACTTTATTTTCATCATATTGTACTCAAATTCACTGCCCGATTTCAATTTAATTGAAGTGTACTTCAACATAACACCATTTATACTTTGTTTGTTCCATATTTGTACTTCATTTCTATCATATTGTACTCAAATTTACTATTCAATTTCAATTTAGTTGAAGTGTACTTCAACAAAATACCATTTATATTTTATTTGTTCTATGTTTGTACTTCATTTACATCATATTGTACTCAAATTCACTGTCCAACTTCAATTTAATTGAAGTGTACTTCAACATAACACCATTTATACTTTGTTTGTTCTACGTTTGTACTACATTTTCATCATATTGTACTCAAATTCACTATCCGGTTTCAATTGAATTGAAGTGTACTTTAACATAACACAATTTATACTTTGTTTGTTCTATATTTGTACTTTATTTGTATCATATTGTACTCAAATTCACTGCCCGATTTCAATTTAATTGAAGTGTACTTCAACATAACACCATTTATACTTTGTTTGGTCCATATTTGTACTTCATTTTTATCATATTGTACTCAAATTTACTATTCGATTTCAATTTAGTTGAAGTGTACTTCAACATAACACCATTTATATTTTATTTGTTCTACGTTTGTACTTCATTTACATCATATTGTACTCAAATTCACTGTCCAACTTCAATTTCATTGAAGTGTACTTCAACATAACACCATTTATACTTTGTTTGTTCTACGTTTGTACTAACATAACACCATTTATATTTTATTTGTTCTACGTTTGTACTTCATTTACATCATATTGTACTCAAATTCACTGTCCAACTTCAATTTCATTGAAGTGTACTTCAACATAACACCATTTATACTTTGTTTGTTCTACGTTTGTACTATATTTTCATCATATTGTACTCAAATTCACTATCCGATTTCAATTGAATTGAAGTGTACTTTAACATAACACAATTTATACTTTGTTTGTTCTATATTTGTATTTCATTGTTATCATATTGTACTCAAATTTACTATTCGATTTCAATTTAGTTGAAGTGTACTTCAACATAACACCATTTATATTTTATTTGTTCTACGTTTGTATTTTATTTACATCATATTGTACTCAAATTTACTGTCCAACTTCAATTTAATTGAAGTGTACTTCAATATAACACCATTTATACTTTTTTTGTTCTACGTTTGTACTTCATTTCTATTATATTATACTCAAATTCACTGTCCGATTTCAATTTAATTGAACTGTACTTCAACATACCAATATTTATACTTTGTTTGTTCTACGTTTGTATTTCATTTTCCTCATATTGTACTCAAACTCACTGCTCGATTTCAATTTAATTGAACTGCATTTCAATATAACACTATTTATACTTTATTTGTTCTATATTTATACTTCATTTCCATCATATTGTACTTAAATTCACTTTCTAATTTCAATTTAATTGAAGTGTACTTCAACATAACACCATTTATACTTTATTTTTTCTATATTTATACTTCATTTCCATCATATTGTACTCAAATTCACTGCTCGATTTCAATTGAATTGAAGTGTACTTCAACATAACATCATTTATACTTTGTTCGTTCTATATTTGTATTTCATTTCCCTCATATTGTATTGAAATCAATATATTATAAATACTTGATGGAAAATTATACTTACATACAAAATAATATTATAAACAAAGTATGCTTCGATTTACATATGTATGTACATACAAAGTATGATTCAAACCCTACAGGCTTAAATATTTTGTACTACAATTGCTTCTAAAATATACTATAGATACACAGGTTATATACTACATTTTCAGTTAATGTATACTACACGCCTGAATGTTTTTGTACTACAGATGCTTCTAAAATGTACTGCAGTTACATAGATTGTATGCTACACTTTTGCCTGATGTGTACTGCAAGCATAAATGTTTATAATTTGCTTCTAAAATGTACTGCAGTTACACAGATTATATACTACACTTTCATTTAATGTATACTGCAGGCTTAAATATTTTGTACTACAGTTGCTTCTAAACTGTACTATAGATACACAGATTATATACTATATTTTCAGTAATGTATACTGCACGCTTGAATGTTTTTGTACTACAGATGCTTATAAAATAAACTGCATATACACAGATTATATATTATAATTTCATTTAATCTATAGGCTTGAATGTTTTGTACTACATTTTCGCAACTTCCTCTCTCGGCGTCCAAATCACTTGCCACTTGAACCGTTGGATAGCTCTCGGCTTATACATTAACTCCACAAAGTTCCAGCCCCATCCGATTCTCCATGGAACAGTAATTGCCCTCGCAATAAGCTGGAATTACAGCATTGCCACTGCACTGCCGCATTCTAAAGATCTTCGCCGTTTCCTATCCAAACGGAACCGTCTACTGGTGAAACTTGGTGGGAACGTTGCCAACACCTCAAGGAATACCCCACTAAAACAGTTTCACAAAATTCCTTTTCCAAGCCACTCTGCTTAATGCATCTTTGCACTACCTGCGTGCAGTAAGACCGCTCCAGGTCGCCCTCAATGTTCGGTGCCCAAACGGACACGGAATGACTTCAAACTTGGTGGGAAGCATCCTCATAACTTAAGGAATATGCCATTGAAACAATTTTTCAAACTGCACTTCGTAAGAGTCTCTGCTCATGGGCTTTTTTCGCCTTACCGAATGAGTCGACAACGCCTTGTCGCTCATAATGCCCCTGGAAGTCAAGGTCGCCATTCTTCTCCAATGAGCGATCAATGACATTCTCCCCCACTCGATCCGTTGACGCCCTCGTCAGCATATACATAAGGACTCGAAGTGTATGCGGTGCCCCAACTCAACTCTGATCTCTTTTTGCACCGGATGAATTTAGCTCCTCTTTACACAGATTATATATTATACTTTCATTTAATGTATACTACAGGCTTAAATATTTTGTACTACAGTTGCTTCTAAAATGTACTATAGATACACAAATTATATACTACATTTTCAGTTAATGTATATTGCATGCTTGAATGCTTTTGTACTATAGATGCTTCTAAAATGTACTGCATGCACACAAATTATATACTATAATTTCATTTAATCTGCAACTTTGAATATTTTATACTACAAATGCTTTTAAAATGTACTGCAGTTACACAGATTATATACTACACTTTTGCTTAATGTGTACTGCAAGCTTGAATGTTTATACTACATTTGCTTCTAAAATATACTACAATTATACAGATTATATACTACACTTTTGCTTAATATGTACTGTAAGTTTGGATGTTTTGTACCACAAATAATATACTACCACTTTCAAATAATTTCACCGTATAATTTCAGGTAAAAAGAAATATAAACCTCAAAAAAGTGAAGTACAACTTTCATGCCTTTCAAGTACAAATAAAAAACTTCCCATCTTACAAATAAAATTATATATATCAATTGGGTTCAAGTGTTTAACAACTAAATAGGGAATAAAAACCCTAAACATGAGAAAATAAACAAGAAATAAGTATAATATTGAAAAATCACAAACATTTAAAACTATAAATGCAGAAACATACATTTGTTTCTTTTTATCACTTCTTTTTGTATTTCGCTTCTTGTTGTCACTGTTTTTCCTTCCATTGTCACAGAAAAAATGGTAGAAATTTTGGTGTCTTTTTTTTTTTTTTTTTTCTCGCGTCAATGGCAGAGGAACGATTTCGCGCCCTTTTGTTTGGCCGCTTGGAGAAGTCGTCGATTTCAGGAAAAGAAAAATGAAAGCATTCTTCTTGAAGAGAAAAACACATTTCTCAGGTATTTTTGTTGTTTTCTCTAACTACAAGGATATATGTATCTTTCTAAAAGATATGGGGAGTGATTTCTAAGTTTTGTGAAAAAATAGGGAGTTTAGTGTGTAAAAATTCAAGTGGGAACTGATCACTAAAATAAGAGTAAGGTTATGAATTTTTTTCTAATTAATCGATAGAAAATACGTGCAATGATTACTAATATATATAAATAAATATATGTAGTTTCGAACGGTAGAAAAACAATATGTAAAGCGTGAGGGAATTCACTACTACTAAAGTATAGCATGTGCCTAAACCGAGAGGAGCACGTGACCATCGGCAACCAACGCCTCTCCCCGCCAAACAGGTTTTTACATTTTCCCGAGTTTCCTCATAACCCTGGTTCCAATCCACGGAAAAGGGAAGGCAAGGAAAACTGGGAACTGCGGAAAGAAATTTGTTTTCATCAGAGAGAGAGGGAAATGGATCAGACTGGAAATGAGAGGGAAATCGAAGTCCGTAGCTTGACGGGTGAATCAATCCGAGTGTCGATTGAACCAAACAAGACCGTTCAAGACCTCAAGCTCCTCCTCAAGCAAAACTTCACTCCAGCTTCTTTTTTCCCTAACTTTCACCTTTTCCTCAAGGCAATTTCTGAAATCCTCGTTTCTGGTTCAACATGTGTGTGTATGAATGTTAATTGGCAATGCTGATGTCAGAGCTAGGAGCAGAAAGTAATTGCACATGTGGTGCATGATTAAGGTTTCATATGTGGTGCTTCATAGAATTGTACCTTTTTCTGAAGAGATTTAAAATTTTAATCATTCTTTCCGCGTTTCTTTTTTCTTTTCTTTTTTGATACTGATTGGATTGTTAGTCTGTTCTGATTACCCTTAGAAGATATTTCGTGATCTTTCTGTTTGATATTTTTCCTTTTGGTCTCAGGGTGTGAAATTGAATTTGCAGAGTCAGATTAGTAGCTATTTGATTGGGATTGGGGAATTTTTAGTTATTGTCCCCTTTGTGAAAAAGGATAGGCAACTGAGGCACGGAGTTGAAGCATCTGAAACACCGTCAGAAGATCCTAACCCCAGTGAGAAGTTGGAGACTGAATTAGCTGAGTCAGCTTGGTCTGACTTGATGCAAGACCTCTCATCTTTCCAAGGCATTTCTAACCGTGAAAATCTACCCAAGGCTGAGTTGAAGTCCATGAATTCTGAAAATGAGAATGCCCATGAAAGGAGAACCTCTTCAAGGACGACGAAACGGAAGAAAGTTTTGAGTAAGGGAAATGAGAAAGGACTTTCATATGATGTAATACTAAGCATATTGCAGACCTCTGCTGATAATATGTTTGATGAACAGAATCTTAAAAAGTTTCTTGAATTTATTGATTCGTCAAGTTGTTTAAGTAATCCAGATACAGGGTCTTGTGTGATGAGAGAAGCTAATGATCTACCGGACAGTGGATTAGAAATGTCTAAGAGTAGTGTATGCCTCTGTCCACTGTGGTTGAAGGACATAATGAGGGCATTTTCTTTCATAAACGTTTACTCTGCTTGCCTTCAGCTGTCGCAGAAAAAGATTACCATCAATGCACTGAAGGGAATGCTAGACCAATTACATAAATTTGGTTTTTGCCCCAGCATTGCAGACCTGGAGATCCTCTCCCAAGTTTGTCCTCAGGTAATTCGTCTAATTGGTAAAGCTATGCAGCCTTGTGATAGATCCAGATTATCTCATACTCGTGGAGGAATGTTGACCATTTGGATAAAATGATTAGATCATCTCAATTTATCTTAGTTATTTTACATACTCATCATTGTTTTAATAAATTCTCAAAAAAAATTTGTTGCTTTTTTTTTTTTTTTTCATTTTTATTTTTATTTTCTGAGGAACCCATTCCAGTCCGATCGAAGGTCACCATATTTTTCAGAATAAGGTTAACTAAGCTGATCCTGTCAGTAGGCTCTTAACTTAACCTAGATGCTATTTTTTATCATTAGTTGCTTTATTGCAATTGAAGAAGGAACATATTTTAGGTATCTCTATGAACATTATTTAATATTCTTCAGATAAACTAGAAATCTTGGAACACTTGATGAGTGTGCTAAACTTTATAGTAAAAAAATAAATAAAATATTATTCATTTTTATGTGGTACTATAATTTGTATTTTTTTTTAATGTAATTTATTTAAATTTTTATGATGAATAGAAGGGGGGAAAACATGAGATAGAAGGGGGGGGGGGGGAGAAAGTAAACAATTGGACAGACAAAATATTAGATAAGAGAAAAGAGAACTACTTTAGTAGTTATGAGGGCTAAAAAATAATAACGAGGGCATTTTAGGAAGACCACGTGAAAACATACCGAAAGGGATAGGTGCTCTGTATATAGTATAGATAATCAAAATGGCTTCTCCCCATTTCAGCTTTCTATTTTGGACAGGCATGGTCAGGGACATTTCATAGGGGCTTTAGCAGTTTTTCCGTAGAGTATGTGGTTTGCATATTATGAAACTATTATTGATACAATATTTTTTGATGTTATATTGGGATCATGGTATGCATGCTTTTATTCTTCATTAGCTGCATTTAGATTGACTATGATCTTAGTTTTCAGTCCGTCTGCAACATGTCCCTGGTCTCTCTAACACTAAAATATTAGGATTTAAAATGCAGATTTATTGCATTTCTATTAGAGTGGATTTATTGTGATATTATTACTTATAACTTACATTTCGTTACTCTCTCATAACAAAAGTAGTGCTAACATTGTACAATGGATTTTATTTATGGCAACTATTATATGTGATAAGACATAACTTGCACTTGCTTACTCTTTCATCAAAAGAGTAGCGTAAAAATGTGTGCCATGTATCTGACTTAAGAGACACTATGCAATTATTTCGTTTGATAAGACTTATAGTTTGTGTATTGGGGAAGCTTGAGTGGTACATTATTTGCTGGAATGTGCATATGAATGGTGGAGAGCAACGTGTGTGTAGGCTCATCTTAACCATCTCATGCAATTAATTGAGTGGTCATCACTTTTACAATGTGGTATTCTCTACATGGAAAGTTGTGCTACGTATATGAGGATTCAGTTCATATTTTAACAAGTTTCAATCTCATTCAACTAGTGGACCTAGCTGAATGATAATTTGACTGATGTGTCCTTTATGGTAAGATTTGGTAATCTGCATGTGCAGTGTCTTTTCAAATATCTTCTTCATTTGATGGCTGAGGCAGAAAGGGGAACAATAAAAAGAGAAAGAAAAAGAAAAGAAAGTATTGAGGGAAGAACAAAGAAATGGAAGGCAGTGACAGGGATAGGAGAGAAAGGAGAAAAATGAAGGGAACCGTAATTGAGAATTGTACTGCGAACAGGAATTTTGTGAGTAAGACAAAGTCACAAAACCTGATGGGTGAGTTGAAGGCCATGAATTCTGAAAATGAGAATATCACGATAGGTGAACATCTTCAAGGACAAAGAACTGGAATAAAGTGTTGGAGAATGGAAAAGGAAGGATCTTTGGTGATGCTTTTATTGAACATATTGCATACCTCACATCTCTGGCAATGATATATTCGACCAAAATCTCAATAAATTTCTTAAGTTTATGGATTCTTCAAGTTGTTAAGTGTAATACAGCTACAGAGTCTTGTGGAGTGGGGGTAGAAAATGATAAGCTTAACCGTGAATTAGGCCCTTCTAAAAGTAAGAGTAGTTTGTGGCCCTGTCCATTGTGTCTGAATAAAAAAATGAAGGCATTTGCTTTTACAAACATTAACTCTGCAAGCCTTAAGCCGTGGCAGAAAATGATTGCCACCAATGTTTTGAAAGGAGAACTGGATCAATTCCTTGAATTTGGCTTTTTTCGTAGCGATGCAAACCTGGAGCCTCTCTCTAAAGGTCTCTCAAGTTTATCTTCAAGTCATTCATCTGATTGCAGAAACTAGTATTGCCTTGTGATATATCCAATTTATCTCATATTCCTGGAGGATTTTCCTGTATTTGTTACAAATATGATTATCCATCTTGGTTAATCTTAATTGTGTGGAATTTAAATTGTTGTTATTTTTTAAAAAGTTATTTTTGAAGAAAGTCTGTCGTCTATTCCTGAAAAACTCATCCCCATCTGATCAACAGATGATCCCAATATTCTTACAAATATATTAGATCGGTTAGTTCTATATGTAGCGCTCTCAACCAAGATGCTATTTTCATCATTAATTGTTCTCTTGCAATTGCCTGTAAAAACATAAATTGGTATCTCTATGAACATAGTTTAACCTTCTTCAGATTAATTCCTTTAGAAGCGTTTCCTAAGAATGTGGTTTGAATATGATGAAAAACCATTGTTGATATGATATTGGGAGCATGGTGTATTAACATGCTTTTGTTCTTCATCTTTTAGCTGTTAGATTGGCTATGTTCTTAGTTCTCAGCCTCTATGTAACATGTATCCCTAAGACAAATCTTTGAGGCTTTAAGTTCAAAGTTATTGCATTTGTATTGCAGTGAACTATATTGTAGCATTGCTAGTTATAACTTGCACTTTTGCTACTCTCCCATAACAAGAGTAGGGAAAAAATGTGTGCCGTGTATTTTATCCATGATAGAGTATTCAACTATTATCTGCGATAAAAATCACAGACAAACTCTATTGTTTATTCATTGAGGAAGCTTGAGTTGCATGTCCTGGGATTGACATGTACATGTATGAGTGGAACAATGTTGGTGGAGGCTCATTTTACACTTTCATGCACTTAAGTGGGTGGTCATAACTTTCTCAATTTGGTATCCTCTGCATGGAAATTGGAAACTGTAGTTTATACTCTTGGAATTAAGTCATGTTTTCAACAAGTTTTTTGCGATTAATTAGTGCTTAATCCTTAATCAACTAGCTACTGTGCTAGGATGAAAATAATACTTCAAATTTATTAAAAGGAGAAGTGTGATTATGAAGAGAGTGATTGAATAAAAGGAGTAGTTATAGTAACTTAGCAGGACTGGTCCTTGATAAAGTGTTAAATCCATGACGTATAAGCTCTTGCTGTAAATGAGAAAGTGATTGGAATATGAAACTAAGCTGTGAAACTGATGAGTTTACCATAGATGATTTACTGATGTGTTCTTGATGAAAAGATCTGGCAGTCTACAACTATTGTGTATTTCAAAATATATTCTTCATTTGATGGTTGCCACAGTGAATGACAATAAAAAGAGAAAGAAACGGAAGTGTTGAAGGAGGAACAAAGAAATGGAAGGGAGTGAGAGGAACAGGAGACAAGGAGAAAAATAAAGCAATCAATGAGAATTGTAAAGCAAACAGGAAATCATTGAGGAACACAGAAAGAATCTCTGAAATTGCTGGAAAGAGAAAGAAAGGTGAAGTTAAGGCCAAAAAACGGAACAGGAAGAACAAAATAAAGGAAAGGATGGAAGGAGATTACGAGGGTGTTCAAAAAAAAAAAACCAAAACCGACCGAAAACTAGAAAAACCGAACCGAACCTAAACAGGTTTGGTTTGGTTTTCGGTTTTTCATTTCAAAAAAATTCGATTTTCGATTTTTTCGTTTTTTTTATTCGGTTAACCAAAACCGAATCGAGAAAACCGTAACTTTTATTTTTTATTTTTTTTATATGCAAATTTTATTATTCAATCACTACTAGTTTAAGTTTTATTTCACATTTTTTATTAAATTTTTTAAGTCTATGATAAATAAATATAAATTTTTAAATAATGTAAATGTTAATGTATTTTTAAATTTTTGGGATAAATATATATATATTTTTTGATAAAGTGAAATAATTGAGAAAAAAAGAAGTAAATAATATATCAAAATAGTTATTAAAAATCCTATGTTTTATAAATAATATAATATTAATATATGACATATAAAAACATGAATAGTTATAATACAAAGAGAAAAAAATGATATCTTTTTCTAAACTCAAATGGTACAATTGCATAATTTTTTTATTATATGAACTAATACATGTTACATATAAAAAAATAGATGATTATGATTTAAACAGCAAAAAATGTTATATTAAAAGAAAATTAATTAATTAATTAAACTTATATATATTATAGGGTATGTTGATGAGCAAAATTGAAATTTCAACTTAAATTGCAAACTAAGGGATAAGATATTGAATCCTATTCGGCTATTCCTGTGGTAGTACTAATATATTGTATCTGTTGATCAATAAAGATTTTATCTATATTATTATAAAAACAAAGACCGTTTTGTATCTAAAATAGAAGTTATTTTTGTTCATTTACATAATTTGTCCTTTTAATTATTTCAACAACAAAAATTGACAATATAGTTTGAAGGATAAATTGGAGAATTCAACATAAAAAAGATAGTTTGGATACAGATTTTATCAATATTTCATAATTATCTTTTAGAAATGATGATTTAATAAGGTTATAATTGTATTTTTTACAAAATTTACAAATCCGCAATCTCTATTATGATGTCATTGGATCAATTAGCTATTTAACTTTAGTAGATTCAGTTTAAGATTTAATTCACTATTCGATCTTAGCAGTTAAGGTTTGAATATACAAAAATCGCGTGCATCTACCTTGGCGATTATAAGCTAGCAATTTTAGCATACTCAATTTGTATACTAAAATTTTTATAACATAAAATAATTAAAATATTTATTTATCTTCTTAAATTTATAATATTTTAAATATATTTGTTTAGAATAGATAAATTATAATTTTATCAAAACAAATATTTTCAATATAGAAAAAAAAGTAATCTAAATCAATTTTTTCACCTAAAAACAAATATTTTTATCATTATACTTTTATCAAATAATTTTTTTGGTACTAAAAGAATAAGTTACCCAATTCAAATTTTTAATTAAACTAACTTACTTTTGTCAAACAAACTTTTATAACACTTTCTTGGTAAAAAAATAAGTTTTTCTTTCTTTCTTTTTTTTTTTCTTAGTTCGGTTTCGGTTTTACTAAAACTGAAAAAAAAAACCCAAAAAACAAAAACGGTTCGGTTTCGGTTAAACCGATCCTGTTCGGTCAAATGCAAAATCGAAACCGAACTAAACACTGTTCGGTTTGGTTTCGGTTTTGCATTTGGAAACCGAATGTACAGCCCTAGGGAGGGAGGGTAGAATATATATAAGAGGATTTGCAATAACAGGTTGAAGACTATGAGACGTGAAGCAATGTCCAAGGAAAACCGAGAGAAAAGAAAAGATGAAGAAACAGATAAGGATAATGATGTAAAAATCTCAAAAGGCAAAGGAAGATGAGTAGTATACCTTGGCATGTAGGGGGAGTATGACTCCAGCAGGATGCACGCTAAATTAGAAAACTTAGCGCCCGTTTGATTTTGTTTTTAGAGCCCCTTTTCATTTTCTCCTAAAAATAAAAACAAAAAGCTATCAACTACTCCTCTATTTTAACAGACATTTTCATTTCCAGTACATATTTCCAAATACACTATTATACTCTTTCTCCATTTTCACTTTTCATTTTCTCCTACTCATATTTGCCCGACTTTTAATGCAAAAGCACGACATTTTCCAAATACAACTCATTTTCAATCCTACATAATATTAAATTTTCAAAAACACATTTATAACTAACTTTTCACTATGCCTTTTCATCAGAAAATGAAAGTGCCTCTAGAAAACAAATTCAAACGATCCTTTAGTAAATGAGGAAATTAGAGATAGGCAAAGGTTGCAAGTCTACTGGCTAAATAACTGGCAGAGAATCATGCCCTATACTATTATATGTGACTTGGAGATAATATTCTTGCCTAACACATTCTCCAAATGGTGATATATTACATCTTGAATCTTGACGATTGCAAATATAGAGAGATGATTGCTGACGGGAGTAAAAGGATTTGGTTCAGTTTGAGAAAGGAATACTGAAACGTAATTTTGTGTATAAAAAATCTGATCTTTGTTCAACGTCGAAAATTAGTGAAATTTGGAAAAGAGTTAGTAGATTTTGTTATCACTTGAACTTTTCTTTATTTGAAAGCTCTAAAGATGCATATCTATCACAAGAAAAAGGAAAAATTTATGCACTGAAATCTAGATGTTGTGGATTCACAGTCTGACATATATATATCGTTAGGTCTTTAAATCTCATATTCTTTAATTTTGAACGTGTTCCTTCAAATGCTTTTCTACCTATCAACTTGTTCAACAATCTTCATGATGGATCCCATAAATACTTTCATATTGAGAACAAAATTTGTGGAGGTTCGTTGCACTTCACTACAAATGCGATCAAGAGAGAATTTGAAAGTTTGACATAGGCTACTGACATTCATGGAAAGAGTATGATTAGACGAGAGAACAACTTAAACACTTACATCTAAGACTGAGTTAATCTAAATATGAGCACCCCCCCCCCCCCCCCCCCGGCTCCAAATTTAACCATGAATATCTTCTCTTTTTCTGTTTCTCTTGCAATCTTCTGACACAGTTGCGACTTGCAGGCAGCAACAAATTAATCTTTTCCATGATCAATGATGGTATTTTTAACTTGGCCCTAACACTGAAGTTGTTAATTTTGCTGAATACCTCTCAACTGGAGAGTTGTTCCATTAAATAGAAAAATATTCTGATTTACATTGCTGAAAATCTGCTATACCTAGCTATAATGCTGATTTACATTCCTGATGCTATACCCTGATAATCTGCCCCATGATATGCTATTCCTAGCTGTATTTACATTCCTGATAATCAGGCCTACAGATCTCGGGTATTGTTTAGTGGTAAAAGTGTGATTCGTTCTATTAACCCTTTAATAGTTAAAGGGTCTTTTGGTTTTATTCATATTCCGATCAAAAAATTTATTTCTTAAAAGGATGTAATCCTTTACCTCTCAATGAGAAATTCGAGAAAAAAATACGCATTCTTGTGATTTGTATCCATGAGTCACTTATAAATTGAAAAGTTGGATTATGAAATTGCGAAACATAATTTTTGAATTAGACCAAGACTTCCAATTGAATAAGTATGAGTAAAGGATCCATGGCTGAAGATAGAAAGTCAATTTTTAATCCTAGCTAAATCTTCCATTTTTTAGAAACCTAGAAATCGATCACTGATCCAATTTGAGTATCTCTACAGGATAGACCTCAATAGAAAACTGAAGAGTAACGGCAGCAAGTGATTGAGTTCAGTAGTTCCTCATATAAAATTATTAACTCCGACGACTACATGAGGGGGAAGCTCTCGTAGAAGCTTTAGCCCTTGCTTTACAGAAATTGTTATGAACTGACTAAATGACTAGATTCTCCCGTAACGCTAGCTAAGCTAATAGTTTTAGTTCCCTTCATCAATAAGCTTTTTGATTGATTCAGAGCGATGCCCCGATCATGCTTCGCTGTGCAGGCTTGGGGGGGTCGCTTTCGAACCCCTCAAGCCTATTCTAGGTCTTTCGGTGTTCTACAGCGCCCTCGCTATGTTTTTCTCCCGTGAGGTTGAAAAACAAGACTCGGCTGCGCCCAAGGCCTTTTGATCCTTAGCTGAATATTGATCTATATATCTAAAGCCATTTACACATAGTTTGTACAAATTATATACAACTATAACATTCCTGAATATGGAAAGAATTAGCTCTTATGAGCTGTCACCGTGTTAACATCCCCCTCAAATTGATGCTGGTTGATCAACAAGCATCAATTTGTCAACCAAAAATTGATGATGTTGTCGAGTCATGGATTTTGTGAGGATATCAGCTATTTGAAGACCACTTGAAACATTTGGAAGAGAAATGACTCCATTATCAATAGCTTCGCATATATAATGGCAATCCACCTCAATGTGTTTGGTACGCTCATGAAAAACCGGATTGGTGGCAATTTGAATAGCACTTGTATTGTTAGCATGGAGGGGAGTAGGATTAGTTTGAAGGAATCCAATCTCTGCAAGCAGTCTGCGAAGCCAAACAATTTTAGAAGCAGCAGCAAATATGGCCTGATATTTGGATTCAGTTGAAACACGGTCTTACTTCTTGCTCTTCCAAGATATCAAGAAATCTCCAAGAAACATACACCAACCAGTTATAGAGCGCCGAGTATTAGGACATCCAGCCCAATCAGCATCACTAAAAGTAACAGGGATAATAGGAGGACTAGCAAGAAAGAATACCCCCCGACTTGATAAGCCTAAGAGATATCGAATGATGCGACACATTGCCACCAAATGTAGATGGTGTGGAGCTTGCATGAATTGATTGACTTGTTGAACTGCAAAAGAGATATCTGGTCGTGTAATAGTAAGGTAATTCAAGCTCCCAACCAATTTCCGAAATAGAGTTGGATCAAAAAGATCCCTTTCCTCACGATGATACTTGACATTCACTTCCAATGGAGTATCAATTGAGAAAGATCCTTGAAGGCTAGCCATAAAAATCAAATCTTGAGTATATTTGTGTTGATGTAAAAATACACCAGAAGAATCAGAATGAACCTCCAATCCTAAGAAGTATGTGAGAGAACCAAGATCTTTCATATGAAAAGAATCCTTAAGATGCTTCTATAGGCTTGTGATCAAGAAAGAATCAATCCTTTTGATAACAATGTCATCGACATATACAAGAAGAACAACACAACCAGTAGATGTTCTACGAAGAAATAAAGAGGAATCATATTTGCTTTGCACAAAAGATAACTAGAGTAAAGTAGACTTGAACTTTTCAAACCAAGCTCGAGGAGCTTGTTTTAAGCCATATAAAGGCCGCTTCAACTTACATACATTTGATGTAGGTAAGGGGAGCAAACCAGGTGGAGGTGTCATATAAATGTCCTCTTTGAGAGCACCATGGAGAAATGCATTTTTGACATCCATTTGGTGAAGCGGCCACCTCTGGGAAGCGGCAATGGCAATAATAGTATGCACTGTAGTCATTTTTGCTACAGGGCAATCTCCTCATAGTCCTCTCCATGCTCTTGTTTGTTACCAAGAGCAACCAATCGGGCTTTTTATCGATCTAGAGTACCATCTGAATGAAACTTAACATAATAAACCCATTTACATCCAATAGGCCTCACAGATGGAGGGCAAGACACAATATCCCATGTGTGATTCTCTTGGAGAACTTGAAGCTCTTCTTTCATTGCTTTTTGCCAACATTCATACTTAGAAGCTTGTGAATAACATGATGGAACGGAAACAGTGGACAAAGTTGAAGAAAGCCCATACCACTTAGGTTGATGAGATACTCTAGTAGATCGATGTAGTATAGGCTCACAAGGAGTAGGCCCAACAGAAATTTCAACCACAGGTTCTTGAGCAGTATCAGGTGCCGGATATGTCTCAGGAAGAAGCAAAGTTGGTCGACGTTGCTCATATACAAATCCAGGTTTGAATTGCTCAAAAGATGACAAATCTTCAAAAGTGGGAAGAATTGTGGCACCAGGAGAGGACTTAATATGAGTAGGAAAGAAGTGCCGGTCCTAAAAAAAGACAACATTTCTAGAAACATGAAATTTGTTAGAACTTGGATCATAGCAAATAGAACTTTTTTGTGAAGTACTATAACCCATAAAGGCGCATTTAGTAGACTGAGTAGAAAGTTTATGACGTTCATAGGAAGGTAGATGTACAAAGCAAACACAGCCAAATGTATGTAGGTTCTGATAGCTAGGATATTGACCATAAAGACGATAATAAGGATAGTTAAGATTTAACACTTGAGATGGTAGTCTATTAATTAAATAAACTGCTGTCGACAAAGCTTCAACCTAATATTTAGATGGAATAGAGGACTCAATCAATAAAGTACGAGTTACATCCAAAAGATGATGGTTTTAATCTCAGCAACCCCATTTTGCTGTGGTGTATATGGGCATGAGTGTTGAGAAATGATTTCTTTCTCGCTCAAAAAGTCATGTAATTCATGAGACATATATTATCCATTGGAATTAGATCTCAACACTTTAATACATGTAGAAAATTGATTCTCAATATAAGCCAAAAAAGGTGTTGAAGATAGAGAATACCTCATATTTGGAATGGAGAAATGAAAATACACCCAAGTAAACCGACTGTAATCATCTATGAATGTCGCAAAGTATTTGTAATGAGCATGAGGATTAATTGGTGTGGGTCCCCAAACATCACTATGAATAACATGAAAACAATTTGCAGCACGACTGCCAATAGATGGAAAAGGAAGAATTTTGCTCTTGCCTAATTTACATGTAGAGCAATCAAAGGAAGTATTTGAAAATTGATTTTTATTCCCCAACAAACCAGAGTTTGACAAATGAGACAATTGTAAAATTTGGCTGTCCTAAACATTTGTGCCATACTTCACTTTTATTATTAACAGTTGTACAAGCAAAAGATAGGACACTAGGAATGGAGAAATGGATAGGAAACAACCGTCCAACTTTAGGCCCCTTTGCGATTATCGTCCCCGACACCTGATCTTGTATAAGACAACCATTATGAGAGAAATGCACATCACAATTGTTATCTACCAATTGACCAACCGAAATAAGATTTGTAGATAGCTTTGGTGGGACAAAAACATTCTTGAAAACTGGAATAATATCCCGAACCTTAGTACTTGGTAAATTACTTCCATTAGCAATATAAATTTTTTATGAACTATGATACTTACGAACATTTTTAAGCATACTAGATGAGTTCTTCATATGGTTTGAAGCAGCAGAATCAACAAGCCATAACTGAGATGTAGAACCATTTCCTTGTAGCCCTAAGGATGAAAAGGCTGAAACAATTATTTGTTGTACCATTTTAGGAGTAAGAGTAATTGATTTAGCTGCAGTAGAAGAGTTAGTAGAACTATTTATCCCAACTTGAAAAGCATTAACCTTGTGGTTTTGAAGACGTGTGGGACACTCTTTGATAATATGCCCTTGGTGTTTACAATAATTGCAGAACTTCTTTCCACAATTAGCAGCAATGTGACCATATTCTTTACAACTGTAACATTGGATTTTGCTCATATTTCTACCTTTTCCTTTTCCTTGAGCTGCAAATGCAGCATTCGCATTATCCTCTTGCTTGAGACCGTTTTGTGTGAGAAGACGCTGCTCTTCATGAAGCAATTTCCTGAAACAAACATCTAAGGAAGGGGAAGGATAACGGTTCATCAGATTTGAGTGAATAGACTCAAAATCAGATCACAACTTCATCAAAAATTGATCTCGCTTGCTTTGCTCATGAACTCCTTGAATTACAGAAAGAGATTCAGCAAGTATTTTAGCATAAATGATATCAGCAAATTTGTCCATAAGTTTTGAAATCCTGAAAAGTAATCTTGAATAGAGAGACTTCCCGGAGAGTAATGAGCAATGCCATGCTCTAATTGAAAACATCTTGCACTGTTGTCCTGATTGTAAACCTTCTTTAGATAATCCCACATGGCCTTAAGGCCTTTGCTGTCTTATCTGAAAGCAGGTTAAGAATAATAAGAGGATCAACTGATGCCAAAATCCAAGTCATTACTGGAGCATCTTTGACGTTCCATTGAGATAACTTCATAGGATCTGTAGGAACTGGATCACTTCCATCTACATGACCCCATAATTCTTTTCCTGTGACAAATAATTGGAACTGAAACTCCCAGACAGAGTAATTTTTGCTAGTGAAGCGAACATTTAAAGACTCAAACTGGTTGGAAGTCATATTCTTGAACAACAAAGGCAAATCCGAAAAAAAAAAATTGAGACTACTAAGCAGAATAAACAATTTGAATACCCAAAATCTAAGAATCCTATGGTCTAGGACTAAACCCCAAAAGAAAACTAAAGAAAATATCCGAAAGAAAAGACCAAGACAGATTCAGAGACTTGGCCTTGGTACCATGTCAATTTTGCTGAATGCCTCTCACCTGGAGAGTTGTTCCATTAAATAGAAAATATTCTGATTTACGTTGCTGAAAATCTGCTCTAAAAATCTGCTACACCTAGCTATAATGCTGATTTACGTTCCTGATACTATGCCTTGATAATCTGCCCTATGATATGCTATTCCTAGCTGTATTTGCATTCCTGATAGTAAGGCCTACAAATCTGCTATCCTTAGATGAATATTGATCTATATATCTGAAGCCATTTACACATAGTTTATACAGATTATGTACAGCTATAACATTCCTGAATATAGAAAGAATTAGCTCTTATGAGCTGTCACCATGTTAACAGAAGTTCCTATGCTATATTGGGTGGTTTTATTTCTTAGCTCAACTGCTTTGGTTTGCAGCTATGAACTGTTTCTTTTTTTCAAATTCGCAACAGAAACAGAACACCATTTCTTTCAATGCAAACATCTTGTGATGCCCTTTTCATAGTTGATTAATTTTTCAGTAATTGGCTGTGCGTGCCCAAAAATCAGTTGCATTCTGAATCTGTTTTCCGTTCTTTCTGAGACAATTTCAAAATATCAGCATTAATGTTATGAATCCATAATCTAAGCATGTGTGCCTTGTTCATATTCCTTCAGGTAATTTGTATTGTTAACAATGAAGTAGAGGCAACAAAATTACATGATGTCCTTGTTATAACCAAATTCTCAGAAGAAAAAGATGATCAGCATAATCAACTACTTACAGGTACTTTAAATACATGCTCAATTTATTTAAATTCCAAAAGTTTATATCTGCTTGTGTGTCCAAAACAAGTGATCTCATCTTGTCTTTTACATTTTGAAATATTCTTGGAAGCTGCAAAACGGTTACCCAGGTCTAAGATCGTAATTTCGATGAAGAAAAGAGAAACTTCCTTGAAAGCTATTCTTTCAGAGGCAGCAAAATCATTAATGGTAAATTAATGTTACTCTACTCCCACATTGCGCTGAGATTTCATTTCTTATCCTATTGTCTGTGCACTTCTAAGAATTATTTATCTCCTCTAACTATCTATTCCAAATAATCAATTTTGCTGCTATTTAAATGATGTAAAGAACTCTTTGGTTTTGCACTTGGTGTGGCAACTTCTGTCCAAAAAATGACAAAATTGCTTTAACTGTATTAGTCAAACATATAGCTGTTTATCCATTTTGCTATTTCTACATATGAAGTCCTACTATTTGTTAAATAATGATTTCTTTGAGGTCCTCCAATAATCTGGGAGGGTAAGGAATGATTGGCAACTAAATTAAGTGCGATGGGGTCTTGAGCATTATACTTAGCAAGCCTAGAGAAGGAGCTGAAGGCCCTATTGATGGAAAACAACCAATAAAAGCGTGCAATGCTCGCTACTGTGTCTAGTGAATTGCTTGATATGGTGTGGAACAAGAAGTGAGGCTCCATGAAATACCTTGTTTTTTTGTGTTTCAACAGATAATCACTCTTTTGTGTTGAATAGAAAAAGTAGGGTATGAACTAGGATAAGAAACCAATGTAATGGGGAAGCGAAACCAAGAATAGAATGAGAAATCAAGATAGTCTGGATTGTAGACTATCTATCTTGACATGGCTTCATGCTACCTCTCTATATATGCCTCGGCATTTGATTCAGACACCCAAAAACTGAAGTAAATTCAATGAAACTTTAGTTTCTGAGTCTTACTTAGGGAATTGGTATTGTTGTTTGACTTTCATTTGGGGTCCTAGTAATCTTGGATTCAGGCTTCAACAATTAGTCAGTGGTTTTCTAGTTGGATTCTGAATCCATTTCATAATACAAGCAGTTTTTAAGGCTTATAAAATACTATGGATAGAGTTGATTGTTATTGAGAAATGATATTGTTTTCTGTTAAATTGGTTCTACCATCTCAATCAAAGCTCTTTGCTTATCCTCATTTTGTATCTTCCCTACTTTCTTCCTTCTTGTTTCCCTTTTTCCTTATGATTATTTTTCTTGGCAGAATTATAATGATTTTCCCTCATCCTATGTTCACTATATTGTAAAGCACATCTATTTGAGACAAATTAAAATTATAACCTCATCTTCCTATAGTTACTGTTTCAGGATAATGTTCACAGCCTGAAACAGTAAACTGTCATGTTATCCTAGGCACAAGTATACATCTTCCACCAATATCTTTTAGGTTCCAACAGCAATAGTATTTAAGCAAGCCATCTGGGACCACATAGGCTAACATAGGTGGGCTTTATACTCCTAGATAGCTAAGCATCTGATGCAATCAGTCCATATAAGTCATGATTTAATGATGATAATTTGATCTCTTGGTTTGCCCTTAACCCTGGAAGCTATTTTTCTTCTAAATTATGGCATTTTCTCTTCATTTGTTTCCTGCTGAAGCTTAATAAGTTCGCCCTGTGCTATATGCTCAATGGCAATTTTTCCATTTCTGCCACTTAAAGGGGTAAAATAGATTGACCATGTCATTTCTTTTGTAAATCTTTAGCTATATATAAAAATGGTTGAAGCTTGATGAGGTATGTAGTGGGAAAATGAGGTGGCAAGCCTAGAAGAATGAAGAATCAGTCTTCAAGAAGGCTGGATATGGGATATTTAAGTATGTTAGTAAAAGTTAAAATTGATTTTGTGATGAAAAACACAAAGCCTCTTAGTATCTAGTGTTTCCAGAACAAGGATTTAAATATAGCCTGAATTTTGAAAGCCTACGGTTTCTTGTGTTTTTTCGGGGCAGAGGGTACTGGTGTTTTCCTATAAGAAGCAAGTTAAAATGTCTCTTATTGTCTTTTCCTTGTCATATTGAATCAACAACTAAAAGTTTGTTGACTATATAATGATTTGATAGCGTATGGAACTTCTATCCAAGGAAGTGTGTTTCAATATTGAGGGTTTAGTGAATAAGTTGAGAAGTTTTGGGAAAAGGAGCAAGGTTGATTTGTACAAGATTAAAGGAAAATTTTACAAAACACCCACTGGTACTAGCGAATATCTTCAGAAAACTTGTCCATGCCCTGTAGCCTCCACTCACAGAAGCTAACTAGCTAGATCGAATTAGGGAAAAATCCATGGAAGAAGTTCAGATAAATTATCTTTTCTCCAAATTCATGGCTGTGCCTACGAAGTATTTGTGTATGTGCCCTGAAGACGCGTTAGATCAATTCACACTTTTAACTTTTAACTAAAGTTATGGATAACGAACTAAACCATTCAAATTAAAAATTTCTCAACTTGGAAATCATTGTTCTCATGGCACAGCTGCATTTTAATCCAGTGATTGAATCCTTAAAAGTGTTGTAATGCAGTTTAAAAATGGAGAAGAAACAGTCAAGTCTTTTTCATTAGAAGATCTTCTGGTATTTGTGAAGAAAGCTAGCACTACAACAGCTGAAACAGAAGTCAGACGAGAGACGAGAAGATACTCTGCTGCTTCAAGGTCTCATTCATATGCAGTACAGTGCCATGTAAGCCAAATTTTATTGTTCAAAAATTCTTGTCACTGATTAATCTTGTAATAGTGCTGCAAAAGCCAGAGTATGAAGGTAACAATGTGAAAGGACAGATCCATTATCCTGAATTTTAGTGCTTAAAATGTGAACTGCATAAATAATAAATATCTTTTTCTAGGATCATGTCCGCCAGCTATATATCAGTCCTTGTGCATCACTCTTTCCTTTGTTTGTATGTATCTTTTTTTATGCACCGTTGGTAAGAATTCCAAGGGCTGAATTCTGTTGTTTTGGGAGTATGCAACTATATTACCTGTTTTTTGGCATGGAAGGGGAAAATGTTGTCGAAAGATGACATGCATATGAGTTCCATTGGTTGATTACTAGGCCATGTTTTAATGTTTATTGTCTTTATGGTTATTAAGTATTTCTTTGATATAGCTATAGGAATATACGCTTCGTAGAAAAGAAAGAAGGTGAGCTCCTTATTGCTCTGTATTTGATGAGTTAAGTAATGTTGCAAAAACCAAAGCATCAAAGTCTTTTCACTGGTGAAGAACATGGATTTCAGCAAAAACTTGAAAACATTTACAAGTGATGAAAGAGAAATCTTTTTAAATGAAGTTATTGAGCGGTAGGCTAAAGGGATTGGCAGATGACATGCATTAGACCTAAAGAAGCATGGTAGAGAGTTCGGGAGTTCTATTCTTAAACAGCGGTTTGGTCACTTCTAACTTGCTAGGTTCGTTGGACCTCTGACCTGCACTCTAGATGCTCCAAGATTATGATGAGTGAATCAGTCCACAATCAGTTAATAGATTTACTTGCATGTAGCACTTGAAACCATCAGTGTTAGAACAAGCTTCTTGTTAAGCTCATCTCCTAAGCAGTTCTTTGTGGATGTTTCTGTTTCTATTTTTCTCTTTCAGCTAGGAGCCAAAGCTGCTTTCTTGTGAAATTTTAGCTTTCAGGAGCCCCCCTTCTCTCTCTCTATCTCTCAAACATTCACAGATAGTGACTTTAAAATTTAGTTTTTTAATATGCTTAAAGGCAGTGCGATTTCTACATCCAGACTGCATGCCGTAACATTGTTTTTTCACAAGATGGAATTTTTAGTGTTTACAAAGAGCTACAATGTTGAAGACATACTTCATCTAACAGAGAGAGTGTTTTTCACATAGTATATTTCTACAATTACATTGTTATGTATAAGGTTCTTCTGGTGGATCTTTACAATAATTTGTACTTATCAATGAATTTTGAGTTCATATGCATGTATGTAGCTTTTGTCAGAATTTTGTAGAATCATTTGAAAGATTTCTTTTGAAAATTTTTAGCCATTAAATTTAGAATAATTAGCTCATTTCCATAATTTCTGAAGATGATACCATATACTAGGTTGAAGAGAAACCAATCCATATTAAAATAGAAAAGAGTTGCTTTAAACACTTAAGTAGATTCATATGACAAATCATTACCAGAAAATGCATTCTCTGTCATTATTAGAACATTTTTGGAGCACCACTGGGCAAATACTTGAGGGCATCTGCAATTTTCTTTGTGTAGCATTGCTTCTTTCTTGGTTCTTCAAATATTTCCTGTGCATAATGTGATAGGAGAATGATAACGGATGTATGTTTGCATTCTTGACAGTCTACAAAGTTAAACAGTGAGGGCTTTATGAGTACTGGAATACTATAAGAATGCATTCATGCTCTTTCTGCAGTTGCAGATATCTGGATATAAATTAATAGTATTAGTTGTCGTCCACTCATTCATGGGTGGTATTGTGGTTGTCGAATCAATCTCTAGAGTGATGATACTGTTGATATTCCTGATTTAGCAGGACACAAAGTCATTGCTACCAGAGGAAATGGTCGGGCATCTGCAAGGCGGCATAGGATCCCGAGGACAGGTTTTCTAATCCTTGACAGCCATCTTTTTCTCTTCCTAACTTGTTTGTTTTTCTTTCTTGCACTTATGCCTGCAACATCCTCCCCTCTCGCCCCTTGATTTCTTGGACTGAGGAAGTAGGCAAAAGATAGATTTTAGGCTGTACCTGGATGGTATGGCTGCTGAAACTCTAGTTTGTTGAACTCTAATGAGTTAATACTTATCTGGTTCAGGTGGTTCACATTGAAGAGATCAGTGCCCGGAATGCCAAGTATGTTGAGATTCCTTGTCAGCTTTCTGAAAATGTGAAGTCTGCACTCAACCGTGTGGGAATTACTAGATTGTATAGCCACCAGGTAAGAATTTTATTCTCAATGAATTACAATCCTTCCCATCCACATATTTTCTTGTGTGCTTAACTATGATAGAATGTACAGGCCGAATCAATTCAAGCCTCCCTTGCTGGTAAAAATGCAATCGTGGCAACCATGACAGCTAGTGGGAAATCCCTTTGTTACAATATTCCAGTTCTGGAAGTATTATCACAAAATCCGTTAGCTTGTGCTATGTATCTCTTCCCTACAAAGGTTTGTTGCCTTAGTGTGCTAGAATAAATTTTTCTGGTTCTTTAATGGTTATGCAATTTAGATTTGGCTGAATTTGATTGTGACGGTTATACAGCTTGAATTCCTGGTCTTTTGCTTTTAGGCAGTCTTTAATTGACTCAATTTGCATGCAGGCATTAGCTCAAGATCAGCTGAGAGCTTTGTCGTCTATTGCCTATGGGCTTGATGATAGCCTAAATATTGGGGTATATGATGGGGACACTTCTCACGAAGATAGACTATGGCTACGGGATAATGCCCGACTGGTATATTAGAAAATTTGTTTATCTTCGATAGAATGGATTCACTAAGATGGCCTTCATTTTTTTTGTAACTTCCGTCCAATAATATGCAGTTGATCACGAATCCAGACATGCTACATGTCTCAATCTTGCCATTCCATGGGCAGTTTAGGCGAATATTGTCAAATCTTAGGTATTTCTTCTTCTGCTCGTGTATTCTATCACTCTTTGGGTGACATGCAAACTTACCCTTCAATTAGTCTGTTTCTTCTTTTGATTAAAGAATTTATTGCTTATTCCAATATTAGGTGTATATATTCTTAAAGTTTTTTGAGGACAGGTTTATTGTTGTTGATGAAGCTCATTATTACAAGGGGACATTTGGTAGTCATGCTGCTCTAATATTTAGAAGGCTTCGTCGGATTTGTTCTCATGGTATATACCCTTTTTGTAGTTTATGCTGGTTGCAGATTTCTTTTCATCCTGCCCTTTTTGCTAACAGTGAATCTCACCTTTCCACTGACTTCATATCCAGTGTACAGCAGTGACCCTTCTTTCGTATTCAGCACTGCTACTTCTGCAAACCCCCAGGAACATGCTGTGGTAATTTTTCTCTTCGGAATATTTAAGAATTTATCTAATCCAGATTTAGGCTTCATGTTGCTCATGCATAACTTGTAATGTAGTTCTTTATCTTTGATGGTTCCAATATGTCAGCTAATCTTAGTTGTTAAAACAATATGGGTGTTAACCAATTGAAGGCATTTGTCTGTATGTACCAGGCAGTCCCCATTTTACATATACTAGTATGCATGAATTGTTTTCATATATGTTTACAGATGGCCATTTTGAAGTTTTCTTGTGTGTCAAATTCATTACATGACAACTGCAGTTATATACTTTGTTTTCTTATTTTTAAATGATATTACAGGAACTAGCAAATCTACCAACAGTGGAATTAATTGAGAATGATGGTAGCCCTTCTGGTTTGAAGCTCTTTATGCTCTGGAATCCTCCTTTATGCCTGAAAACTGTGAGAGTTTGCTTAGCTAGTCCGCCAAACTTCCATCTGAAATATATTGTATTGGTATTAAGTTTATTATACTCATGCATCATTTCCATTTTCAAGGTTTGCAAGAGAACAAAGACCAGCTTGGAGGCAAGAAAGTCTGTTAACAAAAATGTGATTGCTGGACGCTCAAGGTGATACATATCTTACCTCTATGGTCCTGGACAATGTTACCTGTTTAAATTTGACCTGTACGCAGTGATGTTTTTGAATTGACAATAATCAATAGTAATTTTACAATTTGTTGTTGATTATTTTTTGATGTAATATCATTCTTTATGAGTAGCAAGGACCCATTTTCTCATCAGCATGGCAGATGCCGTGGAGAAAGGTCTCTTGATGGGCTTGGCTCAGAGGTTCACTCATACAAGTACTACGAGAAAGGACAATAAATGTCCATGGAAGCTAGAAAACTTCCAAGGAAACAATCCAATAAGAACATGGGTTTTCTTTGGAAAGATAACGGGAAATAGGGTGGGAAATTTTTGGATAAAGAGCCAAATAAACATGTTTCTCTGGGAAAAATTTCCAGAAACATGTTCTTTTGAGAATGGGTGCTCCAGTCGAGCACAGCCTGTGTCTCTCTGTGCTAAAAGCCCTGATTTTTAGGGATTTGAAATGGATTGTAATCTCTAATTTTTAGGGACTAACAAGTATCCCTGATCCTTTAGGGATTGATTTGTATCAATTTGTATTGATATGCCTTGATTCGTATTGATTATCCTAGAATAATATTAGTCAATAGTTACCTAAATCAGTGGGCTTCTTCTTGTAGAGATGAAGTATTCATTTGTTCAAAAACAACATAACACCATAGAATTTATTTCTTTTATCATGGTATAAGAACCTTAGGATCTCCTTTTTCTTTTTCTTTTTTTGGCCCCCATTGCCAGTTTTTTGATCCTTGGTTACATTCCAAATTACTTAAAAAATCTTTAGCTTTCATTGCTAGATTTCTAACTCTGCGATAAAACTATTCTACCTTCTGCTCTTTCTAAACCTTTGTTCTGAAACATGTCTGATGTCATTGAAGTTAGCAACACTTGGACCTGCCTCAACAGGAGAGTTGCAGAAATTCAGGCAGCCTATGTATTGCATGAGAAAAACTATCTTAAGTGGTCTCAAGTAGATCGGACATTCTTGAAAGGAAGGGCAAAATTAAGCCACTTCCCCGGACTAGTCCCAAGCTCGGGGAACCTAGATTTGATGCTTGGGACTAGCAAGACTCTATCGTGATGTCATGGTTGTGGAATCTTATGCAGCTAGAGATTAGTGATACATGCATATTTTTTAAGCATAACCAAGGAGATATAGGATGCTGTCAAGCAAACATACTCAAAAGGTCTGTGATGCTGCACAAATCTATGAGATCAAAACCAAACTTCCATCCATGAAGCAGGGAACTAAATCAGTCTCATAGTATTCCAAGCCTCAAAACATAAATAAAGGGTGGTCAGACAGAATTAGACAGCATAAAGGCCAGGTGTGTCTGGCAGACTCACACTTAGAAGCAGAGAGGATCAATCAACACTCAGAATTCAATAAAGATGATATTGAAAAATTAAAGCTGTTGGGAACCTTGCAGAAGCCATCCGAAACTGGTAGTAGCTCTTTAGCAGTTTCCCTTTCTCATTGTCTTAGTGCTTTGGATAGTATTCCTTCACAAAAACTCGTGGGTTGTTGACTCGGCAGCAATTAATCGCATGACACAGTCCTCACAAAAAGTCACCTCATATACCCATGTCCTAGCAACAGAAAGATCACAGTAGCAGGCGGATGTGACTGATCAAGTAGATATCCCTTTTATATCCCTATAAATGAACACTTGATATTTAAGAATGTCCTCCATGTTTCGGAGCTATGTACCAACTCTGTGTCAACTAAGGGATGATCTCTATTACCTTTGCCAAATCAAATGGACATCCTAGAGATAAGAGCTTGCTATCCTAATCCCTTATAGCTGAGACAGTTGGAACCAATAAAAATAAAATTTGACTTTATCATCTTCGTCTTGGCCATTCATCTTTTTACGTTCTTAGAGTTATGTTTCCATTATTGTTTAAAGGCATATCCGTTGAAAATTTTCATTCTGATGTTTGCGAATATACAAGACAAGAGCGCGTCCTTCAACTTAGTAATAGAAGAGCAACGCTACCTTTTACTCTAATTCATAGTGATACTTGGGGTCTCCTATTGTTGCTAAATTTTTATATTAGTATGCCCCTATCCCTCCTGAAGATAGCCGCCTAATGGGCTCAGTTAGTGAAGCACTTCATTTCTCTTGTTGGATTAAGGAGCTCCTCTCTCCCATCTTTAGTAACAATGTTCACTACTGCTGCTATCTCCTTTTCCAATAAAGTGAATTACTTCTTCCGTTTAGCATTTGTTGTCGTCTAGTGGTCCATCGTGGGCAAAATAATGTTTCCTATCCAAAAAGATGAAGGTGTATTCCATTATTCTTTTTTCAAGAGTTGTTGAATTCCACCACAATAGGGATCAAATAAGGAAACTAGAGTATATAAATTAGAATAGAGCTATGGAAGCTACATAGACAAGATGGACGTAGTTCATGCTCTCCAGCAATCTCTCAAAAGAGTCGTTGACTTGCTAGTTCCTTTGTCTTTAACTCAGGCTTCAGAGAGGCATGAGCTTGCCTTGGCTATTACTATTATCAGAGTTAGTAACTATCCGAATATTATATAGCTTTCCTTCCTTATCAGAAGAACTCTCATAGAAAAGAATATGTGGAATCATTGTTAGATTAGCATTTGACTTCATCAATGATATTTCAAAATCAGGGATCCTAAAAAGGAGTAGCTGGTGCAGTGCAAGGCAATTAAGGAAAGCACAGTGGAACTAGAGGAAAAAGGTCCCACCCAACCAAAGTTGGAATGTAGTTATGAGGAAAAAAGAAATCCCATCACTATTCATGGCCATGGCCGGAGACATTAGTTTGTGTCATTCATAAAGGAAGAAGTTTGAAGGCTTGACCATTAGATCGGTAGATGATTGGAATTTCGCTTCATTGACATGGGCAGTGGCAATTATTATAGAAAAAAAGAAGGAAGTGCATTCAAAACAAAGAAAAGAGATCTTATTTATAAATAAGCAATTTATTGAGTAGGAATTTAGTCCCAACTGCTAACCAGCAATTGGCGGTTGTACTTGCAAGAGTTGGAATTTTTTGTTAAAGGCTAAGTCTAGTATGAACTCAGTTTTTTCAATTTTTATGATATGATCAAAAATCAATTTGAAAGAGATTTCATTCTGACAATGCAAAAGACTTCTCCAATCATTCTTGTCTAACTATTTTCAACAAAAAGGGATTATCCACGAGTCTTCATGCGTTAATAGACCCCAACAAAATGGAGTGGCCTGAAAAAAAAAAAATGGGCACCTTTTAGCCACCACACGAGCCTTTAATTCAAGAAAAAAATTTGCCAAACAGCAGTAGATTGGTTGTGTTGCCTTTATTTTGAACTTTAAAAGTCCTATTGAAGTTTTTCAACAGTCTTTTCCAAATTTTGATCCATCTTATAACCTTCTCCCAAAGTATTTAGTTGTGTTCCTTTGTTCATGTGCATTCTTAGAATAAAGGGAAACTTGATCCTTGGACACTCAAATGTATACTTATTGGCTATTAATCCACCAAGAGAGGCTACAAATGTTATCATCCACCTATAGAAAAAGTCTATGTCTGATGATTTAACCTTTGTTGAGCAAGACCAATAATTTCAAAATCCTCATTTTAGCGGGAGGGATCATATATGGGAGATGAAGCCAGGGACTAATTTCTTCTTGACTTTCCAACCCCTTTAGTCCATTTTAAGTTACAATCAACTCTTTCTCCTCAATTAAATACACCACTGTTAGACTCCTCTCAATCAAACTTCTAGCTAGATCCTTGGCCATAGTTAGATCCTCAATCCAGGAAAGAAATCAAATCCTACCTTGACAAGAAGGCTCAACGCTCCATTTGCGCATTACAGGTGTGCTCTAGGCAAAAGGAGCCAATCTCGGAACATGTGCAAGTCCAATCATTCGATTATGGTCCTCGAGAGAGTAAGGGGTCATATTTACCTATCACTGAAAATAATCTTGAGACACTTAAAGGATAGTTTTGAACCCAAACACTTACATGTCCCGTTGCTAAGAAAGGGAACTAGAGCCTGCACAAAATCCCATGTATTCATTCATATCATACAAAAACTTGTCCCATCATCACAAAGCCTTTATTTCTCTGCTTAAACACTATTCCTATCCCGAAAATGTTGTTTGAAGCATTAGGTGATGTGATGAGAATTGGGCAAACAACATGAAGGTTGAAATGAAAGTCCTTGAAAAGAATAAGACTTCGGATTTAGTAAGGGAAGAAAGTGGTTCGGTGCAAATAGGTATTCACAGTACAACTCAGATGGCACCCTAGAAAGATATAAGGTAAGGCTGGTCGCCAATACTCAAACATATGGGATCGATTATTTGGAGATGCTTGCTCCCGTGGCTAAGATGAATACTATGAGGATTTTATTAGCAATGGTAGTCAACTTTGATTGGAAATTACATCAATTTGAAGTGAAAAATGCTTTCGTACAGGGGGATCTAGAAAAGGATATTTACATGGAAATACACCCTGGTTTTACCTAGAGAATAAAGGATGGAGCTGTCGCAAACTAAAAAAGACCTTGTATGGACTCAAGCAATCACCAAGAGCTTAATATAGACCAAACCTATGATAAAGATAAGATACAACGAAAGCGAAGGTGATGGCGTACTAGTTGTGAAATGTTCAGCTTCTGGGAGAGTGACAGTACTGTTGGTCTATGTGGATGATATTACAGTAGTAGGTGATGATTTAGAAGGAATAGAGAATCTAAAGAAATAGTTGGTGAAAGAATTTAAGATTAAAGAGGGAAAACTAAAATACTTCCTTGGAATTGAGGTTGCTCATTCTCAAGAACAAGTATTTATATCACAGCATAAGTATGTGTTGGTTTGCAAACAGAAACAAGCAAGTTGAGATGTAAATCGGTTGATGCACCTGTAGAGCCCAATCAAGGTTCTGTGACACTCCAGAAAATACTACTGTGGATAGAAACTCATATCAGATAATCATAGGGAAATTGATTTATCTATCTTATACAAGATTTGATATTGCCTATGCCATTAGTGTTGTAAGTCAATTCATGCACAACCTAAAAGGATGACATCTCAAAGCAATAAATAGAATATTGCAAAAGCTAAATGAAACACTAGAAGAAGGTTCTTGTTTAGGAAAAGGAGAAGGAATGACCGTTGAAGTCTATGCAGATGTTGACTATACAGTATCCATAGTGGATAGAAGATCTACATCTGGTTGTTGTACATTTCTGGGAGGCAATCTAGTAACATGGAAAAGCGATAACAAGATGTTATTGCAAGATCTAGTGCAAAAGCCGAATTTAGAATAATGGCTTTGGGAATTTGTGAACTACTATGGCTAAAGGTAATCAAGGAAGACTTAAAATTGAAGAGGGAAGGTCCGATGAAGCTTTATTGTGGCAACAAATCAACCATCAATATTGTACAAAATCCAATAAAATATCTGGCCTAAACACATTGAAGTGGATAGATATTTTATGAAGGAGAAGTCGAATAGTGGCTTAATTTGTACTCCTTTCTTTCCTACTGTGACCAAGTTAGAGATGTACTTGTCAAACTGTTGTGCAGTGCTGGTTGCCAGAGGCTAACCAGCAAACTTAGAATGGATGATATCCATTTACCAACTTAAGAGAGGGTGTGGGAGAGTCCCTTATTTTTAGGAATTTGCAGCAGATTGTAATTCCTAATTTTTAGGGATTAACAATTTTCCCCAATTTTTTAGGGATTGATTTGCATTGATTTGTATTGATCTCCCTCGAATAGGATTAGTCAATAATTACCTAAATCAGTAGGCTGCTTCTTGCATAAATATTTGATGTATTCATCTGTTCAGAGCACCACAATACAATAGAGTTTATTTCTTTTATCACTCTAAAATCTGAGCATTGTGATTAGAACATTATAACTATTTGTCGGAGCATACTACTGTCAACTTATTGATGCTGGAATCAGATGAATTTATAGAATGAAGTTTCAAATTAGTCAAAGATTTATCACTAGGTTGATTAATTAAATAATGGCAGAGGTTAAAGCAAAACTTTTTGGTGAAAAAGTTTTTCTTTCAATTTCGGATTGGAAAGATAATTTTTATAATTTCACATTCACATTACATCAGATAAGGTCAAGATACACAACATTTTTTCTTTGGGAAAGGACTTTTTGATTGCTATAAATGAGCAAGTAAGTTGGACTATTTAGCTGGTTCCTTTTTCTTTGTCCTCTATAGGCATGCTTAAACTTTAGTTAATTGAAATTTATATGTAGTATGGCAGTAAGAATTCCATAGGAAAATATGCTGATTGCTTATCACTGGGATGTTAGCTGGAGCTATCTTTTCTGTGGATCATGTTCATTAGAGATAAGCATCCTTAACGTTTTCTTAATTTATTTGGCATAAGGTCTTTAATTTTATAGCCTGTTCTTGGAAAAGTCATACGCTGGTGCCATATTTGTAAATAAATTTATCAAGAAAAGAACCTGATCCAAGTAGTAGATGAAAAAGGAATTACAAAAATTTAAAAGCTGGATGTGAATGTGGAAAATGAAACTGTAACGATATAAATTTTTACCACACATCTTTAGAATTCCTATGGTCAAAGTAAGAGGGTTCTATTGAAGAGAAGCAACCATTCAACCATTAACAATTTAGCACAAATGGAAATAACCCACCCAAGATGTTGTAGAACAAAACTTTATCTAAGCCATTGCAGCATCAGACTATGATTAGAAGACATCAATCATGTTTGTTAATAAATTTTCAGCATGGATTGGTATTGGAGCATGCAATTCCGTATTTTTTTTAAATGCATGAGGGCTCTCAGCCACATGGATAGTTCATGAATTGATGAAGTATTTTGTTTTTTTTCACCCTTATGTATGAATATGTTCTGATGTCTCCATAATGTGATCTTTCTTTTGCAGTCCTATTTTAGAGGTTTCATACCTCTTTGCAGAAATGGTTCAGCATGGATTACGATGTATTGCATTTTGTAAAACACGCAAACTTTGTGAACTTGTTCTCTGCTACACGTATGTATAAGACTTCATCTTTTAAATTATCTTTGAGTTGATTCTATTATGAATTCGACGGACAAAATAATTCTTTATATCTTGTATTTTAATAAGGCGTGAAATTCTAAATGAATCAGCCGCTCATCTAGTAGATAAAGTATATTGTTACCGTGGAGGTTATATTGCTGAGGTCAGTTTCTACTTCTACTTGTTCAAGTATGCAATTTATTAACATATGTATAGCTGTTTGATATCTGTTTTATCCATTTTACTTTACATTTATTGTACCACACAGGGGACATGAATATACATTAATATGTGTGTGTGAAAATTTTTAACGTATCTGATTTTCTTTCTTCCTTGTCCACGAACATCCTCCACTAAATCATTAGTTGAGTGTTCTCTGTGACCTATATGCCAAGTGATTGCTGGGAATTTCCTTGGCCATCTGTTGCAAAAGGTCTGCTCATTCTAGACATACTAATCTGATATCAACATATTTGTCATCTTGTTGATGTTACTTTCAGTGTTGTGAGGTCTAGTAATTAACATATCAGAACATTTCTATTCTGAATCTGTCCTTCAGTAAGCATTTCCCTTGTCTTATTACTTATAGCATACTATCTGCAGCTAAAATTGACTACTTAATCATTGATTGTGCTTTTGTGATTTCTAGTAGTATCTGGATCTCTCTCTATCACATTTTATCTAGGCCTGTAAATGGGTAGGGTTTTACCCTATCTAGGCCCAAAATATCATACTCATACCCATACCCATACCCATACCCATACCCATACTTATTAAAGATAATGTAACGGGTATGGTAGGGTCTAGCCCATTTACCCATACCCAAATTTTTTTTATTACTTTATACTTAAATTTAATCTATACCAAAATCAATTTTATATTAATGATAAACTTTTTATATATAGAAATTTCAAATACATGAATGAACAGTAACAACTAAATAATTTTCTTCATTAAAAGTTACTAAATTAATAAAGTTAATATATTGGGATAGCAATTTTTTTCCCCTTAAAATTGGAATAGCAATAGCAACAATTGAACATTTTTCATTAATAAAATTAATAATATTAAAATGAATAATGGAATAAATATTTTTTATAAAAACAGTTAATAAAATTAATTTTGGTAATGAATAAACTTTGTTAGTAAAATTTTTATTAATGAGTGAAAAAATTGAAAATAAAGATTAACTAATTTAAGTTTAATGATTAAATTAAATTAAATTGTTGCAATTGGACCTAAAATGATTGGATTGGGTTTTGGCACGTGGTCCAAATAAATATCAATATTTGATGGGCTTTTGGATAAGCTTCATTAGCTAACCATTGGATAAGCTTCAATAGCTAACCTTTGGATAAACATCATCAGCTAACCTTTGGATAAGCATCATCAACTGACTTATGGATAAGCATCATCAACTGACGTTTGGATGGAGGCAAAGGTTTTCTTTCTCATTAAGAAAAGAAAGCAGCTTCTTTGTGGGGCCCACCTTACCGTTATAAATAGGGGCCTAAGGTCTTAAAGGGAAATATATGAAACACATATGAGAGCTAAAATTTTCAATATCCTCTGGAAATCTTTATAGTACTTTATTGGGTAATCACCTAAAAACCCAAGTTCTTGGAACGTAAAAATAATATATTGCTCTAGTAGTAATCTATAAAAGCGAGGAAACTTTGCCTAGGTGCAAGAAAAGGCAATAAATACGTGGTGTAAAGAACTAGAAGGCTAGTAGCCGAGCTGAATCCAACGTCGGCCGTCCTTTATTCTGCTATTGTCTAACAGTTATGTTTTAGCCCATCTAAATTAATTGTATTAATTAATGCCCTCATCTTCTAACAGTGGTATTAGAGCTGAGAAAGCTTGGTCTCGCTGATTAATATATTCTATGTGGACATAGCATGTTTTATGGTGGACATACAAACCCCATGTTTAGATTAGGGATCAATCAGCAAGAAAAGCTAATTTAAGGCTTCTGCTAGTAAAGTTGTCATCGGTGTTGGTCCGATTATGGCGTCAACACTGCACCAGTGTAGTACTAGCAGAAAAGGTCTCACAATGCCGATTGAATCTGACCAAATGATTTGGTCCCTATGCGGAAGCCACATCTGTGCCTTTGTGGCGGTCCTTAGGTCAAAGTAGACCCACAATATTTTTGTGATGTCTATGTGGCATGGCATGTGACTAAACATGGTTTGAAACTTCATAAACATGCTTTAGGAATCGCATAATGTTATTCTAATGAAATTATTATGCAATTTTGTGGCTTAAATTGCAATATGAATGTATTATTATAATTGTTGGAAGATGAGCGCATTAATTAACACAGTTAATTTAGATGAGTCAAAACATACTTTTTAGGCAACAGCAAAATAAAGGACGCCCAAATTGGATTTAGCTTGGCTACCAGCCTTCTTGTTCTTTACACCAAGTATTTATCTCCTTTTCTTGCACTCAGGTAGAGTTTCCTCGCTTTTATAGATTACTACCAAAGTAATCTATTATTTTCACACTCCAAGACCTTGGATTTCTAGGTGATTACTCAAGAAAATACTATAGAGATTTGCAGAGGATATTGAGAATTCTGGCTCTCTCGTATGTGTTTTATATATTCTTCTTTAAGACTTTAGGCCCTTTTTTATAAGGGTAAGGTGGGCCCTACAAAGAAGCTGCTTTCTTTTCTTAATGAGGAAGAAACCCTTTGGCTCTATCCAAAAGTCAGCTAATGATGCTTATTCATAAGTCAGCTGATAATGTTTATCCAAAGGTCAGCTACTGAAGCTTATCCAATGGTCAGCTGATGATGCTTAGCCACAGGTGATGCTTATCCAAAGGTCGGCTACTTAAGCTCATCCAAAGGTCAGCTAATGATGCTTATCTAAAGGTCAGCCACTAAAGCTTATCTAATGGTTAGTTGATGAAGCTTATCTATAAGTCCGTCAAATATGGATGTTTATTTGGACCGCGTGTCAAAACCCGATCCAATCAATTTGGACCATGGGCCAATACCCGGTCCAAATTGCAACATATCCCACTCAGACATATTTGACTTACTTCCACAAATCTCGATCTCTGCGATACTCAATCTCACGACTTTCTTTCATACTGGAAATGAAGTGTGCAACCAAGCGAGAAAAGGAAAAAGTGAGGAGTGTTGTATTAAGTAATCACCAAACTAACATGACAGTATAACTCCAACAGAATCTCGTTGTACCTCGAACTAATGCAAGCTTCCTAATCCATCAAATAGAGCATACTTGACTTTCTAAAATTTGTCTCTATGCGCATGACTACATTAAAACACATTTAACACAGCCGGTCGATTTATAGGCCGTAGAACAAATTCACATAACAAATATAGTTCTTTCTCTAGCCTCACATACCAATCGACTTGGGCTTAACCGCTTTCCTAGACAAGCTCCGACAGACCGAATGTAAACCTGGCCGTTGGATATCTTGCTAAAGTAGCAACATCAAGCTTAAATTTCATGATATGGTCTAAAGTCCCAAAGGGTACATTGATTAATTAGTGCTCACACAGTGACGAAGCAGGGATCCATTCGTCACTCTACTTATATGGTCATCCAAAAGCACGTGTAGTATGAATACATGCTATGATGGAGCTCCCACTTAAGTGGGCGTGTTATGCTCTAAAAAACATCATAAGAACTTGAGTACATTCGCCACATAAGCGTCTGACCTGCGCACCCATAGTTGTTAAAGGTGAGAGGCGAGTGACCAAAAGGCGAAGGAGGCGACAATTTAAAAAAATATATATAGTACGAAAATTCCAAAAAACATATAGACATATAAATAATGTTTAAAAAAATCCAAATTCACACTTCAAAAGTTCATTCATAACTCATAAAAATACTAATCTATAGTCAATTAACAATAGATAATCATGTCATCCTCATCCCCACGCAAATTTAATCCAAACTCATCATCTTCATGGCCACCATGAATGGGTTCACACTCTTCTTCATCATCTTCAACTTCGTCTGTGCTAGACGTATTTGAAGTGCCTATCTTCGCCTTTACTCTTTCTTTCCTAACATTACAACTTAGAGCTTTTGAAATAGATGATCTCTTCTCTCTAGTAAAGTGTGCCAGCTCTTCAGCTCCAAAAACTCTAGCAACATCTCCCCATGTTAGGCCATCATCAAACATTTCATCATCATTTACTTCACTTATTCCATCATTTTCGCCCACCAGCCAGTTATTACCGTCATCAATATCCTCCAAAGATATAGGATCAATCTCATCTCAGAGTCTATATCGTTGTCTAAATGCTCTATTGTATTTCACAAACACCAAGTCATTCATTTTAGCTTGAGCTAACCTATTTCTCTTCTTGCTATGGATCTACCAATTTTATATACCATTGATGAATAAGTATGTGCAAAAAAATATTTTTATTTTTTACAATTTAAACTAAATAGAATAATGTGTAACTAAACTTACATGCTCGAAGAAGCTCCAATTTCTCTCACACCTGGATGCACTACAAGTAAGGCTAAGAATTTTAATGGCCAAGCTCTGCAAATTTGGAGTCTCACTACCATAAGACCACCAATCAACTGCGAAAATTGAATAAACCTCAGTACCTCACATTAATTATAAAGTAACATTGACAATTTCATATTTTAATATTTAAGATATATTCAAAATTCCAATTTATGGTATTACCTGGTGATTCGTAGTCCTCTGTCTCTTTGCCATATTATACCTAAAGAGGCCTTCTTTATTCTTGTAACGCATTAATTCTTCATGAATTATATCTTGGGCACGTGTATCTGTAACCAACCTCTCAAGACATTTGTAGAACCCAGATATAATTTCCTTATCACCATCAATATTTGGATTTTAATAGAAGAACTTTGGGTTCAAGTAGTAGCTAGCTGCATGCAAAGGTTGATGAAGTGATCTTCCTATCTCTTATCAATGATATCAAAATATCGGTTATATTTCTCCTCATCACCACCAAAACTCTTTGCAATGGCCTTTTTTGCTCTGTCCATAGCCTAGTAGATGTTATTCTCGCCATCACCTAGCAGAAAAACCTTCACTAAAGGACTAGAAATCTTAAGGGCTTTGGTTGCTCCTCACCAAAATGCAATAGATAGCACAATCTTGGTTGCTTGTATACCTTCTTGCTCTTTTGCCTATTTGCTACTGCTCTATGTATCTGAGACAAACATAACTCTCAATCATTTATTTACCAAATTAAATCTTGAGAGCGTGAGGAATGCTGTAGCAAAACGGGTCCACCGCGGGCCTAACCAATTCTAAATTAGTAAACTTTCTCATCAAGTTTACTACGCCGGGGTAGTTGTATATATAGCTATTTACTTACATGGCCTTTGTAAAAATTGGACGAATGTCCCTATCTTTAAATATATCCTCCAACATCAAGTCCAAACAATATACGGCACATGGCGTCCAATATAAAGTCGGATATTTGGCCATCAATAATTGTCCTATGAAGATAAGAAAATGTAGACAACTAATAAAAATAAATTATAAAAAGAGAAAAAAGAAAACAAAATACAAAGATTTGAATTATGATAAACATAAACTATTTAAATTTTAATAGCTCTTACCCTCTAGCTTCATATTTGAAGCATTATCTGTAACCACTTGAACAACATTTTTTGGTCCGACTTCCTCAAAATCGCTCAACAGCTCAAAACATTTTCTCCCCTGTCTTACTATACTCAGAAGCATCAACCGACTTCACAAACATGCTTCCCTTAGGACAATTAATAAGAAAATTAATCAAAGTCCAGTCCCTTTTGTCCTTCCATGCATCTGACAAAATAGAGCAATCATGTTTTTTCCATTCTTCTTTGTGGTCTTCCATTACTTTTTTCACTTGATCAACCTCCTTTTTCAGCAAAGAGACTCTCACCCTATGAAAACTGGGAGCTTTCAAACCAGGACCATGCTTTAAAATCTCATTAATTATCTCCTGAAAGCTATCGTAATTCACTGTGTTAAAAGCAATCCCAGCATCATACATCCATCTTGCTATAGCTGAATGTACTCGACCTTTTAATACCTTCAATGCCTCCTTATTCACATTCTTTTGTTTCTTCATGTCTTTCGAAGTCGGTTGTTGGCCATGACTTACAAAAATATCCATTGGCCCTTTCACATTTATTTTAGCTTTTTTTTTCAATTAATAAACTTCCAAACTCTCTATTGCAGCATCATCATCACCTTCCTCACCAATACTTCTCAAGTATTCTTCTCGAGTTCTTTGTTGTTGAACCTGTTTTTCTAAAATTATTTGCTCTTTAACTCTCTTCTTTGTGCCCATATAATTCTGAATCTCTTCCTTCACATCATCTGGGACTTTCTCACATGGTCTCACATTAGGGAAACCTCCAACTATATGTTGTTTTGCCTTACATATTCCCCCAGAATATTTTTGATCACAAAATATACATATAGTAATATTTGTATTTTTTGGATTCTCCAACCTCACATATTTCCAACATAGGTCTTTTCTAGACGAAGCTTGTCTGGAAACAGAAGACGACATATTTTCAAGCTGTAAATGTAAAATAATACATTCAATTTTAGAGTAAAGCATGAATAAAACAAAATAAATGAAAAAAATAGCAAAAATAGAAAAAAGAATAACAATAAATTGCAAAAAAAATAAAAATAAAATAAAACTGAAATAAAATAATTACAAAAAATTTTGAAACAGCAACAAAACAAATGAAAACAGTAAAAAGGATAAAAAAATAAACATAAAAAATGGAAAAAAAGGATAAAAATTAGTTTGAAATAAGTTAAATAAAAATAGAAAAGTTAGAACTTTGTTTTTATACATAAAAACAGACAACAGAAAAGAAAAAGAATAAAAAAAAAAAAGGTAGAAAAAGCAAAAACCATAACTGGAAGGGGTTGCCTGCGGCGGACCGGCAGTAAACTGGCTGGTTGGGGTTGGGCGCAGTGGGTAACGTTTACAGAAATGGGCCAGGGCTTTTTTTTATTTCGCTGCCTAAGGTTTCTCTTGGTAATTTTCCTTTTCCCTTTTTTTTTTTTTTTTTTTTTTTCAAAAAGGCCCTAGCAGCAAGGCGGGCCAGGCATAGTTGTGAAAGGCTAGTGCCTCACTCGCTTCAGGCGAGAGGCGAGGTGAGGCGACATCATGTCACCTCTTCCTCCTCAAGCTAGGCGAGCACCATAAGGCAAGATGAGGCGACCGCCTTTTTTGCCTTGGTAGCCTCAATCGACTTGCTCGCCTTAGTCGCCTTGGTCCAATTTAAAAATAATAATAACAAATGAGCCTCCTAAAAGAGACGCTGACATTTGGAAATCAATAATCCAAAATAAAGAAACACGCAAACCTTTCTCTACAACCAAGGCATTCTGTCCAATACTTTGATTCCAACAACCTTGACTCTAAGTTCTCTTCTCTCTTCTCTTCTATCGTTTCTCTATTCTCCTTTCTCTTCTCTCTCTGTTCCTTTTTTTTTTTTTTTTATGTTCTTTTCTCATGCAGACAACACTTTTTTGATTTTTCTAAAATATTTTTCTTTTTAGTTTGTTTAATAAATTAATGTTTAAACTAATACTTAATATATTTAATTAATTAATTTGTTAATTTAATACCAAATATGTTTAATATGTTTAACTTGATTTAATTTGTTTTAATATATATATTTTAAATTTTTTTCTTAATTAACGCCCCAGTCGCCTTTTGGTCACCCACTCCTCGCCTCGCCTCTCGCTTTAAAAAAGTACCTGTCGCCCGCCTCTCACCTGCGCCTTTAATAACTATGGGGCCAGGCGGGCCGCCTTACTGTTTGGGCGAGGCGCAACAAGGCGCCTGCCCATGGGCGCCAGACTTGCGCCTCGCTCGCCTGGGCGCCTAAGGCGGCCCAGGCGAGTGCCTTTAATAACAATGTGCGCACCAACACATAGTTGCATGTTCGGCTTCCACAAGGCTTGCATAAAGTTTGGACATACTTTATGCGATCAGTTCATGATCTCATCTTAGCTCACAAGCCAAGGTGACTCTATATGCTCTAACCTTCTATGCTATCTCACGTGCAAAGGTGAGTAGTCTTATCCCACTCGCTACTAAAGTGCCAGGGTGATTGCCATCCCAGTGCTTGTTCCATTTCTTGAAAGCCCTTAGGTTGATCCATATAGATCTGCTCATCTAGTTCTCTATTAGGAAATGTTGTCTTCACATTCATTTGGAACAAATCCAAATCAAGGTGGGCGACTATTGCTAGAATAAGGTGGATAGAGGCAAACCTCACCACAGGAAGAATGTCCCATCATAATCTATACCTTCCTTTGGGGTATAGCCTTTCGCCTCAAGTCGAGTTTTATACTAATCGGCCCAACTAAGTTATGTTTAACCTTTAGAACCCATTTGTTCCCAATGGTCTCACGCCTAAGTAGAAGATCGACCAACTCCTAAAGATGGTTATTAGCCATCGAGCTCATCTCTTCCTTCATAGTAGCTATCTATTCGTTAGCATTTGGAGAAGCCAAGCTTCCTCAGAGGTAGCCGGCTCATCATCATTAATAGAGGCACACATGAAAGATTCCTCTTCAATCTCAAAACATCAACGAGGAACTCTTTCATGCTCGCTCCTACGTATCTGTGAATTTTAAGAGCTTCTGTCAAGTAAAACAATCCCACTGACCATGGGCACACTGTCATCGTACTCAGCGATTGTTCGATAAGGTTACTAAACCTTACCCTCGCTAGGCAATGATGCGTACCCTGGGAGATCTTACAGCTCATATAGCCGCAAGTCCCCTTTCACTTCACCAATGCTGGAAAAATCCTCCTCGAGGAAATCAATATCACGTGACTCAATTACTGTCATTCCTCCACTAAGGTGTTCACCGTACATCACATAGCCTTTTGAGTGCCTACAATACCTTATAAAGATAGGCTTGCAAGCTTTAGGGCCTGACTTCCCATACTTGAGAAGTGTTATGAACAAACTACACTGACCCCCAAGGGTGTAAGCCTTCCAAATCAAGTTTTCTATCATGTCACATCTCATAGGGAGTCGAAGGAATTGACTTAGAAGGCACACGGTTTAAGATGTAGGCAACAGTCAAAATTGCATCTCCCTAAAAAGATATTGGAAGATTAGCTTGTGCCATCATCGATCTAGCCATTTCCAGTAGTGTACAATTCTTCCTTTCTGCAACACCATTTTGTTGCGTTAGGAATCGATAATTGCTTTATTATTCCTCTCTCCTCATATAGTTGTCTAAACTTATCAGATAAGTATTCTCGCCCCATGTCAGTACGTAGAACCTTAAAGTTCTTCTCCTTTTGGTTCTCAACCTCAGTCACGAAGTACTTGAACCAATATAACGCTTCCGATTGATGAGATAGGAGATATACCTATCCATAGCGTGAATAATCATCAATAAAAGTGATAAACTAGGATGCACCATATCGTGCCTTCACATTTATCGGTCCGCATATGTCTGAATGGACTATCTCTAAAGGATAAGTAGCTCTTTCAGCCTTATCAAAAGGCTTTTGGCAGAACTTACCCGCCAGACATGGTTCACACACAGGAAGGTTGACCTTAGCGAGTTGACCCAAAAGACTTTCTCTAGCTAATCTAGTCATAATTTCTTGTCCAATTTGTCCCAATCTCAAATGCCACTTAACAGATTCAGAAGTAATATTAATAGCTAAAGAGACATAAGAAACACTATCATTGGCCAATTCTAACATCAAAAAATCATGATTGACAAAGCCCATGCCATACAACTCACGACCACAATAAAAAGTCAGAGTAGTTTCCTCTAACATAGAAGAAAAACCACATTTCAAAACAGTGTTATTAGAGGCGTGAAATTGGCTCGCTTGAGGCGACCAAGTGCAGCCTTGGCACCTAGCTACTGCTGGACAAAGCGCCTATAGGAAGTCGGCTATGGGAGGGCGCTTTGCTGCGCTTCACCCAGACAGTGAGGCGGGCCAAGGCTTTTTTAAATAAAAAAAAAAGGAAAATTCCCTTAAAAAAACCCTACTCAACGAAATAAAAAAACACCCTAGCCCACTCTTGTACATGCTACCTATTGCGCCCAACCCCCCTCAACCGGTCCGCCGCCGGTAGCCGCCTCCAGGTACAGTTTTTGTTTTTTCTTCCTCTTTTATTTTTTTCTTTTCTATTTTCTGTTTTTATGTATGAAAAAACAATGTTTATGTTTTCTATTTTTATTTAACTTATTTTAAACTAATTTATATGCTTTTTTTCATTTTTAATAATTGTTTATGTTTATTTTTTGTTCTTTTTACTGTTTTGATTTGTTTTGTTCCTGTTTGTAAATTTCCGTAATTATTTTATTTCAGTTTTATTTTTATTTTTTTTGTGCTTTTTTTGTTATTCTTTTTTCTATTTTGCTTTTTTTTCATTTATTTTGTTTTATTCATACTTTACTCTAAAATCAAATATATTATTTTACATTTACAACTTGAAAATATGTCGTCTTCTGTTTCCGGACAAGCTTCGTTTAGAAAAGACTCATGTTGGAAATATGTGAGGTTGGAGAATCCAAAAAATCCAAATAATGCTATATGTATTTTTTGTGATAAAAAATATTCTGGGGGAATATGTAAGGCAAAACAACATATAGTTGGAGGTTTTCCTAATGTGAGACCATGTGAGAAAGTCCCAGATGATGTGAAGGAGGAGATTCAGAATTATATGGGCACAAAGAAGAGAGTTAAAGAGCAAATAATTTTAGAAAAACAGGTTCAACAACAAAGAACTCGAGAAGAATACTTGAAAAGTATTGGTGAGGAAGGTGATGTTGATGATGAAATAGAGAGTCGGGAAGTTTATCAATTGAAGAAAAAAGCAAAAGTAAATGTGAAAGGGCCAATGGATATTTTTGTAAGTCATGGCCAACAATCGACTTCGAAAGACATGAAGAAACAAAAGAATGTGAATGAGGAGGCATTGAAGGTATTAAAAGGTCGAGCACATTCAGCTATAGCAAGATGGATGTATGATGCTAGGACTGCTTTTAACGCGATGAATTACGATAGCTTTTAGGAGATGATTGATGAGATTTTAAAGCATGGTCCTAGTTTGAAAGCTCCCAATTTTCATGAGGTGAGTTCCTTTGCTGAAAAGGGAGGTTGATCAAGTGAAAAAAGTAATGAAAGACCACAAAGAAGAATGGAAAAAATACGGTTGCTCTATTTTGTCAGATGGGTGGAAGGACAAAAGAGAACGGACTTTGATTAATTTTCTTGTTAATTGTCTTAAGGGAAGCATGTTTGTGAAGTCGGTTGATGCTTCATAGCATGACAGGGGAGAAAATGTTTGAGCTGTTGAGCGATTTTGTGTAGGAAGTTGGACCAAAAAATGTTGTTCAAGTGGTTATAGATAATGTTTCAAATATGAAGCTAGCAGGTAAGAGTTATTAAAATTTAAATAGTTTATGTTTATCATAATTCATATCTTTGTATTTTGTCTTCTTTTTCTCTTTTTATAATTTATTTTTATTATTTTTCTACATTTTCTTATCTTCGTAGGACAATTATTTATGGTCAAGTATCTGACTTTATATTGGATGCCATGTGTCACACATTTTTTGGACTTAATGTTGGAGGATATATTTAAAGATAGGGATATTCATCAAATTTTTACAAAGGCCATGCAAGTAAATAGCTATATATATAGCCACCCCGGTGTAGTAAACTTGATGAGAAAGTTTAGTAATTTAGAGTTGGTTAGGCTTGCGATGACCCGTTTTACTACAACATTCCTTACGCTCTCAAGGTTTAATTTGGTAAAGAAAGGATCAAGAGTTATGTTTGTTTCGGATACATGGAGCAGTAGCAAATGAGCAAAAGAGCAAAAAGGTATACAAGCAACCAAGATTGTGCTATCTATTGCATTTTGGCAAGGGGCAACCAAAGCCTTTAAGATTGCTAGTCCTTTAGTGAAGGTCTTCGGCTAGTTATTGGCGAGAAGAAACCTCCTATGGGTTACATCTACGAGGTTATGGATAGAGCAAAAGAGGCTGTTGCAAAGAGTTTTGGTGGTGATGAGGAGAAATATAGCTGATATTTTGATATTATTGATAAGAGGTGGGAAGATCAACTTCATCAACATTTGCATGCAGCTGGCTACTACTTGAACCCAGAATTCTTCTATTCAAATCCAAATATTGATGGTGATAAGGAAATTATATATGGGTTCTACAAATATGTTGAGAGATTGGTTACAGATACACGTACCCAAGATATATTTCATGAAGAATTAACGCATTACGAGAATTAAGAAGGCCTCTTTGGATATAATATGTCAAAGAGACAGAGGACTACAAGATCACCAGGTAATACCATAAATTGGAATTTTGAATATATCTTAAAAATTAGAATATGAAATTGTCGATGTTACTTTATAATTAATGTGAGGTACTGAGGTTTATTCAATTTTCGCAGCTGATTGGTGGAGGTCTTATGGTAGTGAGACTCCAAATTTGCAGAGTTTAGCCATTAAAATTCTTAGCCTTACTTGTAGTGCATCCGGGGGTGAGAGAAATTGGAGTTTTTTTGAGTACGTAAGTTTAGTTACACATTATTCTATTTAGTTTAAATTGTAAAAAATAAAAATATTTTTTTGCACATACTTATTCATCAATGGTATATAAAATTGGTAGATCCATAGCAAGAAGAGAAATAGGTTAGCTCAAGCTAAAATGAATGACTTGGTGTTTGTGAAATACAATAAAGCATTGAGAAGACGATATAGACTCCGTGATGAAATTGATCCTATATCTTTGGAGGATATTGATGACAGTAATGAGTGGTTGGTGGGCGAAGATGATGGAATGAGTGAAACAAATGATGATGAGATATTTGATGATGGCCTAACATGGGGAGATGTTGCTAGAGCTGAAGAGCTAGCATACTTTATTAGAGAGAAGAGAACATCTACTTCAGAAGCTCCAAGTTGTGATGTTAGAAAAGAAAGAGGAAAGGCGAAGATAGGCACTTCAAACATGTCTAGCACATGTTTACGCCTTATTGATGAAGTTGAAGATGATGAAGAAAAGTGTGAACCCATTCATGGTGGCCATGAAAATGATGAGTTTGCATTAGATTTGAGTGGGGATGCGGAAGACATATGATTATCTATTGTTAATTGACTATAGATTAGTAATATTTATGAATTATGAATGAACTTTTAAAGTGTGAATTTGGATTTTTTTTTAACATTATTTATATATATATATATATATATGTTTTTTGTTATCTAAAACATGTTCGCCTTTCAAAAGTGCTAATACTGAAAGTAGATTACATCGAATACTAAGTGCTTATTGTACATTATTGAGAAGTAGCTCACGCCATGTGCTGAGCTCAAGTTGGTAGGTTTCAACTCGCAAAACCTTCTCAAGTGTTCCATTTCCCATCGCAACAAAATGGCTACCATTTGGTACTCGATGATAATCTACAAATCATGCTCGATCTTTTGTTACATGTTTTGTTGCTCCTGTATCCACAATCTACCCATGGAGAGAATTAGCAACCAAAACATGGCGACAAACCAAGGAATATAGAGAGCATTTAGCGTGTCGTACCTTCTTCGGCTCAGTGCAATCACGAGCGAACTAGCCACGTTTTCCACAATTATAGCACTTGAGCTTCTTGATGTCTTTCTTTCCACCGCTCTTAGTTCAGCGATGCTTTTTATTATCGTCAACCTTTGCACTCGAGTTCTGACTCTGGCTATTGCTTGGTCCAGCACTAACCTACTGGTTTTTATGGTTACCCTTATTGGGCTTATGTTGGCCAGCGTGTGCAACCAAAGCAATTGCTTGTGCACGTTTAGACTCTCTGCATTCTGCCTCAAGCTTAAGATGATTGGTGATGCTATCGAACGTGGTAATTTGCTCATTATAAGTAAGCACAAGCTTAATGTGTCCTCAAATCTGCTTAGGTAGCGATCTTAGGATAGCCAGGACTTTGTTCATTAGTGAGCTGTACTCTAGCATTTTGAACTTCTCGAATCATATCCTTCATCACATCAAGATGTTGGATCATCATATGCTTCGGGTCAAGTACGTACTGATTGAACTTAAGGGTTAGAGTCCTTAGTCGTGCAGCCGAAGTGCTACCGTACGAGACCTTCAATGCTTCCCACAACTCTTTAGCCATAGGATACTTCTCAAACTCATGAATCATATTATCGTTCACACAACTCAACATAGTAAAGCGCTCACCTTTATCTTGATCCTCCCATCTATTATACGTGTCCAAATGGTGCTAATATTCATCTCGTGGTCCACTTTCTAGCATAACGGGTTTAATCATGATTTTTTCTAGGTGATCAAAGGTCTTTTCTTTATAAAGTACTGAATCTTCCTATGCCGCATAGCAAAATTTTAACTATCAAGTTTACCAGTATCATGGAGGTCAGAATAAGCGGCTTGGGAGTCCATTACTATTAGGCACAAGAACGTTGGGTACTAGTCAAAAAACAATTTTATTCTAGATCTAAGTAAATTACATTATTTATCTTTAACCCAGTGAGAACGAAAATTTCGTGCTCAGCTAGTAATCATCTCCCACTGAATTAAAAATTTATAATGAAATTTACTAATTCTAAATAAAATAACCAATATGTCCATAAATTCATAAGCATCTATGCAATATGAAAAGAACTGTCTCACCTAGCCTCACAGATGTTTGGTACATCATACCAAGATAATCTAGCATGTGGTGGTAGAAACGAAATTACACCCTTTTACATGAGATATATTCCTACTGCATCAATCTAGTGGAATGAACAAACAAGGATACTTCCTTTTGAAGTAGATTTTCCAGTAACTTAAAGTAAATAAGCATCCAGGAAAAAAAAAATTCGTATGACTAGCCTTCCAAGTCCTATGGTTGTTCCCAAGGAGCTCTTGAAGATCATTAAAGGTTGGATAGGGATGAGGGGTGGTGCTCCCCGTTCTTGAATTATAGGCCACTCTAGCAACAACAAATAAGGATCTTACTTTTGGTGTGACTCTGATTTATTGGATCATTTGTTGTGCCCTTCTTGAGATATATGACATTTTGCCCCCTACGGTTACATAAGACCTTGTCATTGCCCTACATTTAGTTCTTAACTTTTCTGGAAATTGTGAAAGATGAAATTTATTGTTCTATAATTATCCCAATTTGTGATAGTCCTTGTACATCATCTAGGAGGCAAAAATTGCTGGCTAACTATATACTTCTAGTTCAATTTGATAAGTTCAGAAGACTCATTTAAAAGACAAGACATACTTTTTTATATCATGAAGGTTACAAAATTTTGACCAATAAAATCATATCTTGAAGAAATGAATGAGAAGGTAAAATTCGAAGCTATTTGAATTGTATCATTATTCTTTTTCTTGAAAAATTATGGAGGACCGTAAGTTTGATTTAGATACTCATTCATCTATTGTTAAGGTGTAGCTGAGATGTAAATACATTAGGATAATTAGTTTGAAGTCCCTTATATTGAGGGATTTGGTTATTTGTAGATGTGCTGTTTGCATATCAGTTTGAAATCCCTTAAATTGAAGGATTCAGCACTTTTAGGAATAATTTAGTTTTCTATTTTCCTTCTTGTAATCTACTATATAATGTTTTGTATTTTCAATTCATAGAACAAGAAAAAATTAAGAATTCTTTTTCATCTCATATTTCTAAGATGGTATTAGAGCCCCAGGGCTCTTTCTCGGATTTCTTCTTCTTCGAGCAGCCGCCATTGCTCAGTGTTTGTGCCTTTATTTCTGGTTGTTTCTCCTGTGTGTTCCGACCTTCATTGCTGTCATTTCTCCTTATTTTTCTTCTCTAATTTCTGTTCGGGCAGCCTTAATTGCTACGAATTTCCTTCCTTCATCATGTCAACCTCCCAAACCACCATCTCTAGCAACTCTAACCTATGCGAAGAGTCCAATTATGTTTGGAAAACTGGAGATTTGCAGAATATTCAGGCCTCTGATAGGCTAAATGGGAAGAACTATCTCAAAAGGTCTCAACTTGTCCACACAGACCTCAAGGGCCAACGGAGGCTTAGCCACCTTCTTGGAATGGGACTAGCAAAGGATGACCCCACGTTTGAAGCACGGTATGAGGAGGATTCCATGATAATGTCCTGGCTATAGGATTTCATAAACCCCATGGTTAGTGACACATGCATCATTTTGGCTACAACAAAGGAGATTTAGTAATTCATTTATTGGACATATTCAAAATCTCGTGATGCTGCTCAAGTATACGAGATCAAAGTCAAAATTGCAGCCATTAAGCAATGAGACAAATCTGGCAAGAACTAGATCATTATCGAGTTTTCAAGATGAAAAGCACTAAGGATGTTGCTATCTTGAAGAGCTTCATTGGAAAACAGTGTTTATGATATTTTGGCTGGATTGAATCCTAAATTTGATTAGATTAGGTTCTAAATACTTGGTAAAAGGACACACCATCTCTAGAAGAAACAATTTTGTTGATTCGAGCATAAGAAAGCCAAAGGAGTGTTATGCTTGAATCACAAACCATGAACTGATCAACCTTAGTAGCAAAAACACATCATTAGGAGAAAGCAAAAAGTGATCTACCTAAACACCCAGGCAGAGAAAACTAGTGGAAAGAGAATAATGACAATATTTGGTGCACCCTCTGCAAGAAATTAAGGCACACAAAAGAGAAGTGCTTGAAGCTGAATGGTAAGCCACCAAGCCAAGAGTGGGGAAATTGTGGGGACAGCAGATGCCCCAAGAACACATGGCAGAGTAACTCAAAACTGAGGAAAATTCAGCAATATAAGGGTTAAACAACGAATAAATTGAGACGCTAAGAAGCTTGTTGGAGTCCATGTGAAACCTCTATTTGTTCTTTGGCTCTTTTGGGATAACCTTCATTTATTTTTGCATGACCATGTCAAACAAATTATATGCTAACTCTTGGATAATAAACTCTGGTGCTACAGACCATACATCCCCCATGTCTCAATTCTTCCACACCTATACCCATGCTCTGGTAACAGAAAAATTTTAGTAGTCAATAGCTCTTTAACTATTGTTGCAGCGTTGGGAGACATACATATCAAACCTACCGTAAAATGTTCTCCATGTACCAAAACTGTCAGCTAGCCATGTTTCCATTCAAATGCTTACCCATGATCTTAAATGTTATGTTACTTTTTTCCATTCTTATTTTGTTTTCAAGATCAGGGACCGAGGAGGAGGACTGGACTTGCTACCACCTTGAATCATCTTAGAAAATTAAGAACAATTTGTTCTTTATCTTTTCTTAGTTCCTCAAATAAAGATGTCATTTGGCTTTATCTCCTAAGCCTAGGTCATCCATCTTGTAGGATTATAAAAGGTATGTTTCCTCATTTGTTCCAAGGATTAGATATTTCTGAGTTTCATAATGATATATGTGAATTGGCAAAACATACTCGTGTTTCTTTTCCTATTAGCAGTAAAAGGAAGTTCCTAAGTCCTATCAGGTAGAGACTGTTCTTGTTGCCACATATATGATAAATAGACTTCACTCTTGTGTGGTGTGAACTATGTTATGCATATTGAAGAATTGCATAATTGTGTCAGTCTAAATATATGACTGACAAAGAGGTAATATTTATACTATTCACAAGTTACAACACATGGTAAGTGTGAATACATGGTAAATATATCTATACCTAAAATAACACTCAACACACACTACTAATTTACCACATGTGTATCATATTTTCCACACTCCCCCTAAGCTGGAGAAAATATATCATATGCTCCAAGCTTGTTACAAAGATATTTCATTCTAGGCCCATTTAGTGCTTTAGTAAATAAATCAGTTAATTGATCATTAGACTGCACATGTGAGGTATTGATGATGTTTTGCAATACTTTCTCTCGTACAAAATGACAATCCACTTCGATATGCTTTGTCCGCTCATGGAATACTGGGTTGTTTGCTATATGAATTGCAGCTTGGTTGTCACATACTAGCTGCATAGGTTGGGCTTGTGCAAGCCCAAGTTCTTCCAAAATATGTTTCAACCAAACTAATTCACAAGTTGTATATGCCATGGCCCGGTATTCTGCTTCAGCACTTGATCGTGACACCACACTTTGCTTCTTACTTTTCCACGAGATTAAATTACCTCCAATGAAAACACAATACCCTGATGTAGATGTTCTATCAGATGAGGATCCAGCATAGTCTGCATCAGTGTATCCTACAACGTTGGGATGACCATGATTCTTGTACAACAATCCAATGCCCGGTGACTTTTTTAAGTATCTCAATATTCTCATGACTGCATCCTAGTGACTGGTTCGAGGAGAATTAAGGAATTGACTAACAACACTAACTGCAAATGATATATTTGGTCGAGTAATGGTCAAATAGTTCAACTTCCCAACTAATCTCCTAAATCGCTCTGGATTAGTCAATAATTCTCCTTGAGTGTCAGAAAGTTTTACGTTAGCCTCCATAGGGGAATCCACTGGTTTGGTCCCTAACATGCCAGTATCTGATAACAAATCAAGTGTGTACTTGCGCTGGGAAAGAACAATACCCATTTGTGATCTAGCAACTTCAATACCTAAGAAGTATTTCAACTGCCCCATATCTTTAGTTTGAAATTGAGAATGCAAAAATGCCTTCAACTTTTGCATTCCAGTGTTATCCCCAGTGATAACAATATCATCAACATATACAATCAAAATGATTATACCGGTTGATGTATGCGTATGGAAGACAGAGTGATCGATAGGACATTGTTTCATGCCAAAAGTAATAACAGCTTGAGTGAATCGCCCAAACCATGCATAAGGAGACTATTTTAGGCCATACAATGATTTTTGAAGACGACACACTAGCCGAGACTCTCCCTGAGCAACATACCCAGGAGGTTGCTCCATATATACCTCTTCAATAAGGTCACCATGAAGGAAGGCATTTTTGACGTCCAATTGGTGGAGTTGCCAAGAGAAGGATGCAGCTAAAGAAATGAGCAAACGGACGGAAGTAATTTTCGCAACTGGAGAAAACGTGTCAGCATAATCTACACCATACTCCTATGTGTATCCCTTGGCCGTAAGACGAGCTTTAAGGCGATCAAGAGAGCCATCAGGGTGAACTTTGATAGCATATACCTACTCACAACCAACGACAGATTTACTCGAAGGAAGAGGAACAAGTTCCCAAGTACCATTCTGATGTAAGGCGGATATCTCCTCATCAATTGCAGCTTTCCAACCAGGATGGGCAAAGGCTTCATCAAGTGTCTTAGGTAGAGTAATAGAGTCAACAGTGGAGATAAAGGAAGAGAACGAGGGTGATAAATGGATATAAGAAACAAAATTAGAGATAGGATGAGAGGTACAAGTATGTTTACCTTTTCGAAGAGCAATAGGAATATCCAATTCAGTAGTAAGCTCAGAAGGAGGATTTGAAGACGGAGAATCATAGGTTGAGGGCTGTGAGTCCGGAGGCACAGATTTGGTCCGTTGCTCATAAAACTATAAGTCAGGACAAGAGAGATGATCTTGGGATGACACAGAAATTGAGTGTAAAGGTATAGGTATAGGAAGAGTAACAGACTTCTCTAAATCAGAATAAGCATAAGAATCAGAAAAGAAGGGTGTAGACTCAAAGAAAGTGACATCAATACTGGTAATGAACTTGTTGCTAGCCGGATCATAGCAACGATACCCTTTTTGAGTACGAGAATATCCCAAGAAAACACATTTAGTAGCACGAGGAGTTAACTTGTCAATACTAGGACCCAACTGATGGACAAAGCAGACACACCCAAAAATGCGTAGAGGAAGCTTAAAAGTAGGCTCATTAGGAAAAAAGCAGAGAGTGAGGAGAAATATTCCCTAAGACAGAAGAGGGCATGCGATTAATTAAGTAACACGCAGTTAGAATTGCATCACCCCAAAAATGTTTAGGAACATGTGCATGAAACATCATAGTTCGAGCAATATCTAACAAATGTCTATTCTTTCTTTCAGCAACTCCATTTTATTGGGGGGTTTAAGAACATGAGGATTGGTGAATAATGCCATTGTCACTCATAAAAGTGTTAAAATTATGTGAGAAATATTCTTTAGCATTGTCACTTCGAAGCATGCGAATAGGTATACCAAACTGTGTTTTAACTTCAGCATAAAATGCACAAAAAATAGAGAATAACTCAAAAAGATCAGTCATTAAATAAATCCAAGTGTTTCGGGAAAAATCATCAACAAAAGAAACAAAATAGCGAAAACCTAATGTAGATACGACACGACATGGACCCCATACATCTGAATGAACTAACTCAAATGGACGCAAAGAGCGTTTATTTTGCCTAGGAGGAAAAGACACTCGATGGTGTTTACCTAGTTGACATGACTCACATTCTATAGACTTGAGATGACTTAAGATTGGTGCTAACTTCTTCAATTTGTTGAGAGAAGGATGTCCAAAACAACAATGAATGTGGAGTGGTGATGCATATACTTGGCAGGCAGTTGCGGAAGGCGGAGTGACTTCATAAAGACCCCTAGATTCACGCCCTTCGCCAATCGTCTTCCCCGTCTTTAAATCCTGGATAACCATAGATTTTGAGAAAAAGGTTACTGAGCAGTTAAGCTGTTTCGTTAATTTACTAACAAATATTAGGTTAAAAGGAAAACGAAGAATGTAAAGTACATATGAGAGAGATAAGGAGTGGGATTAAGGTATAGTACCAATACCGCAAACTTTAATTTGAGAACCATCAGCTAGGACAACATTAGGTAAAGATTCAGAAATATGAAAAGAAGAGAAGATATTAGGGTTACTTGTCATATGGTCAGATGCGCCAAAATCAAGTATCTAAGAGTTAGATTTGTGAGAAGTAGAAAGAAAGCTAGTATGGGATTTACCTAGTTGGGCAATAGACGCAACAGGAAGAGTGGCCTGTTGAACAGACTGGTACTGCAGGAATTTTGTATACTCATCCTTGGATAATATCACATTATTGGCTTGTGTGGATTCTGTAAAGGTTTCGGGATTTGCAGCATCAGAAGAGACTGTGTTGACATGTCGAGGGGGTTTCCCATGCAAGTCCCAACATTGATGCCTCGTGTGATTAAAGCAACCGCAATAACTGCACTCCTTTGCATCATTAGTACCACGACCATGGTTTCCCCGACCTCCAATTCGACCTCCTTGGATGCCACCTTGTCCGTTTTGGCCCCCTCCTCAATTGCTGTGGCCAGCTTCTCGATTACTAGAGATTAACGCTGACTTTTCACCAATATGAAAGCTTGGAGGACGATAGCTAGAGAAACGTAACGCGCGAGAGTAGACATCATCGAGGTCAAGGAAGTTCAGAACCTGCAACAATTTGAGAACGAAAAGGCTCATATTCCAATGGTAGACCTGCTAAAAATTGAAGGACATCGAGTTGAGTGCGCTGCTGTTGCATGGCGGCGATGTCTACAGAGATAGGAAAGAGACTATTTCTCTCTTCACAGATACGGCTAAAGTTAGCATAATAATCGGTAAGGTTAGTGCCAGTTATGCATAGAGACTGATACTCGACGGAGATGTCATACATGCGGGATAAGTTACTCGTATAGACTTTGCGAAGATGATCCCAAATCTTTTTGCTACTTCTGAAATTCATGCATAAATCTGCAATAGTGGGCTCCATCGAATTCTAGAGGGCAAACATGATTTGACGGTCCTCTTGTTTCCAAATGGCTATTCTCTTTGTATCCAACTCATCTGGAGGATCATCAGTGAGATGATGGTCTTTCCTAAGACCACCAGGAAAAACTTCTACTGCAATAGACCATTGGAAGTAATTACTACCATTTAATTTTCGGTTAGTAATTTGGAGAGGAGTAGGAATGTGACTTTTGGCTTCCATAGAAAAAGATATCCTGCAAAAGAAAAAGGGAGAACTAATGGGGAGATAAAAATTAGAAATTCCTTCCTTTATTTTTTTTTTAAATGCTGATGTGGCGCTGACTTAGAGTGTTGATGTGGTGCTGATTGGATAACTGACTTGGGGCTGACTGGATGTTGACTTGATGACTAACTTGGCGGCTGACTTTATATAAGGATTGTAACCCTAATTTAGGGGAAAAAAACTGAAAGGAACTTTGAAAAGACACGAAGGGACAGTAGGAACGCAGCAATGGCAGGAATAGCAGCAACGCAGCAATGGCAGAAACAGCAGCAACGCAGCAGCAACAGTAGAGACAAGAATGTACAGCAGCAACACAGTCACAACAGAGTGGCAGAGAACAAGCGCGACAGTGGCTGCGCTGGGGATTAAAATTTGGCTCTTGATACCATGTGAACTATGTTATGCATATTGAAGAATTGCATAATTGTGTCAGTCTAAATATATGACTAACAAGGAGGTAATATTTATACTATTCACAAGTTACAACACATGGTAAGTGTGAATATATGGTAAATATATCTATACCTAAAATAACACTCAACACACACCACTAATTTACCACATGTGTATCATATTTTCCACATGTGGTAGATAAGAAAAGTCCCATAGAGATCCTTAACAGTTTCTACCCTTCATAAACTCAAATGGCCTCAGACCTAGGGTATTTGGGTCCACTGCCTTTGTTCATGTCCACAGCCAATGTAGAGGCAAGCTTAACTCTTGAGCCATCAAATGTGTCTTCCTTGGTTAGTCATGAGTATAGTACTTGTGAGTCCTTTCAACCGCTTAAAACCCTTGACCTTTCTCATGTTCTAGCCCTTCTCAGGTTCTAGCCCATGTTGAACGCAAGTCCTCTAAACCAATCACATTTGAGCCACTTATTTCTGCCACTGAATTTGTCATCTCCTATCGCAGCCAATATCACTCACAATTCTCCAAGATTATCTCAAGTGTATTCGAAGAGAAAGGTTGTTCTAGAACTTACACAAGTCTAAGAATCTAAGATTCTCTCAGGCATATTCAATGAGATCATGGGAAAATTTAACCTACCTTTACACACACAAATTGTTGAAAAATCTACTGACCTAAAACATGACCTAGACCTCCCTAGTGTTGTTAGAAAAGGTACTAGAGAATGCACTAAATGACCACTCTATCTACTATATCATTATGTTTATCTTCAGCACGTATCACTAGCCTACAAAAAGTTTATTGTGAGTTTAAACACTATTGTTATCCCTAATACTGCTTTTCTGAGACATTGTCAAAAAGGGAATTGAAAGATGCAATGAAAGAGAAGATGAATAAGTTAGAGAAGAATAAGACATGGTAGATTGTTGATAAACCGAAAGAGAAAAACACGTTGATTGTAAGTGGATTTTCACACTTAAATACAAGGTTGATGGATCCCTTAAGAGATCTTGAGAGATATAAAGCAAGACTTGCCCAGACGTATTGGGTTAGGAGACTTTTGCTCCAGTTAGAAAAATGAATACTGTGTGAATTCTGTTATCATTGGTTGCCCACTTTGACTGGCAACTTCTACTTATAAACAAAGCCAAGGTGACCACACTATCTTCATCAAGCATTTAGCTACGGGGGGGGGGGGGGGGGGGGGAGCTGCTGCTCTTCTAGTCTATGTGGATGACATCTTAGTGACTAGAAATGATGAAAGAGAGAAGCATGAATTGAAGTAAAGACTAGTAAAAGAGTTTGAGATAGAGGAACTGGGAAAACTGAAATACTTCCTCGGTATTGAGGTGGCATCCTCCGCACAAGGGATCTTCATATCTCAACAGAAGTATGTGACTGATTTATTCGCATAAATGGGGAAGATAGGTTGTAAGCCATTCTCTAATCCAAACCATAAGTTGGGAGAAGCTAAAAAAAAAACCAATTGTCTATAAAAGAATGTACTAGAGGGAAGTTGGTAAACTTATATGCCTTGCTCACACTTGACCAGGCATAGCATACTCCGCTCCGTGAGCTTGATTAGTTCTTGCATCATTCAGGAGAACCTCATATTCAAGCTACATATAGGGTGATCCGTTACTTGAAAGGAGATCTAGGGAAAGGTATTTGTTTATGAAGAATGATACCCTTGCTAAGCTTACATCGATGCTAACTATGCAGGTTCCTAGTGGATAGAAGATCAACTACAAGGTATTGTACTTTCTTGGAGGTAATCTAGTAACATAGAGGAGAAAGAAGCACAATGTGGTACAAAGATCATCTGTAGAATCACGATTCTGTGCTATTGCTCAAGGATTGTGTGAATTACTCTGGCTGAGAATTATTCTAGATGATTTGAGAGTCAAATGAGGAGGTCCTATGAAACTCTATTGTGACAACAAATGAATTATTAATATTGCTCATAATCCTATGCAACATGATACGACAAAGCACACTGAAATTGATAGACATTTCATCAAAGAAAAATTGGAGGAGGGATTAGCATGTATGTTCTATGTTCCATTAGAACGTCAATTAGCCAATGTTCTAACAAAGGAGCTAAACAGTTCAAGTTTCCATGATCTTGTACTCAAGCTTGGAATGGAAGACATCTCTTCCTCAGCTTGAGGGGAAGTGGTGTAGATGAGGTGTAAATTGATTAGGATAATTAGTTCGAAATCCCTTAAATTAAGGGATTTAGTTAGATGTACATAGTAAATAGATTAGGAAAATCAATTTGAAATCTCTTAAATTGAGGGGTTTAGTTAGACAATTTTAGGAATGATTTAGTTTCCTTTTTTCCTCTTGCAGTGTACTATATAATGTTGTCTATTGTCAATTGACAGAACAAGAAAAATTTCAGAATTTTATTTCATCTCATATTTCTTAAGATCTTTCATGGCATCTTAGCTCAAAGGGGAAATTAAATGGATATATGTCTTGGGAACATCTCATAATCAATGGAGGGAGAGAATCATAATACAAGTAGGACAACTTTGATTCTATCTTAGTATTCATTAGTTCATGCAGAACATATATCAATCGCAGGACATGATTTGATTGGTCACTTTTGAGGACCAAAAGACAGGTTATGAATATTTAGTGGCTCAAGTTGTCTTTCATATTAATTAAATGAAATTTAGCGATTTATTTGGCCAATAAGTTTTTGCCTCCTATAGGCCGATAATTTTGCAAGATGTTATATCCCCGTGCCCAAGTCATTTATTTTAGCCTCCGGTTTTTGTTTCACTGTCAAAACCTGAAGTTTCATGTATGGGGAAGGAAGTAGTGGCATTTCCTAAGGAATGTGTCTGTAGTTGGGCATCAGGGGAGGGGGAAATTGACTGGTTGACTCTGGTTTGTGAACTGTTATCAAAAAGCTCCAGGATCATCCTCGATTGCTAAAATTTGCTCTCTGATGGGAACAGGACAGGAGAAGAATCGAGAGTGATTTCTTCAATGGTAGTATATGTGGTATTGCTGCCACAAATGCTCTTGAGTTAGGCATTGATGTGGGTCACATTGATGTTACACTCCATCTTGGATTCCCTGGTAGCATAGCGAGGTATGGTTTTAATTCATTTCTGTTTCTTCAGCTCCATATAGTTCTTGCTCTTTTACTTTGATTATTGTTAATTGATATTGGTATCCAGTCTGTGGCAACAAGCTGGGAGGTCAGGAAGAAGAGAAAAACCATCTCTTGCTATATATGTCGCCTTTGAAGGACCTTTAGACCAGTACTTTATGAAGTTTCCGCATAAACTTTTCAGGGGTCCAATTGAGTGTTGCCATGTTGATCCTAACAATGATCAGGTTTCTGTTATTTGTATCGTTAATTGCATTTCATTTTGTATGATGTCATCAGAATTCTTTCTTATACAGGATGGAGGTTTATTTTTTGTCGCATTGGATGGTAAATGGTTTCATCCTTGAATTGCTTTCCCTTGTAGGTGCTGCAACAGCACTTGTCATGTGCTGCTCTTGAACACCCACTAAGTTTGCTTCATGATGAGAAGTATTTTGGTCCTGGCTTAGAGAGCGCCATCATGAGACTTAAAAACAAAGGCTTCCTGAGCACTGATCTGTCTCGTGATTGTGCTGCCAGACTATGGACCTACATTGGGCATGAGGTAATTTGTTTGTTAATATGCCCAGCATTCTTGTTTTTATACTTTTGAGGAATTAGGTTATAGATCACGCGAGATTGATGTATAAGTAAATTATTGATCTTCTGTTCATATATAAGCTATTTTGTCGTCCTGATCTGCGCTCTCACTAAATGCTTTTTACATCTTGCAACCCACTAGCCAACCCAGCTTCTTAATTATGTAATTTACACAATAAAATAAATTAACAACTCAACCTTGTGTTGGAATCTTCAAGTTTACTCATTTTCTCCTATCCCATTTGTTACTTAATTTTCCTTTTCAGAAATCTCCATCAAGTGCTGTTAATGTTAGAGCCATAGAAACTGTGCGATATAAAGTAATTGACAAGATAAAGAACGAAGCCCTTGAAGAAATTGAGGAAAGCAAAGCTTTCTTTCAGGTAAGAACAATGTGGTAATTATGACGACTGTTTTTTGTTCATGATAGGAATTTTCAAACTTGGCCTTCTAAATTAGGAGATACATCATCTCTTGTATTCATCAGCATAGTTTATCCTTGCAATATCCTGTATAAATTTGTTCGAGTCGGTAATTGCTATTCATTTAGTCAGAACGCTGAAAACTTATTAAATTGTTGTCTTTTGTTTGAAGTTTGTATGTCTAGCTATTTGTCCCCAAGTAGTCACATTAAATTTACTCCACAACATGTGAATGGCCATTTAAAAGGATAGTTCCAATTTATAGGATGATCAGGAAACTAATAGAGTGCCACAGGCAGCTGGATTAAATCTCCACATGGATTCATGACAATTTGCAGCACCTGTGAATCAAAGCTTCCCTGTGTACTGTGTGATTGTTATATAATACGTGTGTATTGCACTGCTTTAACTTTCTTACTTGAATGTGGCATGTATCAACTGTTAAAACTTTTGACATTATTATATGCTTTCATTCAATGAGTTTCTATTTTTTCTGTTCTGCACCCTTTGAAAGTGCTTTGAGGATACCATCTAACTTTTTGGCAGTTGTCTGTGGACTCTGAGGTTTTTAGTATTGCAGGTTTACGAAGGTGCTGTCTATATGAATCAAGGGAAAACCTATCTTGTAAAGCAGTTGGATTTGTCAAGTAAAATTGCTTGGTGCCAACAAGCTGATCTAAACTACTATACGAAAACTCGTGATTATACAGATATTCACATCATCGGAAGTGATATTGTATGTAAATATTTCGAACCATATCCTTTTCCCTTCTTTTATTTTCCTTTTTCGTTTTTGGCACTGTGCATATGTTGATTTATTGTAGTTGTCAACATGTTATTCTGTTCCACCAATAGAATATAAGGACTTTGCGTTTTGCATGAAAAAACTTTCTGAATGAGAAGAATAGCACTCAAGCAGTCCTTTTAGCCATGTTCCAGAAGTGTTGCTATGTGTCCTTCCTCATTTTGAAAGAAAAAAAGATATTATGAAAGTCTTAGATATAATTTTGAAGTAGGCATTCTTGGTCTATCTTTTGGAAATTTTGACCTTTCATCCTTTTGGAATTTTTAAGCTTTCTTCTTTCCAGATTTATTGGAAGCTGCAAATTTGAATAGTGATCTGCATGAGTATTGGAAATAGGAGTGCTAATTAATACCATTGGGAATTAATGCATCATTTGAAGGATTAGAGTTAAGGAAAGTGTTTACTTCTTAATAGGAAATAGTTTATTCCTTCATAGGAAATTGTTTATTCCTTTGTTGGTTCTTGTAAATGTATGTTAGATTTATTCTTTTGTAAATAAATATCAAAAAAAGGTTGTGGTTGCTAATCACTGAAGTAATTCACTCAAATCTTCTCTATTTATTTTTCTTTTCCAAACAATTCACTCAACTCACTCAAATATTCGTGTTTATGCCTTGCGCAGCTTTTATCAGTCTTTGTCGTTGATTTTTCCTCAACTAAATTGCTATTATAGCCACTGTTTCTATTACATTTTTCCTACCATCATCGTAGGATATTAGGTTGATCCTTCCTCTTTGCTAAAGGCAGTCTCACCTCTCCCATTCACCAAAAACAGTCTCAAATCTCTTATCCACCATGTCAAAGGACAATCCTTTATCTCCATTGGCCATATCAGTTCTGCAACCTCCACTCCTATTCATCCCAATGACCTTCCTATCAGTTTGCACTAGTTGTTCATACCACTCTCAAAGGCCAACAGAAACTGAAACACATTGAACAAGAAGCTCCTAATCAGAATGATCCTAGATTTGATGAGTGGGATGAGGATTTATTGATCATGACATGGCTTTGCAATTTTATGATACCTGAAATAAGCAAAAACTGTATGTTCCTTCCTACTTGTTGTGACATTTGGGTCAATCTTCAGTAGACTTATTCCATGAAACAGGACATAGCAATCTGTTATAACTTGCAACAACAATTCGTTCCACTAAGCAAGGTATTCTCTATAACAGATTGTTATGGACTGCTAAATGGGCTCTGGACTTGTGTCAGAATCTTAACATGGAATGCAGCGACGATGCTGCTATATAGTTAGCATTTTTGTCGAAAGAGACCAAGTTTTTGAGTTTCTCTCTGGCCTGACTCTGAATATGACCCCTTTTAGGTTCTAAATTTTATGGAAAGAAAAGTTTCCTTCACTTGTTGAAGTATTTTATATTGCTTGTGGAAGAGAAAGCCATAAATCAATGACGCTTGGTGAAAAGTCAAGTGATGGGTCAGGCATGATGATAACCAAATCCCCCAAACATGTCACAAAAGCCCTCGTGCAACACCTTCGCCAACACCTCTAAACCTAATAGGGATAACAGTTGGTGTACTGATTGCAAAAAGTCTGGCCATATCAAGGAGAATTGTTTCAAGTTTTGTGGTAAGGAACAAGTTCTCAACCGTACACGTGGATTTAAGGGGATTCAACGAAGTCAAATAAATCTGACTTCACCAGATACTATGACTGGTGAAACTTCTAAAACCACTAATACTGTTCATGCTTTTAGCAAAGAAGAATTGGAACAATTGAGGTCCTTCCTTGACTCTTTTAGCAAGAATGCTAGTACTTTCTTTTGCCTTAAATGGTAAGTATGTGAATTCCTAATCTTTTCATGCTTTAGGTACATTTTCTGTAGGATCTAATTGTGACTCTGGTGCAACTAATCATGTGACATTTAGTCCCGATAACATTTTAACATATCACCCATGTCCCAGCAATCATACCATAGGAGTTGCTGATAGTTCTTATACCACATGGTGGTCATGATGAAATCAAACTTCAGCTTTCACTACCTTCAAAAAATATTTTTCATGTCCCCAAGCTTACCAATAATCTCCCCTCAATTAATTAACTCCCCAGAAACTTAAATTGTGCAACTATTTTGTTTTACACCCATTGTGTTATTCAGGATCTTGCTAGGGGGAGGACAGTTGAAATTGTTGAGGAATAGAGAGGGGGTTACCACATTCTTGGAATAAATAAATAGAAGTGTTCAAGATAAGAGGCTTTTTATTTCTTGCTCTCAAGGTCCTATGTTAAGAACTGACTTTCCCATTTCTGAAATTTGGCTTCACCAAAAGCGTCTTGGACATCCTCCCTTTAGTGTTCTTATTTATGTTTCCCTCTTTAATTTTAAATGTTCAGGTTGAAGCTTTGCATTGTGATGTCTGTGAATTTGCAAAGTATCACCAGGTGACCTTTCACACTAGTTCAATAAAAAGTATTGAACCATGATCTCTTACTCATTTTGATGTTTGGGTCTCTACAAAATTTTCTAATATAACTAGAGCTAAATGGTTTGTTTTTCCTATTGACGACTACACTTTAGTTACCTAGATTTTCTTAATGAAAGATAAATCTAAAGTTTTCCAATTGTTCATGAATTTTATCACGTGATTCAAATTCAATTTAGAATCACAATTAAACATCTTCATACTGATAATGGTAAAGAATATGTTAACCAAACTCTTTCCAATTTCTTTAAAGAAAAAAGGCTTGTTTATGAAGTCACATGTGTTGATGCGCCTTAGCAAAATGTTGTTGCTGAAAGAATAGGCATTTGCTTGAAGTTACAAGATCCTTATTGCTTCAGATATCTGTTTCAAACTACTCTTGGGGGAAGCTGTTTTAACTACCTAAATATATAGTCTTCCTTCTCATGTTCTCAACTATAAAAGCCCAATTGAAATAATGGCATCCTTTTGCCCTTTTGTCTTTATTATGAAAAGTCTTTAAGTGTCTTCAGGTGTGTTGCCTACTTGCCTTTGTTCACATTCACAAACAGCATCGCAATAAACTTGATCCACGAGCTGTCAAGTACGTTTTCCTCAGTTATCCATACAACAAGAAAAGGTATAAGTATTATAACCCTTCTAGTTGTTGTCTTTTTGTTTCTATGGATGTTAAGTTCCATGAAAATGAGTCCTCTTTTCCTCAGCTTCAGGAAAGAGTTGTCTGAAACCTAAGTTCTCTGAGTTAGATGACTGATGTTTAGATCTTCCTTTTGAATTGCCTATACACTTCAATGTAGTTGAAGCCGCTAGCACTAGCAATACATTTCCTGAAGTAGGTAGGGCCAAGAATCCCCATGACCTTGTTGAAATTGAGGAGCCTTTTTTCTTCCTCATATAGCAACTGAACCAGCAACTATATCTAAAGCTATTACTCAAACATCAACCGAATCAATAATGGTTGACTTGCTAAGATCACCAATATTAGTTTACAAGAGGAGGAAGGAGCATAAATTGGTCCAATAGAAATCCCAAACGTTAACAATTCCATTGTAAGTACTGAAAGTGTCACTACTTCTACAATTGATCCTGATATTTTAACTGCACATTTAAATGATTGTGAACTTGATCCTAAAAACTTGTCTATTGCTTTGAGGAAAGGGAAAAGGTCTTGTACTCAGCATCCTATTCCTCATTTTAATTCTTCAAAAATCTGTCCATGCAGCACAAAAGTTTTATCGCAACCCTTGATTCCATTAGAATTCCAGAATTTGTACAAGAAGCATTGAAAGATAGGAATTACATTCAAGGCATGAAGGAGGAGATGATTGCCCTGGAGAAAAATGGGACATGAGATACTGTTGAACGGCCTAAAGAAAAAAAGCTTATGGGATGTCAGTAGATCTATAGCATGATGCTACCTTAGATCAATACGATAGGTCGGTCGCAAAAGGATATATCCAAATTTACAGGATTGACTGTCAAGAAACATTTGCTCTAGTTGCAAAGATGAACACCATAAGAGTTTTTTATTGTCTCTTGCTGCTTATTTTGGTTGGGAGTTACAACAATTTGACATAAAAAATATTATCCTTCATGGAGACTTGGAGGAGGTATACATGGAAATTCCACTAGGTTACAACTCCAATTGTAGAGGTGGCAAGATCTGTAAGCTGAAGAAAGCCTGATATAGGTTGAAGCAATCACGGGCTGGTTTGGGGTATTCACCGAGGCAATGTTAGCGTTGAGGTATCAACAAAGTCAAGGTGATCATACTTTATTCTTTAAACTCACAAAAAGGTAAACTATCCTTCTTGTATATGTAAATGACATTATTGTTGCAGGAGATGATTTGACTGAGAAAGAGATATCAAAGCAGAAACTAGCAGCTGAATTTGAAATAAAAGTTTGAGAAGACTAAAATTTTTCTTGGCATGGAAGTGGTGTACTCTAAACAAGGTATCTTTGTCTCATAAAGGAAATATGTTCTTGATATACTGAAAATAACTGAAAACCTGCTAGGGTTCCCATTGAACAAATTCATAGGATAGGAAATGGAGAAGAAAGTCTCATTGTTGATAGAGCTCAATATCAATGACTGGTAGGAAGGCTGATATGCTTGTCTCATGCATGATCAGACTTGGGCTATGGTGTCAATGTTGTCAAGCAATTTATGCATGATTCATGAGAGAAACACCTACAAGCAGATGATCAAATTGTACAATAACTTAAAGCCACACATGGAAGAGGGTTGTTTTTCGAGAAGGGTAATGATGATTTATCTCTGGAAGAATACACTGATGCTGATTATGCAGTTATTGACAGAAGGTCAAGCACTGGTTGTTGCGTATCTTTTGGTGCGAACTTAGTGACTTGGAGGAGTAAGAAATAAAATGTTGTTGCTTGATCAAATGCAGAGGCTGAACTCAGAGCTATGGTACAAGGGATTTTTGTGAATTACTATTGTTAAAGATTGTTTTGGATGATCTAAGGAGAAGATACAATATTCCTATGAAACTGTTTGTGACAATAAATCTGCTGTTAGTATACTCCAAAATTCAGGTGAACAAACAAAGCATATTGAGATTGATCATCATTTTATAAAGGATAAGTTAGATTGTGGTTTGATAACTACTCCATTTGTTACCTCAAATCTTCAATTAGTGGATGTATTAACAAAAGTGTTGCCTACCGAGAAGTTTCAAGACTTTGCTAGCAAGTTGGGAATGTTTGATATCACTCCCTAGCTTAAGGAGGAGTGTTAGAAACAGGAGCGCTAATTAATGCCATTGAGAATCAGTGCAGAGGAAATTGTTTAATTCTTCAAAGGAGATAGTTTATTCCTTTATAGGAAATTGTTTACTCCTTTATTGATTTTTGTAAATGTATGTTGCATTTACTTTTTTGTCTGTGTAAATATCATAAGGCTGTGAGTACTTAAACACTCAAAATTCACTCAAATCTTCTTTTATTTATTTATTTTTCCCTTTTCAAGTATGTGCTTCGCCTGAGTCGCACAAGTTAAATATTCTTCGATTTGTCCTTTAATTGTTTATCCAACTCTTGACCTCGATTCCTCAAACTGTGGAAGGCATACCATAGAGGTGATGATGAAAAGAAGATATATACTAAATAGATAACAAATTAGCTCCACCAGTTCTGCTCCCGCAACACTCTTTTTTCCCATTTGTGGGAAGGCAACCTTTATCTGAAGTACTTGCGGTTGGGCAGAGTGAAATTTATCTTGTCTTCTTGTCAATTTTTTTCTAAGATTAGGAATCAACATTCAAATTTATTTGGCAGGACACGTCAATATTGCATTTCTCTTGTCCAATCTGAACCATATCTATTGTTGGAAGAGTATCCTAACCTATTGTTTCTCTGTCTTATATATAGGCCTATCCTGCTAGAATTACCACTGACCGGTTTGCAAGAACAACTGCTCAAACAAATATTTGCAAAGTAACAACTACTTGGTTTGGTTTTCGTCGCATATGGAGAAGAAGCAACCAGGTTTTTGACACGGTGGAACTGTCTCTTCCTGACTACTCCTATGAATCGCAGGTACATGACAGTAAAGGTTGACTTTGGGTTGATACCTATTAAATGTTCATTTTCATGTTATCTTGCAATAATAGTTCATTCTCCATGTATGATTCTTTGTTATTCTTATATATTTCTTACATTACTTGGTAGTAGGCTGTTTGGATTCGTGTTCCACAATCAGTAAAGACAGCAGTTGATACTTTACATTACTCCTTTCGTGGGGGCTTACATGCTGCTGGGCACGCTCTTCTGAATGTAGTTCCTCTGTAGGTTCTCAACATTCCACCATTTGAATAATGCAAATGATGTTTCTTTTCACTCTTATACAGTGTCTTTGTGTTTGAATCTTGTAGTTTTGAGATAATTGCTGTGAGTTTGACTTCCTCGTCATTACATTGGTTTGCAGATTTATTATATGCAACCAATCTGATTTAGCTTCAGAGTGTGCAAATCCGCATGATAATCGCTATATTCCTGAAAGAATTCTGCTTTACGATCCTCATCCTGGAGGGACAGGCATTTCTGCAAAGGTAAACTGTAATACACTTTTCCAAGTCTCATAACTAGTTGAAATTGGGTCTATTTGTCTTAATATGGAGAAGAGAACATTAATGTCTCAGAAACCACTAACTGCATTCCACAAATGTAGCACCACCAAGACAGATAAACAGTAACTAATCTTTTGCAAATCTTATGGGAGAGAATTATATTAAAATTTGATTTTCTTTTCAACTCAATCATATGTTGTGTTCATGGAATGAAAGGGGAGGAAGTGAAAAAAGGTATGCAGAAAAATAGAGAAGAATATGAGACTGAAGAGGATGCTTCATTACTTAATTATTTCTGCAAGATACAAGCTCTTTTCATAGCTACAAAATAAGAGAAGAAGATAACGAAAACATCAAAGAGAATATTCACATAATTGCTGATTTTGTGGGAGAGAAATCTCTTCCCTTAAATCAAGAAATCATTTGTACAAATCTCTCCCTTAAAATCAGAAATTCATATCTTCTATGACAGGAAACTGCCTAATCTAGAATAAAGATATGATTCTTAAAATCTCATAACAACACCCCCCTTCAAGCTGGGTTGTAGATGTTAATTAAGCCTAGCTTGGACTTGAGATTTTCAAATGTGTTTCTGGGAAGAGCCTTGGTTAGGATATTTGCAATTTGAGTTGATGTAGGCACATAAAGTAGTTCAATCCTTCCTTTCTCTATCCTTTCTTTGATGAGGTGATGATCAATCTCTACATGCTTTGTCCTGTCATGATCTATAGGATTCCTTGCAATGTTGATGGCAGATTGGTTATCACAATATATCTTTGTAGGCCTTTTGACTCCAAACTTTAAGTCATTTAATACTCTTTCAAGCCATATTCCTTCACAAATCCCATGTGCCATAGATCTGAACTCAGCTTCTACATTGCTTCTAGAAACTACTGGCTGTTTTTAACTTCTCCATGTGACCAGATTCTCCTAGACATATGTACAATATCCAGAGGTTGGTCTACGGTCTTTTATTGATCCAGCCCAATTAGCATCAGTGAATACTTCAATATCTCTATTAGTATTCTTTCTGAAATGTATACCTTTTCCCAGAGTCATCTTTAAGTATCTCAGGATCCTGTAAATTGCTTCCATATGTTCTTCCTGTGAATTGTTCATGAATTGACTTACAACACGAACTGCAAAGCTAATGTCGGGTCTAATGTGAGATAGGTATATTAGTTTTCCAACAAGTCTCTGATATCTGCCTTTGTCAACTGGGGCATTTTCTTCCTTAGATCCTAATCTATGATTGACTTCCATAGGAGTACTGGCGGGCTTGCATCCAAGCATTCCAGTTTCTTTCAACAGATCTAGTGCATACTTTCTTTTAGAAACAAAGATGCCATTCTTTGAACGTGCTACTTCCATGCTGAGGAAGTATTTGAGCTGACTGAGATCTTTAATCTCAAATTCCTTGACTAATAGCCTTTTAAGCAGGTTCATCTCCTCAATATCATTTCCTGTTAAGATAATGTCATCTATGTACACAATGAGGATAGAGAGTCTTCCTTGTGTATTTTTGTGAATAAGGTATGGTCTGCTTGACTCTGATCATAACCTTGTCTTTTAACAACCTTTGCAAATCTGTCAAACCATGCTCGCAGAGATTGCTTGAGCCCATACAAAGATCTTTTTAATTTGCACACCTTGTTCCTTACAATGGTGGAATCTTCATATATATTTCTTCAATCAGATCTCCATTTAGGAATGCATTTTTCACATCAAGCTGGTGTAGAGGCCAGTTAAGATTTGCAACCAAAGAGAGGAGGATCTTGATAGTGTTGAGCTTTGCTACAGAAGCAAAAGTTTCCTGATAATCAATTCCATATGATTGTGTGAATCCTTTTGCAACAAGCTGAGCTTTGAACCTTTCAACCCTTCCATCTTCCTTGTATTTTACTGTAAACACCCACTTACATCCCACTAGATTCTTATTTTGTGGCAAATCTCCCATACAGCTGCTTTCTATTCTGGTTCTTATAGGGCCTCATGAATGTTGTTTGGAATTTTGATCCTGTCAAGATTCATCACTAATTCTCGATGTTGGGTATAAGATCTCACACCCTTCCTGATAACAATAGGACAATCTAGATCATTATTAGCCAACTCATTAGTGATATAAGTTGTGTTACCTGGTGAGTGATTCTTGGAGCTTGAATTTGGTTCAAACTCTTGGTTTTGCTCGATTTGTGCTTGTGTCTCTACCTCTTTCTGACTTCTTTTCCTCCTGGAATAAGTAATAAGGTCCTTGTCAAATTTTGGCACTTTTTCAGCTTCTTCTGGAGCTCGAATTTGGTGCTTATCACTTGTTTTTGTGGTTTGGGGTACAGACTAGGGAATATGTGTAGGATTAGAATTCTGTATGGATGCATCTCCTTCTTGGTGAGGTTGTTGCTCCATGCGGGAACCATCTAGATGAGAAATGCCTATTGATTCATCCTGGAATGTGTGATTATTCCAAACTTGGTATTCCTGAGTCAATTTGTGCTCCCCCTGAATAACAGGTTTGGAATAATATGGCACATGTTCAAAAAATGTAACATCTATAGAGTTGTAATATGTACGTGTGACTGGTGAATAACACTTGTACCCCTTTTGATGTGGAGAATATCCAACAAAGATGCGCTTAATAGCTCTAAGATCTAGTTTACCCCGATGATGTTGATGGACATGGACAAAAGCAATGCACCCGAACATTTTGAAAGGGATCGTGGAAATGAGTAATGTATTTGGGAAAGAGTTAAGTAACATTTGACAAGCAGTTTTGAAATTTTAAGGTCCTCGAGGGCATTCTATTGATTAAATAAGCAGATGTGAAAATGGCACCACCCCAATAAACACTTGGTGTATGAGAGGAAAACATAAGGGCTCGGATAACTTCAAGTAAGTGTCTGTTTTTCCTTTTTGCAATGCCATTCTGCTGGGGTGTGTCGACACAAGAGCTTTGGTAGATTATGCCTTGTTTGGCTAGATAATCACCTAGACTTAATTTAAAGTACTCCTAGCGCTATCTGTTCTAAGGACTTTTATTGTGGTCTGGAATTGATTTGAATCATGGTATTGAACTTTTGGAATATTTGGCTCACTTCAGATTTTTCTTTCATGAGGAAGACCCAGGTAAGTCTAGTGTGATCATATATGAAGGACACAAACCAATGAGATCCAGTAATAGCTTTTACCCTAGATGGTCCCCACACATCACTGTGTATAACTGAAAAAGGATGAGATGGCTTATATGAATGACTAGGATATACATTCTGGGGTATGTTTAGAGAATTGGCATATTTCACATTGAAAATCACTTGGTCTTTTATTGGTAAATAAAGAAGGAAACAACTTTTCAAGGTACACGAGTTTGGGTGTCCTAGTCTATAATGCCATAACATAATATTAGTAGAAGAAACAAGATCAAGGTAGTTTTGGGGCTGACTTTGTGACATAAAACAGTTGGTCTTGGGTGGCCTTATTCCCCGCTTATTTGGAACTTTGAGGAGATAGAGATCTAAACACAATTCAGCATTGCCAATTGTCCTCCCCGAATCAAAGTCCTGAAATTCACAAGAAAATTTTGAAAATTTAGTAACACAATTCTGCTTTTCCTTAAGTTTGCTGATTGATAATAAGTTACAATCTAGACTTGGAACCAGTAGAACTGAATGGAGAGTCAGGTTGTTTGAGATTTGAACAGAACCTACTCCAGTTATTTTTGATTGAGATCCATCTGCTATCCTTACTGTCAAATTTTCACAGGACGGGCTTAAAGATTCAAATAAAGTTTCATCACCTATCATATGGTCAGTTGCCCCAGAATCCACTATCCATGAAATCCTCTCTCCATTTCTAACATTAAGAGCATAAGAACCTTTACCTTTGTGGGCTAAGGATGCAACCCCTGATTCAGTAGGAGCGGATGATGTAATATGAGCTTGGCTGATTAATTTCTGGAGTATTTCTAGTTGTTCCTTGCTGAATGTTGAGGGTTCAGTTATTTGTTCATTCTCTATGTTTGCTGCCACATTTCCATGGCTGTCTTTGTTGCCTGAGAATCGAGAAGGTTTCCAATCCACTGGTTTTCCATGGATCTTCCAGCAATTTTCACAAGTGTGGCCAGTTCGTCGGCAATGATCACACCAAGGACGCCCCTTCTTGCTATTGTTGGAAGGCTGACTGCCACGAGCTGCAAGAGCTGAGCTTTCTGCTGAATTGCTGGAAGGATTCTGCACTCCCAACATCACCTTTTTCCTGTACTCCTCTCTGTGGACTTCTGAAAATACTTCTCTAATATTTGGCAGTGGTTTTTGGCCCATAATTCTTCCACGCACTTCATCCAAATTTTTGTCAAGCCCAATAAGAAACTTATAAATTCATTTCTTTTCCACAATCTTCTTATAGTTGATTCCATCATCTGGGCAACTCCATTCAATCTCCTCGTACCTGTCAAGTTGCTGCCAATACTTGGTAAGAGTGTTGAAATATTCGGTCACCGACATATCTCCTTGCCTCAAATCATGAAGGATACTCTCCTCCTCAACAACACTGAATTATTTTCATTGTTTGAGTAAGTTTCTCTGACCGCCTCCCATATTTCTTTGGCTGTTTCATAAAGAAGGAAATTTTCTCCAATCTCATTTTTCATGGAATTTATCAGCCTTGACATTACCATGTTATTTGAAGCCTTCCATGATTTGAAACGTGGATCATTTCTTTGAGGAGGAACAGCAGCACCGGTAATGAAATCATCTTTCCCTTTGCCGCAAATAAACATCATAACTGATTGGCTCCATTGTAGATAGTTGTTTCCATTTAATTTGTGACCAGTGATGGGAAGTAGACTTCCTTCAGAACCTCCATTTTTGCTGGAAATGATTGGTTCTTGGCCTGATATGACTTCAGAATACGTGGGTGAAGTTCTTCTTTCAGTCATCATTGAGAACTTTAGGAAATACTGAAACTTGGTTTCAAAGACGGCTCTGATGCCATGCAGGAAAATAGAGAAGAATATGAGACTGAAGAGGATGCTTCATACTTAATTATTTCTGCAAGATACAAGCTCCTTTTATAGCTACAAAATAAGAGAAGAAGATAAGGAAAACATCGAAGAGAATGTTCACATAATTGCTGAATTTGTGGGAGAGAAATCTCTTCCCTTCAATCAAGAAATCATGTGCACAAATCTCTCCCTTAAAATCAGAAATTCATATCTTCTACAAAAGGAAACTGCCTAATCTAGAATAAAGATATGATTCTTAAAATCTCATAACAACAAGGTAAAATTGGGGATACTAAATTTATTTCTATGGCATAATTGTGAAGTGGAGGAGCACATCCAAAGAGGTGGTATGTGGCCTGCCACATCTCCTCTTTGAACTACCTTCCGATAATCAATACATGCGCTATTATGCATCTCTTAGTATTTCAGTCAATGAGTTTGATTTTGATGGACGTTAAAGGAGTCATGGAGCCATATCAACAATTTGTTGATTTCTGTTAATTGAAAATGAATACCCAAAATGAATAAAGAAAAATCCCTGACAAGTTCAGATTATTGTGAAATTTAGTTGATTACATTGGAATTGGGGTGAAGGAAGAAATGAAGATCAGTTGGATTATTTGTAATAGGATTTCTGAGGCATCCAACTAAAAACGGTTATTGTTGGGTCAAGTACACTTAGTTCGCCAATGCCTTTTAGTTATAGTTTTAGTTTCATGGACATTTGACCAATTATATGATGGAGTAAGCAATTTTAAGCTGTAACCTCTTTTTGTTTCTTGTTTGCTTGTATTCTGATACGGTTCTGACAATGTGGAAGACAGATACTTGTGATGGCATGCTAGTTTGGTTCATCTGAAATTTAAATCACTTGATTCGAGCTTTATTGAAGCATGCAAAATATTCTATTCACACTTCTATAAATGGAATGGTCTCCTCACAACAAACTATACGGATTTTTCCAGGTTCAACCTTGTTTTATGGAGCTGCTAACTGCTGCTTTAGAACTGCTCTCTTCATGCCACTGCTCAGGAGATGCTGGTTGCCCAAATTGTATACAAGTCAGTATCAAATTAGAATGATTTTCCTATTCTCATTTTAATTTTAGACTGAATATATTGTGTTTCATTATCCTCCAGAACCTTGCTTGTCACGAGTATAATGAGGTTCTACACAAGGATGCGGCCTTAATGATCATTAAGGTTTGTCTCAAAACATACATAAGTTAGGAGTGGTTTATCCAGCTGGTACTGAACTACTTTTACACAGGGTGTTCTGGATGCAGAGCAATCCAACTTAAAGGAGAATGCTGATTCTCCCACAGCTTGAGTCTGGTCTTTTACCATCTTTTGGTTGTATAGTGATGGAAGCGCACACCGTGCCTCTACCTGATTCTCAAGTAATATTAATGGTTAATGTTGTTCCACTAAATTTGATGATTTTAATGATCAACTCTTTGTAAAGCTAAAATGGAAATCCTAAAAGGTACGTGTGGTGCATGTTTTTCATTTGTTTTATGTGCGTAATTATTTTACCAAATTGCCACTTCTTCCTGTTGCAGACTCAAAACTATAATGTTGGCATTTGTCATCTAAAGAAGATGCACATCTGATTCCAAATCATGCTCCTTCTGTCCGTCCTAGTTTATGGAAAATTTGAAGGTACTGGTTCATTAAGTTATAAAGGTAAGCTGAATTCGGTGGGGTTGTAGATATAAAAAGCGTCAGCCTGTAAGTTCTAGTCGTAAATAAATATGGTACCTATATTCATGTTGGGCTAAATTATTCAAATGTTGGGGAAGTAGTATCTATGTACTAACTACAATATTTTTTTGTTATATTATATATGTAATCTTGTTTTATGTTTTCAATAATTTTGTGCAAGGCAAAGTATAATATATATGTTAACTTAGACAATTGAAAAACCTACAAATTGAGAATATCAAAGCATTTCTAATTGATCAAATAACCATTTGATCCGTACAATGTTACACAACTACTATATATAAACGATGTCGTGATGCGCCCTCCTCCTATAGCCTTTCCTTTAATACTTTTAGCTCAAGAGTCTCTTTGTAAGATATTTTGTCAAAGTGTGACCTGTTAGCCCATAAGTAAGTATTGTGATGAAGTGGCTCTTGCTCCCCCGATACGATCTTATGAGGTCACAATTCATCCAACACAATCCTAAGAGCAATAGAAAAATCTCCATTGGATGATTAACAATTAGCCTTTATGCAAAAGCATCTTTCCGAACTAACTAAAAGGACAATATAATCAACCAAACTAATTGGTGTCATATTCCATATCCCAAAACGCCAACACAGACTGCAATCAAACTTTAATATAAATTTTGGGGTAATGGTATTTCATGTGTTGATGTAGCAGGCATATCGACTTGGCAATTTTACTTCCATCCATAGATATCCTGCCCACTTCACTCTGCACGGGACGGCGGGCGGGGGTGTCTTAATATGAATTTTATGTAGAGTGGGGCGGAATAGAGTCGGGTTTAGGATTAAATCACTATGTTTGGTTCTGAGTATTTATAATTATAATATATATTATATATTTTTATGATTGAATTTTTTTTTATATTTTAGTTCTTTATTGATATATTTGTTTATCTTCATGGTTATTGGACATTTTTATATTAATTTTTATGAAATTGTAGTTGAATTATCAAATTATGGTTAATTAACTTTGTTTAAAAGAATAGTAGGTATAGGACAAAGCAAAGTGGGTGCGAGGTTTACATATTTAGTGCGGGATAGGTTCAAATTTCCAAAACTAAAATTTATAGACAGTGCAAGGCATGTTTTAAGATACTTTTTAAAGTGCAAGATGGATTCAGGTTTAGGAAAAAAAATTCCTAATGCCCCCAGTGTCAAGCTTAAGTGGTCATGGCATTTGCATTTATTCTTTCTCTCTTTGTTTTAAAAAATTTCAAACTCGGGTGCACAGCACATGTAGTATCAAAATGCATCAGTTACACAATACATAGTGTAGTATAAGTAGAATGGAAATTAAAATTTTTAATTACAATCTTAAAATGGTATATATTATTTCATTCTCAAATTTATGATAGTTTTAGTTTTTATGTTTCTGTACCACATAATTTATGTTTTACTAACATTTGTCGTGTCTAATATAAATCAAATATTTACTTTCGTTTCTTTCTATCTCTCTCTGTCGCTCTCCCTTTTTTTTTTTTTTTTTTTTTTTTTTTTTTGTGTGCAGACATATTAAGGTATCAAATCCTTTCCAACGAGTACTGCGTCAAAAACATTACAATTTTACTTTGAAATGATACATTGTGGTGTTCCATATTTTCTTTTGATTTTCTTATTATCCATGTTATGGTCTAATGATTGTTGCCTTTTATGTTGCTTGTAATTGGTGTTGCATATTGCTATTAGGCATTGATTCAATTACAGGAAGAATGGGGAAAAAAAGGAAGAGAGAGAGAGAGAGAGAGAAATCTGAGCGAGATGAAATATTGTCAAATAGTTTTAACTATGTACCACACTGACTTATTAGGCCTGTGGTAATTGAACTCAAATACTTTCCAAGACAAAAGAAGGAACAAAAAGTTAGATAAACAATTATAATTGCAAAATTTTCACTTTTCCACTCTAAGAACAGCTTCAATGTTGCAGTAAATTGAATTGAACGCCAAGTTGAAAGCTGAAAGCTGAAAGCATCCACCCAAACAAATCAAGATTGTGTTTCAGAAATGAACTAAGGGATAATTTTACTATTCTTCCAATTACACAAATATTTACTTTGGATTTTAAAATTACAACTACCTTCCATACGACTTATTTTTGCTTTACAGTCAACCCCCTTCTATTAGCCAACATAACATATCTATTAACTTTTGCCAAATTTCGAAGATCCAAGGTATAGGGCATTTGTAGTTTTGGTATTAACTAAGAGGGGAGCTAAATGTAATTATTCCATGAAGTAAATAGTATTTCTACAGAAAGCTTGTTTGAGTGTTGATAACAAAGAGTAGGCCATGAAGCAAATTCAAAACAGATAAATGCATCTTTTGAGGACTAATTTACTTTGTGGGACGATGGTAGATTAAAGTCCACATCCTGCAAGTCAACTACACGCGAAATGACAAGTGAAGGAGCAGAAGATGATTTGATCGTTTGTTTACAATGCATGAGGAAGACCCATTAGTATGCTGTAAGCCCGCAATTGCAGTAGACATTAGCCATTTTAGTCCACAGCTACATCATCCATGGGATGTTATGTTGATGCAAAAATCCCATAATGTCCTCCTTATGGGCATTGTAAATTATAATACTGTCCTCCACATCTAATCAAATTTTGAGAACCCAGAGCAACCATTTCTTCTTTCTTTCTTTTTTTTTTTTTCCTAATTTCCTCTAACTTGGCTGGGAAAAGAGTTGAATATTGGACACAGTAATACCCTCCCCTTTTTCAAACGAATGGACAGCAGGCTGTCAACGAATAGAGGCGGGCAATGAATGGCGTGCAACAACATTTGGTGAGGAAAGAGAAGCATGATGAAAAAGGGAGGTGGAAGAAGAAGAAATGGAGTGAGGGGTAGCAGCAAAGGCGGCAAGCAATGGATAGTTGGCTGACGAGTTGGTAAATGGGCAATGGATAAAGATAGCAGAGGTTGGAACTTTTTCTTTTTCATATTTGACAGTGAATTTAGAACTTGCTAAATTTTCGTTTTAATAGTTAGATGTTGTGGAGGAAGAGTAACTTATTTTATATTAAATAAAATAGTTAATAAATTTTTTAATTGAGGATATTTTAATCTTTTTAAAATTTATCCCAATATTATCATCTACCAAAATAAACAATCAATACAATTATCTACTTCTATCATTCATATTATCCCACAAAGCAAATCTAATTTAAAAAATACAAAATTATTATAACCCTACTCTCCATCCCTCATTTCATCCTATCACACTACATCCCATATCATCAAGTAAAAAGGCCTAAAAGTAAGAAATAATATGTGCTGCAATGATGAATACTACTTGCAATGATAACCAACGTCAGTTTCAAATAAACACAAGCAAAGAGATAAGCGAACTTCTAAAACATTCATAGTACAAATATGCAGAAGCTAAAAAGAATCTCATCTGCCAAAAATGAAATCTGCTACTGCCCTTACCAGATACATGATTCCTTTCTAGTGTGTGATTTAATTAATTAGAAAGGCAAAAAAAAAAAAAAAAAAAAATTCTCCTTCAAAAATATATAAACTTGAAATAGGTAAGAGAAGAAAAAAGTTCCTCACAAAGGTCAAAATTTTTATTCTAACGCTACACCACTAAGGCAATCATTTTTTGTGAATATTCCAAACACGAAAAAAGGTGATTAAATTAATTACCTGCATCTCAAAAGTATCATATATCAACTTGTGACACAATCCTGAAGATAAAGGTGGGTCTGATTCAAATACTGTTCCCACAGGGGCCTATACCTGCCTATACTCAACTTCAGCCAAGGCTTCATGTTCCCATTAAAATGAACCACAGCTGCCGTCTCTATTAAACGGTTATCAATATTAAGGTCGTAACCCAATCCTAAAACATGCCATCTCCTGTCGAGTGGCTCCGTCAATCCATAGAAAGCCAGAAGGCCTGGAGGAAGACTGCCAAGCTTCCAAAGTGACTTATCAGCATTTTGTTCCTGCCAATAATGGTATCTCGCAGTCACATTTTCCTTCCTCCAAGCAATCAAATCAAAAACATTCATACCGAATGCCCATCCACATGCCTGCGGATCAAACTTGGCGCTGATAAGTGGGTTTGAAAAATTGAGATATTTATAGTACCGGTGGAAAGCTTCAAGACAAGTCTCAACAGCCCCATTCACATTCCCATGCAAATCCAGTGAAAATAGAGGTGTCAAATCTTTCTGGACAACAACATCATCGTCTAGAAAAACTACCTTCTCCAACTGGGGATAAATCTCTGGGATGTAGAACCGAAGATGATTCAACAAAGAGAGGTACTTTGGATTATGGAACTTCGGGTCAATACTTGTATCTTGTGAACTTTCAAAGAAGTATTTCCTCGAATCTGCATCAAGGAGTTGTTTCACAACGGGCGAATAAGATGCATTCAGCCAAGTGAACTCTTCAATATTTTGAACTTCTAGTGCTGCACCTTTAAAATCATTACTGAGAAACCAAGCCTGCATTGCCCCATATTTTACCCCATTTGTGACAATATGAAATACAAGCTGCTTTGGATGTTCAGCATTTGAAACTGTAGAATTGACAACAACTGAAACAGCAAGAAGGTTATCAGAAAATATACAGAAGTGGTAAAGGTTATTGTCCACCAGTCTGGGAGAGCTCCTTCTCTCATCCGCAAGCTCCTGTATTGACTTATTCTGAAGCCAGTCGCTGGTGAGTTTCATGTCAATGCACTGCAGGTTCTTGGGAATAGATTCAGCAGCTAATTGTCCAAATACTGTACTCTGAACGGTTGCTGCATTTGCACGTTCTTCCAGAGCCTGAATATGGGATTTCATTGTCATCATTGTGGTTGCAATATCATAATGGGCATCTTGTGCCTTAAAAATAAGGGACGATAAACTTTTAATAATTGGTTCAGCTTCATCTAGGGATATGGGCTCCTCTCTCATTGCAGCCTTGGAAAGCAACAGCTGGCAACTTCTTATTTTTGAACTTAGCTCCCAAGCAAGATGGAGGTTATTGTGTTCTTTTGCAATAATAACGTAAGCTTTAGCAAGGGTCATTTGCTCTGCTAATTGCCTGGCATATGATCTAGCACTTAATATTTCTTCAGTAAAATTTCGATTCTCATGAACTACACGGTCATTTCTGGGATTTATTTCCTGGTAAAGACGGGAACAATTTAGAAATACAGAATAATTGAGAATGTCCAACTTTCCAGTAAAATTGCTGAACAAAATATATCGAGCCATCAAGTCAAACATGGTCGGCAACCATTAAATAGTTGTAATAAGAAATGTTAAACAAAAATTACCCAAACAGCATTCAAACATAACCTCTAGAATTCTTTGATTTCAAATCATAGAAGTAAGATTAAAAAATTGTGCCTCCATCCAGCTCGGCACCAAAGTATGAACTGATATGTAGAATGGAAAAAAGTGGATTGAACCCCATCAGACTTGTTAGGAGATTCGGAAGAAAAATGCTAACTTCAATGTCTGGTTGAGGCTCTATTCTGAGACCAAGAAAGAGAGGGCTTTCAGATGAAAAAGAATTCGCCCCAAATTCCTGTTACAGCTGACTTTCAATTTTTAATAGTATTCAACTTGAACTTACAGTTGATTCACTTTGCCATGTTCCAACTCATTCTGATCAGGTTTAATATATACTAGAGGGACAATCTCTAGCATCTATCTCCAGCATCAAACTAATCTCAAGTTAATGTTAAAGCCAGAAGGAGGACTATCAAGAAAGTTTCTTGTCAGAATTTTTAGAGTTCCAGTACAAATCAGTCCCCTCTCAGGTCATCTCTCAAAGCAAGATTAGTGGCAAATTGTTTTAATAGAGGAACTATTTACATCAATATCTACTTCCATCAATATCTACAGGAACTACCCGTCCTTTTCCGGATTAAGAGGGAGGAAATTCTGGTATTTCCCATTCATCTGCATGGTTTAATCAACTCTAGAAACTTGGTTTACACAAATCTGAATTGCTTTCCTCAGCTGCTGATCTACATTCATGAAAATTACATTTCTTTTGATCGAGGATCCATGAATGCCCTGACAACAACATTAGCATATCCTATCTTGAAGCTACAACCTTTAATTACAACCGCTATTTCTGAAGCTTATGTATAAGGAATTGCAAGGTACTTTTGGCTGGCATGCAACGTAAATAATCTTCCAATTAACATGATTCAATTAAATATCAGCCACTGAACACCAGACATCAACTTAAACAGCCTAGACCATATGATGAAAGTTCGCAGATCGAAAAATAGATTATTTCCATACCATCGAGTTACACACTAGTCTGATTCTATTTTCATCAGATTAAACTAATAATCAAAGTGTTCAAAGAGTTGACCCATTTAATGAGCTTTTTGTCATCATTAGTAAACTAAAGAATTATTGAAACAGACATTTTTTTCGTCCATCAGAGTGTGGCTTTGGACACCAAATTGACATAATATAAGCATGGGAAAATAGCCTCCGGATATGGCAATCCTATCTCTAGATTAGGCAAGAAATGAGCCGAATTATGGAATGGCAGTTCCCACTTATTCAGAGGGTGAACTTTATATTTGAAGATTAAAATCTTGGGACATTATGTGACCAAAAGCCTACTATGTTCTGATCCAATGATTTTTGTACTTCTGATAATCTGCTGTTGTGGTCTTACATTAGAAGTGATTTATCTTTTCCCTGGGAAAAGCAGTTTTAGATGCCAATCAGCTCAGTGATGGACATTTGGAATTACCAAAAAGTTACCTGAAGAAACAAAAGTACCCTCTACAAGGTTTTTGAAAGAAAAGCATTATAATAAACAATAACATGATCCCAGTTAATGGTTGATTTGATCTAAAATCTATTAGAGTCTAAAGAATTACAAGCACTTGTCAACTGAATTCACTCAATTTTTAGCCTCTTTTAGTATCACCAATGTGCTTGTTGTATTGTAGACTGGACATTCCTGATTCCACACAGGAATATTTGATTCTTCTTGTTGGTTTACTAGAGATCTTCACTACTGACACAACATTCATCATGTCACGGTGTTAAAAACACACACTAATATGTGCAACCTACTTTTTATTTAACTCTATAGATCCAAAACAAAAAGTTCTCATTTTGTTGAAGCCTTTACAATTGATCCTTATAAAATATTCACCAAGCAGACTCGACCAGCAATAACCTTGCCGTAGTTGCTCCATCTTAAAGATTGAGAATGAGAAACAGTCAGTGAATTGTGCCACAAGCAGCAGGTTCTAATTATGCTAATATTGAGGAAATTAGGGTATTAATGAAGAGCCTGACCACTAAATAGCAAAGGATATCCAAAGATAACAACACACAAATCCAATCTGTTAATATGATGTAGAAGCTCAATAAAAAGAAGACAGAAGTCATTTATAATGGAAAGAGTTCAACTTCTGCATGAAGCTTAATCATTTTAATGGAAACTATTATGATAAATGTTCCCTTAGCAGTGTTTCACTCTTTTCTACTTTTCCTTGAAAAGCATTCAGTTGCAGCCAAGTATTTGGCAGTGAAGCATCACCAAACACTACTTCGTAAAAATTAAATAGAGTTGTTTGAAGTATATGATGGTTCCAAAAACATGAAAAACTAGTGAAAATGACAAAGTAAAAATCTGAAGCATTCTAAACAAAAGAATTTACTTTTTCACCATATCAAAAAGAAGAAACAAACAGGAATATGAAAATGGTAAACCTCATTTGCTTAGTCCACAATGACAGTCTTAAGATAAGGGGAAAAAAAATTCTAAAAGATGCTTGTGCCGAGAACTTAACTAACTTGCAGCAACGCACAGAAAACACTTGAAAATATTCCTAGTACATTTTAATTGACCAATTACCAAAAGAAGCCATGGGCAGATAGTCATTCATATTGATTAAGTGGTTAATCAAGTAAGACAAGATTTTTAATATTTCATATAAGCTTTGCTCAGCTATAGGCTTCACCCAGTGATTCCACTCGTGCAACCGTTCTATCTGTGAGAAGAAAATATTGCCTCAATGAGAATGACTTTTCACAGAAACATCTATGCAGACGAACAATTTCCATTCGAAAACAATAAACTTAATCAGGGCCAGAGATAATTCTTATAGATTATGAAGAGACAAATATAGGCCAAACATATTATAAACCCCAGATCATAAGTACTTGATTTTCTTTTAATTCGGAGTTGAGGAAGGAGTTAAAACATTTATATTTTATTAAATTGAAGGAAGATTCATCCAACTCAAAGTGGCAATTATAAAACAAACAGAAATGGAACCAGTTAGAAGACAATTTTGATAAAGATAGTGTTTTGTGCTGCAGCCTTACCAAAACAGGTTGTTCCACATGATCCTCATCGTGATAGTTATGCTGGACAACAAACAATAACAAACCTGCAATCAAAAACAAGACAAGAAGCACCCAGATCCAGCACGAGAACCTCCTTCGAACCGGGCGCCGATAGTCGGTCGCCCGCCGCCGCATCTTATGCCCGAATCTTCCACAATTCAGTTCAAAGTCAAGAATCCAAGACTGCCCATCAATCAGATTGGATCAAACTAGCCGCTGGAGGGCAAAAGATGGAATATTTCGCCTCCAAAATCAAGAATCTTGAAGACCCACTTATCAATTCTGTGTACAAATCAAGAACTTCAAGCGAAACCCACACATGAAACTTGATCAAGGTAGGCGGCAGTACAACAGTTTGGGGCACCCTCCACAATGCTGACCTCTGCAATTTGAAATGTAGATCTGGTAATGATAGAAGCCCTATGAATCAAGTTTTGATGCGAATGAAGGTAGGAGAAGTTTAGGCAATCTTTTCAGAGGTGAGAGTGAAGTAGCATAAAACTGGTTTGAATGTGAAAAAACTCGTCACTCACACATGAAATGTCACTTGTTTTAGTGAGAAAGAGGGAAATGTAATAGTGTGTTGAGTTAGTGTCGTGAGTTGGTGTTTGCCCTTTTGTTGATTCATAAGGGAGCAATTTCGGGTAAATCTAATATTGGGTGCTGCAGAGCCCACACATGAATAGCATGTGCCAGTTTTCCTACAAGCCTTAGTGCTGTTCTTTGTATACACTCTCAACATGAGGATGTAAAGAGTATCTTTTTCCTAATCATATTTCTTGTAATTTCTAATTTTGAAAACCGTTTCTCAAATTGAGTTTAGCATGAAAAACATGTTTAAAAAATGTCGGAAAGCTGTAGATTTTATTTTGGATGGAATATCCTATTAACATTTATTACATTGTTACATCATCATGAAGTTAATAAGAGCCACAATTAGTTTATATTAGAGAAGGAATGTTTTTTCAGTCTTCAATTGTTTAATAACATCATCCTCACTCCTCTATGTATGAAATTTAGAATTTGAATCCTAACAAACTCCATGAACACATATTCATAAGAAATAAAAAATATTAAAAAAAGAATCTCAGAACTAAGAGAAATCGACCGTTAAATTATATAAATTATTAAAATGTCAATTTTAAACAACATTATATTTATACTATTCTTTCATATTCTTTCCCCCTAAGAAACATGATTATTCACTCAATATATTCCACTTTTAACATTGATAATATTTTTTAACAAACTCACCTATTTCATTAAAAAAAAAAAAAAAAAGCAGCTTTATCTTTTATTATATTGGAAGAACTTAGGCTATGTTCACTTGCATTTTGGGCATTTTTTAGAAAAAAATTTTGGGGAATGAGTTTTTGGGAGAAAAATTGAAAAAAGTGTCAACCATTTGTTTTTGTTTTGGGAAAATAAGAAAAATTGTTTGAGGATGAGTTGTTTGTTTGTTAATATTTTGGTGGGGGACAAATTTTTCTGTAGATATCAAATCAGTTACTTTTTTGTTGGGTTTGTGGGAGAGAAATTGATTTTTTTTATGTAATATATGTATGTACATTTATAATTTGATGATGTGTGTGTATATGTATATATATGTTTTGATTGGTAGATAAAAGATTTAGTAATAAATAAAATAATTATTTAAAATTACTTTGTTATTATATTAAATTTTATATGTAATTGATTATTAAATTAAATAGATTATTAGAATATTTAATTACATATGTAATATATTTCTATATAAAATATAATTTATATAAATGTAATAATTCATTTATTTAATTAAACAAATTAATTTTACTAATATAATATGTCATCGAACTAACTTGAAACATTAAATAATTAATACGTTATTTGATAGATAAATTATTTATTGAAAATTAATTTATTAAATTAAATAGATTATTGTGTTAATATTAGACGATATTAATAAGTTAATTAATTTAATACGTCATTTAATAAATAAATTATTTACTTATAATATAAAAACATTTAATTAAATTTAATTAATTTTTCCAAAAATTAGTTTAATTAAATTTGCAAATGTAAATTTTAGAATTTTTAATCTACTAAAATTTTAATTTTTTCATATATATATAAGATATCTATATTATATATATATATATATATATATATATGAGTAAGTGAGAGAGTGATAAATGAATGAGTGATGTAAAAGGTGGAGTGAGAAAATGAAAGGGTAGGTGCAATTTTTAGGGTGTAGGGATTTTGGGATTGAATTGGGAGGAATTTTTTGGGTATAAAATTTTGATATTTTGAGAAAAAAATTGGAGAATGTACCTACTTTTGGGGATTGTTTTGAGGATTGGAAAAAATTCCCCCAAAATGCAAGTGAACACAGCCTTATATTTACCTAAATTTTGTGTATGGAGCATTATATATAAGGAATGGGAAATTAATACATTGTGAAAGAGGTTAAAGGTTTTTGTTTATCCAGGCAAAAAAAGAGAGAGAAAGAGAAGTTAATTAAAGTTAAGTAGCTTAAAGTAAATTTAAATCTTTCTTTTTTGTTAGGGGAGGGGGGTGGTGGTTGTTGATGGTGATGTACTAGCTAATTTAACCTAAGCCTAGTAAAATTGGTTTAGTCTCAAGCCTAGTGGTGTTGGTCCAAGCCCAATCCTAGCCCAGACCTAAGATAGGTAGCCTCGAACCCACAAAAACCAACCTAATCCCAAGAGGACCAACCTGGATAATTTAAGCCCAAGCTGGGCAACTAGCACGGAGTTCTTGGCCAAACAAAGGTCCAAAGAGTGCCTACACACCAACTACATCACCAATGCCCGACTTGGGATCAGGATAAAGAGCGAAGGCTAGAAATCCAACTCGGGACTCCATTGACTGAGCCAAAAACTTGTGGGACCCCAATGATTGGGCTAAGATAAGGTGTCGAGCTATTTTAACAAATAGCATCTTACGAGCCTTAGTGAATTGGCACATCCCTAGTTGGAATGCACCTTCCCAAGAATTCAATCACTTGATAAATACCTACGAGATAGTACTGGGATTAATGTGATAAGTATGTCGTGAAAATAGTAGAAGTAGTTAAAGTTAGTATGGGGATAACAATGCAGGCCCCTGTGACTTTAAAATATAAATAGCACTATAATTCTCTAAAGAATGATGATCAATAATTTTCCATACAAAGAGAGTATTTATTATGGTTTCTTCTTCACGTTTCTTTTATAGTTTTCAATCAACAATGTCATTTTGTTTCCCTATTTTTATTGATGCATTCTTTGGTTGCATCATTAGCGTCGTTTGTGGGAATATTGAGTTAGGGCATGAGAAGGAGCAACTTAGAGAGAAATGCGAATAGAGATAAAGATACTGTATGGACAACCTCTCAACTTGCACCGACCACTATGCCAGTACTTATAGAAGAGGTTAATCTATTAGCCCCCTCCTTCGTAGTAGGATAGATGACAATGGAACAACTAATGGGGCTCATATTCACCATTATTAACACTATCTTGGCAACCCAAGCCGCCAACTAAATAATGATGCCAACTATGCCCCAACATCTTATCTTTCGAGGTTCGCACAAGGTTAGGTGCTCCCATTCCCTCAACGATATCTGTCATCCCAATGCTCGTATTTGTAGTCGCATACTTACCTATACCCAGTGTAACACACCTTTCAATATCGACTTAGCTACGCTAGGAATAGGTGTTACCTCCATTGCCTCCAATGCCTTTAGGAGGACTCCCAACTACCGTTCGACCCACGGCCCCAATCTCGGGGCTAGCAGCATGGGGGACCCTTTTAGCCAGTCCCTTATTGGTGTCGGCCTAAATCCCTATAGCTCGCGAAGGGACAGCAACGTCGGTCATACCAACATATAGGCATCAACTAAGAAAGTTGTGACCCCACCCCCTTTAGAGAGACCAAATGAAAAGGCCAACATAAACATGTTGGGATGTAAAAGTAGTGGCAGAGAGTTTCTGTCAGTTAAGCCGAGGTAATAAATAAATGTGGCAAATTCCCAAGCAGATGTCACGATGGAGATAGAGGACATGAGGAAAAAAAAGTAGATGAGGAGGAAAATAACAAGGGAGCTTAAGGAACTTAGGAGACCTTCCTCTTTTGGAAATCTATTTTAGAAGATGCATTACCAAATAGCTATAAATCTTTCATATACCGAGGTACTTTGGATGGTCTAGCCCAATAGATCACATGTGTGAATTCAAGAACCCTGCACTAAATTGTTCCAATTCATTAATAGGGTAAATCCCCCCCATTTTTTTAACTACATTAGGAAAGATAACCCAACATTGGTTACATTAGCTACCCCCAATGCTATCCATACCTTCAGAGATTTCTCTAAGAAATTCTTACACCAGTTCGTCAGTATAAATAGTAATAAATAGTATAGCAAGAGTGTTCAGAGCTTATTTACCTTCAAGTAAGAAAAATGAGACTGTAAGGGAGTTCATTAAGCAGTTGCTGCCAGTAAGCCTTGACGACCACACCAAAAGTTATGTCTAGTACCTTCATATAAGGGCTATGCCTTGGGTCCTTTTTCGGGGCCTTGACCCAAAAAATTGTTAATAGCTATAATGATCTATTGCAAAGAGTAGAGAAATACATATATGTATAAGAAGTTGAAAGTGTAAAATTGAAAAAGTTAGTAGAGAGAAGAAAAGAAATAGAAAGGAAACAAGCTCGATGAGAAGGCCCAAGTCAAAAGAAAATAAGGAGAGGAAACAAGCTTGGCAAGAAAGCATAGGTCAAATGAGAAATCAGTAATGCCCCATTCATCCAAAAGTTCAAACATTACACTCCTTTGGAGCTGCCTAGGAACAAGTAATGCTAGCTATTAAACTATAGAACTTACTGGATAGACCTAGAAGGTAAGGAAAGCCCCTGGTCGCCCTAGATCGGATAAGTTCTATAGATTCTACAATGAGTATGGGCACTTGCGAAGGAATGTGGTCACTTGAAAAATGAGGTATGGAAATCAGTGTAGAGCGGCCACTTGGATGAATTTGTTGATGTCATGCTACCTTAACCACTTGCGAAGCTAATTATCATAGGTATGCTCGACCTCATCAAGAGATTCGACCTAAAGGAGGAAAAAGATAAGAGCATGAAGTTAGAAAGCCTAAAAGAGAATAGACTCCTCCTAAAGGAGTGACACACATGATATACGAAGGACTGGAAAAAAGTACACATTATGCCTAATAAGCTCAAGCTAGGAAACTAGCTCATTGATAAGAAAGGTAAGTGGCGGTCATCTCACCACTAAGCCATGCCCAATAATGCAATTCAGCCTATCAAACTTAAAGGGGGTCCAGGCGCCTCATTAAGGTGCCTTAGTTATTGTAGCCATAGTAGCCAATTATGAAATTGCTCACATTTTTGTTGATTGTGGTAGCTTTGCTGATATTTTGTTCTTTGATCTCTTCTAGTAAATGGAACTAGGTAAAATTTAATTGGAGCCTCTGAAGAATTTGATGGAGAATCAATTCAACCAATGGGGCAAATCATATTACCCGTTTGCCTGGGGGCAAGAATATATAGTAAGATATGAATAGTAAGGTTCTTGGTGGTTGACACACACATCTGCCTATCATATAACATCTAGCAGTCCCACGTTGAGCATATTCTATGTAGTGGCATCACTATATCATATAAAGATAAATTATGTCATGGATAAAGTAGTAGGGGACAATATATTAATTGAAAGTGCTATATGGTTGTGTTAAAGAAGGGAGATAGGAATAGAGTGCAGAGATGCCCGAGTCGACTACCATAGGCCCCTTTGATGAGAACATAGGTGAGCATCAATGCATGGAATTGGCTAATAAGCTACGCACTATAGGGTTGGTCCCCGAATAGGTGAATAAAGTTACCAAATCGAGTCAGAGCTCAATATAGACTTGGATAAAGGGATCCTTTAGTTGCTAAAGAAAAACCAGGACATCTCTACTTTCAGGGCTCAGAATCTTGTCGAGACATGCCCATGAATTATGGAGCATAGGCTAAATGCGGATCCTAAGCTAAAAATATAAAGCAGAAGAAATAATACTTCAGGCTTGAGAAATATTTGATCATCTAAGCTGAGGTAGAAAAGTTGTTGGCTATTGGCCAAGTGGTAGAGATCCAATTCCCGCAATGGATATCTAATGTTGTCTTCATAACTAAAAATGTAAGTGGACTTTTGAGACCTCAATAAATCTTACTCAAAGGACTTCTACCCATTGGCTCAGATAGACTAGTTGGTCAACTCCACCTCCAAATATGAATTGCTCAGCATGATGGAAGCATCCCAAGAATATCACCAAATCTTATTGCATCCCAAGGATAAAAAAAAGGTAAGATTCATAACGTCAAAAGGCACTTACTAATAGATTGAATGTGCAAAAAATAGTTTGGCCTATGGAGTTATATGTAGACGACATACTATTTAAGGGCCAAAAGCAAGACAACTACATAGCTGACTTGGTAAAAACCTTTGACACGCTTTAGAGTATTTAGTATAAAGCTAAACCTTGCCAACTATGCTTTGAAGGTAAACAATAGAAAATTCTTGGGCTATTTTATAATTAAAATGTGCATAGAAGCTAATCCAAAGAAGATAAAGGCAGTCCAAGAGATGAGTCCACCCTGTACATCAATGAGTTTCAAAGGCTAGTAGGGAAAATAGCTGCACTCAGCCACTTTATTCCTAGGTCAACAAATAAAAGTCTCCCATTCCTTAGAATCCTTAGGAAGGCTAGTAAGTTTGAGCAAAGAGATAAAGTACTTGTTGTTTTTGAAGATCCAAGAAATACTTGTAGAGCTACAACTGCTAGTCAAACCAATTAATGGAAACCCTATATTTGTATCTAGCTACCTCAGAACAAACAGTCAGCTTGGTGTTTTTGAGGGGAGACTAAGGCGGCCCAAGGCCGATATATTATGTTAGTAAGTGGCTACATGCTACTGAAGTAAGATACACTGAAATAGAAAAATTGGCCTTCACACTAGTGGTAACAACTTGGAGATGAGGCTGTATTTGTTATCCCATCCCATCATAGTCCAAACTAATCAACCTCTGAAGTAGATCTTCAACAAGCCTGATGTGGTTGAGCAACTAATTAAATGGGTCATGGAGTTAGAAGAGTATTACACACAATATGCCCTAAAGACTGCCATTAAGGTGCAAGCTTTAGCTGACTTCATGGTGGATGCACGTTAATGGGTTGGCACGACAGCATAGAAGTGGGACAAGAATCGTGATCATGCTACCCTTAGGAGATGAAATGGTACTCATTGTGAAATTTCACTTCAATGCCTTCAACAAAGAAGTAAAATATGAGACTTAAATTATAGGGATCAGGATGGAAATTAAAGTAAGGGCTTACTACGTAAAGGCACATATCAGTTCTCATCCTATCATGAAGTGGATAGATGGATAATATGAGGCTAAAGAGGTAGAAATGGCATAATACTTAGAGCAAGTTGGAAGGCTTTAGGAACAGTTAGATAAATTGCAGATAATACAAACACCACAAAAAGAAAATGCTAAGGTGAATTGTTTAGCCAAGTTAGCCAGTTCACTGATAGGTTGCAAAATATGCATCATAAGTATCCAAGAACTGGATAAGAAGAAGGGGAACAAAAAAAGATGAATGTGGAATAGGGGAATAACTTATGGGTCCCAATTATTCAGTATTTAACTAGACACTCTAGAGGCACATGTTAAGCTACAAGTTATGACTGCTCAATTCACACTAGTTAATAATATACTATAATAAAAGAGGATATACCAAATCCTTATTGAGATGCTTGGCAACGAAAGAGAACGAATATATCTTATGAGAAATCCATGAGGGATGTTGTAGGAGTCACTTGGAAAGTGCAGTTCTAACAACCAAAATCTTAATAGTCGGGTATTTTGGCCTTCCATCCAAGCCCATGCAATTGAGATAGTGCACATATATGAAAGGTGCCAAAACCATGTCGCTTACATCCATTAGATAGCCTAACCGAGCACGCCATGAGTTCACCTTATCCCTTTGTTAAATGAGGAGAGGATATAACAAGGCTTGTTTCTAATGGCAACAGACCATAGAAAGTTCCTTTTGGTCAAAGTTAGCTACTATAGCAAGTAGGTTGAGGCTAAGGCATTAGCTTATATAACAAAATACAATATGTTGACATGGAATCTTGAAAGAGTTGGTATCGAACAATAATGGACAATTCTAAGGAGCCAAAATACAGGCCTAGTATAAGGAGATGAAGATTACACAACATTTTAGTTGGATCTCATACCTCATACCAATGGCAAGCAAAGGTAACTAATAAGATTATTCTCCAAGGATTGAAGTAAGGCTTAACTGAGCTAGAGGGAGCTAAGTGGATGCATTGTTCAGTATATTATTGGCTTATCAGACCACGCCTTAAAGTGCCACAAGGGAACTCCTTTAAGTTTAGGATATAGCGTAGGCAGAATTGGGGTTAGAAACCTAGTGTGTATTATAATAATATTCGAAAGATTATGAAGAGCTCATGAAAATTCAGTTAGACCTTTGATACTAAATAAAGTCCCTAGGGGTATAAAAGTAAAAATAAATTAAAAGAGTCCAATTAATGAAAAAATAAATAAGCTAAAAGACTAAAGAACTTAGCCAATAAAGCCCACCAAGATGGGCATCTAGACCCAACTGAGCCGAAGCTCACTAAGGTATAATCTATAAATACCAACTCTCCCAGTTAAATGAAAAACAAAAAATCACATATAGAAAATTGAGAGCTCTAACTCTATTCAAACATATTTCAAAGCAAAGAACATCATTAAATTCGCTGATTTTTGGAAAGGACCCTAGCTTACTTTTTGAGCATCATTATCTTAGCACCATCTATAGGAACCAATATTTTCAAAATCGGACTGGACAATGAATCGGTGATGCTACTGGTTACTGGTTCAATCGGTTCAACCACTGTTTGAATCGATATGACGCCATAGTGACGTAATAATTATATTTAATTGTATAAATATATATATATATATATTTTAATATTACCAAAAAATAAAACTTTCAATTGATATAGAAAGAATATTATTTTAAAAAAATTCAACTTAGTTATTTTTAAGTACATTTTTTAGAAAATAATACTACTCACAATTAGTCAACTATAAATAAATAAAAAATAATATTTCACATTAATTTAAGTAATCATTTGTATCATGCTTCAACTCTAAGTAAAAATAAATTCTTCTATGCTAAACATTCAACATAATTTAAAAGAGATTAAATAAATAAAATAAAAAATTAAACATAAGCATTCACATATAACTACCACTTCATTAAATTTTACGAGAATAAATTCATGTTTTAAAAAATTACATGTCCAAAATCTTTAATCATCATTTTCAACTCATCTCTTTTCTTTTCTTAAAAAAATTAAAATTTAAAATTTTCAAAAAAAAAAAAAGAGTGAACCGATTGAACCGGTCCGATTTTGGCCGATTTTTGACCCATTCTCACTAGTTTTGAGGATTCAACTGGACTGGATTGGCCTCCAATCCGGTCTGATTTTCGAAACATTGATGGGAACTGTTACTTAGGAAGAAGGAACAGTGATAATGTAGACAGAATCCAGAGCTCGAGATTCTATCAACCAAGTTGCATTGAGAGGCTAGAACATGGAGAAGAACCAGCTTGAAGTACAGTTATATCCAGTGCCGGAGCTATTACCTGAAGCACACCCTTCAATAAAAGAAATGCTAATGCTATAGGCTCTTCCTCTTAGAGAACCAGCATTGTATATGAGTCAAGGGCATCAAAGAGACTATTGGATAATGCTTTCTTACAAGCTGCAGCTAAAGCAGCCACCTAGTACATTGGAGAACACCACTATCAGGAGCAACTACAGTCCTTTTGGGAGGAGTAGCTAAGCTTCATCATCTCGGGGAAAATAGACCCATAGTGAGATTCTACTCCTCCTCTACCTCAACAAGTAGACGTGCAATTATCTCTCCAAGCTAACTCATCATGGCAATTGCTCACTGCTACTAGAGTTCAAATTAAACTTATGTACTCATGCATCAGTACTTGGGAGAAGTAGGAAGCCAATACCTCTCCCTAACCGTTGCTATCCAGAGATGCAGTCTTTTCTGCCAAGACATCATGGTAGAGATACTTTCTCCAAGAGCAAAGATAGCTAAGCTACTGGACTTAGATGGTATGGTGGAGGACCCATAAGAGCACCCGCACAACTTCTTTGCAAGGATAGAGCTTTATGATCTGAGTGACATTGCCTATTGCAAGGTGTTCCACACCATACTCATCAAACGTGCTCTAACGTAGTTCAACTAGATGCCAACTAAATCTATCATGGGCTGGGAACAATTGGGATAACACTTTCTCCATAACTTTTCCATCAATCACAGGCAACTTAAGATGATGGCTTACCTTTTCACAATTAAGCAAAAGGATAGAGAGTCTCTAAATACTACCTTAACCATTTTGACAAGTCGTGCACAAAATCCCCTACATCAACTAAAAGCTTCTGCCCAGCATCGTCTAGCAGAACCCAGGATACCAAAAGTTCTAAAGTCTATAGCTGGAAAACATCTAGCTACTCTAAAAGAGCTCCTTATTCATGTGAAGAAGTACATTAAGATTGAGAAAGCTGTGACTCCTTAGAATGGTAGCAAATATAAGACATAAGGTGAAAGGAGTAATAGCAAGAACAAAAAGCTAGGAAATTATAGACATAATCCTCTCTAGATTTTCTCCATGTACAATCACTTAGGCTCCCAAAACGGGATCTTAGTTGTGCGTTGTAGCAAGGCCTCATCCAACACACCTCTTTAAAAGATTAGAGATAACCTGAAGAAGCAGAAGTCTGACAAGTGGTGCCATTTCCAGTGACTGTGTATATACTATTGAGAAGTGCAGGTATTTGAAGGATAAAATTGAGAGGTTGTCCAGAGAGGATACCTCAAGGAGTATATGGCCTAAGGGCAAAGTAGTCCCAAAAGGTATTCAAGAGCCAGAAGAAACAAGGATCGTCAGTGGAGACCTAATGATTGTCCAAAGCCAAAAGACTAGTAGTGTCAATGAGACCTAGAGAACTTGTCTACTACTAGAGTCATCTTAGTGATATTAAGAAGACCAAATGAAGAAAACCCCTCAAATGTAAAGAAAGCACTAGCATGAGTAGCAAGGCAAGCTCAAGATCATTTAGCGACACCATATTAAGGATTTATAAAGTACGTCATCTACTACCCAGCATCACCTTTGGAAAAGAGGACATGGAGCCCAAAAGATAAAAGCATAATGATGCTTCGGTGAACTTTGCCTTCCTTGCCAACTTTTGGGTGAAGAAGATACTTATAGATAGTGGCAGCTCGATAGACATACTCTTTCATGACACATTTCTTTAGCTCAAAGCAAACAACACTCAGCTGGAAAAGATCAATGCTCCCTTGGTCGGGTATATAGGTGTAGCAGTGGAAGCAATGGGAGAAATCTCTCTATCCCTGTTGCTAGGCACTTACCCTCAATAAGTTATGAAGATGGTGAAGTTTCTAGTGGTCAAAACCCAATCAACATATAATACCATCCCTCTATCTTTAGCTTACCTTGAGCTTATTTAGAGTGCTGGTGTAAATGTATTATATAAATTTGAAGTCCCCCATATTATTGAAAATAGGTGAAGCTATTGGCGACCAATACGTCATTAAGGGGTGCTATACTACCATGTTGAAGAACATAAAGACACTTACTACTGAGATTGATGAAGTGAAAGATATACAAGATAATAAGAGGAAGGACAATGATAAAGGAATGATCCATGATGTTGATGTTATGGTGATGTTGCACTAGGAGCCATCCCCCAGCATAACTGAGTGCATCAACAGCAGTGTTGTGTATTTTTTTCCTTTTTCTTAACTAAATTATGATAGTAGTTAGGACCGTTTCTTTCTATTTTTGAAGTACTATTTTCATTTAGTTAGGGGTCATGCCAATTAGAGTTTAATAAAGCCAATATATATGGGTATGAAACCTTTTGTTAATTTCTTGATGATTTTAATAAATTCCCTTTTTATATCACGTTTTGCTTAAATTTTGATTTGTGTAGAACAATGGCAAACAATAAGGGCCCCAAGAAAGTAAGTGGTTGTCTTAATATAATTCCACTATAAGGCCCCCAGAAGGTAAGTGGTCGCTGCATGTAAGCCCACTATAAGGCCCCAGGGGATACATAGCTAAAATACTAAATGAACTTAAGGTGTAAATCTATTCTAAGCCCCTCCAGGGAGTAGAAGTTACACCATCAAAAAAATCATCTTAGCATAAACCTGACTTAAGGCCTCTAAATGGTACAAGTTTGCTGCATGTAAGCCTACTCTAAGGCCCTCAGTGGGTATATGGTCGTATCATCAAAAGAAACATCTTGACATAAACCCACTAGAAAGCCCCCCCCAGTGGTATATGGTCGCCACGTGTAAGTCCACTATAATGCCCCTATGGAGATGCATGGTTGCACCACCAAAGCCCACTGACAGGCCTTTAGGAGGTATGTGACTAACCCATCAAATGTAAGCATTAAGACATCCCAAACAATACTTATAGTCAAATGCCATTAGAATATCAAGCATCTACACTAAGACTTTCCCAACAAAGTACACCATCGAATTCAATCCAAACGACAAAAGTTGTTGTAAGATTCATCGAGAGGGACTCACAGTTAAGTTTGATAAAAAATGGTTAAACACTCCATTTACTCATCATCGCAGCATGACAGTCAACATCAACAATACATTAACACTCAAAAGTCACGTATTTGATGTTGGAATAGTACCCTACAAGCCAATTAGATTGGTGTGTAAAACTATTCCACTTGTGATACAATCTTGATTGAATGATATTCTTATTAAATGATCTTCTTCATCTTATATTTTTTATACTTCATTTGCATTTGGTTGAAGCCCTTAAATCATACAAGGCTATGGGATTTGGTTACACATATGATGGTGATCATGAAATAAGTCTCTAAGATCATAATTTTAAATATTATAAGTCATAGATATTATGAGAAAAGGTATCTAAGATTCAGATATACTTGCACTAACGATGCATAATTGGATATTGCCCTGTTTTGTAGGCAGTCTATGTTAGACATAGATGCATGTTAGTGGGTGCCTGTTAGAAACAAGTTTACTGAAGGCCCGCCAAGAGAATCTACTAGATAGTCGTAGTGGCACGTTAGTAGTGGAAAGTTCTCTAACTTACAATATTATATATAATTAGTCCTTGGACTTGAGGATGCATAGTAATCTTGTGTTTAGGTCCTTATGCTTTGACTTTTTCTCTGACCATATGGCGGGTCATACTGGGTTGAGACTGGGCATGAGCTACTTAAGTATGGAGGTCTGTGAGATCCAAGATGAGATTCATTTCATCATTGTTGTGAAGAACAAGTGCACTTTCTATGTGTTCTACAATAATCAATTCCAAAAATATCCTTGCGCAAGGTAGTATAACAATTGAAAAAGGTGTTTTCCAAAGTTGAGGTCATAAAGGGGAATCAAACATTGGATATAGAGATATAGTTACTGAGGCTATTAGGGAGCCGACAAATATCTTGCCCGAGGCTTCTTTCGGGAGATAGGAGACGAAATGACCATATTTGTATGGTCAGCATAAGCTATAATAGTTCATCATGATATAATTCATTCATTCAATTAATTGGGCTCCATGGGCTTGTTGCTAGACATCGACCATAGAGATTGGATACTCTTCAATTAATAGAGATTAATTGAAAGAGTTATTAGTTTCAAAGAATTTAAACTAATGTGAATATTTCAATATTCAAAATATCACAATGAGTTATGAGTCCATGTCCAATGAATTGATGAACCTAGTGGGTCACACACAAAGAATAGAAAATCTAGTGCTAGGCATTTTTGGAGAGAAACGATTGACTAATTTTAATTGGTCATTTTGACTTGATTAATTTAAGTGTTAAATTAATTAAAAATAATTTAAGGAGTTAAATTAAGCCAATTAAATTAAGGTGTTAATTTAATTGATGTCATATGATAATTAATTAGTCAAATTAATTTGAGGACTTAAGTTAACTCTAGTTAAGAGTTAAGTTAATTAACTTAAGAAGTTAAGTTAAATTAATTAAATCAAAGAGTTAATTTAATTAAATTGAGAATTTAAGTTTTTGGGGGAAATCAAATGGAAGAATCCATTTGAATTATGCAAGTTGGCATTTCATTTCATGCGATAATAAAAAAAATACATGCACATGTAAATGCATATGCACACACAAGTTGGCAAATTGGCCAACATGCATAAAGGGTGTGATGGAAGCATCCAAAAGCTTCCATCCCCTCCTATGTATATACCATGTGACCGGCCACTTGTACTTGGTTGGCATTCCTCACATTTTCCCTCCAAAACGTGTGGTATAATTCATGTGTTGAATAACCACACCAAAAATTCTCTCATCCATCTTAGCTCCAAAAACTGCCATTCTCCTATCATCACCTTCATCCTCTCTTATCTAGCAAAGTGAGGTTGATAAAGAGTTTATCCAAGGTGTGTGGACTTAACGTTAAAGGCTAAACACTTGGGAAACTTAGAAGTTCATTAGTGAACCATTTTGTGGCTAATTTCGGTGGATCATTTTGGATGATCTGGAGGCTAATATTTTTCAATGATTTTTGGTCAAAACCTTGCTGTTCCATAGGTGAATTGGAGATTTTTGAAGAATATTGATTCTCACTTAGATTTGATTTTTGAAGCATATTTGAGCACTTTAATTTTTGGTTTCTAAAGCATTTAGAATCTGAAATTTGTCAAAATGTGTGTGGAATGGTGATATGGAGGCAAAAACATGAAATAGCACTAAATGGTGCCAAAGGCACTTAGCCAACAGGGCTGCTGCCGGGCTGTCGGGCCACAGGTGCGCAGTAGATTCGCTTGGCCATATGGCTGGGCGATAGCTTGCCCAAAGGCTGCCTAGGCACCACTTTGGTGCAATTTTTGGTTTTAGCCTCTTAATTCTTCATTATTCCATATGATCTTGATGCACAAAAGTTGTGTAAGTGATTTAAAACAATGTTTGACATTTTTTATTGTTTTTAAAGTCAAGTTTAAGTTAATTTTCAACTTGGTTAAAAATGAGATGCATAAAGGGCTATGCTTATTTTTGCCTAATAATTAATTGCTTACGAGATAAGCATATAATTGGTAGAATTGAATGTCAATTCTTGGTTATTATTCGTTTAATTGTTGAATGGATGGTGAATGAATGGGGAGGAATATGAGCCTTTAAATTGGTTTTATTTGTTTCAAAGTTGTTGAAAAGGGTTGTATTGTATTAAATAGAAGCTTGCATGCCTCTTGATTTTCTACCTTGTAAATGTTATGAGAGTAAAACTATCGGATTGAGGATTTCTTTTCTCTTATAAATGTTGCAAAGAGACAGAGAAGGCTACGAGGATCAAGGAGGCTTGAAGACCCATGAATATATGGGATACATTTATGTAATGGATATGATTTAATCAACCCACTTAAAATTGACTAAATAGTGCACATATGGCTTTAAGTGCACTACTTGGTTAAGACTCGTAGTCATCCCACCCTTGGAGCATGGCATTTACTTATTTATATTTTTCTTTATTCTACTGATGTATGAAATGCATGGTTAGGATATAGAGAACCTAAATAAGAGATGATAGTAATGATGAGATCTTTCAAAGCAAGAAAAACGCTCAACTTAGAGGAGTCTAAGTTTTTCAAGATATTAAGTTAAATTGAATACAAATTAAAAGGAGTTTCAATTAATCCAAGCCTTCTACCAATGGGAGGTGATATGAGACATATGCTACCCTAATTTAGTGTTGGCTCATGAATCGTGGGACACTTCTTTAGAGGGAAGCCATGCTTACTTCTCGGCATACGGTGCACTTTAATTCAAAACTCAATATAACATTGTCTCACGAGTCGTGGAATGACATAATGGAGTTTATAATTAAAGATTGATTGGTAGGTACGACTTAACACCTAGTAGTGTAGATGTCGCATGAGTCATGGGTCTATATGAAAATTGAGGCAAAACATATCAAGGGTTGCATAGAGATGCAATTAGCAAATATTGCTTACCTTAGGATTATTTGTGGACGTCTCGTGGGTCCACAAATGATACCTTTTGGACCTTGCTTCTTATCAGGAAATATGATTTTCCAAATTCCTTTAGCGGTGAGGAATTTAACAAAATAGTGGGAGAAAAACATGCTTGAAAGTCCATAAACATGTTTTATAATATCAAATTCAATCACATGCTTATATTCTCTTTTTCGCCTTTGTAGATTTGCGAAATCTCAAACATGGATAAGAATACGCCAAGCATCATATTGGAATCTAATAAACTAATAAGGCTGAACTACCATGATTGGCTTTGTAACCTCAAAATCATTCTTGACTTTGAGAAACGAACATATATCCCAACTCAAAGTCCATCGAATACCACAGATGAGAATGTTGATCAAGAGGCACGTGAAATGTTCACTAAATGGGTAGATGATGACCTCAAAACCTATTGCCTCACTATGGCATCCATGTCCAATGAACTTCAAAAGTCTCATAAGCATATGAAAAATGCTTTTGAGATACATTTACACCTACAAAAATTGTATGGTGTACAAACGAGATATGAGAGGTACATGTACTCAAAGGACCTCTTTTGGGCTAAGATGACGATGGGGTCTAGTGTCCATGATCATGGGCTTAAGATGATTAGGCTTATTGAGAAACTCGCTACTTTGGAATTAGTTATGGACAATAACCTCTATATATATTTGATCCTTCAATCCTTGCTAAGCTCATTTGATCAATTTGTGATGAACTTTAATATGTCTAAACAAGAAGTCACAATCAATGAATTGATCAATATGCTGGTGACAGTTGAGACGACTATGAAAAAGGATAAACCCTTAATGCTTACTTCTTCGTCCAAGCCTGAAGGCTCAAGGGGAAAGAAAAAGGAGGTAAGAAGAAGAAGAGTTCTTCTTAGAAAGGAAATGGGGCATTGAAACCATTCAGAGGGGTCAAGAAGAAAATGAAGGATAAGAAGGATGCCACTTATTTCTACTATGGCGAGATGGTCCATTGGCAGCGAAATTGCAAGGAATATCTTGCAACCTTTAAGAAGGGTAGTACTTTATTGAAGTGCACTTAACTACCAATTCTTCCTTATAGGTATATGATACTGCATGTAGTTCTCACCTTTATAATTCGTTACAGGGTATGGAAAGAAGAAGGAGTCTGAGTGATAAAGATTTGATCCTATGCCTTGGCAATGGAGCAAGAGTTGCGGTCATAGTTGAAGGCATTATGAAGTTAGACTTAAGGGGCTCCTTTATTGTATTAGATCCTTGTTACTATGTACCAACTATTGTGAAGAATATTATTTCACTTCTCATTTTGGATAATGAAAGATTTGATTTTTCAAACTCAAATGGGAAATTGAAAGCAATAAAGAATAGTTCTTTAGTTGCAGTGGCTACACTTAGTAATGAATTATACATTTTGGATTTTCAACCATTACTTATACACATTCAACAAAGTAAAAGAAAATTACAGAACCAAGAAAGTGCCACTTTGTGGCATGCAAGACTTGGACATATTTCCAAGAATAGGATGAACAACATAGAAGCCCTCAAAACACTAAATGTTAGTAGCATAGAGAATTTTCTTACTTGCGAATCTTGTTTAAAAGGACAAATGACCAAAGCTCATTTTGTAAAACAATCGGAGTGAACCACAAATCCATTGTCCTTGATCCATACAGATGTTTTTAGGCTACTAAGTGTAGTACCCCGACCGAGAGATGCCTGCTTCCGATCGAGGTGCTATTCATTTCCAAATCCACAAGTTTTCTAGATAACTGAAAATGAATTTCTCAAAATCTAAAGTATTTAATTTTCACTAAAATATCCATTAGAGGTTCAACTTATAATCAAAATATCATGAATCACACTTAGCACTTTCAATCTATTCATTTATGTCAGTAGTTCAACGAATACAACCATAGGTTTTATTACCTCATATGCCATGCAATTTAGTTTACCTTCATCACTCGTTCTTATATGGGATAAAGAACGAAAGAAAACAATACAAGAACTATAAGTCCGAATGACTTAATGAGTTGTTCCAGCAATAACAACAAAATATCAATTATTCATACATGGTATACAGGAAATAGGCAGGAGTATTCTTATTTTTAGAAAACTGTGAGAGAAGATTTCAATCAAAATTCTAAATGATCTATCTCACTACCGTCCTATACTAGTGATGAGACTTCAAAAAATTTGTTAGCTTTTAAAAGAGATTTAAATCTCAAATATGACCACAGGGGTCGACATGACAATTGAACAATCACTTGATTTTTGTCAAACATAAGAGTTTCAAAGCACAAGTATCAAGCATATCAATTACTTATACAATCTTGCTATTGGTAGTTCTTCAACCTTGTCACTCCACTTTCATAAACATGAAAATCCTTATCCCTCCAAGTTCTGAGTGATTGGCTCAGACATATAAACACACATAAGGAGTGGCTAGTTGTATGCCTGATCTTGCTCATAGACAGCTGCCTCCAACTGGCTATGAGACAGAATTATATATACAACTTGTATGGGTATCAGTTGAAAAACCAGCCACCATTGATTCGTTCCATCCGATCGTCCTTTGAAGTCGATCCCAAGGCCCATCCCCAAGGGTATCAAGTACATTCGTGAATATCATGTAACATGTCCAATAGCATTTCAATTAATATTCCGATTTTCCATGACAAACAAGCGATCATGCAATTAATATCAAGCTCATTTCAAGATAATAATCATGGCAATACTAGAACACATATTTCGAGATCACTTTTAAATTTTCACACATAATCGCCAAATTTTAAATAAAATAACATAAATCATAATCAAACTGGAGCTGTAATTGGTGTAAGGGGAGATGTGTGGTGAACTTCCACAAACATTTTATTTATCAAACTTGTGGAAGCATGATATTTGGTTCATGGATGCAACAACTCAAATTAGGTAGAGGGTTCAAATAAGAACAGCTCAAGAATCACAGGTAAAGAAGAAGAAAAGTCCAGATTGACTGTGAGGAACAATATAAGAATCGAAGGTCAATATGGTTTATGTGAACAATAGTTTTTAACAAAGAAATCGTCAAGCAGAACAAGAGCAACACAAGAATTGAAGGTCAAAATAGCATAGGTGAATAACTAGTTAACAACGAAAGGGTTATCAACAATGATATATTTACTAGTATACATACATAAGATAAGAAATTGCATCTGGCGAGCTAAAGAATTTGAATAAAAATGGCTCAAGAGTTTCAGGAAAGAAGAACAGTTCAGACAGATTATCAGATTCAACACACGAACTAAAGAGTAGCACGAAGCGAACAATCAACAGTTACTGAGTTTCAACACAAACAAGATTAAGCAATAAACAACAAGGATGTATTATGAGTATGTATGCTCTTTTCCCAGCAAAGGAAATTAATTATAAACTCACCAGGCAAATGTAGAGGAATCCCTAGTTATATCGACTCTCAAGTCCTGCTTTCCTAGTCAATCTAAATTCAGAATAAAACAAACTGAGCCAACATTGTATTAACTTCTGATTTATAAATTTATTAGGTTTCTTAGTTAACTCTTTTCGTCTAGTCATAATTTCCTCAATTATTATTTTATACTCATATGTTTAGGATAACAAGCATAATCATTCCTAACTTATTGGATCGATAATCAATTTGTTAAATAATTACTACTACATGCAATGTGGTTAAAGCCTCACTGAAGATCCTAGCAGCAATCTTGATAATCTACTCGAGTTGATTTGGTTCCACTTTATAATAATTATAATGGCAAATGAGTCTAACATAATACAAGCTCATTATATATAGTTTATTCTAGTCACTATTATGCTATAAATATGATTTGTATAAAGCCTAGTCCTTCTAATATGAGGTTTTCAGTCAATCCAACCATATCTTGTTACACTCAGATCATGAATTAAATTCATCTTTCTTGATTTATTAAGTTTAGATTTCATAATTTCATTTCCATTTCATAGTTATAAGATTAATCCATAACTTAAGCCAAACTATATTTTGCGATCTTACCTCATATTACGGTTGGATATTAATTCATAGATCTAATTACATTCAGAAAATTAATCAAATTAAATTTGAATATAATATTTACCTAAATTGGATCGAATTCAGATATAATTTGTCTGAACCCCGCTATGCTGCCGTGCCGCCACCACCAGAGGTAGAGGCTACCACAACCTACAGGTGTGCCTTGACGAGGCGATTAAAAGCCTCAAAATAATTTTAAATTTTAGCATCGGGAAGCCTATTGATTGGCTGCCTAAATAGGCGGCTTTGCCCTAGCACCGTTACAATGCCGCCCATGTCAATTCCTCTACCACTGCTCATTGTTTCACCAAATTGGTCCACCATTATCTTGCTCAAGTAGTTGTGACCAAAACCCCTCTAAGCCTAGCTACATTCCACCACTGGAAACGGTGAAACTGTCACCTCCACTGCGCTCCGCCGTTAATTCTCTTTTATTGACCAATGTCGCGGTTGTTTCTTGGTGTTTCTTATATGGTTTTTCTCATTTCATCTAAGAAAAGCTAAATATGGCATTAGTTTCTAGTTTCACAGTCATTTTTTGGCGATTCGTCATTGGGCTAAGGTCTGGGTCGATTTTGAGAATTTAAATAATTTTCGTCCTTTATCTTATATGTATAAAATATTTTTTAGCTCCTTCATTTTGGCCCCATGGATTTTTGACCGACTTAAATTCCACCTCAAAGTTTCAACCGTTTTGCAATTTGGCCCCAAAACTTTAGTTTGGTCCATAATTTGTTGCACATTGACCTTAAACATTATTAATTATAAGCAATCAATTCCAAATTAATTTATTTTAAAGCCCTCAAACCTTTAATCTCCTCACATTGACCCATAATATTTCTGATTTGGGTGTAATTGGGTCATAAATTTAATTAATATTCAGCCCTTTAACTTTTAATATTTATGTTATTTTAAATTTTATCATGCAATTCAAAATCTGGGATGTTAGACTAAGAGTTAGTGCTAGATGAGGCTATTCTTATTTCATTACCTTCACCGATGATTACATTTAGTTCAAACACATGTATCTTGTGACGTACAAGTTCGAAGCTTTTGAAAAGTTCAAAGAGTATAGGAATGAATGTGAAAAGCAACAAGGATTTCGTATTAAATCTCTTCAATTGAATCGAGGAGGAGAATACTTAAGTACCAAATTCTTAGATTATCTAAAAGAGAATGGAATTCTCTCACAATGGAGTCCACCCGGCACACCCCAATATACTAGAGTAGTCAAAAGGAGAAACAATACCTTTTGGACATGGTACAATCTATGATGAGCTTTACTGATGTGCCTATCTCTTTTTGGGGATTCGCCTTAACAATGGCGGTGAAGATACTAAATATAGTACCTTAAAAGTCAGTATCAAAGACACCACATGAGATGTGATATAGCAAAGCACCCTCTTACTATTATTTAAGAGTTTGGGGGTCTCTCGCATATGTCAAGAGACTAGTGGGAGACAAGTTGGATACGAGATTCACTTTGTGCAAATTTGTGGGATACCCAAAAGAGTCTTTGGGTTATTATTTCTATGATCTCTCGAAACAAAAGGTGTTTGTTTAAAAAAAAGCCACCTTTTGGAAAAGGAGTTTTTATTAGATAGAAAATGTGATATCATTGAACTTGATGAAGTTCAAGGAGTTCAAGATGATCATACTATCCCACAAGTAGTAGAGATAATAGACCATTATGAGCCTAACACAACCTCTTAAAAGGTCGGACCGAATCAAAAAGCAACCCAAAAGGTTTGAATTCCTCCATGAGAAGGGGCAAACGGATAGTAATCCGAAGACTTATGAATAAGCTATGTTGGATATAGATTCGGGACATTGGCTTGAGTCAACAAAATCCAAAATGAGCTCCATGTATTCAAAAAAAGTATGAACTTTAGAAGATCCACCGGAGGGTATAGTACCCATTGGTTGCAAGTGGATCTACAGGCGAAAGATAGGAGTTAATGAAGAGGTGACAACCTTTAAGGCTAGATTAGTTGCAAAAGGTTATACTTAAAGACCCAGTATTGATTTTGAGAAAACTTTTTCACCGATTGCTATGCTTAGGTCTATTAGGATTATGCTTGCCATAGCTTGTTACTATGACTATGATATATGGTAAATGGATGTAAAGATTGATTTTCTCAATGGAAACATTGAAGAAGAAATCTATATGGACCAATAACAAGGTTTTATATCTAAAGGGAGTAAAAAAAAGGTTTCAAACTCTAAAGGTCCATTTGTGGACTAAAGCAAGTATCTCGAAGTTGGAACATACGTTTTGATAAGACAGTCAAATCATTTGGCTTTGTAAAAAATATGTGTGAGCTTTGTGTGTATAAAAGGTTAGTGGGAGTTCGACACAGTTTATTGTACTTTATGTCGATGACATTCTTTTCATTGAAAATGAGAAAGAAGGGTTAGAGTGTACTAAAGCATGGTTATCTTTGCAATTCTCAATTAAAGATTTGGGAAAAGCATCCTTGGTGTTAGGTATACAGAACTATAGAGATCAATCAAAAAGGATGTTGGGACTCTCCCAAACGTCGTACATTGATAAGATACTAAAGATGTTTAGTATGGAAGAATCCAAGAAAGGATTCCTTCCTATGGGACATGATCTCTCCAAGTCTATGGTCCCTAAAATTGAAGACCAGAGAGTAAGTATGTCCTACATACCTTATGCATCCACTATAGGGAGTATATCGTTCAATGTACTAGATCGGATGTAGCACACGCTCTAAGTGTTACGAGATGTTTTCAATCGTACCCTGATGAAAGTCACTGAACGGTTGTAAAACCTATCCTTAGGTATTTGAGAAGAAATAAGGATTCATTTTTAGTTTACGGCAATGGAGAATTGAAACTTTAAAGGTTTTTGGATTCTAATTTCTAATCTAATGAAGATGACCTTAAATCCATCTCAAGATTGATATTTTGCCTTAATAGCAGCGCAATGAGTTGGAAGAGTTCCAAATAAGACACCACGGCCAACTCTACCACTGAAGTGGAATATATAGCAACTTTAGAGATCGCAAAAGAAGGCATTTAGATGAAAAACATCATCCAAGAGTTGGATATAGTGCCTAGCATTGCAGAGTCGATTGTTGTCTTTTGTGACCACAACGAAGTGGTTTCGCAAGCAAAAGAGCTAAGATCTCATTAGTGATCTAAGCACATTTTGAGGTGTTATCATTTGATCCATGAGATCATTGATAGAGGCGACATTTCAGTAGAGAGAGTAGCCTTATAAAAGAATATAGTAGATCTACTAACCAAATCCCTAATGCAAAAAGTCTTGGAATGACATCTTGAGAAGATGGGCCTTATGACTATAGGGAATTGGCTTTAGGGCAAGTGGGAGATTGTTGGAATAGTACGTCCCAAGCCAAATAGATTGATATGTAAAACTACTCTACTTGTGATACAATCTTGATTGAATGATATTCTTATTAAATGGTTGTCTTCATCTTATGCTTTTTATACTTCACTTGCATTTAGTTGAAGCCCTTACATCATATAAGACTATGGAATTTGGTTACACATATGATGGTGATCATAAAATAAGTCTCTAAGATCATGATTTTAAATATTCCAACTTATAGAATATTATGAAAAGGGGCATCTAAGATTCGAATCGGCTTGCACTAATGATGCGTAATCTAAGAGATTGGATATTGCCTCGTTTCATGGGCAATTATGTTAGACATCGATGCATGTTAGTGGCTGTTTATTAGAGAACAAGTTCACTGAAGGCCTACCAAGAGAATCCACTAGATAGCCATAGTGGCATGTCGGTAGTAGCATGTTCTCTAGCTTACAATAGTGCATATAATTAGTCTTTGGACTTGAGGATCCATAATAACCTTGTGTTTAGGTTTTTTATGCTTTGACTTTTCCTTGACCACGTAGTGGATCATACAAGGTTGAGACTGGACATGAGCTACTTAAGTATAGAGGTCTGTGAGATCCAAGATAGGATCCATTTCATCGTTGTTGTGAAGAACAAGTGCATCTTCTATGTATTCTACAATAATCAATTCCAAAAATATCATTGCGCAAGGTAGTATAACAATTGAAAAAGGTGTTTTCCAAAGTTGAGGTCATAAAGGGGAATCAAACATTGGAAGGCTATTAGGGAGTCGACAAATATCTTGCCCTAGGCTTCTTTCGGGAGATAGGAGACGGAATAACCACATTTGCATGGTCAACATAAGCTATAATAGTTCATCATGATATAATTCATTCATCCAATTAGTTGGGCTCCATGGACTTGCTACTAAATATCGACTATAGAGATTGGATACTCTTCAATTAATAGAGATTAATTGAAAGAGTTATTAGTTTAAAAGAATTTAAACTAATGTGAATATTTAATATTCAAAATATCACAATGAGTTATGAGCCCATGTCCAATGAATGGATGAACCTAGTAGGTTACACACAAAAGCCTAAGAAAACTCTTATTTGATAGGAGAGATTTTCTAAAGAATTAGAAAATCTAGTGCTAGGTGTTTTTGGAGAGAAACGGTTGACTAATTTTAATTGGTCATTTTGACTTGATTAATTTAAGTGTTAAATTAATGAAAAATAATTTAAGGAATTAAATTAAGTCAATTAAATTAATTAATTTAATTGGTGCCATATGACAGTTAATTAGTCAAGTTAAATTAATTAAATTGAGAATTTAAGTTTTGGAGGGAAATCAAATGGAAGAGTCCATTTGAATTATGCAAATTGGAATTTCATTTCATGAGATGAAATGTAAATACACATGCACATGCAAATGCAAATGCAAATGCAAATGCACACCCAAGTTGGCAAATTGGCCAACATACATAGAGGGTGCGATGGAAGCATCCAAAAGCTTCCATCCCCTCCTATATATATGCCATGTGGCTGGCCACTTGTACTTGGTTGGCATTTCTCACATTTTCCCTCCAAAGAGTATGGTATAATTCATGTGTTCAATAATCACACAAAAAATTCTTTCATCCATCTCTCCTCCAAAAACCGCCATTCTCCTATCATCAACTTCCTCCTCTCTTCTCTAGCAAAGTGAGGGTGATTGAGAGCTCGTCCTAGGTATGGACTTAACTTTAGAGGCTATACACTTGGGGAACTTAGAAGTTCATTAGTAAACCCTTTGTGGCTGATTTCAGTGGATCGTTTGGACTATCTAGAGGCTGATTTTTTCAATGATTTTTGGTCACAACCTTGCTGTTCCATAGATGAATTGGTGTGCCAATTTTGCTTATTTCTAGATCTTTGGAAGATGAGCAATTAGATCAAACCGTTGATGCTTGTAGATCATCCATTGGAAGAGTCCTTGGAGTGATCTAGTCAAATCCTTTATTTTTATTCACAAAGGTATATTTTTTTGCCTTCTAATCCTTGTTTAGTGCATGATTTTGATCCTTGTGAAAGAGATGATTGGTTTTATTTTTGCAAATTTTGGTTTTAATATTTGGATCTCAATCTATTTCCATATTTCAAGTGGTATCAGAGCCATTTTCATGCCTATATAAGGATTTTACTGAATTGATTCATTTGATGAATTGACTCTAGATCTCCAAATACTTAATTCAATTGACGAATTTGAGTGTTTGGATAATTTTTATGTGTTGGATTGAAATATTCAATATGTGTTTAAAGTGTTATTTCATATATTGGCATGATTTTGATTCAAATCTTATTATGTTAAATGTTGATTTAGCATTGGATGATGTTATATGTTGATATGACATGTTAATTATAGCTGTAATGTGTTTTGGATATTTTTGGATCCAATTAGATTGGAGTTAACTGGAGATTTTTGAAAAATATTGATTCTCACTTAGATTTGATTTTTGAAGCATATTTGAGCACTTTAATTTCCAATTTTTAAAGTGTTTAGAATCTAAAAATTTGTCAAAACGTGTGCGAAATGATGATATGGAGGTGTCCTAATGATTGGAGAAGGCAAAAACATAAAATAGCACTAAATGGTGCCAAAGGCACCTAGCCAGTAGGGCAGCCGCTAGGATGTCGGACCACGGGAGCGCAACGGGCGCTTGGCCAGGCGGTCAGGTGGTAGCCTACTGAGAGGCTGTCCAAGCACCACTTTAGTGCAATTTTTGGTTTTTGGCCTCTTAATTCTTCATTATTCCATATGATTTTGATGCACAAAAGTTGTAAAAGTGATTCAAAATAATGTTGGACATTTTTTATTGCTTTTAAAGTCAAGTTTAAGTTAGTCATCAATTTGGTGCAAAAATGAAATGCATAAAGAGTTGTGCTTATTTTTGCCTAATAATTAATTGTTTGTGAGATAAGCATTTAATTAGTGAAATTGAATGTCAATTCTTGTTTATTGTTCATTTAATTGTTGAATGGATGATGAATGAATGGGGATGAACATGAGCCTTTAAATTGATTTTATTTGTTTCAAAGTTGTTTGAAAAGGGTTGTATTAAATAGGAGCTTGCATTTCTCTTGATTTTCTACCTTGTAGATGTTATGAGAGTAAAACTCTAGGGGAGAGGATTTTTTTTCTCTTGTAAATGTTGCAAGGAGACAAAGAAGGCCATGAGGATCAAGGAGGCTTGAAGACCCATGAATGTATGAGATACATTTATGTAATAGATAGGATTTAATCAACCCACTTAAAATCAATTAAATAGTACACCTTTGTAGATTTGCGAAATCTCAAACATGGCTAAGAATCTACTAAGCATTATATTGGAATCTAATAAATTGTATTGACATGGTAAGCATAAGGTGTAATGGTTCATCATGATATAATTCATTCATCCAATTAGTTGGGCTCAGCTTGTTACTAGACATCAACCTTGGAGATTGAGTACTCTTCAATTAATGGAGATTAATTGAAAAGAGTTATTAGTTTAAAAGAGTTTAAATAAATATGAATATTTCAATATCCAAAATATCATAATGAGTTGTGAGCCATGCCCAATGAATGGATGTACCTAATGGGTCACACACAAAAGTCTAAGGAAACTCTTATTTGATAGGAAGAATTTTCTAAAGAGTTAGAAAATCTAGTGCTAGGCATTTTTGGAGAAAAACAATTGTCTAATTTTAATTGGTCATGTTGGCTTGATTAATTTAAGTCTTAGACTAATCAAAATAATTGACGGAGTTAAATTAAGCCAATTAAACTAAGGTGTTAATTTAATTGGTGACATATAACAATTAATTAGTCAAGTTAAATTAAGGGGTTAAGTTAACTCTGGTTAACTTAAAGAGTTAAGTTAATTAATTTAAGAAGTTAAGTTAAATTAATTAAATTAAATAGTTAATTTAATTAAATTGAGAATTTAAGTTTTGGAGGAAAATCAAATGGAAGAGTCTATTTGAATTATACAAGTTGGCATTTCATTTCATGAGATGAAATGTAAATGCTCATGCACAAGCAAATGAGTGCATAAGTTGGCAAATTGGCCAACATGCATGGAAGGTGTGATGGAAGCAACCAAAAGCTTCCATCCCCTCCTATATATATGCCATGTGGCTGGCTACTTGTGCTTGGTTGGCATTCCTCACATTTCCCCTCCAAAAAGTGTGGTATAATTCATGTACCAAAAATTCTCTCCTCGCTCTCATCCAAAAACCGCCATTCTCCTATCATCACCTTCATCCTCTCTTCTCTAGCAAAGTGAGGTTAATTGAGAGCTTGTCCTAGGTGTGTGGACTTAACATTAGAGGTTCAACACTTGAGGAACTTAGAAGTTCATTAGTGAACCGTTTTGTGGCTGATTTCGGTGGATCATTTGGACGATCTAGAGGCTAATTTTTTAATAATTTTTGGTCACAACCTTTCTGTTCCTAAGGTGAATTAGTGTGCCAAATTTGCCAATTTTTGGAGCTTTGGAAGGGGAGCAATTGAATCAAACCATTGGTGCTTGTAGGTCATCCATTGAAAAAGTCCTTAGAGTGATCTAGTCAAATCATTTGTTTTCATTCACAAAGGTAAATTTTCTGCCTTCTAATCCTCATTTAGTGCATGATGTTGATCCTTGGGAATGAGATGATTGGTTTTATTTTTTTCCTATTTTGGTTTTAATATTTGGATCCAATCTATCTCCATCTTTCAATTGACTATGTGTAAACATAATTGAATAAATAAAACTTCCTTAGGCAGAAAGAAGTGAATTTCAATAACACTAAAGGAGGTGAAAAAGCATCCGGCCACACTTGGCCACATGAAGGGAAAACAAAACTAAGAACGAGCTGAACAATTACGTATACAAAAATAAAAATGTTAAGTATTCCTAAACAAAAGAAAAGGCAAAGAGTAAACAATAACTCTTCTACTTTTGCGGAGCTGCATCACCCAAGCCCTCCAGCATGGGGTTAGCGCCAGCCTTCAAAGCCTTGCTAGACTCTTTAATAGAAAGGTTAACTAGAATTTTGGGATCAAGCAGCAAGAAGTCCTTAATAGGATATCTCTCCATCTCAATAAGCACGTGGCAACAATCCTAGATAGTTTGCTCATAAATTACCATCGTCTCTACCTCAACCGCATCAAATAACTCATTTGAACCCTTGAATTCTTTGACTGCATCCTCGCGAGCGGCATTGATAAGCGTCTTCCCAGCTGAAGAGTATAAGAACTTCTTCCTAATCTTTGCTTCCTTTCGGTAACACGCTTTCAATTGTTCATGCCCCTTAAGTAGCTGATGGTATGCAAAACAAATTGTGCGACTAGTCATGCAAGTGCACATTTCGTGACAAGTAATAAAGTGATGAGAGAGTGTCGATCCCATGGGGAACTAAACTATTTGCTACTAATATTAATTTATCATTATTTTATTTAAATAAAATCAATTGTGTTGAGAATAAAATTTAAACTATGAAAATAGAAAAAAATTGTACTGATTAAGTTTTTCTATCAAGATGTGAAGTCAATTGTGATTTCCTCAAACGAATTGGTTGAGTACATAACTTCTCATCGTAAAATTAATAACAAGTTATTTTTTTAGTCTTATGTAATTGCATGGTTCTTTCGAGTTTCCCGCAATCAAATGCCTAATTAATTCGATTCAATATATACCTATGCGAATTAACTAAATTATGGATGGGGTTGTACCACTTAACTAACTACCTAAGGGAAGCATGTCTATTATACTCACAAATTAATTAATTCATCTACTTGAATAATTAATCCCTAGATTTTCCTTTCGAAGATTTCTCTAGGGTTTAAAGATGCACTTGATTGTTGAATGGACAATTAAATAAAAAAATAACATAATAGAAGAAATAACTTAAAATGCTACCAAATTCATTAAAGAAAATCATGCATTCATTGAAAAGAATCCATCATAATCCTAAAATAATGAATTAATTATGATTGAATTGTCAAGCAAAATATGATCAAAATCAAATATCGCATCAAATTCAGAATTAAAAGAGATTCAAAGGGAGAAGAGAAAGCTCTATCTCCAGGTGAATTTGATCTCCATTTTGTCCTCCTTTGAATCCCAAATTATCACGAATCTATTAATCTCCAAAATAGAAAATCAAAATTAATCCCTTAATTAAGTGTTTGAAATGCCTATTTATGCTGATTAACAGAGTCTCCTAAATAGATTAGGGCTTGAATGGAAAAAAAAAAAAATTCTTTTGCTTGTCCTTAATTAAATTATAAGATGTCATCATACCAGCATTCCCACCAACTTCTGCTAATTTGTCCCTTTTAGTAATTCCTCAACTCGTGTTCCTGCAATTTTAAATTTTCACCAATTAGAAAAGGGAATTATAATTTTTTAAATAAGAGAATTATTTGTTAAGTTCTAAACATGATATTAAAATTAATACTAACAAGGACTTAACAACAGCTTCGCGATCCCTTCCTTCTTCTAGGGCTACTGCTGAGCAAATCTAGCAACCTCTTTGTTGAGTCGAGATATCATTGCAGGTGCCTCCTCTACCCAACAAGACATCTGTATGACTAGTTCCAAGCTTGCACTAAAAGGAACAGAAAGCATGATGAGCAAATAACTATATATGACTACAAGAAAAACACATATGTAGAACAAACTAAGTAGTGAAATGAACACTTACTCAAGCAAAGTCTCTAAGGGCAAGCTTGGTCAATTGGAAAGAAAAGAATATCTCTAACTTTCTCTAATTATACTCACTCAGTCCATCTTCCAAAGTGTTAATATTGAAACCAGTCTCATCTATATCCTAATGAGAGTTAATGCCGTAACTCTGGCGTAAGCCATAATGAAACAATCCTTTACCTCACCGATGATGAAAAGGGAAAGAAGGCTACATACTAGTATCTCCTATAGCTGATCTTCTCACACGCTTCCTAACTAATTCGTAGATCATCTCTTTAGGAACTTATCCTACACCAACCTGACGCGTCACCAAAGACGATTGAGTGTGCACATTATTTGATGCTATAAGGAGAGCTCAAACGTCACCTAGTTGGCAATGCCTCCTTATGGCGTTGCTTCGCTATATGCCTTTCATGTGAACCTCCATTTGCCTTCTTAATGCAGATCCTTGCTAAGTCAATTTTCTTACCTACTGAAGGATAAAGAAAGTGAAAATAAGTTTGAGTGCTAAAGAGAATGCAAAAAAAAAAAATGAACAAAATATTAACAAAGCACAGGCAACAATAGCCAAAAAAGAAGAAATTAAACTAAGTACCTGTATGTGGGAAATATGTAAGTCACATTAAATGGAGACTCAAATAAGCCAGCCTTCTCGAAACTCTGTAAAGGTCAGATGAACCTTACCCAAATGTACTGATGATGGTGAACTATTACCACACATAGGAAATAACCTGACTCTAGTCTCACACAAAGAAAAACCTCTCCTTTCAAGGTTCTCACAAGGAAGGTAAACCACCTAAAAACCTACTATTGGGTTTGGGAAAGACATGAAAGAAAGATTTTTTAGGCACCTTACACATGCCAAACAAGGAATAAAAATCACCTAAGCAAATGGGAAGACCTAAATCCGCTAACTAGTACTAAAATCCCACGAAGTATGCAAAGAAATTAGGGACAAACTAACTCACAATGATCTGGTAGTAGATAGAATCCACAACTTACTAATTGCTGAATACTGAGAAGTATCTTTTAGGTTATAACACCATATTATCATTCGGCGAAAGCAGGCCAAACTTAAGTTCATCAGAAACACAAATCTTACACCTTAAGATTTCTAACTCCTTAGGCAAAAGCAAATAAGAAATTTCCATGACTTCAACAAAACTACAATCAATGATAGGAGTATCCCGGAACCCTTCGTTGGAAAAACCCTCCGCTTCAAACTTAAAATTAAACTCTGATGCAAAAATAATTTAAGAATAGAAAGATGATCATTTAACTCTTAAGACATAATTCGATGAACTAACACTAGATCAGACGATGCACCTAAAAGATGGCTCACAAATTTAGAGAACATGGCGACACTACAAGGAGGATGACCCCCATGAACTCAGATAAATTTGGATAGTCCGTGACCACCGAGGTGGCGCCCATCATGGTGGCCGTTAGCGTTAGCAATGCATCGCTTGTGTTGGCCATCCACACCACATCAAAGTGAATGCCCCATGATTTCCCAAGAGCGGGTGCCACTATTAAGAGTCTAGTGAGTGGCTATCCTAAGTGTTGCAGACGTTTGATTAGTTGTGGCCGTGCCAGCAGCCTGGATGGCTCCTATGCGACAGCATTGCTACCACCACCACCTCTCACTTTTGCAGATTTTGACTTAGTTTAGAACTTAACTCAAATTGGGTCCTACTTCCTAACATCAAGCTCTTGACACATGATATAACTCAATTTGGAGAACCTCAAAAAATTTTATTGGCTCTAGGGAGTTGGGTAAAAATTTGCAAAAAATGAGACAAAGTAAATATAAGGAAAAGACAAAGTATAGGAGAAGAAACTTGAGAACTCATCTCAAAACTTCTCCTAAAAGCCTTCTCTCCACTATCTCAAACTTGCCAAGATTTTGCTAAATCAATAGACAAAAACAAAGCAAACTTCCTAAAAACTTGCCACACTTTGAAAACTAAAGGACCTCAACTTAGACGTAAGTTGGATCCATTCCAATTCCCACACAAAATGCAATAATAAAAATTAATTAATTGATTGCCTTATTATAATAAATTAAGGTAAGATAAAATTAAAATCAAATCTTACGTTATATTTTCCATATGAAAATAATAATATTTCTAAATTAAAAATAGTGGGGCTTGATAATATGATGAATTAAGTCTCTAACGATAAAAAAGTAAGAACGAACTAAAAAATCCAATTAATTAAATAACAAATGAATAAAAAGGCCAGAGAGCCTAATTGATTAAGCCTTCAAAAAGTGCATCTAGATTTTAGTGGGCTGAAGCCTGCTGGGGGGGGGGGGGACTATAAATACTAAGAGCCCACTTGTTTTCATTTTCTACACCCATTTTCATTTTCTCCTCAAAATGAAAATAAAAAAACTATCACTATCTACACCATTTTCTCAAATATTTTCATTTTCAAAACATTCTTTATTATCTTCTCTCTCCACTTTCATCCCTCTTTTCGACCCTTATAATTACCTTAATCATTTTTTATCTTCCCAATATTTTTCATACACCATTCACCACAAAATATTATAAATTAAAATTAAAATTATAATATTATTTTTTTCAAACAATCACACATCACATCATCAATTCAAATTCAAAATCTACACAACTTTTAATACAAAACACCCAACATTCAAATACATTTCATTTTCATACCTATATAAACCTATAATTTTCTACAACACATCCAAATAAAATTTCATTTTCAAATTCAACTATTCTAACTAATTTTTCTCTTTCCATTTTCACTTGAAAATGAAAATGCCCTCTAAAAATGAAACCAAACGACCCCTAAATCCCAAAGCAAATTGAGCATGAAAAATCTCTGAAAGAATTGAGAGCTCAAATTTTGTGCTTCGCATTCGAGAGAAAAGAACTCCTAAACTTTGCTGATTTTCAAGAAGAGCCCTATATCTCTCCTAAACTTTGCTGATTTTCAAGAAGAGCCCTATATCTATTATCAAGCAGCATCACTAATTAAATTATTTCCTCACAGTGAAAAAACAAAAAGAAAAAAAGCAGAACATTTAAGCTAAATCAATCCAAATTGCCTGCCTCTTTCTGTCAGTTAGTAAGAGAATAGATAAAATTTTTGCCTCGCTATCTACCGTACTAAGCCACAGTGAAATCAATAATAAAATGATTCAAATACCTCAAAATGAAATTCCTTATTTAAGTTAGTAATCTAATATGCTTACAGATATTCCAAGTAATATTGAAATCGAATAATTGCTTGGATTACATATGAATTAAATAGAAAACTTATTAAAAACATAAACTATGAAAAAAAGGCAAAAACAAAATTATCACATTGTTAAGAATTTTACTATTACCAAATGTTTTGTATTTTAAAATTTTTTTATAGACATCATCAAACATAATATTCTCACCCTAATGCTTAAAAAACAAACAAACACCAAATTAGACGTAAAAAATCAAAAACCAGATCCATAAACGGAAGAAACACAAATTTTTTAAGGGAAAAGGCCTATTCGACGTAGCACATTACAAGACAAAAGAAAAAAAAAAAAACATAGAGTAAAAAAAATACTTTTCCACTATATTTAGTTTAATAATTTTCACAAGGAAAAAAAAATATTAGGAAAAAGGAAAGGAAAGCAAAGAAATATAAAGTTTCAAATTTGTTTAATTGTTAAAGAAAATAATGAAGAAAGGAATGAGGAAAAGAGGAGTAATAAAAGTGTAGGAGAATGAGAGAGAGTACATCAATGCTATTTCCCTCATAATTTTGTGAGGGAAAGTTATTTTCCTCAAATACACTATATTTTTATTCAAATTTTCTTTCTTTAGTAATTTTCTTATGAATCAAACAACTAAAAGTATTTTTCTTAACCTGTTTTTTTTTTTGTTTGTTTGTTTTTCCTCATCAAAAATCCATGAATCAAACATAGCATTAACTTAAGTGGAATAGCTTTTCCTGCCCAAATGAAACCAAGAACTGAAGGAAGAAAGGAAGAAGGATAGGATATGCACAACGGTGGTTAGCCGGCGCAAATCCAATGCTCGAGTGGACGTGTGGAAAAGAATGAGGAAAAATAAATATCAAAAGAAAAAAGAAAAGTGGGAAGATCCTATTCATGTACTGTAGCAGATGTAGCAGTAAGCCAGTAATAAAAATAATATATAGTTTGTTTTGATAAAAATTCAAAATTGGACCACATCAGAGAGGCGGAAACATTGGAAAATGGAAACTTGAGAGCCGGAAGATTAAATTAGGCGCGAATGGCTGTGCTCCGTCAGACCGTAGATGCTAGCCATTCCAACGGTCAGGATTGCCCCTTAGTCGTAACCAGAAAAATTAGAATTTCAAGCTGATTTATCCGAACAATGAGGAAAAGAGATAGAGGGACCAATAACAGAAAAACAGAAACAAAATCAAAAGTAAATCTACGTACAAGCACAAATCAAAGGCAACAAAAACAGGAAGAAGAAGATTCTTCCTTTCTCTCGTACCCTTGCTCCCTCAAGTAAGTTCTTTTTGTTTTTTTTTTAACCTTTTCTTTTCTTTTCTTTTCTTTTCTTTTTTCCTTTTTTGGTTTCTCTCTGCTAATAAATTGTCATTATTCATTCGTGTGCGTTTTTGTATGTATATGTATTTGTAAGTATAATTTCGTGTTTCTTTCTTTCTTTTCTTTTCTTTTTTTTTTTCCTTGTTTTGTTTTAATGTATTAGAGTTGGATTTTCTGGGAATGGAAAGGACCAGATGCTGGATCAATTTTTTCTTTTTTTCTTATTTTTTTATTTGCGATTATTTGTTCATTTTTTGTTGCATAACGGAAATTATCTATTTTTTTTTTCCTTTGTTTTCCTTTATCAATCCTAATTCCAATTCTTATTTATTGATATTGTCCTTTATATGTAACCAAGTAAAACATTTTGTTAAAGTTGAACAATTGGTCAATTAATTCCCTGTCAGTTTAGCATTTTAAGAATTAGGAAACGGATTTGAGAGACGTGAGGGAGGAATTAGTGAGAATGATAATGATATTCGGAATATTTTGGATGAGGGAAGCAGTGCCATTACAGATGACAGATTTTTGAATTATGTGTAGTCCAGTATGAATTGGTGTGAGTGATCACCACTGTCTCACAAGACAGAATTTAGCTGTTAATTTGAGGCTGACCATTCTCAGAGCTGCCTGAGTCAACCAATACTTGAATGGTTAGCAAGGACAATAAAAGTTGGTTGATAGCGATACAGAATGGGAGCAAGCCTGGAAGTTATTCAAATAGTACGGATCTTCCCATCTGATTTTCTCGTCGAGTTGATCATCATAAACTCAAGTTGATCTCTGTTGATCATGATTGTCCCAAGGAAGTAGCAGCAAGTCATTGCTTTCTATTTATTTATTTGAAACAAAAATAGGCAGATGGGAAAAAAATGTTTTGTTAGCCAGTTCTCATTCGAAAGGAGGTGTTACTTGGCATCTATAGTGTCTATAAACTATCTCAAGGAAACTGAATCCTGGCCTTGTCATCAAAGTGAAGTGCAATTTTCTTTCTTTCTTCTGTCTTCTGCTTTTTGTCAGATGGAATTTTGATTCCTTATATACTGAATATAGAAATGGCCGTTCAGATTTGACTTTTTACTTCCCCTCCTCACAATTCTAGCATGTTGTCAGTTGGGAACATTGAAGCTTCTCTGTATGATTTGTTTTTCCCCCTCAAACCCCCTAACTATTAATCTTATTCCTGTGTTATCTCATCTATCATCATCTTGCCACTTAAATAAATGAAGATCAAGAAATAAAGAGGAAAAGGATAAACGATTATAAGAAAAGCTTTGTGTACTAGTTATGTATATATACTTTTGACAGCTTCTGCAGGGCTAGAGAGGGGAAGGGGTTGGGGCCTCGGATGGCGACCCAACCTGAGAAATTTTCTGTTGATTTCATCATGGGAGGGACAGCAGCAGCTGCAGCTAAAAGTGCTGCAGCACCAATTGAGAGAGTGAAGCTTTTGTTGCAGAATCAAGGAGAGTTAATGAAGAGAGGACAGCTTCAAAGACCTTATGTGGGTGTCGGCGATTGCTTCAAGAGGGTCTTCAGAGAGGAGGGAATTTTGTCCTTTTGGCGGGGAAACCAGGCCAATGTTATGAGATATTTTCCCACTCAGGTAGGCTTTTTACTTCACGTTGCTTTTGGCTCTGTCTAATTTTTCCAAAAATTTCACATTTTTTGATTAGCAAGGAGCTACTCTTGCATCAAACTCATTGTCTAGCTCTAATTTGATTTATATTATGTTGGAATTTGTTAAATACTTCCTGATCAGGAGATGCTTGTTTATGGTGTTATTTAAATTCTCTGGTTTAACATTATAGCTATTATTCTACCCTTCTATAAATTGCTTTGCATGGGAATACTGGATAGGTGTAAAGGAACTACAATTCAATACTTGATTTGGCTGATGGGCATATGATGATGTGAGATACACGTCCTTTATGCTCCTACTCTTTTCATTGGTTTATGAGAAGTAATTCTCCCTTTCCTGAAATAGTTGTCAGTTTCTGAAAGTACCCAAAGTTGTAAGTTTATTGTATGACTGAGTAACTTCTTAACATTTACTTTTCTGGGTAAGTTTAGGATAAATGAGGTTCCAACCTTTTCAATTGTTACCTAAACTTTCGAGCCTAGGATCACTAATTCCTTTTTGTTTAACTAAAGATGACGGTATTGATGGATATGGTATTTGCCCGAATGAAGAACTCAAAGATTTTACCAATGGAAATAGCCACATGTGACATCGTTAATCTATATTATTATTTCTCAAGCTTGCAGGCATTAGAAGACCCCCTTTTTCTTTTTTTTTTTGGTATTTTAATGAAATGATTGAAATAATCCCATCTAAGAAGAGAATATAAAGGTAGTGTTGTCTTCTCTCCTTTCTCATCTCTGAAGATTTTCTCTTTCTCTCTCTAATTTTTTCATTTTTCCTTTTTTCTTCAGTTCATATTAACTTGATCGTGATTTTTTCTTCCACATATCACAATCCAAACAAAACATTAAATAATTAAAAATCCATAGAATCATACAAAAAGGTACACTAGTAATTGCATTATGTAGCACACTGGTTCTTCCTGGTCTGTGGAAATCTGGTAAGCAATTTAAGAGTTATTAGATGTGGGCTTGAATTTGATTTGGGTTTTATAATTTTGTGTGAAGATAAAATGGTATGAAATAAACAATTCTCAAGACTTAAATCTCTTTGACTTCCAAATCTTTCTTGCTTCCACCTGCTGTCCTCTTTTGCTCCCTATTGGTCTCTCTGCCATCTCTTGTCTATCCCATTATTTTGTTCTCCATATAAGCCCTCTCTCTTCAAGAATTTCCCATTGATGCATTTTAAAAAGAAAAAAAGTCTTGAATTAGAAAGGAAAAAAGAATTGAGTGAAGGAAAATAGAAAAAAAGAAAAATGAGAGAAAAATAAATGATGATGGGGAGAAATTTATTAATAATTATATGCAAAATTAAATCTTATTAATGTAGAAAGCATATCCTTTTTTGATATTTTAATCCTACAGTACTGAAAAAGGTACTTGAGCAAATTATTGTTCTACAAGCAAGAATGATATTAGTCTACTACATATTTGAAGGGGCCAAAGAAAACCACCAACAGCTAATTTTTTGGCCTAAAACGACTATTGTTTCCATGTAATGCAGTAATGTGTACATTTTGGGAATAGTATTGTGAATTATTTATTTATTTATTTAATTATCTCATTTATATCCTTTGTAAGTTCTAAATCGTACCAAGAGTGAGAGATGGTGGTTGGGTTAGAGTTAATATAGAAAGTTCTCTAAAAATTTTCATTGACATCATCATTTTTGTCCAAAATCCTAACAACAGGAAAAATATAGTAATTGTGGTAATTTTAGAGGGAAGGTTTCTGTATTATGAAAGATGGAGAGATGAAGTTGGTAATTTAGCAATTTCAAAAGAGAGGTAAGTGTAGCCAACCCTATAATATATATGCATATGTTTAATGGGTTATTAAAAAATGCATGCGTACATATATAATAGTGGGTTATATAGTCTCCCCTATAGTTTGAAAGAAGGTTTTGAGTTATTGAAAAGGTAAAGCTGCATAATATTGGATTAGCTGCTCAAAACGAAATCTATAATTATAAACTTTTTAAGTAAACTGAAAACAAAAAACAAATTATTATTATTATTATTTACTTGTCTTTATGGACTTTATTATATGGGCCCAAACTGTAAATATATATTTATATATAGAGTAAAAAAATTCATTTAGGCTCGCGAACTTTTCGAGTTGAATATTATTAAGTTTGGTTAACAAGCTTGAGCTCGGGTTTTCTTTATGGACTTTATTATATGGGCCCAAACTGTAAATATATATTTATATATATAGTAAACAAACTCGATTAGGCTCGCGAACTTTTCGAGTTAAATACTATTGAGCTCGGTTAATGAGCTTGAGCTCGGGTTTGGCTTCGGCTTGAAAAGATAGAGTCGAATACGAGCTTTCATCGAGCTAAACCCGAAACGTTTGAGAATCATCTTATCTCATTTACACCCCTATATTGGATACCTATTTTGAAAATTTGGCTTCTGTAACTGTTATCTAGATTTAGAAATGATGTTTTTCTTTTTTTTTTTTTCTCGGTTTACTCATTCTGATGGTTTATGAGCACATTTACCACATAGTAAAAGTCATATGTGAGAATGGCTTTGTTCTGAACCAGAAGCAAAGCAAATACATCCACTGAAGAGTTTGAGTCATTTAGACTTCCTCCTGTAGTATCTTTCTGTAACATGCATGCAGTTATTTTTATACATTCTAGTAACTTTTAAATATTTAGTTATCACACTTCCACCTCGTTCAATCCTCTAGTGCACTGACAATGCACAGATGTGAATAGTTTCAACTCTTTTGAATCTCTTTTATAACCAATCTACAATTGCTTATGATCTTTATACAGAAGAAAGACCTAAATAAATCTGGGTAATTAAAGAGTAAGGCTTCTGGATGTAAATATTTGTAGACGACCTCTACTATTTTTCAGGAACACCAGTAAAATGCATAGATAACTCAAACCAGTAATCAATTACTCAAAATCTGTATACTTGAAACCTAAATTTGTACTTCTAAGTGCAAGAAAATATGGAAGTTACGGCAGAGAATTGAGATTGTTGTAGACCAATTCTTCAATTTTTTAGTCAGAAACAAAGTCAACTTTGGCAACACAAGTGGTTGATAAATTCTTCAATCATTGAATTGATTTGATATAAACAATTCAAGGATAAAAATATATATGTATGTATTGAACATTAATATCTTACAATTGGACCCCTTAAAAAATGCAATTCATTTTTAACAAGGCTTTTGAGTTTGGTACATTTATTTAGGGCATCCTTAATATCTGAAAAGGTTAAAAAGTGGGGTCAAGCAATAGAAAATTTAAATATTTGTATGATAACAATATAACTTTCCATTCAAAACCTTGATGGAAGGGGAAGTCGGGTAAATGTCTAAAGCTTGGAGGGAAGGGTATGGTAATTTTAGAAGGGGGAGGATACAAGCAGTAATTTTAGCTATTTTTTGGTGGAGTTTGATGTAATTAACCATATATCCTTGATGAACTATGCGTATATCTTCGTGTTTTTAGATGTCTGAAGAAGCGATGGTCTTTGGGTCTTAGGTTTTGTAGTAGCTCAATTTCCTTGTTTGGTGGAAAGCTTAACTCATGATGTTTATGGTGCTATGTGATTGAATGCATGGCATTTAGCCCGAAAGAAGTGATGAATGTTAACCATGTACTGTGCTCCTGCTAAACCTGCTGTGGCTATAAACCCTCTTGTCTTTTGGAGAATCTTAATCATGGAATGGATTATTCAAGCAGCAACCATGTATAATTGAACACCTGTGATAACAAATGGGATCCCATTTTTCTCATCTTCACTTGTACTTTCATGCAAAAAAAAAAAAAAAAAAGGAAGAGAGCCAGATATTTTTAAACCACATTTTTTGAAATACAAAAAAGTATGTAATTCTGGCGCGTCCCGTGCACAGGTGTTTTGTCAAATAAATATTCTCTGATTTTTGTATTGTAAAAAGGATTTAGTTAAAAAAGAAAAAAGTTTAACTTGTTTTGGTTTTGTAATCAGTTTTTGCTGAGGATTTATTGTTTTAATTGTCTACAGGCTTTCAATTTCGCATTTAAAGGTTATTTCAAAAGCCTTTTTGGATGTTCTAAAGAGAAAGATGGATATTTAAGGTGGTTTGCTGGAAATGTTGCTTCTGGAAGTGCTGCAGGAGCAATCACTTCTTTATTTCTTTATCATCTAGATTATGCAAGGACTCGATTGGCTACAGATGCTCGGCAGTGCCCTATCAATGGTCAACACCAATATAAGGGGCTAATAGATGTATATGGAAAAACCTTGTCCACTGATGGGATCACTGGATTGTATCGGGGTTTTGGGGTTTCAATCTTGGGAATAACTCTTTATCGAGGAATGTACTTTGGGATATACGACACCATGAAACCTATTGTTTTGGTTGGACCATTTCAGGTAAATGGCTTTCGTTTTTGTATCATTTTGATTTTCCCTCTTTAGGGTGCAATTGATATCTGTTCATTGTATAAGGCTGGGTGTAAGGATTTATGCCATATGGAAGCTTGTGTGCACTAAGCAACCTGATAGTTAACTCATTCTAAGAATTGCATGAAACTATCTGATTTGTATGACTTTTAAAATGAATTTGCACAATGACCAGATACTCACCATGGCAAATTCAGATGAGAAGAGAAGCTTACTCTGAATGTTGAATGGTCACTATGTCATAATGTTGCCTCACATTTGTTTCATTTGTTTTATGTCTTTATTTATTCTTTGTTCATCATGATCTTTATACAACTAGTTCATAAAGAGGGCTTAACAACTATAATTTGCAGGACAACTTTTTTGCTAGCTTTTTCCTAGGCTGGAGTGTGACCACTGTTTCTGGGGTTTGTGCCTATCCATTTGACACTGTACGAAGGAGAATGATGCTGACCTCTGGACAGCCAGTGAAATATCGCAACTCCATGCATGCGTTTCTTGAAATTACTCGCATTGAAGGTTTTGCTGCACTGTTTAGAGGAGTCACAGCTAATATGCTACTTGGTATTGCTGGGGCTGGAGTACTTGCCGGATATGATCAACTGTGTAGAATTGTATACAGACCTCATTATAGCTTCTACCCTCAGAAAGCCTTCAAATGAGCCTGATTTTCACGGACTTGAGTGTATTGTAACCAGTACCAAGATGGACAAATTATAGGATGGTATGTTGTCGAAAATCCCATACAAAAGGGGACTTAATCCTCTGTGTTGGACTGCAGAAATAAAAATGCTGAAGATGCATACTGAAATGTTAAAGGACCTCTGCGCTCGGACGACAATAGAAGATTTAAACACCTTCATAGAACTCAAGCGTATTGGGTACAGCTTTCCAGCGGAAGAATCCTGGGGAACTTTACTTGGTTGCCGATTCAAGTGAAGAGCCATTTAATAACTTGTTCATATCTAGATGAAAAAAAACCCATTAGAGCGACAGTTCAGCTCTGTATTCAGTACAGCTAATTAACTGCAAATATATATTAATTGATTATCTCTTTGGGTTCGAATTGCAAGTTCTCTTAACTGACTTGTATCCTTCCCTTTTGACTGGAATTTTGGCTGTCTGAGGCTATCCATTGTCACAAGAGGACGCTGAATTGCCTCAAAAAATTTAATGAGTAAACAATGGTATTATATTTGCTGCTTTGTCAATAAGCTTCTTATTTCACAATTGTGTCTCATTCACAATTGACCTAAATTACTGTGTAAAACTACACCCTGCATAAGAACATTTGTGGTGTGCTTTCCTCTTTTTACTTTGCTTGAACTTTATTTTTCATCATTTCTTACCCTGCTGCTTGCCTGTTTTAACATTGTCTCACTTGCTCTTGCAGTGTTCTTGGCTAATCAGGATGCACATTACTGGATATAAGGTACACGACTGACAACTTGAATTCCTTTGATTTTCTTTAGAACAAAAAATAAAATTTTTATCCAGGGAAATTCTGTGTCAGAAAAATAGAGTAATTATTAATCAAATTGATTGTCTTCCTTTTATGCTTTATACAATTGATTTCATCTTGGGTAACTCACACATGGAACTAGATGCTCATTGCCCCCAAACATTCATATGCTTATGGTAGCTCAGCTCAAATTACCTACATAACAATCTTACTAAGCCAAAAGCCAAAAGTTCTTTTGACGTTTTGTGGTAATCAAATATCCTCCATATCTCTGGTTTTTCCTTCTCACTGCAATTGTCATGCAATAAGCATTTTGGATGCAGTAATCCACAACCCTGCTCCGACTTCTTTTTCTCGGCCAGATCATCTGCAGGCGCCATAGCAATGATTGCTTTTGTTGTCCCAAAACCAGCAGTGAGACCCTTAGTTGCTTTGCTGCTTCAACTATTATCACTCCCCTTTCCTTTCCTTGTCGTATCGCAGTCTCAACATGCACCTAGTTCATGTTAAAGGAAAGCATTAGAATTTTACTACTCATGTACCCTTAAAAGCATCTCCTATCGGTTATTAGCAGGCAATAATTCTTTTCTGGGACTATGAAATACTTGGTCTAATTCTCTGTCAAGAAGGAAACTTGCAGGGTGGGAAATTGTAATCTAAACTTTCAACTCACCTCAGGTCTTCTCAGTTGACAAATATTTTTTGTGGCTTGAAGAAGATCATATGCCTTCTGATCCACTTCTCCATTAGTTTTTCCATCTGGAACATGGAACATTATGTCTGATAAGAGCTGGATAGCTGGAAACAACATGATTATACTCGTTACTTCAGCAAAGCAAAAAAAGAAACACAGTTGCAAATACCTTTTTTGGCAACATGTAAAAGAATAATAGTATCCTGTCTTTGAACAGTGTGAGAAAGTGCCCATTCCAGAGCTTCTTTAGCTTCAGGATTGGAGTCAACCACAACCATGACTATGTTACCACATTCAGACTCTGCCAAATACCTGTTGACCCTCAAATCATTGATTTCATTGGTGAGCTCAGACTTGTCTTCAGCTCTGATGAAACTTGCATTTTTCTTGTACTGCTGTGAAGGCGAACGGACACGGACACAGACACGGACACGGACACGACATGCAGCGCGACTCATGCACAAGCCCGGCATTCTCGTGTTGGTTTGAAGGTGAGTTAGAAACTTTAATAAACTCCCTCTAGCGTGTTTGTTCTGTTCAACTTGTGCGCGTATATATATATATATGTGTGTGTGTGTGTGTGTGTGTGTGGGTGGTGAGCCCCATAAATATATGTTGCATTGTTATGGTGGAGACATACGCCTCTATAATTAAATTAGTTGTGCCGGGTAAAATCTTAAAAATGTCATGGAATCATTTTCTTGTTTCATTTTGTCTTTTAGTCGTATTTTCTAAGGTGGGGTATTTGGACGTGCCTAGCATGAAAGCAGAATGACCCGTACTGACTGGTTGTTGAAACAAATGGTCAATGACTTTATAAGAAGCACATACACTCAATTCTTATTTCACAGGTTAGGAGATTGGGATTTTTGTTGGTGGATTATTACCTTATTGTACATTCAGCCTTGATTTAAGGTGCTAAGCACTTGGTCTCTCTTTCTAGAATACATATCAAGATTCGCCGACGAGCTCAACTAACAGCTAGAGATCCAAATTCGGCCTCAAAGAAAGCACTTTAGACTTTGATGTGATGTTTCATCTTATATTTTATTTACTATATATATATATGTGTGTGTGTGTGTGTGTGTGTGTGTATTGGTCTAGTTGATTTTGTTTAATGAGTCTACATATATTATTTTATATGCTCCAATTTTATACTCTCTTTTTTCAATAATAAAAATCCAGTTAAACGAATTGATCTAATATATAATTTAAACACATTTAACATAAAAATTTAATGCTTTATGTGTTTTCCTTAAAAGAATAAAAAATAAAAAACCTTCGGGGGCCTCTTGTTGCTTTTTGACATAAGATATTAAAAAATTCTGAATATTTGTTATGACATTCCACTATCTTAAACTATATCTCCAAATATAATTTAAACTGTACTCAACAATCAACACAATCTTTTTCATTTGTGAGCTAATTTATCAAGTCTTAATCTTATAGAATAAAGTTATGGGGGCCTAAGTATGTAAAATTATTTTTGGCATTAATAATTTATATTTTAGTTTGCATGTGAGCTATAAAATACAAAATTGAAATAGAAAATCTAAATTGCATGATATGATGAGAAGTTTTGAAGAGAAGTGTATTTTTAATAGAAATAAATGAAACCATTTTTTATTTAATTTGTTGATATAATAAATGTGTCTATTGTTTGTGCCCAGAAAACATATCTCCATTGTCAATGATGTATTGTTGTTGAATATTGCGAGTAACAATAGGTAGGATTAAACGCCCTCTTCTTTTTTTTTTTTTTTTCTCCCCTTCTGGAGAAGGGAAGGATTTAGTTTTTATATGTATTGATTCGATCTGAGTCCAAGCACGGTTAGGTCCAAACTATACTCCTATTTTTTTAAGGTCTAAACTATACCCCTAATTTTTTTTTTAGAGGAATGGCACTCCATTGGGTCAAACACGAGACTTCTCACATAATAGGAAAGATTAATGCTATTTAAGTTACAAGCCACTGGACTACTATACCCCTATTTCAATATATAGAAGTATGAGATTTTGAGATTAGAAACAGTTACCTAAAACACCAATTGTTTATTTATGTATATAAGATAACATTTAATGCAACTTTACACATACAATGGAAATTATATATATCACGTATTTATTACACATGTAAAAAGATGTCAGATTTATTTACACTATTATTTATTATACATGTGAAAAGATGTCAGATTTATTTAAACTTATTCCATTCAATCATATTAAGATCTAATTTTTCTTTAAAGTAAAATCTAGAACTTATCTTAGAAACGGATTTTAAAGTTTGAATTAAGAAATTTAGTGGGGAAAACTACAAAGAAAGTAAAGATAAAAAAAAAAATAAAAATACAACAAAGTTTACATATTTTGAAATGTGAAAATAAATTAGTATTTTATTAATTGAAATTGAAGATTCAAATCTAGCATTAAAAATTAGAAATGCTTGAAAGTTGAAACCAAATCTAGAGATTAAGTACTAACAAATTTATTTATTTTTCAAGAGTTTCGTGGGGGGCAGAATTGCTATATGATAAGAAGGTAATTAAGTTGATGTGGTACATAATATGTTGTACGTAGGAAAGCCAGCCACCAAAAATTTTGTATATATTATGTAGAAAATAAAATACTAAATTGATTTTGTCAAAGTGGAGCAACCCAATTGTCGGGTATTTAAGACGTGTTTTGTCCCAATATATTTTAGTCATGCACAAAATTGTGACAGCCCACTACATTACTGACTTGTGCGCACATCCTCCGATCCCCATTTCTTGTAATTGGGCGCCAATGTTCCATAATTCATTGTAATAGTTCACTCATCATTCATAATCATAATGCCTCCAATTTAGCCTGACAAATGGTGGAGATAGAAAAACGAGGATATATACACACCATCTCACAACTACATGGATAATTAAATTAAATTAAATGATGTAAGACTCAAAATTGACATTGCCATTTTTTAATTAGAATTGGGGTTGAATTAATTCTATTCCTTGTGAAAAATATAAATGGAAAAAAATAAATTAAAAAAAGAATCTTGAACAAGAAAGGTCAAAGAGTTTTCCTATGCTTTTAAAAATATTGCAAATGATTCCCATAAAAAAAAAAGGAATTTTATATCCTTACTTGTAATAAGTATTGTATTTTATTTGATAAAGTATATATAGTCATATAAATATATATATATTTCTTTTTTAAAATATGTATAACAAGTATATTTTATGTTGATATATTTATTTACTGATCATATTTTTGTACACCATATATATGTGTGTGCAGGTAAAAGCTAGCGGTCGAGGATCTGGGGATGGGGGTGGTGGCTCCAGTGCAAGCAGGGCTGGAAGGTGGAGTTATGCGTTTTGGTCGGAACGGGCCGGTGTAAAATAGGCAGCGAAAAGAAGAAACAAGAAAAAAAATGAGGAGAAATAAGAAAGAGGGAGAGGGAGAAAGAAAAGAAAAGAGAGAAAAAGTTAGGGGAATGAGAAGGAAGAGAAAATAATAAGATAATAAGATTAAAAAGTTGAATTAAATACAAAATATGATCATAAATATATAAAGGTTGTGAAGCTTTTTTTTTTTTTTTTTAATTACTAGTGGTCCTCGTACGCAGTCTGCGCTCACATAAGTATTTTTTGAGTGCAACACATTTTTATTTTGAAAATTTTTCATTTGGTATAATAAAAATTAACTAATAAATTGTGTAATAATTCTTTTTTTGTCATTACAATACAATTAAAAAGGTTATATAAGAAGACTCTATAGAAATACACTACTAAATAAAACAAATTAATATATAAAAAATTCCTATAACCAAGTATTTTTTTCCAATCATAAGGAAATTATGAAATAAGTTGTCAATCTAACGTTGTTGATTGAAAATAATAACACATAAAAATTACCCAAAAAGTCAAACTATGCAATTGGAACATATTGTACAAGTTATGAGTCGTAAGAAAAGGGAGAATCAGTGGGGGAATGAGTTATAAAGATTGGAGAGATGAAGAGTTAGCAGTGGGGGAATGAGTTATAGAGATTGGACAGAGGAAGAGTTAGTAGAGAGAAAAAGTTGTACACATTAATTATGGATAAAATTTTAAAAAATTAATAGATTTACATTTTGTCTTGTAGGGGTGTTTTAGGAAAATAATATTTTGGTATAGCATGAATAAAAAGACTTTTTGTTAGAACCCTCAAGCTTCAATGAGCAAAAACCAAACCAACAATGGCGAAAACCTAGTGGACGATGGTGTAGGTGTGTGCTTGGGTGCAGAAATGTAGAAGATAATTGAGAGAGAAGATGGAGGGAGAGAAAATGCAAAGAATTAAGCAAAACAAGATGATATGCATTTAGATGATTCCTGGGTATGAGTTGGGCTCCCCCAATTTGTACAAACAAGTCTAAAAGAGATAAAATACCCTAACAATTTGTTGACTAACAATAACAAATGCTAATTGACCAGAAAACCTTAGTTAAACCCTAATTTCCTTACTTAAATTGGAATGGTGTCACTTGATTGAAATCACAATTTGAACAAGAAAAAAGATTCTTGGTTGGGTTTGGCGTCTTTCTTTAGGCTTTTCATGTTGCGAACATAACAATGCCTTTCCATTCAGCAACTCTTTCTCTCAAGGCTTGAACTATGGATATTTCTAGATGAAAGGTTCATAGTCCTCCTAAGTAGCTTCGGACTTAGGTAAGTGTGCCCAACGGATCAATCACTGCACTACGAGGGAGTTCCCTCGCTTGACGAGTCTTCAAGCTAGCATTGAGATTGGGTGCAACATTTTTCCATCATCATCGAATTTAGGTAACTTGGCCGACACATTTCATTTAAGTATCGAAACGTGGAACATGGGGTGAAATTTTGCTCTTGGGGGGCAATTGAATCCGGTAAGCTATTTGATGAATCTTCTCAATAACAATGAATGGTCTTGCTTATTTAGGACTTAGCTTCCAAGGTCTGCTCTTCTGAATTGTGTTTTGCTGGTATGGTTTGAATTTCAAGTAAACGTGTTCTCAGGCTGCAATTAAACTTCGCTTCGGTAAGCATCTCCTTGTTGTTTCTTTTGATTCTGGGCATGCACTAGGTGTTGTTTGAGGTGCTGTTGTATCTCTTCTTTCTCTTATAAAATTTGTTCAACCTTTGAATTGTGGTTGTCAGATAGGGATTGATGGCTAGGTGAGATGGCTTGAATCCGTATAAGGCGTCGAATGGGGTCATAGTGATGGTTGTGTGGTAGTTCATGTTGTACCACTATTCAACCATTGCTAACCATCTGCTCCATTGCTTGGGGGCTATTTTGCATATGCAATGCAAGTAAGTCTTCAAGCACTGATTGACTCTTCTGCTCTGGTCGTCCGTCTGTGGATGATATGCAGTGCTTAACTATTGTTGGACTCAAAGGTGCTAAAGAATTCTTTCTGGAAATGGCTCATTAAGAGTTTGTCCCTGTCTGAAACTAGGAGTGAGCAATATTATCCATTAACCAAAAAAATAGATTAATCGACCGAACCGAAATCAAATTTATCAAATGATTTTGTCCAATTGATTTTCGGTTTGGTTAATGGTTAATTTTTTTTTATGAATTTTTGATTAACGATGGAGTTCAATTAATTTTTATAAAAAATTGATTAAAAAAATGATAGAACCTAATTTTAATAAATTCTCAACCATTGTGTGGGTTGCTTGAACTTTTCTTATATAATTGTGGGAAGAAGCATATGGGCACTGAAAATAACAAGGAGTAGCTTTAGATTTATGGAGTTAAGGATATATTCTTATTGAATTGTTTACTAGAAAACTATTTATGCATATATATTCTCAACTAAATAAATTTCTAATTTTTGGATTGAGTCCATTTAATTCTAGATTTTTCTTGATATACTCTAATTAAAAAATGTTCAAAAGTTCTCTAGAAGCTTACTAAGTAAGGGTAGGGGGTATGATAATTTTTAGATATTCTACTTATTGATACATGTTACTTGTTTTATGGTATTAAAATACTATGATTACGAAAATGATTAGATTGCTTGCTTTTGCTTGAACTGCAATAATTAAGTTTCTGTTTCAACTATAATATTATGTTGTTGAATAATAATATTAAAAAAAAAGATCAAATAAAAATTAGTTAATTGGTAAATTATCTGAAACAAACCAAATTTTTTCGATTGATTTCATTGGTTAACCGAAAAATTCAGTGTTGTAAATAGTAATAATTTTCATATGTTTTTTGGTGAATTAACTGATTGTTTAGGTCGGTTAATTTATCGAACCAACCGATGCTCTCCCATATCTGAACCACCACTAATAGGTAATCTTGTAGTTTTATAGATATTTTCTAAGAACAATTGTGCTAAGTGTGATGTTGTGTGTGGATGGGCAAGTGCAATGAAATGAGAGTATTTAGTGAACCTATCTATGATCACTCATATAATAGTTTTGCCATGAGAGTTTGGTAATTGCTCGATGAAGTCTATGGCTAGCTGTTCCCAAGCCTGATCCAGTACTGGAAGTGGTTGTAGGAGCCCTGGGGTTTTTAGGTTCTAATGCTTGCATTGTTGGCAAATTTCATACTTCGTAACAATCTTATACATTGCCTCCTTGATCCGGGGCCAACCAAAAACTTCCCTGAGCCTTTCAAGTGTGCCTTGGATCTGAATGCCCTTCCTCACTGGATTCATGAATATAATAGATAATTTTTCATCTTAGTGTGCTACTATTTCCCACATAAATCCTACCCTTATATCTAACAACCCCTTTGTGGTGAGAGAAGAGACATGTTGTAGGGATGAAGTGTGCTCTCAGTTATAGCTTCCTGATCTAGAGTGTCTTGCTTATAACTTTCTCTTAGTTCCTCCATCCATAAAGGGTAAACTACTATACTGGCTTTTGCATTTTCCTTCTTCTAGGCCTCTCTTAGATAAAGCATCCACCACCTCGATTTTTGGCCCTTTTTTATATTCAATTGTATAGCTCTATCCCAACAACTTCATTAAGTATTCATGTTGGAGAGGTGAAGATATTTTCTATGCTAACAAGTACTTGAGACTGTGTTAATCCTTCTTAATAACAAAAGAGTTATGAATGAGGTAGGATCTCCACTTATCTACCACTTGTATAATGGCCATTAATTCCTTTTCATAGACCGACAAACCTAAAGCCTTTTGCCCCAAAGCTTTACTGAAATGTGCTATAGGGTTTATTTCTTGGGTAAGGATAGCTCCAAAGCCTGAGTAGCATATGTTTGTTTCAAGTATAAATGGCTTACTAAAATCAGGCAACTAAAGCACTGGAGCTTTTGACATGGCTTTCTTTAGAGCAATGAAAGAGTTCTCAGCTTCTTGGTCCCAATGGAACTATCTCTTCTTCGTAAGGTTCATTAACAACTTAGCTAGAACCCCATAGTGCCCCACAAACGTCTGGTAGTACCACGTGAAACCTAAGAAACCCCTCAAAGCTTTCACATTAGAGGGAATGGGCTAATCTATCTTGGCTTGATCAGGTTCAACCCCTTGTTCACTGATTATGTGGCCTAAGTATTCAACTTTCTTTTACCTAAACAAACATTTGGAAGCCTTGGTGAACAACTGATTTTGCAATAGTCTATCAAAGACAACTCTTAAAATATTATTTGTGTACCTCTAAGTCCCTACAGTACCCTAGAAAATTGTCGAAGAAGACTAAGAAAAAGTCCATACGTTCTTGCTTGAATGTGGGATTCATAAGAGATTGGAAGATGGCTGGGGCATTAGTTAATCTAAAGGGCATCACTTTAATTTCAAATAAACCACAATATGTAACGAATGTAGTCTTTGGTATGTTAGAGGGATAGGCCTTAATCTAGTGAAAGCCGGCCCTCAAATCAATCTTAGAAATGACTGTCGAACTATGAAGTTTATCTAGAAAGTCATCAATTAATAAGCTAAGTTAGCTATCTTTTATGGATGGTGAGAGAATTCTGTTTTCTGTAATCTATATAGAATTGCCAACTGCCATCCTTTTTCTTCACTAAAAGGACTGGAGCCAGGCTGAGTAACTCCCATTTCTAACATCTCATTTATCACTTTCTCTATTTCAAGCTTTTGACGATGAGGATAATGGTATGGGTACTGCTTGATAGGTTTAGTGCTTGGCTTTAATGCAATCTAGTGATTAATATGTCTAAAAGGTGGCAGTTTTTTTGAGTCTGACAAAATGTGAGAATACTTGTTTAAGAGAGGTTGGAGTTCTTGATTGGTGGTGACATGGTTACTTTTGGTGGGACATGAGTGATCATGAAGAGGCATCCAATGGTGGACTTCTTTTTGGTTATGAGTTTGTTTAGCTGCTTTCCACTAATCCTCCTCAAAGTAATTTCTAATCTTTTGCCAAAAAGATTTACCCTTTTTCTTCTTTTTTAAAAGGAGATACTTTGAAGATCAAAATCAAATGTAATTGGGTCCAATCTTCTAAGCAAATCTATTCCCGAAACTATGTCATAATCGCCCACTTCAAAATTTTGACCTGAACTGTGAATCGGTGACCTCCCATCTCCATGTTGAAAACTCACATTTGGCATCACACTCAATTTTTCCTCTGTGTGACACGGTCACAAGCAAGGGACTGTTTGAACAATGTCACAGCTTAACAGTTGGATAGTATTGGGGTCTAATAAGCTATAAGTGCTACCTATATCTACCAAAATGGTTATGAGGTTATTCTTGCTTTCTAATTTGATGGTGCCAGGTGTGGTTTGCCCAACCAAGGTACTAAATGATATATGGAGTTCTTCTTTGCTATCTCCAACTCTCTCTTCATCCTCAAAATATGGCTCATCTTCCTCTTCTAGGATCACAAATAACTTCTTACATCTATACCCCAAATGATATACCTTGTCGTAATTAAAGCAAAAGCCTTTTTTTCTCCTAGCTTTCATTTCATCTCTTGTCAATTTTTTAACTGGTAGTTAGCTAGTTTTTTGAGTGTTAAAGTCTTTGTTTGGGTTATTGGAGAGTGCATTCATCTCATCTTTACTACAACCATTGAACCAGCTTTTACTTCCCCCTTATGCCTCTTATTCAAAGCTTCAAGCAAGGTCTCTTGTTTTTTAGCTAAAGTGATGGCATAGGATAAATTGATTAGGTTCAGCATCTCCACTATTTGGCTTATTTCTTCTTTTAAACTTGCTATGTAGCTCTTGATGAAATAGTCTTCTGTCAAGTGGCGGTTTATAGTGATCATGAAAGCTTTTAATTCCTTAAACTTGACAGTATAGACATTGATAGAATTATCCTGTCTAAGTTTGTTGAATTGATTCACAGGATTATCTTCATTATGAGAAGATAATCTCTATAGAATCATCCTAGTGAACACTCCCAACCCTTGTTGTCTTTGCCTTTCACATAATCTATGTACCAACTATTAGCAACACTCTCCATATGCATTGGTGCCAACTATATATCTCATACTCATCCATAGGATTGAAGGGGAAGTACTTTTGGCACTTACGAATTCACTCATTGGGATTATCTCCCAAAAATTTTGGAAACTCATATTTAGCTCCCTTGCCACCATTGACTACAAAACTTTCTACAAACTCTTGGCTAGTTGGTGATGACAAAATTCCATCCTTGTGTTGATGGATAGAGGAAGAGGAGTTAACTGCCTCTTTACGTTTGTTATTGGAAAGAGCTTGAAGGAACTCTCCCTACTTCATGTCTTCAACCTTGAGAACAATGTTCTTCATTTTCAAGCTCAACTCTTCTTGATGCTTAGCTAACACTTCATGCCCCTCTCTCAATTCACTCACTTGTTGATTCACTAAATTCATCATGGTGTTTATTTTTGTTATTAGAGGGCAGTTTTAAGATTAGGGGCTACGATGCCACTGTTAGAACCCTCAAGCTTCAATGAGCAAAAACCAAACCAACGATTATGAAAACCTAATGGGTGATGGTGCGCATGTATGCTTTGGTGTAGAAATGTGAACATTCAGGAATGCAAAAGAAAATTGAGAGATAAGATGGAGAGAATCAAACAAAACAAAAAGATATCACTACAAAAAAAATAAATTTAGCAGGGTCAAAATTATATTTAGCGGGGGTTTTAAACCCCCACTAATACCATTAGTAGGGGGTTTCCCAAACCCCCGTAGTTATATATCCTGCTAATTAAGTGAATTTGCAGGGATTATTTTTATTTAGCAGGGGTTGAGAAATCCCCCCTATTATTTAAATGTATTATTTCATATAATTTTAGCAGGGGTTTGGAGCCCTCGCTATTATTAAAAAATTACTTCATATATTTTAGTCGGGGATTTTTAGCTCCAGCTATTACTATTCTTTGTAATTTTAGTGACAGCTTGAAACCCATGCTATTATTATAATGTAATAATTTTTAGAATTTTCGATATCCTTGTATGCTATTTCATATGCTTGCCAAAAGAACTTCATACTCAAAATTCAACATAATCAATTGATTTTAAAATCAATCTATTAAAATCAAGTCTGAAAAAATTTCAACATTTTCAAAACATCAGCATTCTCAAAATATTAGAATTCTAAAAAATGTCAACATCAAAATCCACAAATACAAAAATATTCAACTTAGTTTCACATGTCATGTCAATAGACATTGCAAATGAGTAGCTATTGAGGATGTTCATATAATCTTGATTGCTAGCACTTGAAGATCTTCCTAGTGAAGAAGAGGTTCATGTTGACTACCTGCATCATGTGATTGTGCCTGTGGGAAGAAAAATGAGCATTTTATAAGGGCAAAGTAGCAATATTTAAGTTATAACCAGTCATGCCAAAATGTGAACAAAAATGTAAACAAATACTAGGACTTATCAATCGACATTAGAAAGACTCTAAGTTTAAAAAGAATAAAGTTTAAGAAAAATACAAATAAAATGCATTTTATAAACTAATAAAATAAAACTCTTATTTATAAACAAACATAAATACTTACCAATGATCAACAATAGTTCCCTCGCTTTTATAGATATACAAAGTTCACTCACGGAAATTATGACGACACTAGTGATTCCTGAACACAAACAAGATATGTTAATTATCCTATGCATACATTTCTAGGGGTGTAAACGAGCCGAACCGAGCCCGAATCTAGTAAGCTCAAGCTCGGCTCGTCTACTAATTCATGACTCCTAGTGGTTTTTTTATCCTTATTAATTATGAGTTCTAGAAAATAGTTAAGCTTCACAATATATGACTAGAAACTCTAATTTTGTATTGTACTGCATAGAATTAGGGTGCATCCTCATTTTTACTAGTTCATAAACATTTTAACTACAACAAAATACTTATTATCATCCTTTAAAAAACAATAAAGATATTGAAAATTGAGAAAGGAACAGTTATATATACATTGACTTGATATGGAAAAACTTTTACATAGATCAGGTATAAAAGCATCAAATGCATACTACGCACTTACAATATATATATGTTAGTAATGTAAGTCATATGTATATTAATTAACATGACATGATTCACAGTACCATTTATATTTTATATGTTTTATTTAAGTTTTTTTCTTTGATATCCAAATTTTTAACTCAGTAAACTTCTTAAAAGTTCAATGATTTATAAAATAAAGCATAATATTTTTTGATAAGGCCATATATATAAATAATTTAACTGCTAATCTACTTCAAATTGAGAAAATTAAAATTAAAGGTTATTTTTCATAACATCAATAAATTTTTAATGTGATCTTGTATTATCACTTTCAAGCTTGAACCAATTTTTTTCCCCTTAAAGAATCTTGTTAATTACACTATGTTTCTCACAACACAACAATGCAGAGTTGGAAAACTCATTCTCCATTATCTAGTGCAAATTTTCATCCCTACGCATGGTACATATATATAGTTATAGTTAAATTCTTAATCTTTTAATAAGAGAGTCTCCAGACAGCAAATTTTAGCTCCAATCAACTTCAGTTGAACATAATATAACACTACAAAATAAACTAATGTCATAACCCCCCTAGCATGCAAATTCTCACGCTTAACTTAATATCAAGACAAACTTTAGGTTACATGCTCCTGATTAAATTAACAATCTAGCAATTAACTTAAACCTAGCTAGCTAGTGCAAAGAACCAACACTACCACAAACAGTAAACTACACCGAAACTAGTAAAGCAAGAATATAGGCAACATAAAAAAAAGAAAAGAAAAGAAAAGGAAAGGAAAGCCCCTCTTGGCCCCATAATATAATAATCTGTGTTTAAATAGCAAATGAGAGCTTTCTTCTATTGGAGTAATGGATAACTATTGGAACACATAAAAAAAGTAAAACATTGTGAGTAGATACTAATAAGGTTTATAATAGATACAAGAAAGTTAAAAGTTCATATTTTTATACTAACAATAACAATAGAAAATTATTGTAAGTTTTCATATGCGAACCACATTCATTGTGCATGGAGAAGAGCCAAATAGTTTCCAAGATAATTCAACTGACCAAAAGAATTCATCTTATTCATACCTTTTGAAGACAAAACATGGACACCTACTTTCCGAGCAATAACATATTTTCTGATATATTCTGAGGCTTCTGAGTTCTGGCTTTTCTTAATACACTTCCAGCTAATTCTTTAAATTTAATACATAGGCAATCAGACCTGGAAGACAAAAGTCAGCTTCTTCACTTCAATTGTTCTTCAATTTAAAGACAGTGCAATAGAAATCAGTTCTCCACTCAGTCTCTTCACTAATAATTAGCATGTCACAACAGAGATGCACGTATGCAAGAACAAAAGCCAGATTCGCAATCATAAACAAGAAGAAAAATTCACCATAGAAGAAGTTAATCATAAAACAAAAGAAAGCTTATAATTGCTTGTTGGGCATAAGATCTTCCACGCGTGCTATCCCATAAAAGAAATTGAAGAAGCTAAATGGCAATAAGAATTTCAAATAACATTTTTCCGACAACAATGATAGCAAAAACAAAAGTGCATGAAGCTTCTTCAATTGCAGGGCCACATTTGAGCAGCCGTGACTTTCCAACGAGCTCTCTACCCTCTATCAAGACTGACATGCAGCAAGAAATAAATTATGGGCCAGAACACTCCCTCATAACTTCAAAAGATAAATAGAAAATTTTCCAATGCAGTTTCTGATTTTGGCAAGAAACTGAAATTACAGCTTCAGTTGCTAAAGTAAATTAAGAAACCAGTGGAACTATATTGCACTAGAAACTGTGTCGATTAGTCCAAATTCAACAATTTTAAGGAGGATAACTAATGTGAAAATCAAAGAAAACATATCATCACAACTGTAATTACCAACTCATTCTCAAATAGATGGATGGGATGAACATAACTCACCACACAACTATGACTCTTTACCAAAAGGCTTGCAATTGAGATTTCAAATGTATGGTATCAAAGTCAGATTTCCATCAACGGTCAAAATCACTCTAAAATGGAGTTCAAAACTGAAATTATAAAAATTCATAATCAAATTAGTGGAAGACAAAAACTACTAGTTGATTCTATTAAAGCCAAAACAAATTCTTGGAATTGTTTCTGTAAAAGCCATAAATTACAGAACAAGGGCTCATATCAAACATCTATTTACGATGACGAAATACATAATTAAAGATAACAAAAATTTAAGACAAAATCACCATTAAATACACTGCAATGCATAAATCGGAGATGGAAAGCGAAAATTTTCACATACTCAAAACAAGAGAGGTGTTGACGAGGAAGAGACAAACTCTGATGAATCTTTTCTCTCTATAAAAGAGGCTTGTATTTGAGATTTTTACTCAGGAGAAACGAGGGAAATTTAATAGTTAGGGTGATGGAACGAGAGGTAGCAAGCGCAGTACTCGACGGATTAGGGTGCGAGGAGAAGACCAGCAAGAGAAAGAAAGGGCAAGATGGATTTGGCTAAAATAAAAAAAATAAATTATTTTAATAAAATTTTTAATAGGTTTCATTAAAAAAAAACTAATAAAAATTAAAAGATATTTTAAAATAATTTAAAAATAAAAATAAAAATAAATTAATTAAATCTATATTAACTAGTTTTAGCACTAAAGTTTGGGGATGTTAGTTTTATGAAATATTTTTGAGCTTTTAAAGATGATGAAAACTAAAATATTAAATTGATGCTTAATTCATACTTGAGTGGTATAATTAGGGATGGATCTTTAGTAGAGATTGTTAAACTAAATACTAAAAACCCTTATGTTTTATTATTAATTACTGGGGGTTGTTAGACCCCTATAGTTAAATTCTCACTAAATACTAAAAACTCCTAATTTGTATTATTTATTAAGGGGGGTTTAATAACTCCCACAAAATAAGATGATTAGCGGGGTTCATAATAACTCCCACTGAATAGCCCCCACAAATATGTTTATTTTTTGTAGTATCATTCAGATGATTCCTGGGTGTGGCTGGGCTCCTCTAATTTGTACAAATAAGTCTGAAAGAGACAAAATACCCTATTGATTTTTTTAACTAACACTAATAAATGACTAACTAGATAACCTCACTTAAACCCTAATTTCCCTACTTAAACTGGAATGACATCACTTGATTGAAATTGCAATTTGAAAAAGAAAATGATTCTTGGTTGGGTTTGGAGTCTTTCTTCAGGCTTTTAATGGCGCGAACATAACACTTTCTTTTTAAATAGTATAGACGACATGAGTTCTTTTTGGTTCTTTTTTCTTTTAAGGGGTTTTTGTAATTGTTTCATAAGGAGGGATATTGTATTTAACCCTTAGAATCGTGACGATTGCTTTACTATGTGTGATAGGAAGTATATGGTTTCAAAACTCATCAACATTAGCGGGATTATCTGTAGTCTTGCCAAGGAATGAATGTGTTGGTCCAATCATACTCCAAAAAGGGAAAAAGAAAAGAAAAAACAAAACAAAAATATGTTGCATGACATGTGTATATAATTATATAATATTTATCACTTTTCGTTTGCTTTCCAAATTTAATAAGCATTCATTCTTATTTTTTTTCCCTTTGCAGTAAAGTCATTTTGCATTCTATTTTCACCCATTGAAAATAAGTTCATTCTTCAAAATTTACCTTTGCTTTCAAGAAGAAGATTCAAAGATGGAAATCTTGATTATTTACCGATGAGTGTTCTATTAGATCTTTGGTGTCACCTCGACCAACCAAGAGCACTTAAGTAAGACAATTAAATAGATAGGCATGCAATGAGTCCAAATGAAAATTGAACGAATAGGCATAGGTGAATGTAAGTTTTTATGAGTCTATTGAAATAGCCTTTGCTCATAAGCATCAAGTCTCATTATGCTTAGTGCCTTTGTTAAGCAAAGACTTGCGGAAGGCTATCAGCTGACTTGTTGAGCTAAATCTAAGTCCAAGTGGGCCACACCCCTGACAACTGCTTCACTAGCTTTTAAGAAGAAAAAAAATGGTCTTCTATTGAAGCGCTTAATTAAGAAAAAATGCAACAATTTCAGCTATTAGAGGAAAGTATCTCATTTTCTTTCGACAGAGGCATAGTTTCATAGCCAAGTAAAAGACATGTCAACTTCTCCTACTCTTCATAAGCATTGAGAAAGAGATGTTGCTTGCCTTTTCGGAGTTCAAGAGGCCAATGCAAATTGATAAATAGACATTTCCTAAGTGGGTCGATATCTTATTTTCATCTTGGGAATGAAAGTGAGAATATGGAATAAAAGAAATTCCGATGAGATTGGGATAGGACTTAGGAGTACGAATAAATTAGGTACACATTATTACATGCTAATCTTCTCTTCAATTCTTCTATGCATAAGAGGCTCAAACCGTCTCCTGATGATGAGCCAGAGTGAGACTATTGCATGGTAGGTAAGCCTTCTAATGTTGTCTTCATGCTTGTTTGGGATGTGGATTTGCCAAAGAAGTACACTTCATTTTAATTGGCATTTCATTTTTTTTTCTTTTAATTTTTGTGTCAAAACTACCTCTTTCATCTTCATTGTAAACACGGACCTCGATATATATATATATATATATGTATAAATTTATGTAAATTGCATAACATAATAAACATTTGTAAATTTCTAACATTATTCATTTCCATAAGAAAAAATAAATCAAAGTATTATAGAGGACTAAGTCTACATGCATCTAATGGTTTTTGATTTCTTATTGCATCAAAGTACAAGATATCAACTTCGAATAGACAACTAATGGTTGTAGAGATGTAATATGGAAAGTATATTAGTGAAATAAATAAACAACTATGACATCTATAATCATTCAAGGGAAATTGTGACAAAAGGTAATTAAATGACATGGAAAGAATAGACTATAACTAAAAAAGGCATATCACCACAAAAGAATTGAAAAAAGAAGAAGAAGAAGAAGAGCAAGTTAAAAAGTATCAATGATAAAAATACTTCTAGATAAATGCATTTGAAACCAACCTCAATGCTACTAAAACAAAGGTCGACATATATATTCAAAAACAAAGGTCGTAAAGTAGATTTCGTACTAAAATTAATTATTCTGTTTTCATATAGTTTTGGTCTTTAGACCATTAGATATATAAGATGAAGAAATTAATATTGCAAGGATCCAAAATAATTAAAAAATTAAAGAAAAATTAAAATTGCAATATCACTAACAAATGATCTTATTTCATGTCATAATTAAGGATTTAGAACAAGAGTACCTTGAAAGATAACTTTGAAGGCAATAAGAAAATCTTCCACTGGAACATTCTCTATGCAAGATGTACATCTTCTTTCTCTTGGATCCTCTTCTCCACACCAAGGATTAACAAGGACTGCAATTTTTGCTCAAGAAATCTCCTCCAAAATGAGGCAAAACAACAACTAAAACATGCAAAAAGCACTAAGGCCTCCGGTCAAGTTCTTCCTCCAAAAACTGTCTTTAAGTGGAGGAGCTTGTTCACCAACACTTAGCACCCCAAATGTCGTGCCTCTAAAGAAGATCCACACATCTAGATGCACTCTAATTCCTCACTCAATATGCTAGAATATGGCTGAGGAAGAAGGAAGAAGGGAGATGGCGTGAGGAAGTTGGAAGAGAGGGAAGGTGGTTGGAGAGAATCTAGGGAAGAGGTATTTCTCAACACATGAGATAACCTCTTTGGGAGGGAAAACTGGGAAGCATGGCCAGTCATTTTGAGGGTCTTCAAGTGTATTTATAGTATGATTAGGAAGCTCCTGGAAGCTTCCATCACACTTCCCTTACATTGCCAACTTGCATGCCCACTAGCATGCATAATTGGAATTTTAGTTTCCTAAATTAAAATGTTAGCTCATTATTTTAAAATGGACTCTTTCATTTTAAATTTTCCTCCAAAATTAGATTATCTTACTTATTAAATTAACTCCTTAATTTAATTGGTCTAATTTAACTCTTTAAATTATTTTGATTAATTTAATAATTAAAGTAATCAAGCCGTTGTGACTAACTCTTAATGAGTGAATTTTATCTCTTTCAAACTCACTTTAATTATCTAACTCTTTAGATAATTTCTCCAATCTATCAATTAGAGTGATCTGGGCTTTTATGTGTAACCCTTTTGGTTCACCAATTAATTAGACATGGGTTCACAACGCTTTGTGATTTATTGAATATAAATATTTCAATTAGTTTGAACTCCTTTAAACTAATCACTCTATCAATTAATTTCTATTAATTCAAAAATACTGAATCTCCATAGTCGATGTCTACCACAAGCCTATGAAGCTCAACTAATTGAATGAATTAATCTTAGGTGAATCATTATCGCTTACGATTGTTGTGCAAATACGATCCTTCCATTTTCTATCTCCCAAAAGAGGCATAGGACAAGATATTTGTTAGTTCCCTAATAGCCTCGATAACTATATAGATATTTTTGATGTTCGATTTCTAATTATGACCTCAAATTTGAAAAATTCCTTTTTCTAAGTTGTTATATCACCTTGAGCAAGGATTTCTTGGAAACGATCATTTTAGAATACATAGGAGATTAACCCATTCTTCACAAATGGGCAAAATGGATGTCATTTAGGAACTCACCAACCTCTATACGTAGGTAGCTTGTGCCTAACCTAAGCCCTGGGTGACCCGCTACGTGATGGGAGCAAAATTAAAGCACAAGGACCTAAATATAAGGTTACTATGGAATCTCAAGTCAAATGACTAATTATATGCATTATCGTAAGCTAGAGAATTTTCCACTACTAACGTGCCACTTCTATTTCTTCGTGAATTCTCTAGACGAGTCTTCAATAAACTTATTCTCTAACAAGCACCTACTAACATGCATCCATATCTAACAAATTGTTTATAAAACAAGGCAATATCCAATTCCTTCAAATATATATTGTTAGTGTAAGTCTATTCGAATCTTAGTTGCCATGTCTCATAAGATTCTGTGACTTGAAATATTTAAAATTATGACCATAGATACTTGTTTCATAATCACCATCATATGCATAACCAAATCCTATAGTTTAGTATGATTTAAGGGTTCCAACCAAATGCATGTGAAGAAAACTATTAACGTATAAGATGAAGATAGCCATTTTATTGAATATTATTCAATTAAGATTGTTACAAGAAGTTATACATGCCAATCTAATTGGCTTGTGGGGTACTATTCCAACATAAGACACAATTATAGTACGTATAACATTTATATACACAAAGCTTAGATACAAATAATACAATACTGATTACATCTGTATGTTTTATATTCCATGTGTGTGGTTTACCATCCGTGGATCCATTGCCGAATTAGACGGTTGATTTTGGCATTGAGTTCCTTCGACTTCTCTGTTATTCTCTCCTGTAGCTTGATATGTTTCACTGCATTAATTATAATAAGCAATTTTAATATTCTACGTGTATGCGTGTTTTTGCTTTAAACTAAATCACAGTAGTATTACTACGTAGAAATTTCAATTTTGCACAAGAAGACTCGTAATAGAAAGTTCATATTCACCATCCATATTCACACACACACACACACACACACACACACACACACACACACACACACATATATATATATATATATATGTTTTTTCTTTAAACCACAGGGCATACCTGACATTCAAAAAACTCAACGGTTGTGTTAGATCAGAACAAGATGAATTCATGTTATGATTTTGTTGTTCTCAGGCAGCCGTGTGAGCCACCTCTTTTGCCTTCCCTTTAATCTGTGTAATCAGTTTAAAACTTTGGTGTGAATACTACAAGTACATCCTAAACTACTTGAAACGGCAAATATGCCGATTTTTGACTAATATTGCAAGTTACTAAATGCAAATTAAATTTATAAATAACATCTATAAAAAAATAGATATTGGGCCTAACTTACCAAAAACTAGCTCAAAAGGTTAAAATTGTTCAAAACCATATAAACAAAAAATTGTACATATACTTAACCGATTTTAAAATCTAGCACACCCCACGTACGCCCAAGAATGGATATTTGAAGCCTGGGGATAACATGAATGGATATCCCAATATACTGAATGTTCAACACTAGAAATAGGTGGTTCAATAGATTTTAGGCCTAATTCACCCAAAAAGTTAACTCAAGAAGTGATGATTGTTCGAAGTCATATAAGAAAATTGCTACATATATACTTAACTGATTTGATAATCTAACAGCATCGTTCGTAGCTAGGTCTAAAGTTGAAAGAAGTTACCTTTCTTGCAAGCAAGTTGTTTTGCTCTTGCAATGCCTTATCCTGAGACAAAAACGTGGGGTTGATAGTTAATTAATCCTAGCAAATTGATGTGATTGGTCTTGATTTCCCCAACATGCTTACTAGTAGTAGAGTTTAGAGATAATTCAAATTAGAAGAGAGAAAGAAACATTAATCTCACATATCCAACACACAAAAAGGATTATAAGTTCTTACCTTTTTATGTAAGTTTGAAATGGATTCATTCATGAGTTGGTTCTATAGGGGAAAAAAAAAAATCCAAATTTCATAAATTTAGTTCCTTGAAAAGAATATGATTGCTAGAAATTCAACAAACTATTACTAATATGTACCTCGCGAGATCTAAGTTTCTTAAGAGAAGCATCAAGTTGATGTTCCAAGTTGTACAACTCCTTCAAACTCAAGTAATCCAGATCCTCTCCCATATAATGCCTGTTAAGTTCAAGAACATTAAAAAGATATATTATAAGGTTCATTGGGGTGAGAGAAAACAAACAAGGGAAAATTTTAGACCTTTGATTTCTTTCCAGAACCTCCATTCTAGCCTTAAGCTTTGCATGCTCTAAGTTCAAACTTCCCTGTCCAAAAAGTTTTTTTTTTTTTTTAAGAACTATATTATATATGTTTTATTTTCACAAAATAAAGAAAAAAGAATAGCATATTCTTAAGAGTGTGTTAGGACGCATGAAATTGGCATGTTGAAACTAGAATTCAGGGAGTCCAACGCCAATTATTTATAATTCCACAGCCAAGAATTCATTTCATCCTGTGTTGAAAACCTGGACACATCTATAAATGAGTTTTATTAACAAATAACCTAGACACATCTTGTAATATTAATAAGCACATTCTAAATTACTCTGGTTAAAATTATTATTATTTAAGAAATCAAATATAAATATCTTTTAAGTTATATTTTTCTATCACGTTATCTTCTATTTTTTAAAGTTTCAATATTACAGTGTAGTTAACACTATCATATGAACAACTAATCAACCACTTATGACTTATGTTCAAAAGCCTAACTTATAAAAGTTCGGGTGAATTACGTATACCTGAGGTTGTATTTAGATGGATATACGTCAAATCCATTAATTTTATCTGGATACTTTGATACTACAATGAATTTTCAAATCCTTCAACTCTTATTTTGAACTATTTTTTGTGTTATTATGATTGATTTCAAAATTATATAATATGAAGTTATTTGAATTCGTCCTAAATGTTTCCCTCAAATTTATATCCTTACATCCAAAGTTGTTTGAACTATTTTGATGTTTGCAAGTGAAGAGGAGATGAGACAATGGTACATCTTAGTAAAATAACATGAACATGAATTTAGCTTAATTTATGATCAAATGTGTCTTTGAATTTGTTTAATTTCTAACAAAGGACAAAAGAATTATTTTATAAAAAATAATATAGCTTTTGGGCAACCATTAATCTCAAACAGGTACATATTTACTATTTAGCGGCGTAAACCTTAGGAGAAGTTTACTTAATTACTCCTAAAATGTATTAATTACTAAACCGAAATCCAACCAGGGGGAACATTTGGACTAGTCATTCTTTCATTAGTTATTATCCATAACCCCATACAAGAACAGGTCCACAAAAACTTCCAAAATTGGCAAGCATGCAATCTGATACTATGTGAAGAATCAATTTTTCCTAAAACTCAATACAACTAAAATGAGATTCCACATTGAATCAGTTTTTTCGTTCAATTGTTTCATTTTAATCATGAATTGAATGAAGGATGTAATAGCCTTTCCACTTATTTAAGTACACAGTTGGAATGAAATTAAAAAGAAAAAAATTATTTATGATGACTATTTTTGTATAAATAACTCTAATGAACGTACATACACATTTAAACATAAAAATATATGCATAATAACTAATGATCCAATTATTATTTTATGTAATATAAACACATACATATATACGTCATGTGTAACTACGAATGTATAAAATAATGCTATCATATACACACATATTTCTATAAAATATAAATAAACATATTCATAATATAATTTCTATTATATGTACATATTCCGTATATCATATGTTTATATATATGAAATGTATATATATATAGAGAGAGAGAAATGTAATATACATACATTTATACATTACTCAACAAATATAAATATACTTCTATACATATTTATTATACACATATATTTAAAACTTATATACGAGTCTGTTTACATGAATAAATTGTTTAAATATTTTTATCTATGTATATAAAAAAATATACATAGGCGTGCATGCTTCACAAAATGTGTGCCCATATGTATACATTTAAGTAGCTACATTGAGTTGATACATAATCAAATAGTTTGAGAGAGATTTTAGGGATAAGGAGGAAGTTTCGTATTCAAATTTCTAAATTACTCTGACTTAAATGGGAATAAACATTCATTGTAATTGAATAATATTCTTACACTCTTTAATCCTACTTATTACAGTTTTATTGAATAAGTAGCTATTAAAGCCTTATCAAATAAAAGTATAATTAGCCCTATCCTAGAATCTTTATTATTTCCAAACACCAAAAATGTGTAAAATGTGATGATTCTTTTGGGTCAAAGAAAAATCATGGTGCCTAACTAATAGGATATCTCTCTCAAAAGAAAGCAGCAATAAAAAATTTGAGAGGCCTATTTCACAATCACACAAAGCCTATGTCAAAATAAACATATTTTGTTACATTCATACTTTTAATAACGCATTATGTAAGTCCATAACTATATATGTTAATGATGGATGATTATTAATATTGGCATATGTTCGTAATTTCATATAATATAATACATTTCACAATCTATAAGTACGTTGGATACCGTACTTGTTGTTTTAGTTATTTGTTGTTCTGCCACGTCTGATAGGCCCTGAGTCTCAACTACTAGAATAAAGGCTCGTTGAAAACATTATTGGTACTTGTAGATGACAAATATTGAACATGGACCGCTTCGAGTAATATTTGGATCTAATGGTGTCATATAAATAAAGAATAACTCATTATTTAAAAAAAAGAAAAAAGAAAAAAAATAGACTTAAGGTTAGTACCTTATGCCATATCTATACTATTATAAAAAGAAAACTTTTTTTTATCTCTAAAATGAAAGTTATGATATCAAATATTCAGTATATCATATTTGTACTTTCATTTATCTTATGCATTAAATAAGACTTGATGTCCAATAAACCATCATGTATTCTAAAGCTGTTCTTACCACAAGGTAAGTTCAATATTTTAACAACTTTTATTTTTTTCTTTAATATGATAATGGACTATAACAATTTTTACTTTATGTGACTACTATCTTCATAATGCAAGCTATAGATATATATTTTAGATGTTTGTTAGTTTTTAATATGAAAATTTTGAAAATGTGCACAAATAATATATATTACTTAAAAATATTTTATGGGCGCAAAAGCTGCATGTAAACAACTACTAGTTAAATTTATAACTTTGATGTTGTCAATAGGAGATGTCTAATTAGCGATTGGCAACTGTCACGTTAGTCTATATACATGAGAGAAAGATTGGAAAATTGTATTTTGCTTCCTATCCAACATAAAAGTACACGAAATTCATTCCAAACTTTATGAAATTTTTAAAAATGTCTTAAAAATTGAAAAATATTACAAGGTTTAGTCTCAAAATCCAATTTCATTAGTTTTCTATGGGAGAGTGCTATATATGCACAGGGTTGTTATAACTCCATCTGCAAGGAAGTACTAGGGATGGTAATTGAAAGGTTCAAGTCGGGGGATTATTGGTCCCCATCTCCATCCCCATTTCCCAAATCAACCTCTATATAGGGAGAAAAACTTTATACCCATTTCCACATTCGGTGGATGCGGGGATTTTGCAGATATTCCCCATTCTTCATTTCTCATTCTATTTTTTGAAATAGATTAAATAGAAATATATAATTAATTTAAAATTTCGCAATTATAAATCTGCTCAAAGTAAATATAATCCAATGTCAACAAAAGTAAAATGGGATTAATCCAATTAAATAGTATTCAAACCATAAAGAATTACATCCATTATTTTGTTATTCTCATTTATCTTCAATTATTCACATTATCAATTTAAATCGCACAAGTTTGAATCAACCAACCATTTCTATATTTTCTTAATTTTAAGGTGACTGTTCATATTTCTTTTTATATTTGTTAATTTTTTTTAAATTGTAATAGAATATACATGTATTCCATTAATTTTAAATCTTTTTACAATTGTATTATTTTAGTTAGTATAAAATAATATATCGTTTTGAATTATATATATATATATATTTAGATACATCGTTTAGAATCATACAAAATAAGTGTTAAAGTCAAACTAGAATAAAAATTAGAAATAAAAACTTTGTTATAAATATATATATATTGTTTGTGTTGTTATTGATCACAATTGAAATTTAAATTTAATGGTATGTGATATGGGGTGGCCCGAAAGGCCCAACGTTTCGGACAATGGCCCAAGGCCCATGATCCACGTCGACCATATTCGACCAGATATTGGCCCGAAGGGCCCAACGTTCAGACAACGGCCCAGGGCCCATGGGACATGTCGACAATATTCGACCAGCCCCCTCACGCCCAGGCGTGCGCCTCAGAGCCCTCGGACGATATCGACCATATTCGACCCCAGTTAGTCTGGCAGGAGGTCGAGCTCTGCACAGCACTCTGCCACCGCATTAAATGCGTGGACTGGCACCACGCCACCGCATTAATGGCGCATGCCATCCCCTCACTGTCTGACACGGCAGGCACCACCCCGTATACCGTCCCGTCCTGTAGCTGGAAAGGACATCTAGCTGGCAAAATTCAAATGAGGGAATAGACTAATTGCCCCTTGGAGGAGGCTGAAGACCCCAAGGGTAAACCAAGGGCTTACCAGTCATTTCCTACAAGGGGAAGAATATAAAAACTCCTCTGTCTTGCCTCACAAGGTATGCGAAAAAAAACACACTGAACCTATCTTACTTCACGGTTAGATACCGGAAATACTGACTTGAGCGTCGGAGGGCCAAAGTCGAGGGCCACTCGGCTAGCCTAACGTTTGCTTTGATTGCAGGATTCTCAAATATCATCAACGGAATATATCCACCTTTGGGGTTAACCCCTATAGAGATCGGAATCGAAATACTTGTATTACGATTCGAACCCTCATCAGTATGCTTATTATATTATTTCGATTCAAAATAAATAATTCACACACCATTATTTTGATAAAAGAAATAAAATACAACATTAAGAATTAAATAGTTATTTAGTTTAAATTGTATGATTAATTAAATCAACATAAATTTATATATATAGAGAGAGAGAGAGAGAGACACGCACACATTTATGGATTATGGAGGCAAAGATTCTCCATACTCAAATATCTAACCCCCAATTGGGTTACCCATTCAAATAAGTTGGGGTGGGTTCAGAACGGGGAAAAGAGTTAGAGTACCATACACGTCCCATCTCCTCATGGTCAAAGCAGGTATTATCTATACCCGCCTCCATACCCAATCAAGAACTAAAATCCCCAAGCCTATCGAGTTGGAGTAGATAGATACCCATAGGTAATGCGTTAAATTGTCATCTCTAAAAGCACAAAATTGCACTTTTCCTTATGTTTGATGGAGAGGTTTGTTTATATATGGGAAAAATGCAAAATTAATGGTAATGTAACTTGATCCTATTGATAAAGTATGATTTTAACTTTTCGAGCTGCAAAATTAGTATACCACCTTTGAAATTTTGATAATTTAAGGATAAATTGGGCTCGAATTGTAATTGAAAGCGGCCCATGTCTACGTGGCAGTTGATTTGATACCACGTGGCATGGCGTGGTGCCCAGTCAACCTAGACATCTACTTCTCTCCCACGTGGTATATGACTTGGCAATTCCTTTTGCCATGTCAACTTAAAATTGACACTTGGAAAATATATATATTTATATATATATACACACAACTCAAATTAAAAAAATATAAAATAACTAAAAATTTCAGGAAAAAAAATTGATTATACTATGATGGACAAATTACATAGTAGAAATTAAAATGTCAAATATCCTCCAAATTTATAAGAATTTATTCTACAGAAATTTATCACCTTAAATTTTTTAAAAATCTAATTTATTCCTTTAGAATAAATAATTTCAATGATTTTGAGTTATATATTTCATAATGTTAAAGTAGTAAATATATTTAAGATCATTTAATTATATTTATTTGAATTTATTAAGTAAGAAAAATTAAAAATATAAAATCAAATATATCATTTTGGAACATAAAATTTTAATAATTGAAATGATATATTCAATAATATTAAAAATAATAAGCATATCTATAATAATTTAATCAAATTTGTATTAATTAAAAATAAAATTTAAATTGCACAGTTAATAGTAATAATTCTAAATTACATAGTTAATGTTCTTAAAATCATAAACATATTTAAATAAATTTACATATTCTCCTTCCCCACCCCCACCTGGAGGCCCAGCTTTCTCCTCCTCCTGATCCCCTAAACACCCACCCCTCGCCCCTCCCGTAGCCGTCGATCGCTACTGGCCAACAACCGCCAGCCACATGGAAATTTAATCTCCTTCCCCCAAACAACCCCTACCTCCTCTTTCCCCCCTAAGACATCCTTTCCCCACAACCCTAGCTGCAGCTATCCAATGGCAGCCGCTGTGGCGTGGCGGCTGCATGGGTCAGCGGCCGCCACCTATCACCTTCCCTCGGCCAATCCCTAGTCTCTCCCTGCGGCTAGTGGCTAGCAGCAGTCAGAAAATTTAATCCCCCTCCCCAAACAACCCCCCACCTCTTCTCTTTCCCCCCAAGACATCCCTTCCCCACAACCTTAGCAGCCGTTGGCCAATGGTGGCCGCTACCTATCACCTTCCCCCTCGCAATCCCTAGTCCCTCCCCCAAAAAATCCCCTATCTCTCCTCTTTCTCCCCCAAAATCCCCTCTCCACAACTTTGGCCACTGTTAACCGGCAGCGGCATAGGCTTGGCAGCCACTGTGTGGGCATGGCGGCCTCATGCCCAACCACCGACAAATTTGGACTGGCCAGGTCTACCAACCAAGGCAGGGCTGCTTGGCCCATGGCTGCCATGGCAGTTGCCTCGGGGGCATAAATTTATATATTATATTTGTGTCTAGAATATATTTATAAATGTATATCTATGATTTTTATATTTTTTAATCTTCCTTTATGTTTTGGTTTTTTATATATAAATTTCTTTTTGCATTTTTGTTTTTTATACTGTTGAAGTGGTAAGTTGAGTTGCCACATCACATGTCATGTATGATAATGGAAGACAAAAAAGCAAAAAGAAATTAGGGCCTAATTTGTTCTCAAATTGCCAAATTTTCAAAAATAGTGTACTAATTTTGTGGCTCGAAAAGTTAAAGTCCTGTTTTATCAATATGATCAAATTACATGATCAATTTTTTATTTTTTCCCTTTATATATTCCCGTCCTTTACGACTCAATAAAAATTTAACAAAACTGAAGTCATTTGAAAGTATATATTTACATAAAATTATAACTTCAAACATATATAAATAAAAATAAAATATAATATGATTTCAGTAAATGTAAGACTAAAATATGAACAGCAAATGAAGACATACATTTTAACATATTTTAGGGTTTAGGGTTCTATTATTTTCATTCAATTGATTGAATAAAAATATGTATCTATGTGTATTTAAAACATATATATATATATATATATGTACATATACGTATTTGCAGATAAAAAAGAAATATACAAATAATTTTATTTTTCATCTCTTAGGTAATTTTTTTTTTTTAGATAACAATACTAAATACTTAGAAAGTCCGTAAGCTTTAACATTATGTGTTTGTCAAATTTAAGTGGAATTACTTTCATATTTTTCAATATATACCTTAAATTATGTGGACGGTTTACGGAATTAACTATAGTGGTCTATAATAGCTGTGGCATATCTTAGCATGCAAATGAAATATATTATAAGAGACTTTAATTCCAATTTCATGCATCCAAAAAGCAATCGTATGAAGATTGAATTGTTTCTACTTACCAGTGATTCAAATTCAGGCGTTCTCTGCTGCTTTTTAGTATATGAATATCTTTCATATCGCTCAATGATTCTTTCCATACTGCAATCAAAAAGTGGTCAAAAATTTTGCTGTTAGCACTCATTATATATAACTTATCATCAATAAATTCAGTGCATCAACTTGTACACAGAGAGGATATTGAAAAAAAATTGATCAATTACGCGCTGAAAAATGCTAATTTCATAAATTGGATCAACATAATTCAATCTAACTATCTTTATACTGAGTTTCAGAACTGAATATTACATTTTCACTTAGAATATTTATTGGAGTCAAGGAATTACAAACTTATGACAAACAAGTCTTGCTATATTATATCAAAAATATTGTATATAATTAATGGTACATTTGCAAGACTGCTCATCAAAAGAAAAACAATGGAAGGTTATCTTATCCAAATATTTAAATCATTTAGTAAGAAGAAAAAAAAAGGAATTATAATGAAAAATTAAGGAATTCTCTATCACTTTCTTTAATTTTTACAACTGGGTGGTGGCTCTGGCCACATGTATGATGTATCTCTAGTAATACCTTATTGAATAAGTATCTCATTTAGAACTTTTAGATGGTAGAGAAAATATGAATTTATTAATTTAATATTTTCAATCATAAGGTAAAGAAAATTATAAGATGGGTTCTCGCTTTCAATTGATTATGTTTAAATTTTAGATCTGTATTATATCGGTATTTATTTTGGTTATTTCATAACAATTAACTGTATTTAAATGTCAGTAAAGTAGTATTTAATTAAAGTAGTGAGAAAAAAAAAAAGGAAAATAATGCAATCAAATTTTTTAACTCCATTATAATATATATATATATATATATATCTTTTGCTTAAATTAAATATTATTTTAAATACTTTTCAGCAGACTTTAGCATGATGAGATTAACATAAGTGAAATAGATGTATAAGTAATTATCAAAAAGTTTGCAACTATTACTTTTGACCAACGTTGAGTATTTTGAAAAGCAATATATATAAGCAATTACAATATGCATATTGAAGCAGACTAAATAATGAACGTAGAAAAAATAAATAAAAAAGATAATTAAACAGAACTTAAACATCTTCTAATGACAAGCACATTTAGTAAAATAAGATAACCAAACCATATTCCACAAACCATATGCACAACCAGAAGCATAAGAGAAGTGCAGTTACATGTTGATCAAACTATAGATTCACAAATTAACTTAGCAGAAATGATTGATAATTGCTGGATTGAAAATTAAAAGAGTGGCGTCAACATTTGCATGGGCAAGGCTGCAGTTAGATTGCCTTTCCAGTTGTTTAATATTAGCTATCTTATTTTTTAACAAACTATCTAATACCTGATATTTAAATTATAATTATCGGCAACTTATTCCATTAGTTACTCTAATTTAATTATATGTATTTCGTGCATCGAATTTGATTGTATTTTGTCCATTGATAATTAAAGATTTTCGAAACAATTAACAATCCAAATAAATCTGGCTCACTTAGCAAAAAGGTTGAGGTCTATCAATTTAATTTGGCTTTAGCTTGTTTTTATGTTTAAGCTAATATTTTATTTGAGAATAAAATTTAATACTTATCTTAAAAATTGAAATAAAAATTAATTTATCTATATGAAAAAATAATTAAGTCTTGCATAGTGTGAGGTCAGAGATTCGAACGTACCGGACCTTTGTATGCGTGCGCATAAATAAAAAAATAATAATTAAAAATTAATAACAAATTTGTAACTGAACTAAGTAATATATAGAATATTTACTATTTGATATGCAATAGTTGAATATGAGTTAGAATTAAGCTTTAGAGTTGAGTATGTGCTAGAAATAAATATGTCTTATAACTTTAAAATAAATTAGTTGTAGCACTATTCTAGTTACATTAGTTGATATATGCATGCATTTTTTACCTCATAGATTTTGTTACATATATTTATAATATGAAAAAGAATAGTCCGAATTCCTTTTTTGAAATTACTCTTTCTATCAATTTAATTTGGTGAATTCTCTTGGATATTTTTATTAAAATATTATAGAGAATTGCATAATATTATATAACTAGAGAGTTTATTTTTATGATGAATTAAAGATGCCTGCACAATATTTTGTAAAAGTTTCTGAAGATGTATGGATAAACTTTAAGCATCTTCTTTATTTATCTATTTAACTATCTCAAAGAGACACGATAAAATCAAGCTCTCTGTCTTTTTTTTTTTTTTTTTTCTTTTTTTCTTTTTCCTTTTTAATTTTTATAGACATAGACCAAGTACATACATCTAATCTTTTCCTCTTTTGTTTTTGAGATGCCTTTATCAAATCTAATTTTTTTTTTTTTTACCTTAATTTTTATGATATTTTATAATATTTTTCTCATATTTTTGGAATCCATATTTTTCATTTGATATCTTTTTAATTACTTGAAAATGTGTGTATATGATCAGTGCCTCAAACTATATTCTTTACTTTAATAAGCACGAACCAAGTCACCTTTAAATTCTTTTTCTTTTTCTTTTTTTAAATGTTGCTGAAACGTGTATCTAGTCTCATTTTTTTTATATTTATAATACCTTATATAGTAATTTATTTTAAATATTTTATTATTTTCATGTTATTATTGAAAATACATATATATGAGTAAATTCATCCTTTTAAGATTAGAATAAAGAATGAACAAGCCAGTGCGTTACATATATACTATTTTTTTTTTATTGAAATAAGTACGGATTTGGTCCTCTCTATTTACTTATTTAATATTAATGTGAAAACATAGAGTACATTCCTTATTATTTTGATATTTTGATTAAAAAATAAATTTATTTTTATCTTTTTAAAAAGATAATGGAAAAAATAACTGGCCAAAAAAGTATATATAAAAAACTTGTTTAGCAAGTTGCCCAACACAATATTAATTTATAGATATATTATATATTTTAAAAAATGGATAGGATCTTAAGATCTTAATTTATAAATATATGACAAAACTTTAACACATATATGATACTAAAAAAAATGTGATTAAAGATAATGACTCCTCTCTAATATACTCTCTCCAATTACTTCTAATAGATAGTTGTCATATCATAAAAAAATTAATCTAATGATAAAGATGATTTTTCATTAGCCATAATTTTAATTCAAGTTAAAAAGCAAAGCAGTAAGAAATTTTTTAACTAAGCAAATTCAATATTTATTCCTCAAATATTTGCTTATTTTGCTGTTGCTGACATCAAATTAGATTGCTAAGCCTTATTATTACTTGATAATGTAAAAGGACGTACAAAAAATGGATTATTAGACAAAAATAAAAATAAAAATACATGATGCAAAGGAAGAAGGGCCATCTAAAAAATTTCATATAATTATATACAGGGAATCCAGTGTTGAATTTTGTTTTTTAATTGAACTTTACCAAAAAGCTCGAGAAATTAATAATCTTAGGAGAAAACAATTGATTTCATCAGAAAAGATGTAGAAATAATGGATTATCAGACCTAATGCAGAACATAAGTCAAAAGTAATTTAATTCACTTCTTGAGGCTTTAAATTGCTAATACAAACATTATTTTGAGAATACATGTGTTAAATATATGTAATTTATAATTAAATATTTTAAAAAATATTTAATAAATATATTAATGAAGTGAAATATCAACTAAAATAGATGTATTAGTATTTAGAAAAATAGATTATCAAGAAAGAAAAAAAAAAAAAAAATACATGATGCAAAAGAGAAAGGACCATACTGTGAAGGAAAAACAGAAAAGGCATCACCTAAGCTAAAGATTTCATTTCTTTGATGGGGTTTATAAGCTGGTGTATTTTTTTACTCGATAATTACGCAAAAGAGAGAAGGGCCGTACTGCGAGTTGACATTGCCAAATAATTTTTCAATGAAAAAGATGAGTATGTTGTCTATAGAAGATATTTGGATTAAATCACTACCGTCCCAGTAAGTTCAATGATTAATAACTTTATTATTTTCCACCTTTTACCCTCTAAAAAATAGTTAAATATTTAGAAGAATTTGAGTAATAATTAGCTATTATTAATAATAGTAAAAATGATAAAATTTTTAAATTGGGTAGTTTATATCAAATTTTCAATCATCCAAATCTACCCTCAAAATATATTATTAATATCCAACAAAATTATGGGTATAATTACAATTGAATTTAGAGGTTACACAAGCCACATTCTTTTAGTCTTTCTTTGAATTTCTGATTTCATAAATAATTCTCATTTATTTGCTATTACAATTACTATATATTCTATGCTGCTTTTATTTGAATTTTTCACTGCTATTTTTTATCAAAATTAATTGGTATCAAAGTTAATATTACATATTATTTAATGTAGTTATTATTAATATTGTATTTTGAATATTTATTTGTAGAAAAATTAATTTTTTATTATTTATTATTATAATTATAATTAAGATGTTATACATGATAAGATGAATTTATCTACCCTGGAACTGCGTGCCATAACTGCTAGTTGATTTAAAATGACAATGAAGAGAGAGAAGAAAACTCTGAAAATATATATATATATATATATATATATTCATCTTCTTCATCCTTCCCCCCCTCCCTTTCCCTTCCACCCACACAACCGCTTGGTCGGACCAGCAACCTTGGGGAAACGGCTGGCCTGGCACATGACCAGCGGACAGATCTGACCAGGCCATGGCCTGGTCGGTCCAGCCGTGGCTAACTGGTGGTAGGGTCGGGAAGGGGTGGGTGGAGGGAAGGGTGAAGATCTTAAACAAATTATTTATTTATTTCTGAATTAATAAATAAATTTAATTTAATTATTTTAAATATGTTTATTATTTTAATTTATTTTTAATTTTATTTAATTAAGATTTAATTTAGATATATTTTTTATTTTGAAGTATGAAACTCTCTAAACAATTAAATATTTATTATTTACTTTTTATAATAAATAATTTAAATAGTAAATTTATATTGGTTTATAATACAACAAGATTGTGATTTTTATAATAATTTTATTTTAATTATTTGAATTTTTCTTTAAAATTTATAAAGGGAGAAGAAAAATATATAAATAATTGATATTAAGAATACTTAATTTTTATTTTTAAAATTTTAAAAGTACCAATGCCATTAGTAATAACATTTATGCGTAAATTATACATTAAGTTAGTAGAATGATTTAAAATTTTTAACTATTTACTAACATCTAGAACTTTTTTATACAAAGCAATCACTTTTTAAGCACAATTTTAAAGTATTTAATTTCTAGCACATTAAATAGATTTTGTGGATTTTGATTTGCATCTGAGTTAAATGTTTTGTTTCATTATTTCATGTAGTTATTTTTTGATTAGGAGAATAACGATAAGGGTTTAAAAGAGTATAGGGATATAGGGATTTTTATAGACAAAACATCCCCCTATAAAAAAAATATACAAAAACACTCTTAGATTTTTGAAAATCATGCAACGAACTTCCCTTATAACGTTGGTGTAGTACACATGCGTATATATGCATTTAAGCATGTATTTTTGCATATAAAAAGATTATTATACCCTTACTCATCAACCACTGAATTTTCTTTTAAGACATCAATGATCTATATCAAATCATATTATATTCTTAAAAAAAATATATAAAATTATATAATGTAATATATTATCATATTTATATATACACATATATATTTATATAAATACACACATATATATTGTTTATTATATATATATATATAATATAAAAGATGTATAAACTACCCACCCCTACCACCCTAACCCCAGCTGTTTTTCATGACCGTTGCTACAACTTAAAAAAAATAAAAAAAATTAAACAGATGGTGACCGTCAGCCCCCATCAACACAGCCGCCCGTCAACACGGATTTGGCAGGGGAGTGCCGCGAGGGGGGATTTCAGGGGCTGGCGGCAGCCATGGCAGACTGCCAGCGCTGCCATGGCTATGGCCTAGCAGCGCCAGCAAGCTGCCTGCCATGGTAGCACTGGGGGTTTGTGGGTGTGGGGTGGGGAGGTTGGAGGGCTAGGGTTTATAATATATATATGTTATTATAATTATTATATATATACTATTATATGTATACAGATATATATTTATTTTATATATTTTTATAATATATATTTAATTTGAATAAATGATCTGAAAGGAAAAATATATATATTTGATACGATAAAAACAAATTTGATTTAAATTTTATAAATAAAGTTATATATATGTGTATATATATTATAAATGTGAATAAGTATAAATAAAAAAATAATATATATGTGAATAATTAGAAAGTAAAAATATAAAAATAAAATTATTTAAATCTTGTAGATAAATTTATATATATATGATATATATATTTAAGTATACCTAAAAAATATGTTACATATTTTTATAAAATTTAAATTTATTTAATTTAGAATGAATAAATAGAAAGAAAGATTAATATAATTGATAAGATAAAAATAAAAGTGATTTAAATTTTATAAATAAATTTATATATATGTATAAAATGATAAATATATGAAATAATAAGAAATGAGAAATAATGATAAATTTATATATATGTGTGTGTGTGTAAATTGAGAAGTATATGAAATTATGGAAGAAGAGAAAAATGAGAAATAAGCCAAAAAAAAAAAAAGAAGAAAGAAACAGTAAGAAAAAAGAATAAAGTAAAAGAAATTATTTAAATTGAATTAAAAATATATGAAATAATTAAGGGTGAAATAGTCTTTACATAATAAAATTAAATTAAATGGGTAACAAGTAAGGAGTGGGCGGTGGTGAACATGATTTTAGAAAATATAAAGTGGGCTCTTGTATATTTTTCTTTCACAAAGTGGCGATTTGTCTATTTTTACAATCACAAGGAGGTAAATTGCTATTATCCCGGGATAAAAGTGTATTAGTAAAGTATTTTGTTAATAGCATTATGAGAGTTAAATTAGGAAATAACTATCACGGTGTCAAATAAATTTATTCTAATGTCAGGCAAAATAAAGGTGTGTTAAATGTTTTGTTTGTCAAAGTATAAACATACTCTAATGTCAGGCAAAATAATATATCTGAATAGTAGACAAACTCGTAAAAGCTGAGAGACTGAGAGGAAGGAAACTTTTGCACGAAAATGCAGAACGAAAACTGTTTTAGTTAAGATAAACATGTCTGCAAAAAATGCAAAACCATGTTACATTTAAAGCAGTACTACAGCAAGAAAACAAGCACTAATATCACTTAATACATATAAAATATACACACACACACAAAATGGTTTGAGAAAAAAAGTAGCTATTATATAGAAAAGACAGAAAAATATCTTCTTTTTTTTTTTTCCTGACTAAATGGGAAAATAGGGATATGATGCTAGCGTTGGAAATAAGCTAAAATTGTTTACTTCGAAACAAACTCAAAAGATGAGTTCTTAAAGGTAAAACTGAAAAACCAAAAAAGGAATGAATCAAATGATACTTACCAAAAGAAGAAGAAGAAGAAGAAGAAGAAGAAGAAGAGAAACATAGTACTACTACTTGAAAAAAACAAAGAAAAACCTTCTCTCGTTAACTAGCAAATGAGTGATGCATAAGATCACTAACAGAACCGAGACCAACAAATTATTATCACCAACAATCACTAATATATCCTAAAAATGAGATAAAAAAGACAAATAGTGACACTACAACCAGTTGATAAAACAAAGAAAAATCCTCTCTGATTAACCTAGACAGAAAGTGAACATAAAAAACTTCAAATCTTGCAAAAATATCAGAGAAAAGGATGATAGAAGAATTCAAGAACCATTAAAACAAAAAGAAATAAAATGAATTACATACCAAGAATCAGTAGCATATTCAAAGAGTTTTCCTTTGGTTGAGAAGACAATTAATCCCACATCGGCATCACAAAGCACAGAGATCTCATGAGCTATCTTGAGCAGCCCAGTTCGCCTCTTCGAAAAGGTCACCTGCTGATTAACCTTATTCTCTATTCTCTTCAGCTGCACCCTTCCCCTTCCCATTTTTCTTTTTTTCTTTTTCCTCTCACCCTTCAGTCAATCAAACGTACTATACTGAATGTATATATACTCATGTTATTAACTCCGACTTGGTTTTTACCATGTTCATATTTGTGCGCTCTTTTTCGTGACACCACCCAGACATTTTCTTTATCGGGGATCCCATATGGTGAAAATAAGAATTGATTTATATGTATATTGGGGTAAATTTAAGTGTAGATGTATACTTCTTCGTCTCTCTTGTTTTTTATTACATATATATATATATGTGTGTGTGTGTGTGTACGGATTGGGAAACATGAGTAGTTTCAGATCCGGGCATTTGTTGTTTTGGGAAACCAGGGTGGTTTCATCAGGACCTGTGATTGGTCCAAGGGGACTTAGTGTAGTCTGGGATTTGGGCCACAAGTTTCTGGGATTTGTTCGTACCACGTACGGCATTGAATATACCCGATTCTTGTTTTTCTGATTTTTTTTTTTCATATTCTCATTTTCAATTTATTATTCTCATTTTTTTGTTAAGAAAAGCCAAATTAATTTTTTTATGATAATTTTTTTAAAATTATTATCTTAATTAAAGTAATAGTATAAAATAATTAACTTTTAACCACTATTTTTGTAAGTAATAGTACAAACTATATGAAATTTATATATATTTTTTAATTATCTTGAAATTCATGTTGGATCAATATAGTTATGACAGGAGGCCATTTTATAGTTATTTCTCTCTATGCCTGTAAACGAAAGATGGTTCTTGAAATGCTTAAGTGCTTGATATGGGCTCAACTTCGAAGTTTAGCTGAGAATTGGTAAAAATATGAACTATGTACATTAATGATGATCATGATACTTCTATCTAACATAAATTTCTTGCATGTCTTCAATCCAATCTTTATTAACTCATCTCAAGAATTTGAAATGCTAAGCAAGTAAGCATGACTGATTGGATAGTGATAGCGCTTTGAATTTGGATTAATAAAGGATTTTTTAGAAATTGTTATATCGAAAGTAGATGTGGTGAGTTTTTAACTCAAGAATACCTCTACTTGGAAAATTCACTTGTTCAATTTTCTAGCAATGTTTGATTCTAGATGTGATTGCATGCCATTTTTGAATTAGTGATGATATTTATATAGTTATAGTTTAGACGTTGTCTATTGTGTACGACTGTCCATTTTAATATCTTGTACTTCTTTTGTTGCAATTTTATTAATATAACCCAAGGTCATATTATCAAAATATCATACTCCCTAGTTGAGACTTTATTGTAGAGGCTCAATTCAAGAGTATAATTTATTTTAAGTACTATTATTTTTTATTTATTTATTGCAATTTTAATATATATTTTTATTTTATTATTTTGTTTGTTGTTTATTTTTTTATTTTTTTATTCTATTTATGTGTAAATATATATGAGTTTTCAATTGTTTTGCTTCTTATGTTAATGTTAGCAACAATAAATTTAAGAGGTATGATGTTGTTTCTCTCTTTTTGCACTTTGCCTTCCTTTTATATTCGTTTGAGAGGTAGTCTTGAGATAGAGCTTGGAGAAGATGTAGAGTAAGTCTAGGAGAAGTGGCAGGGAAGGGGGCATTCATGGGTGTTTGGTGCAATTGACAAAAAGACTAATTTGGTATCAATGCACGAGCTCGTTCGGCGTAGGTCAATCTACCTAATGTTGATGGAGGTCGCCTAGTGTGGGTTAGTCGACCTCATGGAAGCTAACCTACTATGGAACTCGAGCGGCCGCCCTAAGTCAGCCGCAAAGGGTGGCCTAGAATTCGACTGTTGTTAAGCATACATTTTGAGTGGCTGATTGTACGGGCAAGGCATTGAAAAATGCCCAGTGTCGCCTACCCAATTGCTAGCAAATTAATTATGGTGTTGGCAGTGCCAATCAATGTTAGAGTAATGTTTTCAACTTGATTCTGTGCAGTCATCCCATTTCCTAATGTGTGGCTTTATATCGAAAATATATTCCTTAGTCTTTACTTGCTCATCCCATTTTTATCGGATCATCTGAGTTAGAGTCATCTAGGTCGAAGTTTGGGGTGATGAGGAGTTGAGTAATGAGTTCGCCTCGGAGGTTGGTGGAAACCTATTTAGCTTTGGATGATGAATTTGTAGGGTTGAGTGGTTAGCCTTATATGAGGATTTGATAGGTGATAGTGGTGTGGCCACTACATTGATTTTGGAGAAACTTCAGCTTTTGCATTATAAGATTAATCTTACAAATGAGCATACATTCATATTACCTTTTGGGGATGGTTGGATGGTGTGCCTCCCTCTTTGGTATTTTATTATGGGCTATGTGTTAACCAATATATTCCAAATTTCTTTATGTATTATATAGGCTTTCAACTTCAGCTTGCTAAATTAGGTCTCCAGGTAACAATTGATAGCTTCCACACTATTTCACATTTAAGAGAGTCCAGAGAGAGTCTTTCTTTCATTTATGTCTCTGGGGTGTTTCTTCATCTCGAGGGGCTTAAAAAGAGCATTTTTTTTTGTTTACTATTTTAGGAATGATAGATGGGATTTTACCTTTGTTTGGAGTAGCTGGCTAGCATTGTACGGTCATGGAAGGTTTCCTTAACTCCAAGAGCTATTTGGGTCCTCTAACTTTTTGACATTGTCCTCGATGTTTTTTAAGTTATTCTCCACTGTCGCTCTCTTACTCATGTCCTTTTTTTATTATATGTTGTAATTTCATTGATGTGGGATAGCGCAACAGGCCCAACCCAACATTACTCTACCAGCGCAGCCCTGCAATACATGGTAGCCCGACCATCGATAGGCCTAGCCGGTCGATCGAGTTTTGACCTCTAGGACCTTACCCATTGCGTCGGGCACTGGTGTTCTCCCTCTCGACCAGATCATGGTCGACCTTGATCGTGATTCGCCTCATCTAACCACGATGATGTTGGCTAGAGCTGGGGGAGGTATCCTACGAAAGTACTCTCCTTTACCAGAGAGGTCGAGCTATGGCGATAGCCCCACAACCTCATTGAATGCTCTCTCAGGCAGCGTGCTCTCACATTAATGGTACATGCCACCACCGTACTGCTTTTTCTCAGCTGCGCTAGAGTAGTCCGCGCCAGCAGTATACCACCATGCCCTAAACAATGCCACTTGAAATGGTACACTGTTGGGAGAAGATATAAAGGCCCTCAAATGAGGACAATAGCCCTCCATGCTTGACAAGGGCATCTTAGACTTACTAGCCACTTTGAGGAAGCTATAAATACCTCATTCACTACCTTCAGCAAGGTATGCCATATTCTACTTTGAGCCCTCACTCTCCTGTTCGATTATCTAGTCAATTCTATACTGACTTGAGCATAGAAGAGCCTTAGCCAAAGGCACCTCGGCTAGACTGATGTTTGCTAAAGATTGTAGGACTCAACTCTAACATCTTAGAAGCTTATCCTTCAACCATCCACTGGTCGATATTACCGGATTCCAAACCAATACACTGATATGCGATTTTGACTCCCATCACTCATCTTGTCTTTCTTTTTTGAAATTTGTAGGTAAGAAGATTGACTTCCATTTGTACACTTAGAAAAATGGGAATGCTCTTGAGACAACCCCTATGTAGGCTTAACACATCCCCAAGAAGAGGCAATCGACTTTCCTAGCACGCCATCTGAGGTCGCCACCAAGAAAGCCATCTGAGGAGCCTTCTTTTTCTTATTGTTTTGGGAAGAAGAAAGGCTTATTCACTTATTGCCTGAAGAACACCCTACATATCAATTAACATTGGGATACTTTCAAGACATCTTGCAACTAGTGTTGCATGAAGGGCACAACCAATAAAGACAATCAAGATAAGTTGGAATTTTGCTCTACTACATAGTTGGTGGAGTTTGCAGTTGGTGATTTCTCCCAAGTATACATGTTACATTTTGTCTATGTTTCTTGAATGTTACTTTCCACTTTGGGATACTTATGCCTTTTCTTTTCATTTCGCTTATAGGGTCTAAAATTGCTAATATAATTTAGGGATGGCAATGGGATGGGTTGGGGCGGGTTTTGACTCAACCCGAACCCACTCCGTAAAGATTTTATACACTCTCAACCCGCCGCTACCTGTTGCGTGGGTTTTAGGAATAAAAACCCAAATCCTACCGCAATGTACATGTAGAACCAAAACCTTACCTGATCCTACCCACACCTAATAAATATTTTCTACTTTTTCAAAATACTATCCACTACATAATTAACAAAATATTACAGTTTTAATTCAAATATCATATAAATTTTATGTAAAACAAACAAATAGAAAGGTTTTGAGCATTTTCAAAGCATTTTGAATCTATTCTTAGGAGTCATGATTGTGAGGAATGGGAGGGAAAGGAAAAATGTTAACATAGTTTAGAGTTTGTTGTATATATATTTTTTGTAAAAAATTAAATTAAATGTAAATATATATATATATATATAAATACTTCATGGCAGGTTTACTATAAACCCAAACTTGATCCGACCCGCAGCTATTAGAACAAAAACCCAACCTGATCCTCTGTAGGGCGAATTTTCTACTTGCCCCGATCGGAGCAGATCAAAGCAGGTACCTGTGAATCAGGCATAAATTGCCATCCCTAATATAATTAAGTCACTAGGCCAACAAGGTTATTGAAGAGAACCTTTTTCTTAATCAAAGGAGAAGATTACTAAGGTGACGAGAGACTAGATCATTAATGAGAGAAGTATGAGTGCTAGGGAGTTGTGAGTTGGAGGAGAAGGTTAGCAAGCTAACTAAGGATTAACAGTAATTGAGGTACTAGTATGGTTAGAAAAACATAATTGGTAAGGAGTTCTAGGAGTCTTTTATTGGGAAGAATCTTCTTACAGCTATGAAGGAGGAAGTGATGAAGGAGTTAAAGAAGTCTGACTCTTTTGATGCCGTTGTTTTGTAGGAGGCATGCATAATCTACAAACAGATTATTTAGGATTGTTGTCGCATCCACTAGATCATTATCCCCTTAAGGATTTGCTTTTATTGGACTAAAACATCCCTGTCAACTTTACACGTACATGAGGTAGATGCTAGAGATTCTGTGGGGACCTCTAGAGTTTATACTAGTGCCATGGTAGAGAACCTAACCCAACGGCATAACTGTCTAGATTTTTGGAGTTTTTCAGCTTTTGTAGTTTTTCCACTAAGTATTGGATGAATTACTTTTTTTATTAATGTTTAGACTTTGTCTATTACGATCATATTCCCTCTCTTGGGAGACTATTAATTACTTATTTTTACTATATTTGTATATTTACTTTGTTTAACTCGGTCTTTTTAAATTGGTGCATATTCATGTTGTGTACATATATATATGTTATTATCTGTGCATTTATTTGTTTTAAGAATACTCAACTTTTGATATGAATCCTATACTTTTCATCTAGGATTTATGCTACCTTCCACGAAGGTTGAGAGTGACTCATTTTTTAGGATTCACTTAGAATTTCAGACAAAATGTGGTGCGCGAACCAAGAATGATGTTGGATAACTCTTCTAAGGTCGACACTCAAGGGGCCATTTAGAATCTCGAGTGAATAATTGATGTTTTCAGCTAAAGCTGGTGTTGAGCAACATCTAGGAGTAAGAATAGGTTATGTTTTGGGGACCAATTAGGATCACAAATGAAGCTATGATTTCTTAGCCATAGTTGGTTTTGACCAACTGCTAAGGCCGAGAGTGAATTATGTTTTAGGGACTACTTAGGAACTCAAGCGAAATTTTGATGTTCCAGCCAAAGTTGGTGTTGACCAACTTCTAAGGCTAATAGAGAATTATATTTTGAGGACTACTTAGGATTAGTTTGATACTTTGGCTAGAGCTTGTGTTAACTAACTTCTAAGGCTGTGAAAACTTTGAATATCTTTGTTATACAAGTAAATTTGCAATAATTTGTAGTATAGATAGTATAAACTCAGTGATTTTATTGACAAGAAGCTATATCAAGTAAGATAGCAATTGAACCATTACATAGATGGATTTATTAGTATTTATAGTCCAAAAATGAAAATTGAAATGCCCTAAAAACTTTCTAAAATAATTGAAACTATTATAAGTAGAATTTATTCAAATTGATGATATTTCAAGTTTTGGATAAGCTTCGACCATTCAAATTCTGTAACTTATATGCTCCGGGTTCATGATCTCCATTACCTTGAAGGAGCCTTCATATTTGGCATTCACTTTCTAAATCGGCCCCTACATTTCAACCATCCCAGACTTATACATCGTGAGCTTGCTTGTGTGTCATCTCTGACTTCTTCAGTGTTTTTCTTAAAGAAATGAAGTAGATGTTCCTCCATTGCCCAGTCCATGGATGAGCCTATTATGAGGACTTTAAAGTCATGTTTAGGGATGATTTTTATGATTTTGAGTTCTTTGACCGTCTTAGTTTTGGGTTGCGTAGCTTCTCAATTTTAGGTTGTGTAGTCTTTTTTTTTTTTGACACCCATTAATAACTTGATTATTTTTAGATAATAGTAGATAGAAACAACGCTTGTAAGGAGTCCTATTAAAACCAAGAAATCACCCCTCACGTGCGAAATTATAGAAGATCTCCTTTAAGATCAAACAATTCCATCGAATTAAGTATGATTGTATGTGTGATAGCATCTACTATACCAGGAATATAAATGAACTCGATTATTGCAATTGCTTAGGATACCCTTTTTTAGCTTCTAGGGTCTATTTCTTAGTTCAAGATCCCTCTTACTAACTAGAATCAAAGAATTAGTAGATCTGTTTCGACCAAAATAGGAAAGGGCTAGGATTATGAACTTACAATCTAATGATCGAGTCGAATCCATGATTATAAGTTCATTCCATATCATAGGCATCTCTACCACATTAAACTCAAGTGCTAATTGTTTTCTCCTTCTCTTTATTTTGAGCTTTCCTCAATATGTTGGCATAGCACTTTCTAGCTATCATTTGTATTTCTAATCACTTCTCCTGGACCCTCGAAAGTGGGGATGTCCTACTTCATATAGAATATCAATGCTATCACCTAGAAAATGCTTAAGAATGGCCTATCTATGATGAAGTTATAGGCTAAAGGGACCTTTACCATTAAGAACTTTACGATCTTGGTCACCCAACATGTGAAAGCACCTAAGGACAATAAAAGAGATATTTCCCTAAAAGCTTCTACTGTCTCACCGTAAAGCTAATAAGGGGAATGTTAAAAGTTGAGCGTTATCAATGCCCAACTGCAAAAAGGCATTGTGAAGCAGGATATATGTTAAGCTCCTACTATCTACTAAAAACTTTTTCACCTAAAAATTTATAATAAGAAAAAATCATTAGTGATTGTTATACTTTTCTCGTCTAGCTTTTAGATCTCCATTTTTAAAAGAGATCATGAGCTACGAAGGTTTTATACCATAAACCTCATAAAGCTTGATTTGGGAGGTGCTTTTGAGCTTGCTGGATAGCTCTAGCAAGTGACTTGCAAGTATTTACTAATTTGCCTTCTACATGTGCTCTAAAGATGATAGAGATAACACTTGTAAGTTGTCGCCATCACGCTACTGGGTGTTCCTCCTAGTCTCTATCTTGCATTTGCAAAAAGAATGATGCTAGTAATCAGAAGTTTTTGGTCCCTAGGAATCGAGATGACTATGTTGCCTATTAGCTACAAACTCTTTCAAATATACTTACTAAATAAGCTTCTTAATGTCATTCTTTAAGTGATGGAATGCTTCCGTCTTGTACCTTTGTCATGATGAAAATGACAATATATCTCAAATTTTGTCCATCTAGGTCATCTTTCATTCTGCTGAGCACAATCAGTATTTGTACCCTTGATGCATTGAAGAGGTGTATCTTGTGAATCTCATGGAATGTTCTTGCTCTCTATCTACTATTGCCAATGTTTGGGTTAATTTTCTTTTGTTGTTCTCTGGAAGAGATATATTCCTAGTATATAAGTAATATTTCAAATTGGGACAGATATTTTTCTAGCATAGCTACCACTTTTTAAACTCCTTAAATTTTTTATGCCTCAAGTTCTACTACATAATACTTGGTAGGAGCTCTTGGTTGAGATGAGAATCTCGTGGATAGCTTGGGTGAATAAATTGACATATTTATGCAAAATTTTCTATCTTTCTGCTTATTATTAAGCAAGTATATGATAGTTTTTGGATACATCTTGTTAATACAGAAGTTATGCTAGAACCATTGCATTAATTGCTTAATGCTAGTGATGGTACTAGTGGCGAACGACTTGAACCAAGCAAAAGCATATGTTGTCAAGGTTGCCTCAGTTTGCTTGAAATTAAGGAAAATTCTCGGCTTCCACAAGAGGACTAAAGGGGCCCAGGTTATGAATGTTTTGTGGCATACTAGATGATTACCTTTGTAGATGCCCGAGTAAGTTATCTTTGATTAGGGCTAACAAGGCTTCATGTGTGATTTGTAGGATATGACCTCTAAGAGATGGGTTCTAAGATGTGACTGGAATTGCTAATGTTGGTAATGCAATAGATGATCTCCCATTGTTCTCTGCTTTCCTCAACAACATCATCCCTCGGAGGGGCCACCAGAGTGCATGAGTTTTTGGCTCTAGATCTTGTGTGCATTCTTAGCATTCTGTGCGTTAGAAGATTTTCTATAGATAGTGCTAAAGTGAGACAACCTGAATTTAGATTCGGGATCTTTTGAAAAAGTTTGCTTTGTCAATTGTATAATAATGCCTGTCTAAATGCAGTTCTATTCCTTTTTATGAATAGTGGCAATATTTTAGGTATATGACTATTTCGTGTGAGGGTCCATGTTAATTTGCTGCTTTTATTGCAATTTTTTGGATATACCCCTAGGGCATATAAGTATATCAGATAGCATTTTTATTTTTTGAAAATTATAATATATGTCGAGCATTAAATCCAACTAATCATATGAAAAATACTATTATACTTATCTTCTGATTTTTGTACAATTTAAAAAGTGAATAATCAAAATAAAAATGTTATTGTACTTATTGTGTAATTCGTTGGACCCCACCAAAAAAATTTTCAGCACTAACTCAAAATTTCACCCTAAGCATAGTGAATGTCTTGGTTATTGATTTGGACTGTATGTGGAGTGCCAACTTCTTTCTAATAACCTTGAGAGGGCCATTATCAATTCTTAGAGTTGAGAATCTAGACTTTGTCTAGCCATAAAAAGAAGGATTTATTATTGAGATCTTATATTTCATATATTAGGATTTCTTTCGGTTGTAATTTACTTTGTCAAGTCCCATAATGAATTTCATGTTTGAGCTTTTAAAACAATTGATAAAAGTCAATATTTATCACTTTTTTTTTTAGCCAAGTGGCCAGTGGCCCAGTGGCATAAGTCTCTCACATAATGTGGGAGGTCAGGAGTTCGAACCTTAATGGACTCCTGATGTGTGCGTGTGTATAAATAAAAAAAAATATATATTTATCACTTTTTTTAGAAAATTTTCTTATTTTATTGTCTTGAAGGTGTATGGTATTTTAATTTAATTGGTATTTCTATATATACATATATATGGGTAGATTTCAAAAATTACCCTTTAGGTTTGGCTAAATTACAAAAAAAATCCCTCATTGTTTTTAAAATTGTTGATACACCTTGATGTTTAATATCGTCCAATGAATAAGTCCAAATGTTAGGTTCTATTAGGGTTGCAGGCTTTGGCCGTGTAAAAAAATAAATGAACTATTGATAATACCTTTCCATACATTCACAAGTGTTGACTTTTTCTGACCTAAGTTTAATGGTGAAAATATCCTTTAGGGGTTGGTTTAAAGTCATTTGACATGCAAAAGGTGTTATATGTCAGTTATTATAATTTCTAGGGTTGAGTATGAAATAAATATTATTTAGAAAAGGCATAATAGTAATATTTCTATATTTTTAAGAAAGTAACCGTTTACATCCGCTAATGGATCTTTGCATATCAACCTTCTTGTTTAGAATGTCTTTTACTATATTAAGATGACTTCTTCAATGGAGCACTTCTTGTACGAATATTGGAGTGTTAAAATACATGAAAAGAGGTGCAAAAAGATGAATAATGGGAGGAAGACATCCATAATGATATTCATAATGAGCAATAATTTGGGAGGGCTTTTCTAATGTTGCATTGATCATGTATTTTCACATTGTTGTATACCAATTGAAGAGGATACATGTAGAAGTTGTAGTCATGACCATGGAGAAGGTCATGAAGAATTGAAGCTACTAGCTATAGCGTTGGTATAATATGCCTAAGAAACGAGGGTTTGTTGCATAAACTTTTATTTGTAAATATGATACTTTTCAGTATTTTCTTTTTATGTCAACTTCTATAGAATTTGGGGAAGTAGTGAGTTGGTTATATAGTGCAAATGTAACTTGTTAATGTATGAAAATGCAAAACTGTCAATTGTGATACCCAAATATTATAGTAGCAACCAACAAATGTATTACTAATATGCATGAACTCTAATATGCAATACACACTTGCATCCTAATAAAATCATGGGGGGGGAGGGGGGGGGGGGAGAAGGGGAGGCAACAAATGCAACACATTATTAGGCAAAAAATAATTAAATTTGAATCATTTCTTTATCAAGACATTCCAAATAAAATTTTGAATAAATTCATTCCACATCCACAAAACATATTCTAACCAACAACTACGTTGAACTCACCAAAAATATGCTTACTCCACAAAATAGACTGTAACCAACAACTACATCAGACGTCGTCGAAAAAAAGAAAGCATTCATGCTCAGTCTGGTACAAGCATATTACCAAAGATTTATTCAACCCAACCAAGCCAAAAATGCAAAACAAAATAAAGTATTTGAATTTAGAATTGTGTTACATCTAAGGGGCATTCATATCGGAAGCTTTCATTTGAGGCTATGGTATCCACACTTTTGAACGTTGCTACCTTCTTCTTAGGTGATGGGGCTGATTTTGGTACAACTGGGCTGGGTTGCCTTTTCTTAGGTGATGGGGCTTCTGCTTGGAGGATGGGTCTTCCTTTACAATATTTAGAGGGGTTACCATAAAGGCTGCTCTTGATGCTTTTTCCTTTGGAGATAAAGCCTTCATTACAACACTTAGAGGGCTTGTTTTCTTTGAAGGGGTTGGGGCTACATAAATAACACTTTAGTCTTATTCTTGGTGGGAGCGACAACAGGGGCTTTCCATAGGGAATAGGGGTTCTTATTTTTGTTCTAGCTCGCAAAATTTCTAGCAGGAGGCTTCCCATGTTGTTCCTTAGGCGGTGAGGATTGAGCTTGTGATTGGTTCACATATAGATATATAAAAGGTCAATCACTTAAAGTAAAGAAAATAAAAATTAAAAGTAAATGTCATGAATTTCAAATTACTTAAAGTAAAGTAAAGAAAAGTTAAACAGAAGAAAGATCAAAATAAAATACCTATCCATCTTCAACAGCTTGCTTTCCTTTTTTTTTCCTTATATTAGATGGTGAAGCTGGCATAGGTGGTACTATTGGAGTCTAAGATGATGCAGCTTTTGTAGACTAAGTAATATCTTTAGCAGCCTTGATCCTTCTAACAACTACATTTCCTGATTTGTTAGTGTCATACTTAGAGCCTCTTTGTGATTGAATCACCTGTCCAATCTCCTTGACATCAAAGTATTCATGTCACGTCAAGATACAAAGAACTAAACAACTTGAAAAAGTGAAGAATATCTCATTAACATCATTAGCACTCCCAACATTGTTTGTCTCCTCATTCAAATCTCCAATACTCCTAGCAGTCCCCCTAAAACCCCTCTTAAAATTTCAGTCAACAATCTTACTAGCATTCCCAGCAATCTTCCTAGCAGTCCCAACAAACTTCCTAGCAGTTCCAGTAGCACTCTTACTTCTTGATTGTTAATTTTCTGGAACATAATTTAATAGATTAGATTATAACATAAGCTACAAAATGCTAGAAAATGAATCTATAAGTAAACTTACAATTACGCTAACCTCTTTACATGTTTTGGTGTTATGCCCTAGATCATTGCATTTCTTACATCTTATGAAGCCTAATCTCTTAATAGTAACTTGTTCACCTAGCTTTCTCCTTCTTTTTTTTATGTTTTCATGATAAAATTTTTCTAAAAGGTGGCAGCAATTTGTTATGAGTTAGATCTATATTTGTTGGCCAAAATGTAGGATCTATGATTGGATGTATCACATGGTTGTATAATTGCATGTACTTATCTTTTAAATAGCTATCATCTTTGTAATCCTCAATCCTCTTAGTCCCTAAACTTAAAATTTTGTTTCATTGTAATCCTCATAAAAAAATATTTTTTTAGCTAGAAAATTATCCATGTGAGATATTTTTAAAGGTAAAATTGTCAATATAATGTTTTAAGTTGCATCTTAGTCCCTCTAATCAATTTGTTTTGTTCAACAGGGCATAAGAATGGGAATAAGCACTGTTCATTCCTGACACTTTACATCTAATCTACCTTGATCAACATATATAGGAAAAATTAAAGCAACACCAATTAGTCATTAAACTAGCAAATTCTATTGAAAGACATAAAAAAATGAGATGGTCTTGGATCAATTCAAATCCTGGCGGAACATTTTTTGATTGTGAGAACATGGGGAATGTTGCTCTTTTCCATTTCATTTGAACACACATTTCCATTTCCTAATTCAATCAATTGATATTTTCTTACACAATATTGGAAGTTGTGTCTAATTTATGTAGCATGATCCACCCATATTCGAGCGGTTCAGGAATATGATTTTTAGACTATTGATGAATGTCAAGAATTTAGAAATTGAAATGAAAAGATCTTTAAAAACTAAGAAGAGATTGAAGAAGACTTGGTATTAAATTGAGCATTTTTCTTTCTAATTTGGCTGATGAAGTGATTGGATAATGATATTCTTTGTTGATCTTGAAGCATATTAATGTAGTATGTGTTTTTGTTAATTATGTTGGTCACTTTAATATGTTAAAACAAAAAAAATGATCATGCTTCAACTTTTGAAGAAATCTGTCTTAAGGAACTGGAGCTTTTTTTCTGGAATTGAAGCCACGTTTTCTAGCATTATGGGACTTTTTATGAATTAGTATAGCTATATAAATTGGAATTGGAATTGAAACCAGAGCTCTCTCTTTTTCTTTTTCTTTTTTTATTTTAGTGCAGTAGGACTTCTTCTCTTTAATGCAAAGAAAATTAGTATAGTGCAATGTAGTAGACCAAATAACATGTCAAATTCCAAGCAAAAAGTCAGTTATAAACAAAAAACTTGCAAAAGCATTACAACAATTTATTTGCTTTTAAGACATAAACCAAGCATGCCAATTCCAAGCAAAAAGCCATATACCAAATTTTACAAAAGCTTTAAGTTATAAATTAGGAACTTACAAAAGCATTAGAGCAATTCCTTTGCTTTTAAGCCATAAACTTTACACTGTAAAAACAACAGCTACAAGTCATAAACTTTACACCGTAAAAACAACAGCTACAAGTCATAAACTTTACACCATAATAAACCAAGAACGTAAAGACAACACCTCTAGGCCATAAACCATAAACCATAAACCAACTAACCATAAGCAATGCAAAGACAACCCTTCCAAGCAATCCAAAGACAACACTACCAAAGCATACAACTTAATATGTTAGCACAAAGTTCTAATATTTTGGAGTAACCACTTATGCACTATCCAAGGCCAAATTTTCCAAACAAGAACCAACTATAAAACCATCAACAACAGTTTTAGAACCAACCAACATTCACAGCGAACAATGAGAACCATCCAACACAAAAATCCAGAAGCAACTAACTATCCACATCTAACTATTTTGGCCAAATTCAGTACAACCAAATAATAAATCATTACAACTGTGTGTAACACTCCTCAAGAAGTAGATTGTTTTGTGGAATCTCCTAAGAAACCTTCATCATTCCTCTTCCTTGAAAGTCTTGATATTGATGCAAACTGTAATGAGCTCAAAGGAAAGCATTCTTTGACTCTCTTCTTGAAGTTTGCCTTCACCAAGATACTACCAATAGTTATTGAACTCTTTTATATTTATAGAAGCTCGAGTTGAAGTCACTTGTAAGTTGTTGTGAATGTCAAAATGTCATGTGGCTCTGAACTCTCCTTTAAATGTCATACAAGAATGAATAAAGAAATTATAAAATATCCTTATGCAAATAAAAGTGTCATTGTATTTTACACTTAGCTCCTTATCTTCCTGAATCCATGATATGGTTGTGTTACATAGTAAAGTTTCTAGAAACCTACAAAAATAAATCAAAAATTAGTATGTGACATATATAAGGCAAAAACTTAATAAAATCATACTCACAAAGTTACTATTTTGCCAAATTCTGTAGCACACTTGTTTCTGTAGTGTCTTTCTTGTAGACATACATTACATTTTCTCCTTTTTTGTTGTGGGTTAGCCTCATTAGTAGGAAGAAGCATAGCACTTGATGAAGTTGGTAAATTTTCATTGGCATTGATGGAGCTGGTATATTTTTGGCGGCATCTTCGATTTATAACATTGATGAAGCTTCATTAATTGACATATCTACAATGGGGTACATTTTTCTATTAAAACCCTCTTCATGACACTTACTAACAACAAACTCATTTTGCCAATCAGTAGGAGCTTTTTTATTTGCTTATTTCTTTCTACACTTTTTAGACCTCCCTAGTAGTCTTAGTTCGGAAGCGTATTCACCAATGGCTTGTACTTAGCTTCAAGAAGAGTTAAATTGAAGCCCTCAGATAAATTGTTCAAAAGAATATCACACTTGGGATAAGTTCTAAAATAAGACATAGACCAATACTTTGGTTGAATTTCATAAACCTATTGGTAAGCAGACTCACTGAATTCTTTTAGAGGTTCTATGTGAGACTTAAATTGATTAACAGTAGAGGCTTTAGCAAGGTTCTACAACCTATCCTTCAGTACTAGACCAGTGTAGATTTTTTTGAAAATAGCGCACATGTGGCTAACACAAGAATTTGTGCTCCACTTTTGGCATTAGGTCAACCAATGTAGGTAACAGTCCCCATGAAGAGCACACAGAAAATATAGTATAAAGGTATAAGTATAGAAAATGAAAAGCATAAAGCACATAGCAAAAGCACACAATATCTTAAAAGAAAAAAGAACACCACTAAACTTTTGTCTATTTGAAATAAAGGTCTATTTATGTTGATCACATATTCCAAGGTCTTGTTGAAGCAGTTCCAGAAACCATTTCCATGAGTTCTTGTCTTTAATCTCTACTACACAATGAGTTATTGAAAGCATGCAATTGTTGGGGTCTACCCCATTAGCAGTAAGCAACACTCCCTTATGTAGCTCATTTGAATGACACTATCAAGCCCAACTATGAGTTTGCACGTATCAATAAAATCTTGCTTTACAACCTCTGGACAAGTTTACAGCTTAAGAAATCTTTTGATATCTAGTCTCATCATCCATACAAGTTTTCAAAATCATAGTTGATCCTGGATTACTGACCTTTAGTTCTTCACATAATCATACGATCTTCTATATTGAACCTTGTACCTACCATTAAGCATGTTATTAACTTTGTATTTAGTTTTATAAAATTGAGCTTTTCTTAATTCAACATTAAGATCATTATGGACTTTTTCTTGAAAATCTCTTAATTTTTCACCTATAGTGCAACCTCCAATCATTCAAATATTTATTGCTAAGAATTTTTGAAGTAATATTTTTGTGTTTACTCAAAGTGCTCCCATAGTTATTTGTGCTATTCAAAGTTTTAACATGAAAATTAGTTGAATTTCTCACCTTAGATGCAAACACAACATAAGGACAGTTATTACCAATGCACTTTTCCCTACCTCTCTACTTGCCATTCTTAATGAATTTTATATTTCTTTTGCCAAGTTATAGCATAAGCTCTCATTGCCTCATTAAATTAGTTGCATTTGTGAAAATCATCCAAATTTTGAACTAAGGATTTGCCATGTTAGTTTGGGGGTTAAACCTACAATATGAGATATCTTCATTATTCTCTTCCTGGTTGTGTATATTTTCTAAGTCCTTAGACAAAATTCCATTTGAATTTTCACTAACATTAATATCTCCTTCTATAAACACTTGATCATTTTATTGTTCTAAATTCCTATTACCACTACATTCCATCAAAAAATCTACATTCTCATTATATAAAGTGTCATCATTTTCACTTAAGTCATAATCAATATTGTCATAGAAGCTATCATCCCCTTTTGATGTATTTAGTTATATTCCACTAGCTTTAGCTGGCAATTGGGAGTAACAAATTTGTGTTACATATACCTCAATATTTCTACTATATAGTGCAAGCTCTACCATTCTATTAGCATCTTCCTCAGTCAAAATAAAAACTAATCTATCAAGAATACTACTTTTAAATTCTAGATAATAGAAGCTTAAATACTCACTAGTATTTTCCCTATTGAAGCCAAGGTTTCTAAGCACATTTCATTAGCAACACAGTGGTCAATATAGTTTAACTCAACCCCCCATGTATAATTTTTTAGGATTTTTAATGAACTCACGACTATGATGGACTTTTAAAGTGGAAAGATCTGCTCCTATGCCAACAGTATCAAGCATAGTGAAAAAGAATATTTTAAAATTATCGAATGAACAAAAACAAAACATGTGGACCCTAACATATATGCCATAACATGTACAACAGAACAAACAAACCCTAACATATATGTTATAAAACATCAAAACAAATGGACCCCAACATATACACCAAACCAACAATTTCAAATAGAATAAGTTCTGTGGGACCCTAGTGTGTACAACTACAAAGGCACAACTAAATAAAAAAAAATTTACAAACACGCTGGACAACATTCCATGCAACGATAAACAAAAATGGCACAATATCCATTGACCAAAATAAACAATAGCCATTAACTAAGAAACATCATTCACAGAAAAATGTAGATTCTTAAATATTTTGAATTTTTAATGTGTAAGTTGTTCTAGACTTACCATGTGTAAGAGTTGCACTGGAATCTTTAATGTGCCAAACAATCATTGTCCTGTTTAGCACTCTTTCTTCAATTCCATGTTGTTGCCTTTGATTATTTAGCTATTGATTTGATTATTCCATGCTGTTGCTTTTAATTTTGATTCTTCAATTGCAAGTTCGAAGGAAAGCCGTAACCTTATCCCCCTTTCCCGCTTCCTAACTTCTCAAAGTTTTCAAATCTACGTTTGTAATTTGTCTTAATATCTTAAGCATTAATGCACTGATAATTTTACCTTTAAAGAAAAGGATGTGCATAACATGTGGTCAATTTTCTTGCTAAACACCACTGGAATGTTGTTTTGAGAACTACAATGAAATGAAAATTTAAGTTTAAAGACTAAAAGTTGAAGTTCTAAAAGTAGAGAATTAAAGTGATTCTAAAGTGAAACTTTAGAGACTAATTATGTGATTTGCCCTTAAATAAATTATGAAGTGTTTACTTATTTGCTAATAGAATTTTGAAATAATTTATAAATTATTTTCATGTCTCACAATTGACGTGTCTTTTCATATAGACAAAGACAAAGTCCGTCAGCACTTGCCCACTGTACACAAAATAATTATATTTTTTCAAATACTTTTATTTTTTTTAAAATATTCATTTTACTTCATGTCATTAAATAACAAAAAGTATCTTTTTAATATTTCAGAAAAAGAAAAACTTATTGTTTAATGACCTAAAGTGGAGATTTCATTTGAAATGATAAAATTTGAAGAAAGTTTACACAAATTGACTAAATTATAGAGTATCAATGGTTACTAACTTAAATTTATAAATTTCTCATAGATTTTTTAAAATTGTTAAAATTTTAAAACTTAATAAGAAAAAATAATAAATAGTGGAGAAAAATACATTTATTTGATATAATTTTAAATTTTATATACAAAAATATATTGTTTAATATATATATATAAGCAAACTATTTTTTTAATTATAAAAAAATCTTTAATATTATCTCATTAAGAATGCAGAAGTTACAGTAATAATTTTTAATACTTCAAGATTTTTTCTAATATTAATTATTTGTCAACATGTAAGATTTATTTTCTCTTGTTTATAAATTTATTTTATCAGTTTTAAGATTATCAAATAACATATTTCATAGATTATATAAATTATTGTAAAATAACAATTAATTTTCAATATTTAACTTAATTTATAATACATATGAATATCTAGTTGAACATAAAATATACAAATGATTATATATGATATTAGTTTTAATAAATTTTATTCATATTAAATTTTCCTACCAAATATTTTGTATATACAAATATTCTTTTGTAGAATCTTATTAAAACAAATGTGCAAATAAGTATATATGGCTGAAGTATTAAAAGGGCTACTTATATGATTCAATATACTACATACTTGATATGAACATGAACAAGCTACTATCTTAATCTTTATAATAATAAAAAAAAATCCATCTATTGTGGTGAAGTTTGTTGCCTACCCATTTCCTTGCCCAGCTCATTTTCTACCCTTACTCTGTCATATTAATATAGAGAACATCAAATTTTTAACTATCAAAAAATAATAATTATTCTTAATCATATGTGATATAAAAAATCCAACGCATACATAATTCCATCAAAAAAGGAATTCTTTTGTGATGCTTGGTGATGTCTCCTTTTTACAAATTTAAAAGCCTAAGAGAAAGCTTTTTGAAATTTTGGATGTCTTCTCTTTTTTCCAGTTTTGTTTTTGAATAAAATAATGTAATTCTTTAAATAGGTATATAAAGTGAAAGAGTTTTAACCTATTGAAATATTTTTGATATTATCTCATCGTTATACATATATAATATCAAGGAGATCATATCAAATCTTTATTTGGTAGAGATTTAATGTCACGTGATGCAATTTGATTGGTTATTATCTTATTAGATTGTGAGATACCATTTTGTTGGTAGGAAATTTGGTAGAATATTAATGAAATAATTATTAATTTGATATTTCAACATATAATATAAAATAACACTAAATTGATAGTTAATAATTATTTTACATATAGCCTCTTTTAATTATTCATAAAATTAATAGGGTGAATAACATCCAAACTCCCTGAGGTTTGACCTAATTACAAAAAATAAAAAATAAATAAAAAACCATCTTGTTTCAAAAATTATATTTATCCACTGAACTATCAAACCAAAATATAATGCAAATGGGAAGTTGGAAAAAATAAAATGCCCAAATGTGAAAAAAAAACTCACCCCCACTCAAGAATATCATCTGTTAGAAGAGTAAAAAGAAAGAAAACCTTCAGCCACCAAGAAATAATTCATCTCCCGCCCAAAATTTTGGCGCTTCCACCCACAGAAGGCGATGAAAGTGGGAAATTTCATGGTGTATACCAAACATTAAGCGAAGTGGTTCGAGAATAGGCAGAATTTTGTGCACAAAAGGTAAGAAATCAAATATTTTAGTGATAGGTTATATGAAATAGAAAAAAGTATCTGATTTTTTATTTTTTTTTAGGTACATTTTTTCAGGCATAGTAGAGAATGAAGATATTTGTATTTTTGGTGCGCAAAAACTAAAAGTTGTGTTAGGGTTTTTTTTTTTTTATTTCATTTTGCTACATGATCATGGTGTGCATACATGTTTTATGTGTTAATAATGTTGTTTTATAAATTGTTTTTGAAAGAGGTGGAGTTCTGTGAAAAACTATAAATTTCATTATACATTTTTGCTGCTTTTATTTTTTTTTAATGGTGATATTATGGGAAAGCTTCAAATTTACGTGATGAAAACCGCCCAACACCCTAGATTTGTTACTATGTTATCAAAAATTGTAAATTTTGGTTGTTTGAAGGGTTCAATTTGTTTCTGTGGTGATTGAGACTCGGGTTTCTTTAGTTCTATTGATACTTCCTTTACTTATATGTTACAATTTTACATTGAAACAAGTATGGATGAGTAAGTATATACACTTGTTATTCACTATCTGGGCAAGAACAAAAAGGTCAAAAATATTAATCTAGACTAGTATAGTTTCTTTCATCTCATCAATGATATAAAGAAGGCACATCATATAGGTAAAGTCCTTTGACTATCAGTTGTAGTGGAATTGGAAGTCAAAGTAATGACATGATGCTAATCATAATCAAGATGTTATGATTATGTTTTCTAGGAATAAGAATTCAAAAATATTGATATTTTCATTGTAAATTGTGTTGATTATGGTGTTGGTGAGGGTAAAGGGTGAGAGAGATGGTGATGTTAAAGTTAGTGGTGAGGGTGAAGGGTGAACGAGATGGTGATGATAAAGTTAGTGGTGAGGGTGAAGGGTGAACGAGATGGTGATGATAAAGTTAATGGTGAGCGTGTAGGAGATAGTGATATTGCATTTAGTAAGGAGGGTAAGGGTGATGATGTTGAGGTAAGTAAGCAGGATGAGGATGATGAGCTTGTAGTTAGTGACAAGAGTGAGGGAGAAGATGACAGTGGGGTTGGGAATAGGAGCGAGAGTGTAGTAAAAGAGGCGGTAGATAGGAATACAAGTAGCTCTTAGTCATTATATACACCTAATAGTGAGGAGAAAGATGATTATAGCATAAGTTTAGTCTCAGAAGGTAGTAACGATGATGAGCTATCTAGCTACAGTTCTGATGATCACTGTGAGACCCATCATTCAATTGATGAAGAGTTTGTAGATGATCCCATGGAAGGATATTTGATTAGAAATGCTATACAGTTTTCTAGAGAGTGTAGTCAGAAAGTTATTTTAGAAAAAGGAATGATTTTACTGATGTAAATGTTTTAGGGATACTTTGAGAGATTTTATAATTCAAGAGGATTTTAAGTTAGTGATAGTCAAAAATGAAACCTTTAGGGTTATATGTCACTGTGCTGAAAAAGATTGCCCTTGGAGAATACATGCATCATTGTTGGGTGATGGGGCCGCTTTTCAAATAAAAACCTAATGAGAGCACACACACATGTGTAAGGGCTGATTGCACTAAGGAGGCTAGTGCCAAGTAAATAGCACGAAAACTTTTTTCAATTTTGAGAGACAACCTTGGGATGAAGAATAGAGGAATTAGAAAGATGCAAAAGTATAAAGTCAATCCTCTATACATGCATATTTATAGGACAAAGAAGAAAGCTCTTCAAGAGATAGAGAGTAGTCATTTTGAGTCTTATGCCATGCTACCATCAAACTGTAAAATGTTGTGCTTGAAAAATAAGGGGAGTGTAGTTAGATTGGAATATGATGTACTTGAAGATGAAGATGGAGGTTCCAGTAGCATTCCAAAGTTACCTTTATTCAAAAAGAAATTCATTGGCCTGGTTGTTTAAGAAATGGCTTCCTACAAGGTTATAGCTTATTCATAGGCATTGATGGATGACATCTAAAAGGTCCACTTGGTGGTCTATGTTGGCTACTATTTGGGTTGGATGGTAACAATAGGTTATTCCAAATAGCATTTGATGTGGCTGAGATAGATTGTAAAGAGTTGGATGTTTTTCTTTGAACACTTGTTAGTTATGCTTGAAGGCTTCTCAACTATTGCCATGGACATTCATGATAGTAAAAAGGTATAACATTTATTTTTGAAATTCTTAAGTTCATTGTTGCTTATGTGTGTTTTTTTGAAGTCACTTATGCTTGGTTTATTATGTTGGGTGCTTTATTTGCTTGCCCATTGTGCTACAGTGATGAATTGTTAGCTTATGCATAGAATTTGTCTTCATATTGTACTACATTGTTGAATTGTTAGTTTCTGCATAAATATTGAAGGGTATATCTATTAGAATAATAGTATGTGAAGGAGAAATTATAATGCTTGAAAATAACTAGGGCATGAAAGTAAGTTTTTAGGGTGTAAAAGGAACATTTCTGCAGTTATGTTAGGAAAGTCATTACGCTTTGTTTATTTTGCTGGGTGCTTTACTTGTTAGCATATTGTGCTTAATGTTTGTATTATTAAGGGTATATTTATTAGACTAATAATATGTGGAGGAGTAAATTGTAATGCATGGGATTATGAAAAGTGTAAAAGTAATTTTTTTGCACCTCATGTTATACACTGGATAGCTAAAGAAAAACAAGAATACTGTGGAAGCTACACCTGCTGAACCAAAGCATGTGGAAGCTACATCTACTGAACCAAAGCATGTGGAAGCTGCAACCTCTTCTAGCCATGTGCAAGAAACACACCCCTCTAAGACTCCTCCAGTTGAAGTTGTTACACAATCAACCAGACCTGCAAATCAAGATGAAGACTATGTGTATGAATGCCCTCAAATGTGATAGTGATTATTTCTAAAAAATATTTTACTATGATTTTTTTTTGTGATTATCCATTTGCTTGATTGCAAAGTTGGACAGATAGACTTTGGAAGGTTTTTGGATGATTTTTGAATAGATTTTAGGTGGATTTTGGTTGGATGGATATTGGAATTGGATTAATGTTTGATTGTTTTAGTTATGGTGAATAGTCAGTGAACAAATTCATGTAAGCTATTTTTGTGTGATTAAATAGAAGAATGATTCATTATTTAGACCAGTTTCAATTTGGTTATTTTAAGTGTATAGTTCAATTTGTTGGCTTATTTTTTAGCATGGTTTGGCTGGTTTTACTTGATAAAATGGTGCAATGCATGACATTACAATTGAAATGAAAATGCATACTTAATTTATTAACATTTTAACAATTTGACCTACCAAGAACAAGCTAAGAAGTTACAATAAACTTTTATTCTTAAAACCTACATGATTAGTAGGTTGCATTTGCAACAAATTAGTAGCTTCAAAATCTTCACAAACTCCTCTCGGACCATGACCTCAACTACGATTTACAACTTCTTTAATAGGTAAACACCAATGTCAGGAATTGTGCTCGCCATAACAATAAAATAGCCTTCTCAGATTGTTGCTAGCCTGGGACACCATTATTTATGTTTTTTTATTCCCCATAATTTTTCCTTTTGCACCTCTATTTTCTATATTTCAACACCTAATTTACAAGATGATATGTTCCATGATGAGGCCATATTATTTTGGAAAGAAAATCTAAGAAACAAATGTGTATATATAGGCAACAGAGCATACGTCTAGCATGGTTTCATCTTTATTTTATTACATTTAAGTTCTTAAAGAAACTATTAATAACAAATAAACCCTTAAAAATTTTGATTATCTTACAATACCACTCCTAAGTGTATCTTCATCCATGGAAAAAGATCAGATCTGGTAAAAAATGAGGTTAGTTACCATAAGGGTATTTTTGAAATTTCATATAAAATTTTTAACAACACTTGGTCAAAGTCCTAATGGCAACTAATGGTTGGGGTAAAATGTTGGAAGGCAAGGATAATTATAATTTTTGAAACAACAAGAGTTTTTTTTTTCTTTTTGTAATTAGACCAAACATCAGAGAATCTTAAAATAATTCACCCAAATTAATATATTTTTCAAGAAAATTCCATGATCAACAGTCGGGTGTAGCTAAATAGTTACTGAAGATAAGAGATAACATAAAAAAAAATTATCACATAAAAGAATTATAAATTAAGAAAACTTCCATATATTATGAGAATGAGATGAAATGAATTCCATAAATAGAATACATTTGTTTTTTTGGTACTAAAGATAAACTAAAAATGTTAGTTCGAAACTTTAGGCATATTTAAATGAAAATTTAAGTGTTCAACTAATATGAATAAATTTAAAAATGTTTGTTGTTAATGGTGAAGCGGTCACACATAGTATTTCTTGACCTGAGAGATGGTCTAGAATCTATTATGTGAAGTATTTCGACTGGAAGAGGGCATGGGGTGGAACATGCAAACAAATAGCAAACGTCAGGCTAGTCGAGAGGGTCTTCGGCTAAGACCATCCGATTGTTAAGTTAGTCTCTGAATTGGATTAAGAAGTGAAATGAGCAGAGTAATGGCTTGGTAGAGCATGGATATCTTGCGTTTTGGTCTCGAGAAGAGAGTATTTATAGTGTATGCTCATTGGTGAAAAGAGAGAGTTGCCTTAACAAGCTTCCAGCGGAGTTTTCGCTGGTAGGGACAATCTTGGTCATTTCGACCAAAGCCCATGCTTTGCAACTATTTACTATACTGACCATTAAGCTCCACGGAGGAGAAGACCACACTGCCATTAATGCGGATGCGACAACATTAATGGCGGGGTTGACATGCCGTCATAGCATTAAATGCGGATAGACGGGTGGTTGAAGTGCATTTATTGTGGTGGATGGGGTGGCGCAGGCTATCATCATTAGCTACTAAATACCTGGATTTGCTAATCAAGTCGGCCCATTCGACCTTTCTGGTCGAACGCTCGTATCAACCTCTTCGGTTGAATTTGAGCCTGACTCTAAATAAGGCCCAATGTTAGGGGACATATTTCAACCTCAAGGTCGAAACTAAGCCCCATAAGTTCATTGGGCTTTCAAAGCCCTAATAGGCTAATCCCATATCATGAGTTCCCCCTACTCCAAAGTCCGACCTGAAAGAGGTCGAAGTTTGGAGTAGCTTTACATGAATTTCGACAAGAAAGGTATTAACAGGAGAAGTGATTTAAAATCTCAATGAGAAAGGGCCTGGTGGGAGCCATTATTCAGCTGTTACGCAAAGATCAATGCGGGAGAACTGGCGGTTATGCATTTATTAGCCGGTTGCTGGTCAGTTTAACTGATTAACATTATCGCGTGCCTATAAATAGGAGATTTTAACCATTCACCGCAATGCACTTGAGGTCGAGTAGAAGAGTTTCAGGTCGAGCTGTTGAAGATTACTCCTTCCTTACAAGCGCAATTTTTGTAAGTGTCTCTTCTGCTCTTAGCTTTATAAATCATTGATATTTGATAATGTCTAGTTCTAGCTTTGACTTTGAAGCTACTCAGTCTGCCTCCAATAGCGAGATCGAGTCGAGCAAAACCTTATGTGGGGGGAGATGAGGGCGCGGGGCCTTCTAACCTTACTGTCGAAGACATAGCTGGGCCTCCAGGCCAAGGTGGGGATGAGGGGGGAAGTAGCTGTGGAGGAGGTACCTAGGTCGAGGGGTCAATTATTTACGACGATGCATTATAGCGATGTTATATCAATAGTATGATCGAATGATCTAGCGTCGATACGAGTGAAATTCCTTGTTCCACCTGGGTTTGAACTAATAAAGCCTAGAGTGATAGATAAGATGCATACCCCTCATGTTGGCTGCATCACCATTTTTTAGGATGCCATGAAATGTGGCTTGAGGTTTTCCCTTGCCGACCCTATAATCGACCTTTTAAGGGGTTTACAAGTTTGCATAACTCAGTTCCTTCCTAACTATTTTGCGCTAATGTATAGTTTCGTTGTACTGATGAGTATTGTCAAGGAATTGCCCTAGTGGGCCAATTTTAGCTATCTCTTTCATTTACTGATGTCCCGTAAGACAAAGTTGGCTGGGGAGTTAGGTTTTTATTATCTAACTGCGCGACCCCATAGGAAAATCTTTAGGTATTTCTCATTGTCCCATGGCCAAAAACGTAAAGAGCGGTGTTTCTATGTTTGACCCCCCACTGGGATCGAATTCCAAATTCTGAGAGGATGGATGAAGGGTAGGGTCGAGTTGGATGTTAGCGAGAATCCATCATGGAGCAATATTTTTGTTCGAGATCTACTTGAATATGGTGAGATAGATATCTCAGCATTCTTAAGAGAGAGGAACTTGGTGCTTGCGGGGCTGTCTACCGCCTCTTTGAGGTTGCACGCAAGTGCTCAATTAGGTAGAGACTGACTCTTTAAATAATGTTATCTGTCATTTTCTTTAACTGTTCATTTAATAAGGAATTTTTTCTGTCCTTTAGGTCGATCAATTATGAATCGAGCTCGCCAGATTGGGATGAAGAAACAACAAGAGGCGCAGCAGCTACTGCTCGTCGAGTAACATAGAGTGTTGAGGTTGGTCTGGTGGTTTACGAGCCCCCAGTTCCGACCGCACAGAGTGGAGAGGCCACTAGTAGCTCCCCTCAGCCAAAAAGAAAAGCTGTTGAGGCTGCAGCTGAAGCCACCGCGAAAAAGGTCGTGGTCGAGAAAAGGAAAAAACTAATGGAGGAAGCGTATGCTCTTCCTTCTCCCAACCGACTGTGCAACCTGCTTGAGTTTCCAGAACCCCAGTCTGAGGCGAAGGTTGGTGTGTTGAATGAAGCGATCATAATGGGCGCAAGAGCGACATCAATGGCACCATTGGTCGTGCTAACAGCTGGTTTGTTCGAGAAAGATCAAGTCGAGATGCATAATCATGAACAGTTGTCAGTGCTGAAAGCATTCATTCGCGTACCATGCCAACATGGTAAGAGTTAAGTCAATTATTCTTTACTATATTTTAGATAGAACATACATTGGCAAGTAACGAGCTATCTTATTTCTCTGGTCAGACAATGGGGGTATAACCTGCATCGTCGATTTGAGTTGTGCGAGACACACCGGTTGGGGTTGGAGGAAAAGTGTGCTCAACTAGAGAAGGAGCAAAGTGACCTGCTGAATACTAAAGTTCAATCATTAGAGTTGAGGATGGCTGAACTGTCAAAGGAGCTTGAGGAGAAAGACGCCCAATTGATGGCCGTTGTAGCAGGGAAGAGTCAGGTCAAGGAGCAGTTGAAGAAAATTATTTCGAGCATCCAGAAAGCCACTAATATAGGTCAAGCGTATGGCTATAACAGTGCGATGAACTATGCTCACTCGAAATTTTTTAGGGTGTTGACTGGGATCAGCAAAGAGGCGGTCCAGCAATTCATGCTGATGTTGGCTTTCACAAAAGCGAGCATCATTTTCAACATGGACGACGCACAAAAGGCATTTAATTGGGTGGTGAAGCAGTTGAAATTTCTCGGATACAATTTTCACCTTAAAGAAAAGGCGAAGCTCGACGTGAGCAAAAACGAAAAGCTACAAGCCTTTGATCCGAATGCCCCCATCGAAGGTGGCGCCCATATTCCCCCTCATCTCCCACGTGTTGTTGTCGTTGGCGAAGAGTTTGGTTTCATGGGAGAGTTTGCATTGGAGATTAGAAACAACGAGGTGAACGTGTCGAATTTCTTTCCAATGAGAGATCGGGTATTCTTAACAGAGAAATTGGGACCTTCGTAGATAGCGGATCCTAGTCGACCTAGGATGGCGGAGCAGGAGGTCGAAGGGCCTACTTTGAGTGGCCGAGTGGGCTCCATTGAGGAGCTTTTCAGGACCGTGGACGAAGTTGCTACTGAGGGGATTGCTCAATAAGGTGAGGCTGCGGGGTCGAGCTAGGCTATTATCTACCCATCAATTTTTTAGTTTTTAGTTTTTCATTGTTTGTTGTTTTTGTATAAGAATGTTTGTATATGAAAAGATTTCTTAATAGAAGTATGAGGTTGATTTGGCCCTATTTTTGCCTTGATACCTTGTTTAAAGGAATTATGAGGTCGATTATATACCCCGTTTGTTGTTGATAATTGTTTTACTAACTGCAAGGTCGACTTCAAGATTCTTTAATAATTGTAATGATGGTATGTTCCAATGGATATGATGCGATTGGGGGGATTAACATTGGTGTTAAGTGATAGCTAAATCAAATAAAGAAAATTAAGCAATTGCATGGATATTAAACTCTTTATTTGATACATCGTGTCGCTGAGAGGTCGATCTCAGCAGCTTTGTCAATTATATTAAGCGGGGTCAACATTATGCGACACTAGGTCGACGTAGTCAATAGTTTATGGATAAGACGACTACAGGGTTGATCTGACCATAATACACAGTCGATTATAATACTGAAGCAAGACGACTATGCGGTTGAAGCCAGACGACTACGCAGTTGATCTGATCATGATATACTGAATAAATCTGATAAGTCGGAATTAGGCGACTACAGGGTTGCTTAACATCGATCACTAAAATAAAGAGTTTTCTTATACAATGCAGTCTACACATAGAATTTCTTGAGGTTAATAGCGTTCCATGGTCTAGGTAATTCATTTCCCAATAGGTCGGCTAATCGGTATGAGTTATGCTTCGCCACGTTTACAATGGAGTAAGGGCCTTCCCACTTTGGATCGAGTTTACCTACATTATGAGAGACTTCATCTTTTTTCAAAACGAGGTCACCCACTTTAAAGGACTTGGCTTCACTTTCTTGTAATAATGTTTTGCCATGATGGACCTATATCTTTGCATCTTTGAAAAGGCTTGTTGCAACAGTTCGTCGATTAGGTCCAAGTTGACCTTTCTTTCTGCCTTGTTCCTGATTGAGTTATAGTATATAATTCGAGTCGTGTGTTAGATTAATTCAGCGGGTATTACAGCTTCCAAACCATACACCAAACTATAAGGGTTTTGTCCCGTGGCTGTTATAGAGTGGTACGGTAAGCCCAAAGAACGCTTGGGAGATCATTCGCTTAGCTTGCATTAGAACCTTCTAATCTGGCCTTAATATGATCGAGAACGATTCTATTGGTGATTTATGTTTGACTATTGGCTTGTGGGTTTCCTACTGAGGTAAAATACTGCTAAATCCCCAAACTCTCACACCATTCTCTGGTCCGTTTGCTCTGGAATTGAGTGCCATTATCAGATATAAAGGTTTTCGACAAACCAAAATGACAAATAATGTTTTTTCATAGAAAAATTCTTATAGCTGCATCTGTGATCTTGGGCATGGCCTCTGCCTCAACCCACTTAGTGAAATGCTCGACTACTACAATCATAAATTTCCTTTACCCTGTAGCCATCAGGAAGGACGCCACAATATCGACCCTCTACTAGTCAAATGGCTATGTGATTTGTACCGTCATAAGCCTGACAGGAGGTTGATGAGGAACGTTGGCGTGGACCTGGCATGATCAGCATTGTCTTGCAAACTCGACCGCATCCTTGATGAAGGCTGGCCAGAAATATCCACTTCTAATGATTTTATGAGCTAACAAATGACCCCCAGAGTAGTTCCCGTATATGCCTACAAGAACCTCTTGTAAGACTTCCAGCACCTGATTGGCAGTAAGACATCTTAGGGGAGGCCCGGAGACAGATCTCTTGTATAAATAGTTAAACTCGTCCAAAGCAAATTTTGATGCAAGCATTCTGAGCCTTTGGGCATTTGCCTTTTCAGACGGCACATTCCCCTCCTTGAAGTAGGCTTTAATCTCGTCAATCCAAGTTCGTTCTGGGGCATCCATCACGAATATGTTGCCCCATCGGGGCTCAGGGATGACGGGTTCATTTGGATGCGCTGGCAAATTTAGAAAGCGTATCTGGTCTCTCATTTTCTGACCTGGGTACCTGGCTGAGTGTGAACTTCTCAAATAATTGTCCCAGTCTCTTGACATCATGAAGGTAAGCATTCATAGTCATGTCCCTTGCTTCAAAATTACCTTCAAACTATTCAGCAACTAGTTGAGAATCGGTAATGGCCGCCAAATTCCTGACCCTCCTGTCCAGAGCCATCCTCATTCCAACGATGAGAGCTTCATACTCCGTCTCGTTATTGGTAACTGTGTAATTTAACTTGATAGCAAAATCGTACTCTTCGGCCTGAGGGGAGCAAAACAATATCCATGCTGTTCCTCCCGAGTTTGTAGCTGATCCATCGATATGCAAGGACCAGGTTGGCGATTTAGGTTTTTGGGGAGGTGGTAGGTCGATCCTTTTTGCCAAAAAATTCGCCAACACTTGGGCTTTTATTGCGGTACAAGGTTGAAATCTGAGGTCGAATTCTCCCAGCTTAATAGCCCACTTAGTTAACCTTCCCGAAATATCTGCTTTAGTGAGCATTTGTCTCAAAGGCTGGTTCGTCAGAACGACAGTGTAGGATAGAAAATAAGGCCTCAATTTCCTTGCTGTTGTAGCTAGCGCCAAAGCGAACTTCTCAATCTCTAAATAGTTGTGCTCAGGGCCTTGCAACACTTTACTTATGTAATACACTGGTTTGTCCTTCCCCTTTTTGGTCGACACCAGCACAGAGCTAATGGCAATTGTTGACACGGCTAAGTATAAGTACAGAACTTCTCCAACCACTAGTTTCTATAGCACATGAGGTTGGGGTGGTATTCCTTTAATTCGACCAGCACCTGGTCGTATTGATTAGTCCATTGAAACCTTTTAGCATTTCTTAGGACCCGAAAGAACGGAAAGCTTTTATCTGCCAATCTTGCCATAAATCGACCCAAGGCTATAATTCGCCCGATCCTTGATCATTTTCGGGGGCATTATTATTGGATGGCCTGAATTTTCTGGGGATTAGCTTCGATACCTCGCTAGCTGACCACATACCCTAGAAGTTTTCCTCTCCTAATGCCAAAAGTACACTTACTCGGGTTAAGTTTCATTCTAAAAGCATGAAAAATAGAAAAAGTATGGGTGAGGTCAGTAAGATGGTCAACCTCCTTCTCTATTTTAACAATCATATCATCCACATACACTTCCATAGATCGACCTATTTCATTCTTGAACATGAAATTTACTGATCTCTGGTATGTTGCCACAACATTCTTCAATCCAAATGGCATGACCAAAAAATAGTATATGCCTTCGGGCACTACAAAAGAAGTTTTATATCGGTCCTCGAGAGCTATAAAAATTTGATAATACCCTTGAAAGGCATCCATCATGCTTAAAAGTTCACACCCACCAGTAGAATCAACTAATAAATCAATTTGAGGCAGAGGATACGGGTCCTTAGGACATGCTTTATTAAGATCTGTGAAATCATTACACATTCTCCATTTTTCTTTATTTTTAGGAACTATGACTACATTACATAACCAACTAGGATATTGGATTTCGACAATGTAGCCTGCGTCAAGAAGCTTGCTGACCTCTTCCTTGATGATCTAAGTCTTTTCAGCATTAAAAGTTCAGGTCTTCTGTCGTACAGGCTTGTGTGTGGGGTCAACATTAAGTCGATGCACAATGATTTCTGGGTTAATGCCCTTAAGGTCAGCAGTCTTACATGCAAAGATGTCCACATTCCTTCGGAGAAAATCAATGAGCAAACATTCCATTGGTCCTCCCAAACTTGCTCCTATTTAAGTTGTCTTTTTAGGGTTCCTAAGCTCCGATTCAATGGTTTTAAATTCATCAGCTAGTTTGACTCTATTACCTTCGCTCTTCCTCTTCTTGTTGTTTTGGCCCTCCTCGATTTTCATTATTGGGATGTCCCTTAAGGCCTTCAATTGAGGTCGCACCTTTTGAGAGTTAGCTTCAATTGAGATAGTGTAACATCGCCATGCCTCTTTCATATTACAAAGCATTTTGCCTATCCCCGCTGGTGTGGGAAATTTAACCTTCATATGGCAGGTCGACATGATTGCTTGGAAGTCATTCAAAGCTGGCCTACCAATTATGGCATTGTAAGCAAAGGGGAAATCTACTACAAGAAAGTTGATCATCAATATGCGCCTCCTAGGTATTTCGCCAAACGATGTGGTCAAATTGATGGAACCTACTGAAACAATTTCTACTCCCCTAAACCCGACCAAGGGTGTTCCGATTGAATCGAATTTCAGTTTCCTAAGCTTAATTCTGCCAAGGGTAGAAAGAAAGATAATATTTGCAAAACTGCCATTGTCGACCAACACTTTATGGACCTCAAAGTTTACGATTTCAATGAAAACCACTAGTGGGCAATCTAGGTGACCTCTTGCACCATGTCCCCCCAAAAGCTTCAGGTTGGAACTTGAAAGGAAAACAAGTTTAGAGCTAGTGGATAGTTGGTAAACCGACCTAGCATTTATCCATTTATTAGATTCAAGACGCCTCTGCACTTGCTTTCTTGCTGAACTCAAGTCTCCTCCTGTCGGTCCACCAGTTATTGTATCGATTATGCCTTTCAAAGGGGGATGGTCATCTTCCATCTTTTGCTTCCCTCTATCATCACACCTTGGGCTCAGCGACCATTCTCTATGGGGATTCTGGTCGGTTTGAGCCATAACCTGTAAAGCTTTATGGTCCACGAACTTCTTAAGGTGACCTTGACAGGTGAGATGTTCAATCTCATCATGTAGGTTGAAGTAATCTTTGGTATCATGACCCTTTTGACGGTGGAAATGATAATACTTCTTCAATTTTCTCATAGCTTCCGTCTCAGTAAGTTTTCTCGGCCTTTTTAGGCAATTGTCATGTTGGATTGCTAACAAGACCTCCTTGCAGGGGGTGTTCAGAGGAGCATAATTTTGGAAGCATTTGATAGGATAGCTATAACCTTCCTTCTGATGTACATCATCTTTCTCCTTTCCTTTCTTCTTGTTGGATTCTCCTCCCCCGAATCTTATCCTATTCATCTCCTCTTGAGTCATATACCTTTTTGCTAGATCCAAGAGCTCATCCATTGTCCGAAGGCACTCTTTAACTAATGCACTGGTGCACTCCTTATGCCTCAACCCTAAAAACAAAACATCGATGAGGAATTCGATATGAGGGTTATCAATTTTTGGGACTTCCGTGCTAAACCTGGAGAAAAGATCCCTCAAAGTTTTTCCCTCATTCTGCTTGACGGTGTGCAAGTGAGTAATAGGTAATTTAGCTTTCCTTTTGCTAGCGAACTAGCGTAGGAACTCATCACAAAGTTGGTCATAAGTATATATGGAAATTGTCTCAAGTTTAACAAGCCATTCCAATGCAATACCTTGAAAAGTGGTTACCAATATCTTTGTGTGAATATGGTCATTATGCCTATGCAGTTGCATCATGTGCTTAAATTGTAAGAGGTGCTCATTTAGGTCAGTTGACCCATCATATCGTGGCAATTCTGCAGGGACTTTTGGATCAAGCGCTATCCTTCCATTGATAATCTCTTGCACAAAAGGTGACTCTCTTTCACGCCAGATTTGGGGAGCCGTTTCAGCCTGAGTCATCTCCAAATTCCTTCTCGAGATATTCTCCAACCTCTTGTTAAGTTGTTGGACCTGATGTGATACTTCCTCCCATTCTTCTCGGTTTGCCCTGGACATATCTCGACTGGGATTTGGCTTCTGGCGTTCGCCTCGATCGCGCTGCTGGGCTCAATGGAGTCAAACCCATTGATTCACTAATTCTGTTACCTCTTCGTGAGGGACATGTTGGGGCTCAGGAAATGACCTGGGCTCAGTTCTTGTCTACTAAAGAGAAGGCGTATCTCGTTTCTGGCCCTTCCTTCAGCCGAGGGTTGTTCCTCTCAGTGCGTGGGATGAGGAGTAATGCTCACGGCCGATGCTGGCTGATTATTGTGTCTCTACAAAGCGGCGGATAATTGAGCTGAAAGCTGAGTTGAAATCTGATCACTGATCATTTGCATAAGCTGAGGAGTGGTCAAAGTGACCATTTGCTCCGTTTGCAAACTAGGGCCACTCCCTTCCCGAGCAGGTTGTTGATGGGGTGGCGACGAAGGTAGTTGGAGCGAACGATGCTCATTTTGCCTTTCGGAAGTAGTCCTCTTGATTTCTACCATTTTCGGCTAAAAGTCCATTTCCCATAGACAGTGCCAAAATGTTAATGGTGAAGCAATCACACACAGTATTTCTCGACCTGAGAGATGGTTTGGAATCTATTATGTGAAGTATTTTGACCTGAAGAAGGCGTGGAGTGGAACCTGCAACCAAGTAGCAAACATCAGGCTAGCTGAGAGGGTCCTCGACTAAGACCCTCCGATGGTTAAGTTAGTTTCTAAATTGAATTAAGAAGTGAAATGAGCAGAGTAATAGATTGGCAGGGTATGAATATCTTACCTTTTGGTTTGGAGAAGAGAGTATTTATAGTGTATGCTCATTGGTGAAAAACGAGAGTCGCCTTAACAAGCTTCCATCGAAAATCCGACTGGTAGGGGTAGTCTTGGTCATTTCGACCAAAGCCCATGCTTTGCAATTGTTTACTGTACCGACCATTAAGCTCCACGGAGGGGGAAATCGTGCTGCCATTAATGCAGATGCGACAGCATTAATGGCGGGGGTGACACGCCGTCATAGCAATAAATGCGGATGGACGGGTGGTTGAAGTGCATTTAATGCGGCGGATGGGGTGGCGCAAGCTATCGTCATTAGTCACTAAACACCTGGATTTGCTAATCAGGTCAGCCCATTCGACCTTTCTGGTTGAATGCTTATATCGACCCTTTGGTTGAATTTAGGCCTGACTCTAAATAAGGCCCAATGTTATGGGACATATTTCGACCTTAAGGTCGAAATTGGGCCAGTTTGTAACTAGGCCCCATAAATTTATTGGGCTTTCAAAGCCCTAATGGGCTAATCCCATATCATTAGTGCTCAACCAATATGAATAATTCTTTTTTATTTTATCAAAAAACACAAAGTTCTAAAAAGTAAATGAATTAAGTAAAATATGATAACATTATCTTTAAGACTATTTGATTGAGAAAACTAGGTTGATGAAGATGTAATGGCTTTATTAATTATTTATAAAATATATATCAATTGGAAATCATTTCTCTAATAGTTAATTTATGTACACACACACACACAAGCGAGATAATATTCTTTATGAGTTAATGACTAATATGTCCTCCATTTATTTAATCATATATTACATAAAAAAATCAAACAAAAAATATTTGTTGTTCCATTTGAGGTATTTCTTTTTTATTTTCTTAATATTTTAATTATTATCTAAATATTCTTTTTTGTTAATTAGATCTTTATTTTTATTTTTATTTTTATTTTCATTTTTTTTTATTGATGGTTTGTAAATCAATAGAGTTTTTTTTTTTTTTTCATTCCAATGCAGAACATAGTATTAAAAATTATATATAGATCAAATTTAGTTTTAAAGAAACCATATAAAAATATTAGAACAGTTTCAAGTTCTTATTGTATCTTTGAATTTTATTGTTCCATTAAGAGAGAAAATTAGAATTTAAAAATATTTAAGTTTTTTTTTTTTTTTAATTTGAACGACACAATGTTTTATATAATATTTTAGATGGTTCAATTTAAATTTTTTAACTTTTCCACTCTTACTCTCATATTTATATATTAGCATAAATTTAATGTAACTTATCGCAAAATAATCTTTAGATTCATGTTATATAAGTAAAAGTTCGTATTCTTAAGTGTCTTCATATATTTCAAGTTTTTAAATATTAAATTTTATTATATTGAAGAAATATTTAATATTTGTTCATTTCACTTGACAACATCTTTATTTTTCCTTAGTATTTTAATTTTTACACCATATTTTTCTTTAATTATATCTGTAATTCAAAAAAGCATTAATACGATAGTATAATTAATATAAGCTAATATGAAAGAAATTTAGAATGTAAAGGAAAAAATAGGGACCAAAAACGATTTTGTTTATTCTTAACATTTTATAAATATAGTTTGATCTTATATTACAAAATGTAAACAGTAGAAATTAAAAAATAAATAACATAAAAAAGTACAGCAGTTATTAACGTTTCAAGTATAATTGGAATTTAGAAGAATAGAGAAAATAAAATTGGATATGTGTTTTGTTGAATTCAATTATGCCCATTTTTAATAAGTATAATTACTCTTGATATAATTACCTGCATAATTTTAATTAGCAAATCAACAAAGATGAAGAATATATATTAATGAAATAATATACAATTTTTTTGTATGGATACATAGTTATATACTTATGAAAAAATAAAAATTAAATAGCTGACTTTTAAATCACTAATATTTAGAGATTAAAACAAATTACAAAAATATCAAAATAAAAAAGAACATGTCTCATCTTATAAAATTAAATGAAAACACTTAAAAATAAAAAATTAAGTTAAACAAATGAATTGACAACTTAAAAGAAACAATGAGTAAAGAGATACACAATGTTTAATAAAAATAGTATCTAAAAATACATAACAAAATCAAAGAAATAAATTCATAACTTGAACAAAACATTGAACAAAGAGATAAAAAGTATAGAAATTGAAACAAAATTAAAAATTAGATTATAGTGATGTTGTATGGAAATAGAGCTATAGTCCTTTTTGATAATAAGTGAATTTTTATTTATTTTTCTCTGGAATATAATACAAAGAGTTCTCAGTTCCGAATTTTTGTAAAATAATTTTTCATCCCCCATTTCTCTTTGGGGCTTAGTATTTGGTGGGCTTTAGCTCATTAAAATTTTGATATCCTTTCTGGTGGGCTTGATCAATTAAGCTCTATGACCTTTCTATTCATTTTATTTATTTAATCCATTGGGTCTTTTTAGTCTCTTTTACTTTTTTTAACCTTGTGGACTTAATTTGTCATATCAAGCCTCCTCTATTTTCAATTGAAAAATTATTTTCATGTTGACAATAATGTAAAATCGAATTATAATTTTTATCATGCCTTAATTTGTTAAAGTATGGTTATTAACTAATTAGTTTTCCATAATCGCATTAAGTGCGGGAAAGCGGGACCCAGTTTGAGTCAGGATCCAAGTTGAATCAAACTTCGCTAGAGAGAGAGAGGGGGGAGGGGGTACAGGGGCGAAAGCGCCAACGTTAAAGAGTCATTGGCGGCCCTTCAGGGTATGCGTTAGCGCTCATCAGGCGCCTGTTGGGTGCCCAACATCTTCTTTGGTGCTCGAGTTTGGTGGCCAACATCCACTCTAATATAGGACAGTTCGACCATTTTTGGAATTTTTGGGTTCTGCCAAATATTTTTAGGTACTTATTCCTTTGGCAAACACGACCATTCATCTTTCTATGACAAAGTCAAGTGAGTGCTAGGAAATGGCGAAAACAACACAACTTCATATGGGGACTTAGAAAAATTTTTTAGGACTAAGTCTTGTGTTTTGAAAATTGTCAAGAATATTTATTAGGAGTTCATATTTTGCACACGACTTTAGAGAATTTCTTTTAGATGTTTCATACTTGGGAGACCCTTTGAGGTTGTCAATAAGGATCATGGTCTTATCAATCATTCTCACTTTTTTTAGAGAGTGTCCCAATCATGAGACCTCTAGATGGACCCGTTGAGTCTTGGCTCTTGGAAGGAGTAAGTTTTCTCTAAAGGACTTAAGTCACGCTAATTTTGCTTCATGTAAAGAATATTCCTAAAATCAAAAGTATTCCTAAGATTTTGAGGTGACTACGTGTAGGTCGAACGTAAGCGCGTGAATTTATGTGTTGTTAAAAGATTAAAACATGACTTACTTTGCGTTCCATATGGACTTAGATTTTTTCGTGAAACTTTTTATTTTGAAGATCCTTCAGGATCAATACTGGAGTTTTGTATTATTCAAAATACTTAATATTTTTTGAAGCTTGCAAGTTATCTTTGCAATGAGGATAAGTTTTTAAAATAACTTGTTATCTTTTGCTTTGGGCACCCACAAGGCAGGCGTCTCTGAGCCGAGCGGCCGCCACAAGGTTAACTTGTTTTGTATTCATAGGGGTTTTCTCTTGGTGTTGAGCCATTTTCTAAGTTCATGAGCTCATATTTGGTGTTGGCATTTCTATGTCGTATGTCCACTCTAGAGGAGTTAGATCTTAAGAGACGTTATGCCATTTCCTTTGTCAAGTTAGTAGAGTCTGTAGGCTACATTGAGGCTCAGTAATTTTTTCAATAGCGTTCTACTTTTGTGAACCTCATAGCATTTCTGAACTAAGGTTTCATAGTCTAAAGATTGTTTATGAGCTCTTTCAAAGTCAAGTTATTCTGGGAGCCTTTTAGGGTCTCTCACGGAGGCATTTCCCTAGGGACCACATGGGATGTAACGTAGCATTGCATCATTTTACGCAACCTATGGAGCTCTTATCACAAAGATGTCATTTTGTGCACCAAAGATTTTTTTGTTAGGCATGCTTATAATTTCACTGTCGACAGTGTCTTTTGGAAAGCCTTTTTTAAGGGTGTTATAGCAATTGCGGTCTTTGCAAGTCCCTTTATTTTTCTTTGGATGGTTGAGTATCAATCAGATGCCAAGTGATGTTAGCATAAGTAGTATTATTAGATTTCTTTCTATGTTATAGGGGTTTGAGCTTGGTCATACTCTTTGCTGTGCTAAATCATTTTGAAAACCCATCCTTAATGATTTTCCTCACTTTCGCAATGTTATTTACTTATTGCTAGGTGCTTGCATTTTTTTGCAGTGGTTGCTCGCATGGGATCGCGCTAGGAACCTAATTGCCAGGCACCTAAGATCTTACCTCTGAGATGCGTGGGTGTTGGTCTCTGCGATGCCCAGGTGCTTGGGCATCCGTCATCTAGTTGTCGACTTTATCAAGTATTTGTTATGCTCATTATCTGTATTGCCTCTTAGTTAACTTAGAAAATTTTGATCAAGCAAAGCTTCGTGCCTCAAGAGTTACTCAAAACATTTGATGTGAGTTTGCCTCTTTACAAATAACTTAGAGAATTCCTTTGTTTAGGACTATGCATTTTCTTCTGTGTACGTAGTAGTTCAGTTCATTCTTAGATTTATTTTTCCTTCAGGAGGCCAAGTGTTGACCAGACAGTATTTACATTCTTAGTGTTATGAATATTTACTCATTTTTCCTTTAAAGGGGCTTTTGCTTTTCATTTGTGTTTATACACTTAGTTAATTACATAACTTTAAATATTGATATGTTATCTTGATATTTGATTGACAAGCAGTGGGGGCATATGAGTTGGGTGCTAAACCCTTTCTTATCAAGAATTATCATGAGCCCTATAGAGGGGTTTCATTATAGTTGTGCATAGTGGCATGTGAGTGTGAATTTGAACCTTGTTAGAGAGGTTTTATCAAGATACTTAGTCGTTTGAATTAAATTCAATTGCATGCCTTATTAGTAAGGTATTAACATGAGCATTAAGTCGTACAAAAATATTTTGCCAAGAGCTTTGTTCGAAAGATCTCAACCCCGATAATGAATGTTGTAACAACATTCAGATGCGAGTCTCATTCATAAGGTCTTATCACTGATGTTTGGGTATGAGCCTTAATCATGAAGTCTTATCATTGACCTAAGTCTTGTATTGATGTCTGGCTACGAAACTTGCTCCTAAGGCCTTATTGTCAACATCGAGTGTCGCAATGATGTCTGACATGTTGGTCACGTGTTCTTGGAAAGGTATGATAGTCAATTTCGATAGTGTAGTTGCATACCCTGTGAGGGACCTCATAGTGGGTTACGTGCAGCAATCACGCTTATGCTAAAAGGAATCAGTCGAAGGTGTTGCCACTAACTTCCATGACGATTTATGATGGGTTTAGACATGGCTACCATGTATAGAGGAGCCTTATAGTAGTTTATGTAAAAAAAGACCAAGTGTGCTCTAGGGAGCTTCATTGCAGAAAGCATCAATCCAAAAAATTAGTAATACATGATAATAGTGAAAAGAAAATAAAATTCACTCAAATCATCATAAATAGAAAGAGAGCGCCATCCCCATGTAGCTTGGCTTTATTAAACTCTAAAGAAAGTGATATCTAATGAAAGAAAATCAACACTTCAATACTTCATAACTTAAAAGAAAAATTCCTAACTAGCCATGAATCTACCAAGATGAATGAGAGAACGAAAGAGCGCTAATGGTAATGCATTTGACCATTCTAGGGGTTAACTTATTGCGTAAGTATCACTATGATGTTAGCATCTTGGACCATGCTTTTACCCTTGTCCTTCTTCTTGCTATCTTGTAACTCTTTTGCTCGGTCAGTCTTAGAGGTAGGAGTCTTGATGTTCTTCAGGGTGCTGGCCTGGCATTCTCTAGTGGCACACAGATTGCCGACAGCTTCACCAATTCCATTTAATGTGGGGAACTTCATCTTCATATGATACATCAACATCATCACTTGGAATAGATTTAAGATAGGTTTTTCCAAGATGATGCTATAAGTCAATGGGATCTTAACCACCAGGAACCTTACTGTCTTTGATACTCATCGGGGATGAGTGCCTAAAAAGAGAGGTAAAGGAACTTCTTCTAGTGCTTCTACAGTGTCACCAGTAAATCATACTAGAGAATGGTTGATCTTTTGCAATTGGGTAATGTTTACTCCAAGCTAGAGAAATGCATCATGGAAAGGATGTCAGCCGAGTGGGCCTGAGCTGCCCCTATCTACTAGTATCTTTTTTACCAAGAAGTTGACAAAGGGTGCAAAGACAATCAATGCATCATTGTGTTCCCCTTATTTGTACTCTATGTCCTCTTCTCCAAAAGTGATGTTGGACATTGGATGATGCACTTCAAAAACTCCCAGTATGGGATCAACTAAATGAGATTGTGTTTACCTCTTTATTTGTACCAACACCTTTCTAGCATTTCAAAAGTTCCTCTAATTGGTCCGCCTGATCACCAAGATGATGCAAGCTATAAGTAGATTCTCCAAGTCACGCTGATGCTACTGGTATTTAGGCTCCAGTCATTTGTCAGGTTATCGTCGGTGATCCCCATTTCCTCTAGCTCTTAAACCCTTTTTGGGACTGCACGACCTCTTACCACATATTCCTTGAGGTGCCCTCTTTAGATTAGCCTCTCAATCTTTACCTGTAAATGTCTTCAATTCTTAGTAGTGTATCCTCTATCGCAATGGAAACAACACCACTTATCAAATTTCTACTTCTTAGGATCATCCATTGTCTTAAGAGGTAGATGCTAGATGAGGCCCTAATGTAGTTCTATAGTCAAAATCTAATATGGGGGACTGTGAGTGGGTGTAGACAGTGAAAACCTAGAGATGATTACACTATGGTCTTTGGGCTTCTTGTTATTATTATTGCTTTCTTGTTCACGTATCATCCATTTGTCAGCATCTTGAAGAGTCATGGCTTCCTCAATCTTAATGTATTACTCTACACACATAAAGAGCTCTTCCAAAGTAATGGAGCGTTTTTCTAGCTATAGACTCCCGAAACTTCAAGTGTTTCATATTCTGCTGGATGATGCTAAGTAGAAGCTCCTAATTGACGTGAAGGATCTCATGTACCACTTGGATGAAGCAGTTGAGATACTTTCTCATGGACTCTCCATCTTTCTGTATGATGGTGAATAGATAAGCTGTCTTTTTCCAGTATTGCGATTGATGGAGAATTTCTAAGGGAAACACTACACTAGTTGTTCCCAACCCATGATGGATCTAGCTGGCAACCCGATCTATGGTTAAACCACCTAAGGATACACTCTTGGTGAGCATAGTACAGATAACCTTACAGTCTGCTACTTCACTCAATTCACAAAGCTCCATTCTCACTAGAAAGTTATCTCAGTACTTCTGTGAGTCTATCGTGCCATCAAAAACCGACAGGTTGGCTATCCTCATCTCCAGAGGGAAACGGTTCCATCAAGCCAGGTAGGCAGAAAAAAATGCATCTTATGAGGGTGACAACTAAGAAAAGGTACTAGCTCTCTATTCTTCTAGAGACTTGCGACACTAATAAGGGAATCTAGACTCTAGTGGCGATAGGCAGATGCCGAGAAGAGTTTGCTCGAATGAATGAATGTATGTCTGAATATAAAGGTGAATAAGGAGAAGCGGTATCTCACTCAGAGTCAATCCTCTCTAGGGAAGGCAAAGCCCCTCTAGTTCCCGCAAGAGGACTATGGCCGCTCCTGCAGCAATGTTCCTCAGCATATTAGGCGACTGCTTTGACCACAACTTCGGTGGCGACATTCTTCAACAAAGTCTTCAACGTCTATTAAGTCATATGCAAAATTAGATCCCCAAAAGGTGATGATTGTTGCACGAGCATCTCCGGTGTTTGTTGCACTTTTTGGGCAAGCTTTAGCATTGGATGTGATTATGCTTCAGGCTAATGGTTCGATGTTCTCCGACTTGGGACCACTTGGTTGTTAGAATCTCGAGTTTTGGATCTATTTGCTTTCTCAGCGTTGTTTTTTTTGTTCTTTTCTCATTCAAAGTTTCCATAGATGATGCTGCATGAAAATAGAGTTAGGTCCTTTTGGTGGTCAATAGAATTTTTAGTTTTTCATTTTTTTTTTTTTTGGAACACAATGTAGAGACTTCTTAGTTCTCAAATTTTTGTAAAATGATTTTTTGTCCCCCATTTCTCTTTGGGAACTTAGTATTTATAGTTTTTTTTCTTAGCTGGCTTCGACCTATTAGGATTTTGATGCCCTTCTTGGTGGTTCAGTCAATTGGGTTCTCTAACCTTTTTATTCTTTTATTTATTTGATCCATTGGACCTTTATAGTCCTTTTTAGTTTTTACTAGGGGTGTAAATCAATCGAGTTTGACAAAAATTACAAGCTCAAGCTCAGTATTTTGAGATCGAGCTCGATGAGCCTGTTCTTAAGGGCTCGAGCTCACCAGAAAATTTTACATCAAATAAAAATATTAAATTATTAATATATTATATTTATTTAATAATAATTAATAAAATAATTTAAATTATAATTATTAATAAAATAAATATTAAATTATAATATATATTATAGTAATTACTATAATGATTTAAATTATAATATATTATAATTATTGATAAAATATTAAATTATTAATATATTATAATTATTTAATTATATAAAATAAATATTTAAAATTAGAAAAATATAAATTATTAATATATATTAATTATTTAATTAATATATAAAAATATTAAAAATAGATAAAAAAACTCATGAGCTTTCAAACAACTAAAGTAAAGCTCGAGTTCGGCACATGTTAAAGCTAAGCTATAGCTTGAGTCAAGCTATAATCAAGCTGATTCACAAGGCTTATGAGTCGACTCAACTCATCTTACACCCCTAGTTTTTTTCATTGTGGACTTAATTTGTCGTATTATATAGATTTTATCAATGACTAAGAAAAACATTTATCCCTAAATCAAAAACAATCTCTTCCATCTTATAGAATAACAAAATTAAAAAATATAGTGAAATTTAAAAAATAAACAACAAAACAAGCAAACAAATAAATAATTTGAAAACTAAACTAGTGATTCACACAAAGATATGGAAGCAAAAAAAACAAAAAACAAAATTACAATAAAATCTTTTAGAATACCCTATATATAGCGGTATAGATATAATTATTTGTTAATAAAGATAAGGTTAATTGTAGAAAAGTAGCCAAACCAACTTCCATTTTAGGATTCAATCACTATCCACTCTTTTTTCAGCTTTAACTCCCCATTTCCAACTTTGCTTTTGAGTTTACTCCCCACTTGAGTCAAAAAGACAAAAGAGCCCTTACTTAAATTGAAAATGACAAAAATCCCTCAAATTCCTCACTGATAAAAACATTACTTCACAACTCCCCCCTGGCCACTCACGATTTTTCTCTTCCTATTCCCTCAATTTGTGCAAACCTGACATCTGGTGCTACAATGACGCTCTGCTTGCCATTTTCACACTGGTGTTGCCACGAAATCTTCATCTCTTTCACTTTCTTGCTTGGGGATTGACTTTTCTCCATTCTTTCTGTGGTCGTAGCTAGAAGGGTTTCTATTTCGCCTCTCAATTGCATAGCCTACGAGGTAAGTTGTGTAATTTTCTATTATGTTATTTTTGTATTGAAATATAGAAAGAAATACAGTACGTTACTTTGTTTGCTTCTTGTTTGATGTTAGTTTTAATTATTTTAAGCCTAATTTTTATATACTCAATTCACCATGGTTGGTCTTTTCTTTTATTAAAAAAAAAAAACACCTAATAAAAGTTTTTTTGTACTTGAATATTGTCAATTTATACTTCAATTGTTGTTTTAATTATGTGCTTCAAATATCAGTTATCTGAATTTAGTAATTATATAATTCATATAAGGTATAGTGTATATTAGTTATTTATAACTGAATTTTAGGGATATTATCTGATTTATGGTGTATACGATGTCTATACGTCATGTTTAAGCATTTCTTGGACATCTATTCCTTTAAATCCATGATTTATATGATTAGTATTATTTTCAAATAATATAGTATCAAAATTCGAATTTTCAATATTTAAATTGTGACTTGTAGTATAGATATCCAAATTCAGTATTATGTTCCAATTCTTTCGGTAGCAAAATTCAAGTTTTCAGTATTTTAATTTTGACTTTGCAGTACACAGAATCGCCAAATTAGTATGTCGTGCAGTTTTTTTTTGTACAAAAATTGACACATTAAGTATTTAAATTGTGAGTTACAGTACATAAAACCTCCAATTCAGTATTTTGTGCAAGTTTTTTTGGTACAAAAATTCAAACTTTTAGTATTTAAATTGTGACTTCTTATTCCAAAACCTCCAATGCAGTATTTATGTAGTTATGTATATCTCTTTTTTCTACAGAAATAATGGCTAAAAATCGAGCACCTGCACACCAAACTACCGAAGGTAACAAAGACTCCGAGCTATATTCTTGGTGCTCTCAAGGGTACTTTAAAAATATTATGAAAGAGGTGGACAGTAAGATGAGCTTCAGACGCACTGAAGCACTAAAGAGAACCCCATTTTACGCGTACCTTAAAATGACTGACTTGAGTACTTTGAGTACTAGTAGTGTTATTAGAGTTGAAGCTCTCTTAAGGAGGTTTGTTATTAGGTCTTGCTCTTTTATTTTTAGTAACGATATTAAGCTTCCTTTTACTGCGAGGGACTTTTCTATTGTTGTGGGGTTATAGTACATTGGGCACCAATGAATTTTGATGCAAATATAGAGTCAGAAACTGTTAAAGGATTATTTCAAGGAAAAAATATGAATGTCATTCGAGTCAAGATTTGTAAAAGATTGAAAGAGTTGGCATAAAAACATAGTGATCAGGATGTTGATGATTTTGTTATGATGTACATACTACTGATTTTCAACTGTATTTTGTTTCCAACTAATAAATATTCAACACTTAGATTCTTCCATACATGGATGATTTATCTTCCATTGGTCTTTATGCATGGGGAGTTGGTGCATTTAAGTTTTTGCATGATGAGATTTTAGTACATCTAGGAGGTGAAATGGGGAAAGATCCAAAAAACAAATACTTTGATCGATGCAGTATTGGCCTGATGGTAAGTTAATGGCATTATTACTATTAATATTTTTTATTACTATTACTAAGTAACTATAACATTGCATAATTCTTCTTTTGAATGACAAGCTTGGGTTTATGAACATATTCCTTGCTTGGAGCTGGCAAATTCATTGCTTTCATTTCCATGATTGCGTTGATGGTATAAACAAAAATTCAAGATGATTACTAGAAATATGGTAATAACTGATATTCCTTATCTTTGTTGTTATAATAGTTTTATTTACATATAAAATTACAAACTAAGTTGTAGAGTTATGTTTGAATAGGTTCTAAATATTTATTCTTTCCCTGATAACGAGAAATTATTGTTACCAATACATCACGGAGCACCAACTATTAATGTCTATGGCTTGGAAGGAATGTTGAATGAGAAAGAGAGAGATAGAATTATTGAAAGCAAGACTTTTCTCTCTTGAGAATAAAGGACTTGCTATTGGAGTTGAGGCTGAGGAGGAGAAAGACAAAGGGATATCAAAAGAAAAACAGCCAGAAAAGAGGAAGAAGGGAGGAAGATAATGAGGAAGGATATGAGGAAGAAAATGAGGAGGAGGAGGAGGAGAAAGAGGAATAAGAGGTGGAAAAAGAAGAGCAAGAGAAAGATGAAAAAGAGGAGCAAGAGAAAGAGCAAGAGGAAGTTGATGATGGTGGAATTTACCTTAAAAGTCCTGAATTAGGGGATGTTCTACCCTTAGAAATGACCATAACTTCTATCATGAAAAGTATGAGAGACCGAGGTGAGACGATAAGAAAAGAATAGAAATATACACTGTTACACCTAGTACCAAACCACGAAGGACAATAGTGAAATAGATTACTCATAAGGTTGGAGTTTTTATGCTTGATGTAAGTGAGACAAATACTAAATTACATTAGAAAATATACTACATAGTTGGATTGAAGTATTGGATATGTATATTGCATTTTTTATAGGAGAAGATGAAGGATGTCCAAAATACTGAGTTGATGGAGATTCAATCTGCAGAGTCCAATTTGTCAGATATTGAGGGCTTCTTTAATCAGTTTCAAGGATGAATAGATTATAGGGAGCGATCTGAGATATCTAATAAAGATAGAGAAATTATTGACTCATATTTGCAACAAGATAAAATGAAGTAATTATAGTGAATATACATTATTCTTTTTATAGTAAATTTATGATTTGAGTAACATGAAGATTTATTGTTGTATTTAAACTGGAGGACATGTGTTTTGCAATCTATTGTTTGGGAAAGAGTTGAGGCCATATTTAATTGATTGCTACATGAAGATCTTGTGCAACCTTTCATTCAGAGAAAAATGTGATCACGATATTTGGTGTCTGACTTTGTACGTGCAGGTATGTAGTATTTGTTTTGTATTTCCAACTACAAATAACTTGATTTAACAAGTTCTAACATTAATTGTTGCCATGAGGAAATTCTAAGAGAACTTAAGAAAGCAAATAAGAGCCATGCTATAAAACAAGATGAAATTCCAAAAATTGTTGGTCAACTAAGCACGTGCAAGTTCTTGGAAGAGATAAATTTAGATGTGCTGAACAAGTGCCAATTTATTATATTCCCTATTGACAGCTATTATCACTGGTTTTTCCTTATGTTGGATACAATTGAGAAGAAGTTCATACAGATAAACTCATCTTTGTCTCCCCTACGAAAACAACGACAAAAGTTTTTATAAGTTTGTTTATATTTGTGATACATTCATCCAAGTATTTGTATAAAAACTAACAAATACTTTTGCAAGCTAAGTTTTTGACTGGATACCTAAAACACTACTTTGGGTATATTGTGCCACAAGAAGAAGTGTAGATACATTTTAGTCGCCAACAAAATGGGGACCTGGACTATGGAGTTTATGTACGTCTTTGGTTGAGTATTATGCAAAAAACACGAAGGATTTCTGGCAATATGCAATTGAATGTTCTATGGATGCGTATCGAGCACATATTGCTATAAAACTTCTAACAAATGAGTATGGTTTAATGTATTTCAGTAGAGAATGATGATGTTCACATGATTATTATCTAAATGAATTGAATAGTTTGTTATTTTGTATTTTAGTATTTTTGACATTCTTACTGGATAACATTTATAACTTGTATATTTAGATGATTAGAATGGATATTGTTTACAATATATAGGATAATTTAAAATTTTATTTATAAATAGATGCTAGTAAAGATATATATGTTACAGATTAGTTCAAAATAAGTACATAAGTAATATAACTCAACAAGCATGAACACAATTTTGAAGTACATAAACACGAAAAATAAGTACACAACATTGGCAAACTAAGTCACAGTTTTAGAGTACATAGTTGCCAATACTAGTTATTTTTTCACCAATTTTCAATATCATTCTCAGCATATAAGATATTGAGTTTAATTCGGCCTAATTTGGCCATTGTGTGACCATAAGACCACGGAGTATTAGCCCTAGGAGTCATATAGTCATGATAAGTTGACTAGTTTTCAATGGCGGTGTTGGGAGGATTCATTTAGCTTATGATCAATGGTTTATACTATTATGAATAAAAGTGCAAATGGTTGGATGTATGTGTTTGAGTTTCCAACTATTACGACACGTACTATCATAACCATTTCTTCAACAAACCATAATGTTATCGCGTTGGGGTGTCTTATATGTTGTTTTACACATCGAATTGAGCCTCATCTCAGCCTTTGGAAAAGGAAGCACATAAACACAAAAATAAGTACACAATCTTGGAAAATTGAGTATGTAAACGCAGTTTTAGAGTACATAACTGCCAATATTGGATACTTTTTTGTTGATTTTCGGTATCATTCTCAACACATAAGGGTCGAGTTCAATTTAGCCGAATCTAGCAATTGCGTGACCATAAGACCATGGCATGTCATCATCAACACATTAGGTATTTCTAGTACCATGTATGAATGTTTTCACACTACTATGAATGAGAGCACAAGTGGTTGGATGTAGGTGTTTGTATTCCAAACCATTTCAACACGTGCATATCCAAACTATTTCTTCAACAAACCATGGTTTTGTTGCGTTAAGGTCACTTATGTGTTGTTCCATGCATCAAATTAAACCTTATCTCGGCCTTTGGAAAAGCAAGTACATAAACACAAAAAATAAGTACACAATATCTGCTAATTAAGTACATAAACACAGTTCTAGAATATATGACTTCCAATACTGGGTACTTTTTCGTTGATTTTGGTATCATTCTTTGCACACAAGATATTGAGTTCAATTCGACCTAATCTGGCCATTGCGTGACCATAAAATCATGCCATATTATTATCAACATATTAGGAATTTTCGGTATCATGCATGAATGATTTCACACTAGTATGAATGAAAGCGCAAGTGGTTAGATGTAGGTGTTTGTGTTCCAAACCATTTCTTCAACACCATGGTTTTGTTGTGTTAGGGTCACTTATGTGTTGTTCCACGCATCGAATCAAGTCTCATTTTGACTTTTGAAACAAGTACATAAACACGAAAAATAAGTACACAATATCTGCAAATTAAGTACATAAACGTAGTTCTGAAGTACATAAATGCCTATACTGGGTAGTTTTCTATGGATTTTCGGTATTATTCTTAGTACATAAGGGTTTGAGTACAACTCGACCTAATTTGCCCATTGCGTGACCATAAGACCATGGCGTATCATTATCCGTACATTAGGGATTTCCAGTGCCATGCATGAACGGTTTCACACTACTATGAATGAGAGCGCAAGTGATTGAATATATGTGTTTGTGTTCCAAACCATTTCAACACGTGCGTATACAAACTATTTATTCAACAAATCTTGGTTCTATTGTGCTATGGTCACTTATGTATTGTTCCACACATTAGATTGACATGAGAAAAAGCAAGTACACAAACAAAAAAAATAAATACACAACATTGGCAAACTAAGTACATAAATGCAGTTTTGGAGTACATAATTGCCAATATTGGGTACTTTTTCTAATTAAATGAAAAATAAATCTAGACAATAGCTCCAATGTAAACCTTCCCAATAGTTAAAAAGAATACTGGTTCATGATTTCTTTCACATTAAAATGATAGTACAATATGTCCATATTTTACAAAGTATACAACACAAATGATTCTATAAAAATTCTCTGATTAAAATACAATATAGTACAAATGCTACAATTTAACATGTCCTCCAGACAAGGATGAATTTAGCAGCTACCATAAGCACATGTACACTATCTATTTCTAATCCATCTTCTTTTAAATCTTTATCTTCTTTGCATCCTCTTTTTCCTAATCGAAGAGAAATAAATTCAATCAAAATATTATTTAATAAGTAAAGAAAAATGGTAATACAAGTACAAATATACAATAAAACGGTAAACAAATCTGTTTTCATATCAATTTGCACTAAATTGTAGGAAAGTGACTTTACTCAATAGAACCACAAGCTTGCTTCCAAAACATTGTATGTGTCATTTTATAATGTGTTCTATCATCTTGTTCTACAATATACACAATTTATGTAAATCAAACTATGTAAATCCACAACACACAATTTATTATGATTTGTCATCTTAAAACTCCTACAACTATTAATGTGCAGATTGAGCAGAAGTATTGAAATATCAAAGTGAAAGTATTAAATTGCTCTAATCTAGTATTAATCAATGCAGTACTAAGTATGATAATGTATAAATAAAGTATCTTATTAAGGAGGAAGAATATATAACAATTAGATACTAATCGAAACACATCAACAGTATAATGAAAAATTAATGCAATACTAATATGAAATTATGAAGAAACATACCAATACATATAACATATTATCCTTCCACGTCTTTCCGGTTCATTTTTTCGGACAACTGTCATATCAATGATGCACATTTTAAGCAAAATATGCAATCGAATCATATTTAAAACATCATTATTAGTTTCCAAAAAGACATACATCTTCTGATGTAGAGCGAAATATTGCAATTTATTGAGATCAAAGCTAATTCCAGGCGATTTTTTCCCAGTCTAAAATAATAACTCTATCAAACTCATACCTTCATAAATTGACAAAATATAGAGTTCCCCATTATACACACGACTTCCTAATAGCTGAGTTTTAGCATCTTGGCCACTCGAAAATATTTTTATTACGCTCAAATTCATGAATTATTACCTTCTTCCACCTATTGTTATGTGATTCATAAACTCCGGCTCAAACTAAAGCAGCAATAAATGGGCTAAGGATCTTTCTGACCCAATTTAACAATGACGAACAAAAATAAAAGGGTCTTACCTGCTGTTCGTGGGAGAAAGCCACGAGAGAGAAGAAAGCATGAAGAGAGAGAAGGAATTATGTCAAATAAACCAAAGAAAAGGAAGAGAAAATAAGGTTTTTTTTTTTTTGGGGGGGGTGGGGGTATTTTGATCAAAACAAGTGCTTGGGTAGTCAACTCAAAACATAAAGTTGAATTGGAAGTTAAAACTAAGAAAATAGTGGATGGGGACTAATTTCAAAAGTGAAAGTGGGTTTGGGAATTTATTAATAAGATGCCCATAGAGATAAGTAGACCAAAAAAAACTTATTGGACTAAATAGTTTTAATGATCAAGAAATTTCCATATATTAGGATTTAAGAAGAAATAGATTTTATAGATAAAATACGATCATTAGAGATACATAAATAATTATTTATTTTAATCAAGGGCTAGAAAATTTAAGAATATTTAAATAGAATAAATACATCCACAGCTAATATGAAATTAATAAACAACCATCGACAAAAAAATTTTAACTAAAATTTTAAGAATTGAACGGAAGTTAAGTGAATTTTATTCAAAATTCTCCATCATAAATAAAAATTATATAATTTTGGTCAAACACTGTTCTGCTATATATAATTCTTATGAAGATGGCACCAAAACAATTAAGAAAGCAAAATAAAACACACAGATTTACGTGGTTCGCTTCGTCTATAGGCGAAGAGAAGAGATTTTGTTACTAAACTACAAAAAGTACAACTAGGAGATTTCATAATATCTTTATGAATTTCTCTCAATTAGATTCTCCCAAATGATCAAATAACGCTGGTATTTATAGGAGGAAAACAAAAGGGGGGGGGAGTAAGAACAAAAATTAATTCTTAGTCAAACTACATCTAGAAAGATCAAATTTAATCCCAACCAATATAAAATCCCATCTAATTTAGAACTTTTAAGGCTTGTTTGCTTGTGCATATAGGATTAAACATATATTAGTGACACATTAGCTAGAAATAGTATTCAAAACCATATAATCTATTGTTTGCGTTGATTTTAGAAATTGGTGATATCCCATACTTGAAACCATATAATGCTTGGTTGGGAAGAATGCTCAAATTTAAAAGGGTGGAAAATGAATCAAGTCATCTTGGCCCGATCCATAAACCAGCTTGGCCCATGATACCATGTCGGGCCGCAAAAGTATCATGAGCCATAAAAATGTGAAGCAAATAGAAAATTAGGCTTGAAAATGAATCTATCAAAGCCTTAAACTTTGAAGTAAACAAGACCTTAAACAACAACAACAACAACAATATAAGCCATTATGCATAAGACTACTATATAGCCTCAAGATGAAAAAACTGTCTATGCCCTGTAGTAAGAAAATTCACACTCCACTCTAATTGTTTTGAATTAGAATTCTTGATGGAAATATTTAATGAACTTTTTTCTATAACAAATACCCATAAATGTCCATTTCCACGCATCAATATTCAAAAAATGAGCATTCTCTTATTTAGGGTACGTCAATTGTATGTGCAAGTTTACCTAAATTGATGATGTCTCATCTTGATGATTTTATGATATTAAATTATTTTAAAATCAAAATCTTAGAGGCACATTTTATAATGCTCATCCTACTCATGATTATACCCTATATTACGTCTAATTTTTGGAGACTTCATCCAAGTAATGAAACAGTACATTATAAATTATTGAAAATGAGCGTTCTGTAGTATTTTGAACGATAGAATTATTTTTATAAAGATATTTAATACACAATCTAATTAATTCTTTGAACAATGCTCTAGAATCATCATCATTAAATTCTTTAATACTTGGGTTGGCAATTTCCAACACCACACATTAACTCAACACGAATTTGGCACAAAAAATTTGGGTTTGGGTTAACCCATTTTGGGTTCGAGTCCAATAAGTGGACAAGAATAAGAACTTGAAGAAAATGGGTTGGGTTGGGTTTGATTGAATTTCAGATTACACGAACAACCCAAAATTTGATTGTGGGTCACACGACAATCGAAATCCACCTGAACCAACTCGACCCAATCCGAATTAAACAAATAAAATTTACATTTTTTGGAGAGTAAAAATATAATATAACAAAATAAACCTTGAAAATTTGAACTTTAGCAATATCAAAATTACTACTTTGACATTTTTTAGTCTTATTTATTTCACAACCATATATGATGGATTATTATAATTTTGAATTACTTAAAATGGCTATTTTTGTAGCCAAATGGACATGAAAATTGTACCGCAAATAGTCAATTTAACTACTGAATTGTCCTAAAAGTTTTTCTTAGGTCTTATATAACACAAGATTTTGTATACATAAATAGATAAGAGCATGTTCTTCTATGTTTTGGGAAAAACTTTTTCATTCTCCAAAAAAAATTCAAAATGGAGGCACATTTCCAATCTTTCTCCCAAAGCACTACAATTTTTTACCCAAAAAATCCCTCACAATTCACCCAAAAAACCCTACGCTCTAAAAAGCACACCTACCACTCTATTTTCTCACTCCATCTTTCATATCACTCATTCATTTATCACTCTTATTTCACACACACACACACACACACACACACACACATATATATATATATATGAAAATATTACAATTTTACTACTTAAAAAATTCTAAAACTTATGTTTACAAAATTAATTAAAATAATTGTCGAGAAAATTAATTAAATTTAATAAAGAATTTATTTATTAAATAACATATTAAATTAATTAAATTACTTATTAATTAAATAATGTATTGGCTATATTTAATATTTAATGTACTAATTAAATATTATATTTATTCATTAAATAAATAATTTAAACATTTTAATTTTATATAATAAATAAATTAATCTTCTTCAAAAAATTAATCTTCATTAGATATTAATATTTACATTTATTTAAAATTATTATAAAAATCAATTATAGTGTGATATTTATTTAATAATCTATTAAGTTTAATAAATTAATATTAATACAATTAAAACCACAAGCCACTCGGGCGTACAGTTCAGTTTCAGATAAAATTTACAAATTTAGAGAACTTCACAGAGTTTGATTGAAAGTAGTCATTTTCAAGAAAAACGAATAAAATACCAAGCATTTTCAAATCAAGAAAACCACACAAGGTTCGATAATCAATAACAGTAATTAAGATAGATATCAAATCAGTAGAACCTAATGGGTTCAACGATGACTATAGGTTAAACTCAAACAAATCAAGAACCAATCGGTAGATCCCTCACAGGGGTAACAATCAACAATCATTAATAGAATATAATTAGATCAGATCCTTAGTTTATACTATAAACCTTGCAACGTTACAAGAAAATCGATTATAATAACCCAACTATCATTAATAATCTATTTTTTGTCACTTAGGTCGCAATTACATAAAATTAGGGTTTTTAATCATCTAATCAACCTAATTAATCAAGACTATTACATGGTATGACAAAATCTGGGTCCATTAACTTATGTAATTATATACATGTCTCACTGTTTTAAATCAAATCGTGCTTATTCTTTCGTTGGTACAATGCATCGCAAGACTTGAAGGTATATACGTACACATGCATACAATTTAACTCATTTTTCATTTTTACCCAATATCTTCCTATCGAAGCTCTAGAATCACGATTAGCTTGCGTGCATGTGATCACCGAAACGACATGCAAAAATTGTTCTAGTGCCACCGTCGCGCCGTCGCCGTCTGCTGTTGCCGAAAAAGCTTACCACCACCGCCAAATGGTGTGAGCTCCACGATTCAAAAGCCCCAATCAATTTTAGTTTCAGGCACCAATTGGTCGGTCAATTGGCCAAAAAATAGCCAACCCGCCACCAACACCACTGCACGATTTTTCTCCAATTCCGCCGTCATCGGTGCTCCATTCTGAAATCTGAAACCACCATTGTGATCCTTGAGCTGAGGGCTTCAAAGCCCACTACTCACATCCAAGGTTCAGTCTCTGAAGATGAGAGACCCATCACCACGGCCGTGGCCGATTTTTTGAGCTCAATTTCTGGCTGCTACACTAGTAGGTTTGGGAAGAAAATGGTATATTTGTGTTCTACGTGAAGAAAGGAAGAAAATGGTACCAATTTGATATGGTTTCATTGCTGGAGAAAGGTCACTGGAAAGAGAGAGAAAGAGGTGATCGGTGGTGAAAAAAGTGAAAATGGAGGGTTAAATTAAAATTTTCTTATTTATAAAATTGCATTTTTCTAAATCGCAAATTAACCCCAAACTTTTAAATGAAAAATCAATTGAGTCCATGGGCTTTAGGTTTGATCAAATTTTAGCCATCTAGTTTCTTAGTCTTCTACCTAGACCTACTTAGGTTTTTAAATTTAGAATTTAACCATCCTAATTTTAAAGTAAAGTAAAATTAAATCTTCAAAAATCATGTTTTGAGCCACAAACTTTTGAAAAATTAAATAAATTAAATAAAATTATCACAAAATAATACTTCAATAAAATATGAAAATCAATGCATTTTCTAGGGGTGTTACAAACTCCCCCCTCCTTAAAAGAATCTGGTCCCCAGATTCTTACCTGAGTACTAGAAGAGTTCAGGGTACTACTGGCGCATAAGATCTTCTGGTTCCCAAGTCGCTTCTTCAACATTATGGTTGCGCTAGAGAACTTTCACTTGAGGAATCCTTCGGTTCCTGAGTTCTCGAAACTTCTTGTCCAGAATTCTAACTGGCTGTTCCTCATATGTTAGATCACTTTGCAGAGGTACACTGGCACGAGGAATAACATGGGAAGGATCAGGATGATATTTTCGAAGTTGCAAAACATTAAAAACATCATGAATGCCTGTAACTTCCTGGGACAGTTCTAGGTGGTACGCTACTGGTATGATTTTCTCACATATCTTATAAGGACCAACGTATTTTGGATTAAGTTTTTCGCCTTTACCTTTCCTCAAAAAAACCTTAAGGAATACCTAATCACCGACTTCAAATTCTAAATCATTTCTCCTCTTATTTGCATAACTTTTCTATCAGTCCTGTGCAGTTTTCATTCTTTGCTTAATGATCTGCATTTTCTCAATAGTCTCCTAGATCAATTCGGGTCTTATAGTTCCTGGGGTCTTGTGGTCACTGCTTTTGTACTCCTCAAGATCCCAATGTATTGGAGATCGACACTTTCTGCCATATAGGTCTTTATACGGAGCTATTTGAATTGTAGACTGGTAGCTATTATTATATGTAAATTCAATTAAAGGTAAGTGTCGGTCCCAACTTCCACCAAAATCCAAAACACAAGCCCGTAGCATATCTTCCAATACTTGTATGGTTCTGTCTAATTGTCCGTCTGTTTGGGGATGGGCAGTGCAACTGAATTTCAACCTTGTGCCCAAATGTTCTTGCAAAGCCTTCCAAAGCCTTGAAGTGAACTTTGGATCTCGATCCGACACAATGCTGATGGGGATCCCATGTAATTTGATGATTTCCTTAATATATAACTCGGCCAGCTTCTCAACCTTGTACTGTGCCTTGATAGATAAGAAGTGCGCAAATTTAGTTAATCTGTCTACTATCACCCATATGCTGTTATATCCACCTTGGGCCATCGATAGGCCTGTTACAAAGTCCATGGTGATTTGTTCCCATTTCTAATCAGGTATTGAAAGTGGTTGGAGTAGTCCTGATGGTCGCCAACTGACAAGTTAGACATTTCCATACATAATCTACAACATCTTTCTTCATTCCGTTCCACCAGAACTGCTTTCTCAAGTCTCGATACATCTTTGTACCCCCAGGGTGTATCGCAAACATTGATTGTGTGCCTTATCTAATAATCTTTGTTTTATTTTTTCAGGCACATAAATTCTCTTGCGAAATAGAAGAGTACCTTGACTATTGGTACAGAACTCAGATTCCCCAAACCTCTTGAATGCTTTCTCCCGTTCTGATATCCATTTTTCATTAGCTTGAGCTTGTTGTATTTCAGCATACAATTCTGGTTGCACATGTACTCCAGCAAGCCAAACTTTTTATCTCATTCTCGGCATTGTATCTAACTTTGGAACCTTAAACTTTGTTGTGCCTATTAGGTGAGCTACTCCAGCTCTGTGGCTCAAGGCATCTGCTACCATATTTGCTTTCCCTGGGTGGTACGCAATTGAGAAATCATTATCCACAAGGAATTCTATCCATAGGCGTTGTCTCATATTCAAATCCTTTTGAGAGCAAACATACTTGAGACTCTTATGGTAAGTGTATACCTCAAATGTGGCTCCATAGAGGTAATGTCTCCATTTTGATAGCGCGAATATGACCGCGACTAACTCCAAATCATGAGCTGGGTAGTTTTCTTCGTGTGGTTTTAGCTTCTTGGATGCATAAGAGATTATATGCCCTTTTTGCATCAACACATACCCAAGCCCTTCTTTAGAGGCATCTATATAAAATACAAAATCTTCCAATCCATCTGGAAGAGCTAAAACTGGGGCTGTCATCAATATGTTCTTTAGTTTTTGAAAATTTCTTTCACAATCATCACCCCAATTAAATGGCTGATTCTTCTGTGTTAGCTTAGTCAATGGACCGGCTAACTTAGAGAAATCCTATACAAACCTCCGATCATAGCCGACTAGACCTAGAAAACTACAAACTTCTATTATGTTCTTGGGTCTCTTCCAGTTGACTATCGCCTATACCTTAGAGGGATCAATTTCTACTCCATTCTGGGAGATAATTTGTCCAAGAAAGACTACTCGTTCTATCCAGAGCTCGCACTTACTGAACTTAGCATATAACTGATGCTCCTTCAAAGTTCTGAGTACTAAGCATAAGTGCTCTGCATGCTCTTCTTGAGATTTTGAGTATACAAGGATGTCTTCTATAAAGATAACCACAAATTTATCCACATATGGCTGGAACACTCGATACATTAGATCCATAAATGTCGTCGGGGCATTGGTTAAACCAAATGGCATTACTACGAACTTGAAATGGCCATATCAAGAATTGAAGGCATTCTTTGGTATATCTTCTTCTTTGATCTTTAATTGGTAAGATCCCTACCTTAAATCCAACTTTGAAAAGATTGTAGATCCTTGTAATAAATCAAACAACTCTTCTATATGCAGTAACAAATACTTATTTTTAACAGTGACCTTATTAAATTCCCTGTAATCAATGCGCATTCTCAGGGATCCATCCTTCCTTTTAACGAACAACATTGGGGCTCCCCAAGGAGAAGTACTTCATCTTATGAACTTCTTCTCCAGCAGTTCCCTAAGTTGGGCCTTCAACTCTTTCAGCTCTGTTGGGGCCATTCTATGGGGAGTCTTGGATATAGGCGCGACTCCTGGTAGAGTATGAATAACAAACTCTATCTCTCTATTAGGAGGTATCGAGTTCAACTCCTCTGGGAATACTTCAGGATATTCCGCCACTACTTCTACTTATTCAATTTTAAGTGTATCTTGGGGCTTGTCAATAAAATACGCAAAGAATCCTTGTTTGTCTACCCTCAAAATTTGCTTGGCCTCTAGTACAGATACAATTGGTATTGGAGAAGTGTTATCTGCGGAATGACGTGTTGGTATTGGTATCTTACCTACGAGAGTGAAGTACTTGGTTTAACAATTTACCTATGCTTGATGCTTATATAGCCAATCCATTCCAAGGATCAGATCATATCCTTGTACAGGCATTTGTATAAGATTAGCTAGATACACTCCATCTCCTATCTAACGGGGCAGTCCCGATACATGATATCTTTCATTAACCATATTCCCAAGGGTGTTTGAACCTCTATATGATAAGCCATGATTTTTGGTTGCATATTTAATTTTTCAGACAAAGTTGTAGATATAAAAGAATACGAAACACCTCGATCATATAAAGCATTTCCATTAATTCCAAAAATAGTAATCGTACCTTCAACTACTTCATAAGGATCTGATGCTTCCTCTCTAGTTAGAGCATATGCACGGGCTCGAATTTTTGGCTTTCCACTAGTTCCTACAATTTGTTTTCCTTTTCCAATGGGAGCTGGCTTTCCTCGGTTGAGGCAATCCTCAAATAAATGTTGATCACTGCCACAAACTATACATCTACCCTACTTCCTCCAACATTCTGGCTCCTCATGGCCTAACTTTCCATAAAATCCACATGTCTTATATGCAGGATCCGTTGCTCCATTGGCCTGATAAATGCGTTGGTTGAAGCTCCCAATCTGTAACTTTAGCTCCTTTTTCCCAAGATTATTCTGCCCGCTAGGAGTAACCTCATCTTTCTCTCTTTATCTTCAATCTTTTTAATCTCCCGCAGATCTAATTCTACCTATAGTGCTTTACTCACGACACGACTGTAGCTTGGAATATCACATCAGAGAAGGCCACGTCTAAGTTCTAGTCGTAACCCTTCCATAAACTTGCAAACCTATCGCCCCTCATTTGCAAGTATGTGAGGTGCGTACTGAATTAGTCAGCTAAATTTAGCTTTATACTGGCTAACTAATGACGCTCCTTGTATTAATTCCTTGAATTCTCTTTCCCTGGCATACTTGGTTACCTCCGGTACATATTTTTCCATAACTCCCGAGTGAAGTTTTCCCAAGTTCAATGAGTTCCCTCCGCAATCCACTTATGATCGATCATTTGCCACCAATCATGTGCAAGACCCTCCAAAAGAAAGGCAGCATATTGGATTTTCTGCTTATCCGGATAACGCAGGGTTCCAAATATCTTTTCCAAGTTCTTAACCCATATCTCAGATTGTCTATCATCATGTTCCCCGAGGAATTTTGGGGGCTGCAACTGGAGGAACTGATATAAAGCTCAGTCTTCTGCAGGCTCTTCAACATTCATTGCTTGAATACCCTGTCCCTGGTGCTGGCAAAACTGCATAAATTGTTGCCACATCTGAAACATGGGCTCTGCCAGTTGGCCCGTAGTTGGTTGATTAACTTGAGGAATCTGTGAAACATGTTCTTCTATCTGAGTTTATAGTTTAGATGGTGCTCTCTACCTAGGGATATGCTGTGTAGTAGCCCATACGCCAGGTGGTCTCTCCCTACCTCGCTGACCCATCTGAGAAGGATCAGGTATATGAGAACCTTCATGAGATGCCATTATCTTTTCTAAATCGTCATTGATTCCTTCTTATCTCGCTATTGTCAAAATTATACAACAACATCCAAGGTTAGCATCACTACTTTGTTTGATCTTCAGGTATAATTATAAGGTATTTAACAGGTTAAACTAGTTCAATACAACAGAAGCCAAATCATTAAAGATTCACATAAGGGCTTCATTACCGCTCTAATCTCATCTATAGTCCTTCTTAACCACAAAAAGGTTTTCAATCACCAACAATACAACCAAAGTCCCTCTCTCAATCTAAAGTCAAATGTTCGATTTCTCAAAAGTGATGATTATAGGTTGGTCGGCCATCCCAGGTATAATCACCTACTTCCCAATATCGAACACCATACCTAAAATTCATATCTTAGCTAACCCCTTTCAGCCTGTAAACTTGCCATGTATCCTTTTAATACTCATCTACCTAGGTCATCGTCAAACCTAGGCTTTGATACCACCTCTGTAGCACCCCTTCTCAGGATGGCACCCAAGCTAAGGCATTACTTTGATCCATCTTAAAATATAATTCAGAAGATAACTAGGGAATCCAAGATTTAGCCAAACTCAATTATGGTAATACACAAACCCAAAAGATCGCTACACGGAGCAAAATATATACAACTAAGTATCTTCAGTTCAAACACCAGAATTCACATCATAACCTTTAATTATCCATCTTGATCAGGTGTAATTTATATATACAATCATATCACCTAATGTATTACAAAATAAACCTTCTAGTCAACCACAAGCTCCTACTGCTTAATTAGACCTGTCTAAAAAAAATAAAGAATAGCAACAAGGATAAGTCCAAATGACTTAGTGAAGGAAAAGAAGGCAACGGGATTCAAGGAAAACTATTGAGATACAACAATCAACAAACAAATTCGGTAATAAGCAAGAAATTATTTTTTTACCATGATCAATCTAGTACATGACATATATGATATCGAACTTGACAAACCGTTGGTCATTCCAACCTGATTATTCCCAAATCAAATCATAATTGCTAGTACCATGCATCGGTACAGTATAAATAAAGTTTTCTTATCAATCCATTACTTGAGCACTCAGCTCAGTGGGTAATAACTTGTTATATGGCACGGTCGGTCACATGCCTGATCCTGTCACTCACAATTACCACTTCCAGCTATTTGTAGGTCAGGATCGTAGGTGGGTACTAGCTAGCCGTAAGACTTATTATATTCATCGGTCCATTCCGCCCGACTGTTTTTCGGACTTAGTCCCTGGGCACAAACCCCCCGTGGCATCCCTCCGGACGAAAATCGCCTATGGAGTCCCATGAGTTGATAACCGCCCATGTCTTCCCATGCGTTGATAGAATATAATGCCAATAGGGCAGAATAATTTAACCATTTTAGCAACAAAGCAATCGATAATACACTTGAAAAATTAATGAAACCAATACGATATTTTGACAATAACAATACTAGTTCAACAGGAACGGTACAATGAAAGTGTTAAAGTTCATGGTGCCAGAACGGTCAATCAGTTTGTGATCAGAACAATTTTAAAACCATAAGCCACTCGGGCATACAATTCAGTTTCTGATAGAATTCACAAATTTAGAGAACTTCACAGAGTTCGATTGAAAACAGTCATTTTCAAGAAAAACAAATAAAATACCAAGCATTTTCAAATCAAGAGAACCACACAGGGTTCGATAATCAATAACAGTAATCAAGATAGATATCAAATCAGTAGAACCTAATAGGTTCAACGATGACTATGGATTAAGCTCAAACAAATCAAGAACCAATTAGTAGATCCCTCACAGGGGTAACAATCAACAATCATTCACAGAATACAGTAATCAAATAAATATCAACCCTCACAGGGGTTTATCAAGGAATCGATAGGTGCAAGAGTTGCTAGATTCGCGGATCCTCACCTGAATAGCCTCGATGATGAAATCAAAGCCTACTAGTCTGTGGGACCCAGCTCCTTGTCACCTAATCAATAAATAGATTTACTGTCAAAATCCTTGTTTTGACCTTATAACCATGATCAGACAGATATCCTTCTACTATCGATCGTTTTACCGTTACTACTATATTTTAAGGTTCAGTTTCAATATTACCAAGAGTGACATGCCAATGCGCCGTTAATACCGGAATATTTACGAAAATTATATTTGTTTTGATAAAAGAATATAATCAGATCATATCCTTAATTTATACTATAAACCTTGCAACGTTACAAGAAAATCAATTATAATAACCCAACTATCATTAATAATCTAATTTTTGTCACTTAGGTTGCGATTACATAAAATTAGGGTTTTTAATCGTTTAGTCAACTTAATTAATGAAGACTATTACACGGTATGAAAAATTCGGGCCCATTAACTTATGTAATTATATGCATGTCTCACTATTTTAAATCAAATCGTGCGTATTCTTTCGTTGGTGCAATGCATCGCAAAACTTGAAGGTATATACGTACACATGCATACAATTTAACTCATTTTTCACTTTTACCCAATATCTTCCTATCGAAGCTCCAGAATCACAATCAGCTTGCAAGCATGTGATCACCGAGACGAGGCGCAAAAATTGTTCAAGTGCTGCAGTTGCGCCGCCGACCGCCACTGTTGGAAAAACTCACTGCCACCGCCACCGCCAAAAGGTGCGTTTCAGCTCCACAATTCAAACGCCCCGATCAATTTTAGTTTTAGGCACCAATTGGTCGATCAATTGGCCGAAAAATAGCTAACCCGCCACCAATACCGCCGCATGATTTCTCTCAAATTCCACCCCCATCGGTGCTCTGTTCTGAAATCTAAAACCACCGTTGTGATTCTTGAGCTATGGACTCACATCCAAGGTTCAATCACTGAAGACAAGAGACCTATCACCACCACCGTGGCTGAGTTTTCGAGCTTGATTTACAGCTGTTACATTGGTAGGTTTGGGAAGAAAATGGTATATTTGTGTTCTACGTGAAGAAAGGAAGAAAATGGTACCAAACTTGATATGGTTTCATCGCCGGAGAAAGGTTGCCGAAAAGAGAGAGAAAGAGGTGATCAGTGGTGAAGAAAGTGAAAATGTAGGGTTAAATTGAAATTTTCTTATTTATAAAATTGTATTTTTCTAAATCACAAATTAACCCCAAACTTTTAAATGAAAAATCAATTGAGTCCATGGGTTTTAGGTTTGATCAAATTTTAGCCATCTAGTTTCTTAGTTTTCTACCTAGACCCACTTAGGTTTTTAAATTTAGAATTTAACCATTCTAATTTTAAAGGAAAGTAAAATTAAATCTTCAAAAATCATGTTTTGACCCACAAACTTTTGAAAAATTAAATAAATTAAATAAAATTCTCACAAAATAATACTTCAATAAAATATGAAAATCAATGCATTTTCTAGGGGTGTTACAGTTTTTTTCATAATATAATTATTTACATGTTTATATTAATATTTAAATTAAATTAAATGATAATATGTAGTTATGATTATACATAATATTTTTATATCAAAATATTATTGTTTTCTTAAGATCGTTATTTTGGCGTATATTTAAAAATTTTAAATAAAATTATTTCTATAGTATGCAAATATATCTATACATAATATTTTAATATTTAAATAAAATTATTTTTATAATAAATAATTATATATACACGTAATATTTCTATATTTAAATATAATTATTTTGATCATATAATTATTCGCACATATATTTTAATATTTCATAATATTATTTTCTTTATATATAATTATATTTTCAGATAATATTTATAATTATTTACATGTATATTTTAATATTTACATAAAATTATTTTCCTAATACATAATGATATTTGCACATAATGTTTTATTATTGAAACAAATTATTTTCATAATATATAATTATATTTACAAATAAAATTTTAATATATTTAAATAAAATTATTTTCATAATATATAATTATATTTACACATTATATTTTATTATTTAAACAAAATTATTTCGTAATATGTATTTATATTTACACATTATATCTTATTATTTAAATAAAATTATTTTTTCATAATATAATTATTTACACATATATTTTAATACTTAAATAAAATTATTTTCTACATATATAAGTCTATACACATATATTTCAGTATATACTTAAAATTTTAGTTAATTAAATCATTACATAAATTCATTAGTATATTTTAGTATATGCATTATAAGATATTCTAAAGGATATTTTATTAATTCTATTTTATTCTAATAAAAATCTATATATAAATATTATATAAAAAGTATTACATATACAACATTTTTTTAAATCATACCTCACAACCAATTACCATCTCACAAGTTTTTCTTATATATTTAAAAAAAAAAAAAGAAAAACTCACAACCAAACACAATCTTACAACTTTTTCTCACATAAAATCTTACAACCAATCACTATTTCATAACTTTAACCTGTTGTATCAACTATAATCATTACACTTTTACCTCACAAACAATTACTTCCTCATAAAAAAAATTTATATCTCATAAATACAAAGTATCACTATTGTCTCTCAGAAATAAAAAAAAATGAGAAATGAAATCACAAGCAGTCACAATTTAAATAGGATTTTCTCTCATTTCTCTCCCCATTAAAATTTATTTTCCTCCGATATATATATATCCCTTTTTTTTTTCTTTACTATTTTTTTTATTAACCAAATAATTAATAAATTATATATATATTATTTTATTTTTTTCTTCAATCAAAATCTTGAATCAAATATAGTGTAAAAGTCAAATTAGGCGTTATCCAGCCAAACAAATTAATGTTGCAACCTTTATGAGCTCTTTAAATGGCGCACTCAGCTGGCATTTAAATCAGCTCATCATTTTAGGTGACTGGTGAGAGTTGAATATCATAGATATTCTCTTTTTCTAGTCACGTGACTCACGTACACGTTTCAGAATTCAATTCTGAAAGGGTGGGTCCCCAAAGCACAAGGGCCCACAATTGCTAAAGGTATTAGTCAAATACACATTTAAATCTCTGGAGGAAAAATATCAAACAAAAACCTGCTCAAAACCACAACAATACATGTTCAGAAGATAAGCATATGGTCCTCGGAAATGACTCCACAAATCGTCTTCTGTTGGAGCTTAAATAGTACTTCTTGTCTCAAATTATTCTTTTAATTCTTTCGGAAAGATTTCACATAAAATTTAATATTTCTTTTTTTTTTAATTATTTCAATCAAAATAGTAATACAACATCTCTGACTCTCGATCAAACTTTAAAAAATCTACATAAATCTTACACTACTCCAAATTAGCCCCATAATTTTAGGATAAAAGGAGTGTTGCTTTTTCCTTAGTAGTTGAATTCCAAACAAGTCCTGAGTGAGTTTAATACAACACATATTTAACTCATTTGATATTTATGTAAGAATTTTATTGTTTCTTAGTATTTCTAGTTGAGGCAAACTAGGGATGTCAAAATTACATGTCCCCGTGGGTAATGGGGCGGATATGGGGAGAATTTTCTTTTTCGCAGGGACAAAAATGAGGATAATTTTGATTTTTGATTGTTAAACGAGGTGGGGCGGGGATCACAATCCCCATTCCCGTGGGTACCTATTACCCGTTTGAATTATTTAAATTAATTTTTTTTCTAATAAACTATATATATATTTGTATAAGCCAACCTAAATCGAGAGCTATTAGGAGGAATTTTTATGTTTTGTTGAAATTTATGCTTTTGTATTTTGTTGTAAAATATAATTAAATATTATGTGTTATGTATGAAAATCTTTTAATTTTGAAAATAATTTACAATATTGAAAAAGTTTAATATTTTTTTTATTTCTAAATTTTTTTATAAATTTTGATTAAATCAAACCCGTGGGTATCCATCTCCCCATGGAAAAACGGGAATGGGTACCCATCGCGAGGATGAGAGTGGGGATGGGGACTATTTTAACTTAATGGGGCACGGGGCGAGGAGGCTATCCGGCCTATCCCGTCTCCGGCCTGCCCTATTGACATTCCTAAAGGGAATCAATAAATTATTAAATCTTAAAACAAAAATAAAGTTCTTTTTTGCTTTTTCTCTATAATTAGTAAACTCATCTATGTACTATTTGAGCATAAGAGTTGGGATCAATTAGAATCAATTACAATGCAATCCACCCTCCCTTTCTCTTACATACATGCACACACATATTTCAAAAATTATAGGTTAAATATCATGCTCAATTTTAAAAAGGTTGAGTTTGAAATGTTCGAATTAAGTTTTAAATTTAGTTTATAGCTTAATTCAGATATATCAATTATGATTCTTTAATTAATATGTATTGTACTATTTTAATCAATTTATCTATCACTTACTAAAGTAATAACACTTCCAACTTGCATACATTTATAGAGGCAGTTAAAAGAAAATATTTCTAAGTATATTCATTTTAACTTTACACAAATTATTGGTGTACTTGCGAAAGAAAGAGCATAATCAAGATATATCCAACAAACTAAAGTGGATAAATTGCTAATAAAAATTATAGTAAAAAGGTAAAAATAAATTAAAATTAAAGTAAATGAACCCGGCAAATTAAGTAAATAAATAGATTGGAATAAGCTAAAACTAAAGTTAATTAATGAATCCAAAAAAATTAAAAAATAGATTGAAATTGGAGTAATTGAATCCAGTAAATCAAAGAACGTAAATGGAAAATAAAAATTAGACGATATTTCACAAAGAGGAAACCCTCAGCCTTATTTATGAAGTAGATAACTTTTTATTTAAATAAATTAAACAATTCAAAGTCCTACAGCTAGATAGTTGAGAATGAATGAGAAGAGAAGATGAAAGAAATGTCCTACAAGAGGAATCATTCGACCTACCCCATGGTTTTTTACCGATGAAAGTGTCTATCCTTCTCAATGGCAAGCTTCATCCTGTGCATTTTTCCGATCATACACCCGTCTGCTTGGCATAGGCTACACAAGCTTATTAAAGCATAAAATTGAAATATATAAATTAGAAATAAATTAAAAATGAAAAATCCAAAAAACGAAAAAACAAAAAAACAAAAAAACAAAAAAAAAATTGAAATTGAAGTGATTGAAACCAACAAACTAAAGTAAACAAACTAAAATTAAAAATTTATTTTTTATTTTCAGTTTATTTGCTTTAATTTGTTGTATTCAATTACTTCATTTTCAAATAATTTACTTTGATTTTATTTTTTCTTATTTACTTTAATTCGTTTATATCTTGTATTGAGTATATCCTGAAATTTAAGTTGCAAATGGCAAGCAATGGTGAAAATGGCAAAGAAACGGTGCTGAATCATCGAAACGACGTCAAGATAGCTTGACAAGGTGTGCCCTGACGCACATGGGCATAACACTGTGCACCGGGGCGCAAGGAAGTAACACCCAGCCCCACAAGCCTGGCCAAAGATAATTGCGACTTGTGCTAGGGCGCAAGCTGGCTGCGCCCTAGCACAAGACAGTCTATTACCGTGCACCCAAGCGTGGCACATTTTGCCCATATTTGGGCTATTGCGCGCCAGGGCACAAATCTTGTGCTCCCCAATGCGGCGCACAAGGCTCAAGCCCTTTTGCGATTTGTTTGGGTTTTTTAAACCCATTTTTCATGGTTTTCATAGAGCAAATCTTTCTCTTTAGAACGGAGGTTAGAAAGAGGGTGTTGGGTGTTCTCATGAAATTTGTGGGATTTGAGTTTGTGCTTTGAAATCAATAAATTCATCTCTTTGTTGGATGGATTAAGCATATCGCCGAACCACGTTAAATTTTATATGTTTTTCATTGAATTACTTTACCTACATTTCTCAATTATTATTATTTGGTCTTTTGGGTTATTACAAATTGGTATCAAGAGCCAAATTGACCAAATGTTTGCCATGAAGTACAAGATAGAAAAATTCGATGGGAAGAATAATTTTGGGCTATGGAAGATGAAGGTGCATGCTCTCCTACGTCATCAAGATTTGCGAAGAGTTCTAAAGGGCAGAGTTTTCTTGCCAACGACGCTTTTAGATGAGGAAAAGAATGAATTTATGGCAAAGGCTTATGGCACTTTGGTGTTATCGTTGGCAGATAATATACTGAGAGAGTCGCTACAGAAAATACACCAGTAAGATTATGGTCAAAGTTGGAAAGTTTGTATATGAGCAAGTCCCTCACAAATTAGTTGTACTTGAAACAACGGTGTACACCCTTAGGATGAAGAAAGGTACATCTATTACTCAACATATTGATTATTTTAATAAGGTGATATTGGATCTCACTAGTATAGATGTACAAATTAAGGAGGAAGATCAAGCATTGATTTTTTTTATATTCTTTGCCTAAATCCTTTGAGCACTTGGTTAATACTTTATTGTATGGGAGAGATATGATATCAATAGATGATGTGAAGCCCAATTTAATTCGAATAAATTGAGAAAACATGTCCTAGGCAGTAATGATAGTGAAAGTGGGAAAGGATTGGTTGTAAACGGGAGATTGAAAGAAAAAGGAAGGAGTACATGCCGATCTAAGTCACAAGGCAAGCCTAAATCAAATGATAAATGCTTTAGGTATGGAAAAAAGGAGCACAGGAAACGAAATTGTCCATAATGTGAAAAGTGGAAGGATTCAAGTGAATCTTTTCATCAGAAACAAGATGATGTTGTTGGAATCGCTGAGGATAAGTCTAATGGAGCGCTTATTCTCAATGTTATTGAGAGTCTTCTAAGTTACGAGTGGATTTTAGATAGTGGTTATTCCTACTATATGTGCCCATGCGAGAATTGATTTGCCACTTATCAAAAATACGAGGGTGGTAAAGTGCTCATGGGAAGCAATGCATCTTGCAGAGTTATAGGGATTGGCACAGTGTATGTCAGAATGCACAATGGGATTGTGAGGATACTGATAGACGTGTGTCATGTTCCTAATTTGTGGGTATAAGTATAGAGCTCGAGATGGAGTTCTACGGGTTTCCAAGGGTGCTCTCTAATTATGAAGGGGGACAAGAGGAATGGTCTTTACATATGCTATTGCAGGGTAGTATAGTTTCTGATACTGCAACAACTTCTTTATCACTCAATGATACTATGAGGTTGTGGCATATCCAGCTTGGGCATATGAGTGAAAGGAGAATGTTAGAGTTGAGCAAACGGGATTTGCTTTGTAGAGAAAATATTAGGGAGCTACATTTTTGTGAGCAGTATGTTCTTGGTAAGTAGCACAGAGAAAAGTTTAGCACTGCAGTTCATAGGACCAAGGGCACCTTAGATTACATTCACTCAGATCTTTGGGGGCCTTCTTAAGTTCCCTCAAAGGGTGGTGCTAGGTACATGCTAACATTCATTGATGACTTCTCATGGAGAGTAGCGTTCATGTTGAAGTATAAAGATGAGATATTTATCAACTTCAAGCAGTGGAAGACATTGATTAAAAAACAGACAGGGAAGGAGGTCAAACGCTTCAAGACTGACAACTGCTTGGAGTTTTACAACAAGGAATTTCAGGAGTTCTGCAATAAAAAGGGAATTGTGAGGCATCGCACAGTTGTTCGTACATTAAAGTAGAATGAATGAACATGACTATTTTGGAGAGAGATAGATGCATGCTCTTTAACGCTGAATTGTCTAAGGATTTTTAAGCTGAAGCTGTTAATACCACTTGTTATTTAGTGAATAGGTCGTCATTGACTGCTTTCGACTACAAGTGACCAATGGAAGTTTGGTTAGAGTCTCCTATTGATTACTCAAATGTGAGGGTATTTAGGTGTTCGGCCTATGCTTATGTTCATGATGGAAAGTTTGAGCTGAGGGCAAAGAAGTACATATTCCTAGGCTACGTAGATGGAGTCAAGGGTTATCATTTGTGGTGTACTGATGACAAGATCTCTAAGGTGATTATCAATAGGGATATGACATTTGATAAGCCTGCTTTATTGAAGAAGGTAAAGCAGGATGAAAGTAGTCAAGAAAGCATTAAGGAAAATGTGGAGTTTGATATTGACACTCCACAAGTTTCAAAAGGGAAACAGAATATGGTAGATGAAGCTAGGGAAAGTTCATTATCACCTAATCAGCAACATGAAACTAATTCACTACAAAACTATCTTATGGCTCGCGATAGAGAGAGGAGGAAGATCAAACCGCCAACGTGATTTACCTCTTTAGATTTGGTTGCTTATGCTCTGAGTTCAATTAAGGAGTTTGTGGGAGATGATCCAGTCATATATAAAAAGGCCATTTTTTTGTCTAGATTCTGATAAATAGATACCTGCTATGAGTGAAGAGATGGAATCTCTACAAAAGAATAACATATAGGGGCTAGTTGATGTACCTAAAGGGTAGAAAATTGTTGGATGCAAATGAATCTACAAGAAAAAAAAAAGGGATTCCCAGGGTTAAGGATGCTCGCTATAAAGCATGATTGGTTGCTAAGGGTTTTACACAGAGAGTGGAAGTTAACTTTCATGAGGTGTTCTTCCTAGTTGTAAAGCATATCTCTATTCGTGTGTTACTTGCCATGATAGCTTTATTTGATACAGAGCTTGAGCAGATGGATGTGAAAACAACGTTTTTGCATGATGAGTTGGAGGAATAAATTTACATGAGCTAACCAGAGGAATTCATTGTTTTCAGAAAGGAAAATCAGGCATGCCTTTTGAAGAGGTCTCCGTATGGCTTGACGTAGTCTCTCAGGTAGTAGTATAAGAGGTTTGATTCATTTACTACTAAGATTTGGTAGACTAAAAGTATTTATGACTGTTGTGTATACCATAAGAAGTGTAGTAATAGTGTTGTTATTTATTTATTGCTTTATGTTGATGATATATTGATTGCCTCTAGAAACATATCGAAGATCAATGTTTTAAAAGCTTAGTTGAGTGAAGAATTTGAGATGAAAGATTTGGGCAGTGCGAAGATGTTGTTAGGCATGGAGATTATTTGAGATGGACACTCCGGGTGGTTATTGTACTTATCCCAGTGAAAATATATTGAAAAAGCACTGGAGCATTTTGGGATAAATAAGTCCAAGTCAGTTAGTACGCCACTCGCATCTCATTTTAGATTCTCATAAGATCTATCACCGAGTATTGAGGAGGAGGTGGAGCACATGTCTAATGTGCCAAATGCTAGTATAGATGGTAGTTTGATGTACATTGCCAGATATTTCACATGCAGTCAGTATTATGAGTAGGTACATGCACAAGCCGGGAAAGACACATTGGCAGGCAGTAAAATGGATTATGAGGTATCTGAGAAGCTCTGCAGATAGATGGTTGATGAAATTCTACTGCTAGACTTGTTGGCTACGTAGATTTTGATTATGCCAGAGACTTGGACAATAGAAGGTCTATGGCAGGCTATGTGTTTTGTGTTTCAAGTTGTATTGTGAGCTGGAAGACGACTTTGTAGTCATCAGTTGTATTGTCCACAACAAAGACTGAGTACATGACTTTAGCTGAAGGCATTTGGGTAAAGGGATTGATTGATGATATGGATATGAGTTATTATATTACTATAGTATTTTATGATAGTCAAAGTGTCATACACTTGTCAAAGAATCAGGCATTTCACGAGGGAACAAAGCACATCGATTTAAGGTATTACTTTGTCCGGGATATGGTGTCTCAAGGTGTTATCTTGGTTAACAAGGTTGTGACTAAAGATAATTCGACGGATATGTTGACGAAGACTATTCCGGGAATCAAATTCGAGCATTGCTTTTATTTGATAAATATTTGCAGACTCAGATGATTACCCTTTTTTAGGGGAAACAAAGATGATGGACTGAGAATTTCAAGTCAAGGTGGAGAATTGTTGAGTGTGCCTTGAAATTTAAGTTGCAAATGGCGAGAAATCGTGAAAACAGCAAAGAAACAGCATGGAATCGAGTGAGACAACATGTTAAGATAAGCCCCAGAGCACATGGGCAGAACACTATGCATCGGGACGCAAGGAGGTCAAGCCCAGGTGCACAAGCTTGGGAAAAGATGATCGCGACTTGTGCTAGGGCACAAGCAAGCCACGTCTGGTGTAAGACAGTCTGTTACCATGCATCAGGGAGCAAATTCTGTGTGCCTTGGCGCAACACATTCTGCCTAGATTTGGGTTGTTGTTTGCATGGATGCAAATCTTGTGCACCTTGGCGTAACACGCAAGGCCCAATCCCATTTTGCTATTTGTTTGGATTTTTAAACCTTATTTTTCTTGGTTTTCATAGAGCGAACCTTGTTAAAAGTAGTTCTAGACTATTTTAGATATTTCTCTTTAGAACTGAGGTTAGAACAAGAGTGTTGGACATTCTCATGAGATTTGTGGGACTTGAGTTTGTACTTGGCACTTGATTTGAAATCAATAAATTCATCTCTTTGTTGAGTGAACTAGACAAAAAGCTAAGCCACGTTAAATCTTGTGTGTTTTTCATTGAATTACTTTGCATGTATTTTTCAACTATTATTATTTGGTCTATCTGGGTTACAACATCTTGATTACCTTTTTTTCCAATGACAACATTAAATTGTGGAGGGAAAATGAAGACGATTGGAAATATTTTTATTGATTGCCTCAATATACAAATGCAATATGGAAGAATTGTTTCTTTCGTGAGTAATAGAAAAAAGGAGTGCACCACATTCTTATAAACAAGAGATGAGATTGCAATTATTTTTGGATCATGAGGATGATTTAATTTTTTTTTGAATAGGTAAAATGCTCATTTTATTCATTGGTTATTTTGCGGAAAGTTGCTATTTGAAATAAGTTCAAGGATGGAATTGAGCAAAACTAAATAAATAGGAAAACTTTGGGATGAAAATGAATTTACCATAAAGAAAATTTGGATTTGTGTTTTGGAATAATATTTTGGGAGAATATAGTCTGTAAGTGAGATGAGAGAATGTGTTGAGAATAAAATTATATGTTTAGTTGTATTTTGAAAGAAAAAACAAGTTCTATTGTAGATGTGTTTTATGTAAGTTTTTATTTGGTTGGTGGTATTACATCAAGTTTTTATATTATTATCTATTATTTTAGTAATAATATAATAATTAAAAGATATATATGTATATTAAATTAATGATTGAAAGATATAAATATATATTTTTTATTGGTGTAATGGTTTGAAATTATCAGCATTTTTTAATACTATTTTGGGAGAAATATTAAATATTTTCAAAAATAAAAACATTCTTGGAAAACTAATTCAAACATAACTAGATTAGTACCATAATCTTCATGACAATGTTTCAAGCTACATTGCACAAGCTTATGGGCCAGAATTTGCTCCAATTATTAGGGCTTTCAAGTTTTGAAATAAGAACTATAGTGATAGCCATATAGCTTAGGGGAAAAGAGACGCCTTGAAAGAATTACAAAACAACCTCATAAAGGTCTTCTTTAATAAGATCCTAGCAACTATTAAAGAATAGGGAGTGAAACCATTCGGGTCAACTATGCACTCAGGGCTGATGCTGAAAATAGGTTGGTATACTTCATCCAAAGATAGAAGTGATATCAACACAGCTGCATCCTCTTGCACAAGAAGGGATGGGGTCATATCAAGAAAATCCTCTTGGATGAAATTTCTACTTGGTGCACAGATATGCTAGAAGTATTTGATGGCAAATTCAATCATCTCCTTTAGATCAAAAATGGTGTTTCCATCCACCACATTTTAATGGATCTTAGCCTTTGATAATTTCTTCTTGGCATATGCTTGGAAAATTTTAGAGTTTCGTTCACCTTCAAGAAGCTACCGGCATGCTGATTTTTGCCTCCAGAAGGTCTCCTCATTAGCTAATGCATCATCTAAGGTCATGCTGAGCTTTAAAGGGGGTCCCCATCAGACAATGCAACTTTTATTTGTTGAGAATGCTATAGCCCAACAAGTTTGGAATTTTGTTGAAATTTTTTTTAACATCAGTCTTAATCATGACGTGAATGTAATGCAATGTATCAAGGTATGGAATCTTTCCTCCCCATATACCTCAACAGTCTACATTAGAATATTCTCCCCTTACTAATCGTATAGTTGGTGTGGTTTGCAGGAACAATGCTAAACACTAGAGTAAGCCCATCAATCATGAAGAGATAATTTGGCATATCAAGCACCATCTTCGAAACCTCAAGCGAACAAAGCTTCTGCCTTATAAATTCTTAAAGGGAGAATCAACAGCAATGCAAAATCTTGGTGTTTCTATCCCAACACAACCGCGCCTAAATTGAAAGCTTGTTTTATGAAGAAACCTTGATGTAGGATGGTATAAATTCAATCCTATGGAGCTTCAAGAGGCAACCCCGGTACAACAAGGGCTGGTGACATGATGAGAAATGCTAATGAAGATATTGCGATTGCCAAATAATTTTATTTGGGATATACAAATACGATTATGGCTAAATTACACGCTCTTCTCTGAGAATTGGAATTATGGCAGGAAAATGGGCTTAATAAGGCATGTCTGAGGTAGATGCATCTCACATCCTCACTTTCATAAGATCCAATGATCAAGGTCCATGGTACACTAAGATATATTGATAAAAATTAAGCAAATCACAACAACATTACAAATTAAACTAGCACATATATACTAGGAAGGAATTCAAGTAGCTGATTATCTTGCCAACCAAACATGTAACTCTTAATCAACTTAAATCTTTCAAAAGGAAGATCTTCATGGATACATCACAGGCTCATTCGAAGGGAGAAGTTCGGTTTACCATATATACATTGAAAATAATTAATGTATAGAATTCCTCTGTGCATGGCAAAATGTATAAATATCCATTTGTGCACAATAAATTGTATAGATGCTAATTTTACATAACAAATTGTGTAAATGTTCATGTGTGCATAACAAATTGTGTTGAACTCAAATATGATTCTATTTTGTAATTAACAAAAATATGATAAGGGTAATCTATGCCTTTATCATTTAAAAGAAAAAAAATGCACACACACATAATCTAGGTCTTTTTCCACTCTCCACCCCTTATTTCGGAAAATACATATAATTGGTGGAGAAAAAGTGTATACCTATAACATGTAGACAGAGGTCCAGACTCCTTTTATTCAACATTAAAAGATATCTTCCATCAAGTGATAAACATGTGATAAAATCAAATGATATTTTTATGGTATCATGGTACAATTCAAATATAGGACTACAAATTAACTTAAACTAGATCACTAAAAAAAAAATTCGTCATTTTCAACAAAATTTCTCAGAATGACAAATTTCCAAACGAATTTTTTTATCAAAAAAACCCTCATCGTAAATTGTTTAGTGGCAGTTTTCTCACCGAAGTTGTCCATTGAAAAACTTTCTGATGGATTTTTGTCGATTTTGTGATGAAAATTTGACCATAGAAAAATTTTCTAACAAAAAAATAATTTTTTTTTATTTTTCATCGTATTCTGCCGATGTTTTGTTAAAATTTCTATTTATTTATAATTTTTTCTATCGAAAGATCATCGAATTTCCATCAAAAAGTTATTTATTTTTTTAAAATAACTTTTACAAATTTAATTTAACTACACCTATAGCCTATTGATATGTCTCGTACGTAAAATAACATACACTTACAATACAAATGGAACAATAATTTAAAATATATAATTTTATAAATATAAGTCATAAAAGTTATAATTCATAATTACGAAAGCCCAAAAAAAATGTTATAGCTATTGACCACCAGCAACATCATCACTAAAGTCGAAATAGTCATCATACTACTGGTGGTGGTCACGCTCGCCTTGCTGTGCGAGGAAGCTGCTGGTGGTAAGGTGTGAAGGGCAGGGCCATCGGATCTTGATGGAGCATCCCTTTGCATGATCAACTAAGCGATCATATTTTTTTATCACGTCAAGCTGTTCAATGAACCTACTCCGCATATCCTGCAAACCGGCCAATAAAACAGCCTGCAAATAAGCCTCCAAGTGTGCCTCCAATTAGGCTCTAGCTGATGCACTAGGCTCCTTGACTACTGATAACTTAGCCCATAAATTTGCCCTTTTCTTATTGAGGTCGCTCACAATCTGAGTCTATAACTCAACTTAAGACTGCTGGGTCTTTGCATTGTTCTTATTGCCCTCCGACTGAGACTAAGACTATAGTGCCTATTGGAAGCTCTCTTGCAAGGTATAAAATTAAAAGAATGAATGAAATATAACGTAACTAAAATGATTTTATATCATATGTAATAAACTTATAGTAGCTCTCTTCACCCTTTCATCCACCCAACCCCTATTAGCTCACCTCTATTGGTACGAGCAAAAACCTCCTCCATCGTCAGGCCTCTACAACTCCTCAGCCTAAATAGAAAACAAAAATTAACATAAGTGTCTTATATATACATAATACTAACTATTTTTAATTTAAGAAAGGTCTCGATAGAGCTTCCCTTAAAATTGGTCTTTGCCAAAAAAACTAAAGCTCATCAACAGCCAAATAAATGATAATCTATTATCATTTAGGAAGGCCACCAACCCTCTACTATCAACCATGTCATGCAAATATTGTAAGCATAAGTCAATTTAACAAACATTAAAAAAGTAGACTACGTTACTAAAGACTTAAAGTTAGGAAACTTACTAAATGTTTGGCATGTGTCTCGATAGATATACTCCTTCTGATATGGAGGGATCCACCGGTCTCAGAAACTCAATTCTTCTTGGCTTGCATTGGCTTCTTTTGGAAAATTTAGGATTGCTAGTGCCGCTATAGGGCATCCCAAGTGTCGTTACCAATCTACTCTAGCCTCTTACTTGTCTTTCGAGCATGGCCATACACATCACTCAGTCAATGACCTCCTTCAGCAGCAAAAGCCCTCTCAAAATAGCCTTCGTTCTCGGGGTCCCAATGAGCATATCTCTATGAAACAAAATGAAATAAGTTAGTATACTTACAATACATAGACACAGTAAATTTGTAAAGCTAAATATATTAATAACATTCATATACCTTCTACTCCCTAAACATCAAATCTCTGAGGGCCTAGGGCATATTCCATCATGTCCTATGAGGCTCCAGTACCTTGCTCTTGATCACCCTTGTCAAGAACTTGATACTATCGAGCGAGGGTGTATATTATACTTGCATAAAATTCTTAACATTAACATATAATTATTACAATAAAAATAAAATAACATTTATAACAATTTAAACTCACCTATAGCGTCCCTTGAAACACAAGCAAACCCTGCCAGAACTCTAGGATGGGGGCTCTGATCCCTCATCGCTCAATGTTTAGCCGGTTAAAGAATTAGCTGTTGTAGGTGATAGTGCTAGTATTGCTAAATAGAATGGTCAAAAAGAGCTGCAGGGGATAACTGAGTGCCAAGTAGAGTGATAAATGGTGATGGAGTGTCTGGGGGTTAAATGGATAGTGTTGGGATGGGTAACGCCGCTGTTCGGGAGGATGTGGGGAACAGTATGTATATGACCTTACAGCAATAGAAGAGGGCAAGTGATAAGGATTACTATGATGTATGGGAGGAAGGCGTGGGGTAGGCATAAACTGATGACCAGCTGATGTTGTAGTGGGAGACTGGTTAGCTAGCAAGTATGTCTGATAAGTCGGGGGAGTCCCCCTACCTCGGCCAGAACCTGACCTCGGCTGATGGTAGGAAGACGAAAATCAGACTGGTCTGCCATTTATAAAAAAAAAAAATCACATATGGACAATAATTAATATTATCACTACAACTTAGTATTTACATATGTCAAATTATAATGCATAAAAACAGTTAACAACTAAACCCGAAAAGGCACATTAGTTTCAATAAAAGTTTAGATATAATATATCATTCATTCATCAGATAAATTCTTCAATCTTTCTATCTACATAGATCTATTGTTGTAATAAGAGGATAGTTTTAATGGTCCATTAATGTTTCATTCCTTGATTGGTTGTCATTTACCTCATTAGATTCAGATAGACAAAAACACTGAAGACTTTATGTAATGAATTTTTGAATAGAAATTTTTATTGAGCATGTTTAGCTATTAATCGATTATAGGAGTTGGAGACTCCGCTGATGCTTCTTTTCTAATCAAATTTTTTTTGCTCTAAAATTATGTATTGACTCCTAAAGAAAAATACCAATACTGTGGAAATTTATGTTATGATCATAAGTTGCAAGTTCACTTGAACCCAACTTCAAGTTGAAAATTATGTTAATCTCCTATTCGCCCGAGGCTTAGGTTGGGCACAAGCTACCTAAATATGGAGGTTGGTGAGTTCTATGATGGAATCCGTTTCGCTCATCTGTGAAGAACGGGTTGATCTCCTACGTATTCTAGTATCATCAATTCCAAGAAATCATTACGCAAGGTGATATAATAATTTGACAAAGGTGTTTTCCAAAGTTAATGTTATAATTGAGAATTGAACATCAAGAATAGATACATAGTTATCGAGGCAATTGTGAGCCAACAAATATCTTGTCCTAGATCTCTTTTGGGAAATAGAAAACATAAGGACCGTATTTGCATGGCAATCGTAAGCAGTAATGATTCACCCTTAAATTAATTCATCCAATTGATTAAGCTTCATAGGCTTGTGCTAGACATTGACCATAGAGAGTGGGTACTCTTCAACTAATATAGATTAATTGATAGAGTGATTAGTTTAAAAAGAGTTAAAACTAATCAGAATATTTGATATTCTACAAATTACAAAGAGTTGTGAGCCCATGTCTAATTAATTGGTGAATCTAAAAGGTCACACATAAAAGCCTAGATGACTCTAATTGATATATTGAAGAAATTATCTAAAGAGTTAGATAATTAAAGTGGTCAAGTTTGGAAGAGTCCAAGTTGACTAATTAATAGTTAGTCACAATGGCTTGATTAATTTAATTATTAAATTAATCAAAATAATTTAAGGAGTTAATCAAAATAGTTTAAGGTGCCATGTGGCAAATTAATTAGTCACGGTAAATTTCAGGAGTTAAGTTGATTTAATTAACTTAAAGAGTTAAGTTAATATAATTAAATCAACGAGTTAATTTAATTAGCAAGAGAGAATCTAATTTTGGAGGAAAAATTAAAATGGAATAGTCCATTTTAAATTAATGAGTTGGCATTTTAATTTTGAACATTAAAATTCCAACTAAGCATGCAAGTTGACAATGTGAGGAGAGTGCAATGGAAGCTTCCAAGAGCATCCAAATCACACTATAAATACACCACACATCCTTCACAATGGCACAAAAAAAAAATGCTTCCCATTTTCACTCCCAGAAGAGGTTACCCCATGTATTTAGAAAAACGTCTCCACCAGATTCTCTCCAACCACCTTCGCTCTCTTTTCTTACTCCTTCACACTTTTTCTCTTCTTCCTTCTTCTTCCTCATCCATATTCTAGCATATCGAGTGGGGAATTAGAGTGCATCTATGTGTGTGAATCATCTTTATAGGCACAACAATTGAGATGAAGTTATGTAGGTTAATTAGGATAATATATATTAGAATTTTTTAAATAATTTATTTATGAATGTGCTAAATAAATCACTTAATTTGATCACAAATTTATCATGTTAGTTTTTGAATTTCAAATTTAAACTTAGCTTAACTAATGGGGGGTTATCTCCTTGATGATTCAAACGTGATAACTCTATTAAAGAGTTGTGATTATATTAAGGTTATATTAATTTAATTTTTTTTTAGAGCATTACAAATGATGAAATACTATTATTTCAACAAAGCAATATATTCATATTGTCAAATCAAATAATCAAAGTATAAATGACACGCAAAGCACATAAAATATACAATGCACCCATTACAAATCAAATACAAAACCTCCCACTTAATAGGGAAAACGGATGCCACTTGAGCAGTTAAGCTATAAGTCATCGGGTGTCAAGAGTATACTAATTAAAGAGACGTAATTTCGTAAAAATGATGGATCTTTTAATGTTTATAAAACTAAGTTCACTTTCTCTCTCCTCTACTCGATATGATACATTTTTTTCTCAATACGCATGTGTTGACAAGAAATGATGAACCCGCCAAAAATCTGCTATGGCTTAGGTTAGGTAAACATTTAAAAACATTTGATTCATAAATATTGCATATATAAATAAAATTTATGATATTAAAGAAATTCTATATCCACCTTATTAACATGTTATAAAATAAACCACGAGTATCTCGGGAGTAAGAAAGCCAACATGCAACAACTTGAGATTGAGGCCAATAGGCAATATCTATCACCGTCTCACGTCTCCATAATAATTTGATATTTATATCGGGATCTTATATTTTTCTTAGTATTTCTAGATCAAGAAGAACAAACCAAATTATTATATCTTTTCTCCACCTTGATTTCTTTTTATTTTTTCGTTCCCTTTATATTTAACTACTAGTTGTCTGCACGCAGTTTTTCTGTGCATAATTTCACGATTTATTGCCATATTAAAAAAAATTCAAAAGTCATTGAATATTGAGTTTACTTTGTGATACAAGAAATTTTTTAGTACATATAATTTTTTAGACATGTAAATTTTATTAAATATATTCAGTAAAAAGAAGAATAAAGCTGGTATATTTAAAATTTGGTATCATAACTTCCATTTTAGAGACAAAAATAACTTTTTTTTAATAATAATAATATTATAGATATGATGAATTTCAATTTTGGCTCAACTAATATTTAATGATGCCACGTCTGATCATGGAAAACATATAATTTACCCTCTTTAGTAAAGAAAGTTGAATATTGAGTGGACTTTAATCCAATGACATAAGTTTCATGCATAAAGTATGAGATTGGAATTCGAATCTAACGTGAACCTAGTTTACATGTACATAAATAAATAAATAAGTACAAAAATTAGATTTTAATAATTATAATTTTATCCCTCTTCTCAGTATATCTAAAAATGTTGAAGTTCAAATATTGAAAATTTAAAAGTTTATTCCCACTTGATAATGTAAAGCAACCATACAAACTTAGATTAACTATAACTATGGGAAACATAGTTGAATTTCGCACTTTATAAAATAATAATTTTAATTTAACAAATTTGTTTATTATTAATTATCATAAATAATCTTTTAATAATTCATATTATAGAAAAGGTCCAAAGGATCATTTAGGGCCTGTTTGGTTATGTTTCTATTTTCATTTTTCATTTTCAATCTTTTTAAAATTTAAAAAGGTTGTTAGAGAAAATAAGTTGAAAATAAGTTCTGATAGGAATATAGTTGACAAGCCCAACATGATCGGTCCAATATTCAGCATCATCATTTGGCCCAAATCAATATGCGGGTCCAGAAGTAGACATCTAGGATCGACCACAAAGGAAACTCATCGACCACAGTTACTAGTCGACCCCAATCACTTACACACGGCTTTGACCCCTCAATTAATTGCAGTGTCATTCTCAATAGCAGCCGAATTAATTGCAGCATCTGCCGCCGGTCACATCCACATTTAATACAGTCGAACCGCTATCCTGCCTGCATTAGTAACTCCATCATCCAGTCACCTCTGCCTTTATGATGGTAAGGGCACCCCTTATTTCTGGCCCGTTAAAAGCATGCCGGCCAACCACTCGAAAGACATATAACACCCCTATAAGAGAGAGAGTGGAACCCTCAAATGATAGGGAGAATACATCTTTTAGACCTTTTCCTCTAGGGGGCGAGCACTATAAATAACCTTCTCTCAGAGACAAAGGGAGGTCTTTCCCACTTTTTTTTAAGTCGTTACTCTGCCAAATTACCTTTTGGGTGATCATCTACTAACTTAAGCATTGGAGAGTCTTAGATGAGAACCCTCTCGGCTAGCCTAATGTGTGTTACTTGATTGCAGGATTTGACCTACACCTGTAGCTGCTTCCTGAGCCAAATTTTTTGGTCGACTAACCCTTCCGATCAACATAAAGAGCCTAACTCACAAAATAATCCGTCATCAACTTTGTATTTAGATAATTTATTAGGAAAAACAATAATTATATAGGATTTTGTAGGTTGTCGATGGAGAAAACAATGAAAATACAGATAAGATATATATAGGGGTGTAAATGGGTATTAAACGGATTGGAGACACTATTTTCATATTTATATCCGATTAACTTTTTGAATATCCAGATACATATATGGATTCGACGAATATTTAAATATGATATCTAAATTCATATCCATTGGATATCGATCGAATTCGAATATATCCATATTCGAATATAATTATTCAGATCCATCTATATTTTGACTAAACTTACTCGTATTCGAATTAATTTTTAATATTCATATTCGATTATAATTATTTAGATATCCGTTTATGAATATCCAAATAAGTGAATCTATTTGCCTATAACAAATATATTTTTTTAATTAATAAAAGGAACTATACAATTTCATTAAAAGAAAACAATCAAACAAATAGCATAATTTTTAATTAATAATTGACTTTATAATTGATTATTAGCCTTAATTAATATTAATAATAATATTCAAGTATATTAATTATAACATCAACTAATAATAATTATGTTGATTAACTTTATTCTTCAATCTCTTTCTCTATATTACAATAATTTTAAAAAAAAAAATTTCAATTTTTCAATTATATATATATATATAGATTATGATATTTTTATTGAACAATATAAATAATATATTATTTAATAAATATATATTCGAAGCGGATATTAAACGAATCGGATATGTATTTACCATATCCGTATCCATTTATTATCGAATATTTACTAATCGAATACGGATAATATTCATTTTAAATGAATGTAGATAAATTTTATATAAACCAATACGAATGCAAAAGGTAAATTTTTGAATATCGATTTACAGTCCTAAATATATATAGGTTAATGGGATAAGATATAGATGTTATTGAGAAATGTATTTTGAGATAATAACAAGTTAGGGAATGTTTGGTTATATTTTGCCAAAATAAATTATTTTGATAAAAAATAACCAAATATTGCATCTATGCTCCCTCCAAAATGCCAAATAATTTTTTTCAAAATATCCCTATCTATCTTTGATTTGTAAGTAATAATTTAACCCAAGATGCAAATATATATCCATGAAACCAAAACACCATAACTAGATTGATTTATTCACATACCTTTTCTGAGCCATGAGATTGATAATTAATGATTCCTGCAATTACGCGATTGATTGCTAAGTCTTCCTCTCCTTCTCACACAATCCATTTAACAGCTTTAATGGAATAGCAATATCAAAATGTGGAGTGGAGAGGGACCTAACCACAATATATATAAGATAAAACCCTAGAAAGTCCTCCATCACGGGCCGCTAAGATTGGGCTTACACCAGCTGTTATACCAAGTCTGTTTATCAAAGGGCCTTAACAACATTTGGTCAAAATATTAGGCCCTATGAATCCATCTCATTAACCATATTAATTTAACCCCTTTTTATTTTATTAGAAAACAAATTCAATTAATAGAAGTCCACATATTGGAATAAAATTCCAACATGATTAACCACCGAAACTCCCCATTTCCCCACATATATATCTCATATATATTTTATCATTATTCTTACAATAAAAAATATAATTCAGTTCTAATTTCACCCCAAATACCCAATAAAAAGTATTGATTTGATCGCTGCAATAAAAAATTATTTCCTCCTCAAATATAAATACACATACCAAATTCTCCGAAATATTTTCTACTTATTTCCCCAAAACATAAACAAACATCTGCCACATTTCTTAGTACCACTTTCATATTCCCGAACTCCACTTCCAAAATTCATTTATCCAAACCATATATCATAAACATTCCTAGAATATAACCAAACATTCCCTAAGGATTTGAAGAATGTATTTTGAGATAATAATGAGTTAGGATTTTGATAAGAATTATGATAAATTGCTGTCAATTCTTTCCTAAATAATAAAAATAGGTAAAAATTAAGTTGAAAATATAAACAAATGGGCCCTTAGAAAAAAGGTAAACTTAAAAGGGTACCTTACGTGAAACATTAGTATGGGTAGGTTAAAAAATAGATCAAGAAATGGGTAGTTAAAAAATAGATCAAGGATTCTTTTTAAGAAATTTGATAAAGCGATATCTCAACTTCAAGAAAATGGTGTATTCTTATAAGTGTTGGTTACTTAACTACTATTTTAATAATTAATAATTTATTATTTTATTAAATAAAAAATATAAAATTCAGTTATCTTATTTTGAAATTGCCGTTTGTTTTTTTATATTATTATCTACAAACAACAATTTTTTAAAATTTTTAGTATTGTAACATAAAAAACTCTTAAATATTTTGAAAAGAAAGACAAAAACAAAAGATAATTTTTTTTTTTTTTTTTTTTGGTTGAAGGGGGCAATGGTACAAAGTATTTATTTGTTTAATATTTATATAGTTTGAGGAGTAAAACGTTACATATATACAGTTAAGGGGGCGGAAGTAAGGTTATGTTTGGATTTATTTTTTAGAGAAATATTTTGGCTGTGTTTGGTTGTGAATTGGGGTGTTTTGCCAAAAAAATTTGGTAAAATGGTTTTTGGGAAGTGAGGTTGGGGAATATGATAATTGTTTGTTTGTGTTTTGGGTGGTAGATAGAGAATGAATTGGGAGAAAATTGTTGTTTGTTTGTGTTTTGGAATGGGACAAAATGCCACATCAATAACTTTTTTGTTAGGTTTGTGGAGGTGAAATGAGTATTTTAAAATTATTTATATATGTGTATATATATATTGTATGAGTGGTAGTATGTGTATATATTTGTAATGATTAGATAATGTGTGGAACTTTGGAGAATGGTGTGGAATTGTGAATAGTAGGAATTTTTTGGGGAATAAATTTTATATTTTGGGAGTGAAATTGGGGAATATGTAGTGTTTGTTTGTTTAAGTTTTAGGAGTTAGAAAAAAAACTAGGAGTTTGCAACCAAACAAGGCATTTAATTTTTTGAAAGTACTTTCAAGACACCAACAAATATTTATTTTAAAATTTAATATTTTAAAAATAATGTTAAAAAATTCTAATCATTTCAACGGTTAATTAGAAAAAAATTCCTAATCCTACTTTCATTTTAGTGATCAGTCCCCATTTGAATTTTTACACACTAAACTCCCCACTCTTTCACAAAACTTAGAAATCACTCCCCATATCTTTTGAAAAGACCCATATATCCTTGTAGTTGAAAAGAAAAACAAAAATACCTGAGAAATGCGTTTTCTCTTCAAGAAGAACGCTTTCCTTTTCTTTTTTTTTTCCTGAAATCGACGACTTCTCCAAGCGGCCAAACAAAAGGGCTCGAAGCCGTTCCTCTGCCATTGACGCGAGAAGAAGAAGAGAGGGGGAGAGGGGGAGAGGGAGAAACACCAAAATTTCTATCATTTTTCTATGACAATGGAAGGAGAAACAGTGGCAACAAGAAGCAAAGACAAAAAGAAGTGAGCAAAAGAAACAAAGGTATATTTTCTACATTTACAGTTTTAAATGTCCGTGATTTTTCATTGTTACACTTATTTCTTGTCTATTTTCTCATGTTTAGGGTTTTTATTCCTTTTTTAGTTGTTAAACACTTGAACTCATTTGATATATATATATATATATATGATTTTTGTTGTGAGATGGGAAGTTTCTGATTTGTACTTGAAAGGCATGAAAGTTGTACTTCACCTTTTTGAGGTTTATACTTCGTTTTACCTGAAATTATAAGGTGAAATTATCTGAAAGTGGTAGTATATTATCTGTAATACAAAACATCAAAACTTGCAGTACTCATTAGGCAAAATTGTAGTATATAATTTGTGTAACTGCAGTACATTTTAGAAGCAAATGTTGTATAAACATTCAAGCTTGCAGTACACATTAGGCAAAAATGTAGTATATAATATGTGTAATTGCAGTACATTTTAGAAGCATTTGTAGTACAAAAACATTCAAGCCTGCAGTGTACATTAACTGAAAGTGTAGTATATAATCTGTGTATCTGCAGTACATTTTAGAAGCAACTTTAGTACAAAACTTTTAATCCTGCAGTATATATTAAATGAAAGTGCAGTATATTTTAGAAGCAACTGTAGTATAAAACATTCAAGCCTGCAGTATATTTTGTACCTCATGTTGGTGATATTTGTACTTAATGTGCTGATATTTTGTACTCCATATTGGTGATATTTATACTTAATGTGCTGATATTTTGTACTCCATATTAGTTATATTTGTACTTAACGTACTGATCTTTTGTACTCCATGTTGGTGATATTTGTACTTAACGTCCTAATCTTTTGTACTTGAATAGTTGATACTTCGTATCTAATGTGCTGGTGTTTTGCACCCTAGGAGACAGAAGACATCAGCACAATCTAGGTAGCAGATGAACTACCCAACTCAAAGATTGAATCGCCTAATCCCTATAAATGAAGGATTGATTATAGAGGTCGTGCTCATATTCCAGTAAAAGAATTTGAGTATAATACGAGGGCAATAATGATGTTTTGTTGAAGTACACTTCAATTAAATTGAAACTTGACAGTGAATTTGAGTACAATATGATGGAAATGAAGTACAAACGTAGAACAAACAAAGTATAAATGGTGTTATATTGAAGTACGCTTCAGTTAAATTGAAACTGGGCAGTGAATTTGAGTACAATATGAGGGAAATGAAGTACAAACGTAGAACAAATAAAGTATAAATGGTGTTATGTAAAAGTATGCTTCAATTAAATTGAAACTGAGCAGTGAATTTGAGTACAATATGAGGGAAATGAAGTACAAACGTAGAACAAACAAAGTATAAATGGTGTTATGTTAAAGTACACTTCAATTAAATTGAAACTGAGCAGTGAATTTGAGTACAATATTATGGAAATGAAGTATAAACGTAGAACAAACAAAGTATAAATGGTGTTATGTTAAAGTACACTTCAATTTAATTGAAACTAGGCAGTAAATTTGAGTACAATATGAGAGAAATGAAGTACAAACGTAGAACAAACAAAATATAAAAGGGGTTATGTTGAAGTACACTTTAATTAAATTGAAACTGGGCAGTGAATTTGATTACAATATGAGGGAAATGAAGTACAAACTTAGAACAAACAAAGTATAAATGGTGCTATGTTGAAGTACACTTCATTTAAATTGAAATTGGGCAGTGAATTTGAGTATAATATGAGGGAAATGAAGTGCAAACATAGAACAAACAAAGTATAAATGGTGTTATATTGAAGTACACTTATTGCAATTGAATAATTGGTCTCTAATAATTATAGTGATAGTCAAGTACAATATTTTGAGATTATCGGATCAGGCGAAGTACATATTTGTACAAGTGATAGGGTGGATATTATCGTCAAATGCTCATTTGTTTACATCTTTGAAAGCATAAGTATTCTTTACATTACTGCAATTGATAACATTCATTCGTTGAACACTAGTGGTTAACACTTTAAAATTTTAACATTATATTATTCATATGATAAATATTACACACATTTTTAGAGTTTGGTTATTAATTACCAAGACTTAAAAAGCAAATCATGGAACAAATTTCAATTCAATAATATTAGTAAAAATATTAAGGAATGAAGTACATAATGGCCGAAATGAAGTACAAATGTCATAAAATCAAGTATAATTCTTCCAGATTGGAGTACAAAATAATTGATATCTCGGAAAAACATGCAAAAATGCTAATTTCACGCTAAATCAAATACATAATTGCTAAAATGAAGTACAAATGTCATGAAATCAAGTATAATTCTCCCAGATTGGGGTACAAAATAACTGATATCTCGGACAACATACAAAAATGCTAATTTCACGCTAAATTAAATACATAATTGCTGAAATGAAGTACAAATGTCATGAAATCAAGTATAATTCTCCCAGATTAGGGTACAAAATAACTGATATCTCGAAAAACATGCAAAAATGCTAATTTCACGCTAAATTAAATATATAATTTCTGAAATGAATTACAAATATCATGAAATCAAGTATAATTCTCCTAGATTGGGGTACAAAATAACTGATATCTCGGACAACATGCAAAAATATTAATTTCACACTAAATAAAATATATAATTGCCTAAATGAAGTACAATTGTCAAGAAATCAAGTATAATTCTCCCAAATTGGGGTACAAAATAACTAATATCTCGGATAACATGGAAAAATACTAATTTCATGCTAAATCAAATACATAATTGCCGAAATGAAGTACAAATGTCATGAAATCAAGTATAATTCTCCCAGATTGGGGTACAAAATAACTGATATCTCGGATAACATGTAAAAATGCTAATTTCATGCTAAATCAAATACATAATTGCCGAAATGAAGTACAAATATCATGAAATCAAGTATAATTCTCCCAGATTGGGGTACAAAATAACTGATATCTCAGACAACATAATTCTTATATTTAAACAACCGCAAAGTAGACACCGCATAATTCAGAACTCCTGAGCATCCTTGAATGTCTGACCCTCTCCATATATGCAATTCCTCCATGCATCAATTTAGTTGCTAATTAAAGCTAATTCATTGTGTGATGCATTGGTCGAACCAATTTCCTCCTCGACTGCATCCTTTAAGGTTGACAAATGAAGTACAATTTTAGGTAAAATGAAGTACAATATGTAGAATAATTCAATATGGTCAGGTAATTTCAAATAAACGAAGTATAATTTCAGAACAATATAAGTATCAAACGCTATCAATTGTAGTACAATTTTGGATAATCAATAAGTAAAGCACTTGAAGTATAGAACTTTAGGTAAAATGAAGTATAAAATTAATAGAACTTTAAAAAACTTAAATAATGGAGTACAATTTTACGTAAAAGGTTAAGTATAATTTTATATAAAAAGAAGAACAATTTTAGAACACTTGAAGTATAAAACCTTAGCAATTATAGTACAATTTTTGGATAATCCATTAGTAGAACACTTGAAACTTAAATAATAGATTCAGATAACTGAAGTACAAGTTTAGATAAAATAAAGTATAGAACTTCAATGAATATAGTACATGTTCAGGTAAAATGAAGTATAATTTCAGAAAATAGAAGTACAATTTTATATAAAAAGAAGTACAATTTCACAACACTTGAAGTATAAATCCTTAGCAATTGCAGTACAATTTTGGATAATCCATTAGTAGAACACTTGAAATATAAAACTTAAATAATAGATTCAGATAATTGAAGTACAAGTTTAAATAAAATAAAGTACAATTTTAGAACACATGAAGTATAAAACTTAGTAGTTACAGTACAATTTTTGATAATCCATTAGTAGAACACTTGAAGTATAAAACTTAAATAATTGATTCAGATAACTGAAGTACAAGTTTAGATAAAATGAAGTACAATTTTGGAACACTTGAAGTATACAACTTCAATGAATCGAGTACACGTTTAGGTAAAATGAAGTATAAAATAAAGTATAATTTCAGAAAATAGAAGTACAATTTTAGATAAAGTGAGGTACAATTTCAAAGCACTTGAAGTATAAAACCCTAGCAATTGCAGTACAGTTTTGGATAATCAATAAATAGAACACTTGAAGTATAGAATTTCAATGAATAGAGTACATATTTTGGTAAAATGAAGTATAATTTCAGAAAATCAAAAGTATAATTTTAGATAGAAGACGTACAGTTTGGGAACACTTCAAGTATAAACTGCTAGAAGTTGTAGTACAATTTTGGATAATCCATTAGTAGAACACTTGAAGTATAAAACTTACATAATAGAGTACAATTTTTGTGAGATGAAGTACAATTTTAATTGCAATGAAGAATAATGTAGAACGCTCCAAGCAGAGAAAGATTTTCAAATAAACAGAGTACAATTTCAAAACACTTCAAGTACAAAACTTTACAAACTGCAGTATAGTTTAGATTCTGTAGAAGTATTACCTTAAAACATCACTGCTACTTGATTCATCCTTTTGGTTTAACAGGATGTCAACAATGTTCATTTTCAATGTCAAATGCATTAAGACCATATTTATAACATTATATGGAGCTGGTCTTTGTAGCGACAACTCTCCAACACTTGATTGAACACTCCTGCTTCACTATTGGTTGACATTGTCGAAAAATATAAGAAACTCAGAAGCAACTGAGAAGAAACCGAGAAGAAAAAGAAACCTGAAAATGATGAAAATAAAGAGAGAAGAAGACAATGTAGATGTCAGGTTGGTGGTTGTTGGCTCCGACGATTATTCTCGTTCCCGCTGTGGAGCTTGTTGCATTTTTTCTGTTCTTTCTGTTTCTGGTAATGAGCGTATGACAGGGTTTACTGTTTGCTTGTGCGGATGAAGAAGAAGTGAGAAAAAATAAATGAAAAATATTATACTTAAGGACATTTTTGTCAAGTCAAGTTAGTAGGGAGCTATCTCTAAAATTTTAACAAAACTAGGGAGTTTTTCTAACAAAAATCAAATGGGGACTGAACATGAAATTGGAAAGTGCTTTTGGTACTTTTAAATAAGTGCCCCTCATTTCAAATCATTACATCAATCAAACAAATATATATTTACATCATTATTTTGATATAAATACATATTTTTAATTATAATAAGACTAATAAAACCATATATAACATATATATAAATTTGATTTGACATAACTAATCATACAAATCTGACATAAAAAATATCTATAATGAAATTTATTTTTCTCTTAAAATACAATTAAATATAATTTCATTCTCAACAAATTCTTTCATCTACGGCCAAAACATATCCTCTCAAAAATATTCTCGAAAACACCACAAAATCATATTTTTAATTATTATATCACTAATAAAATTATATAATATATATATATATATATATAAACTTGATATGACATCACTAATTATACAAATTTGACATAAAAAGACGTCTACAATAAATTTTATCTTTTCTCCCAAAATAAATTAAACATAAGTTCATTCTCAATAAATTTTTGGGTTAAATTCATTTTGCCCCCCTCTACTATGGAATTTATATCAATTACCCCCCTCTACTATCAAAATCTTCAAACACCCCCCTAAACCTCTAACACCATTAGTGAATTAATGGATTAAGTGGATGATGTGGCAATTATGCTTCCTTTTCTGGCCTTCTAAATTTTTATTCCCAAGTTGACCTCATGATATCTATATAATATACTATCATTTTTGCAACAAAACATTAACTTTCTACAAAAAAAAAAATAAATGAACAAAAAATTAAAAAAAAAAAAGTCCATCCATTCGTTTGCTAAAAAATTTCAATTTCATTTAAAAAATGGTTATTAGAAAAAAAAATCATTATAGCTACTTCCGTTGTGCAATTTTTCATTGTTAAGTTGAAAGATTTCATTGATTGCTTGCAAGCTATTATTTTTTTTTTTCATTTCTTTGATCCATAAACTTCAATAATAATTATCTAATCTCTATTCCTCTGTCATGTACCTTTGGCTCAATCCAACAATAAATTTGCATCCATTTGACTTCTATAAAAAAAAAAAAAAATTAGTATATATCATAAATAGTTAAAAATTTATAAATAAAAATTACATACATCCTAATAACAATAGCCAACAAATTTTTTTCCCCAAATTATTTAGAATCTACGAAGTGTGTATAGGTGATGGTTTAACACAATCACACCATGCTTCTCTAAAATTAGATGTGTAAGTGCTTGAATGTCAACAAACACTATTTAAAAATTTCAAATTGGAAGAATTGTTATGAATTTTGGTTAATGAGGTGAGCATATAAATGAAATTGAAATTTTTTAGCAAACGAATGGATGACCTTTTTTTTTCAAATTTTTTGTTCATTTATTTATTATTTTTTTATACAAAGTTAATGTTCATATTGCAAAAATGATAGTGCATTATATAGATATCATGAGGTCAATTTGGGAATAAAAATTTAAAAGACCAAAAAAGGGAGCATAATTGTCACATCATCCACTTCTTCCATTAATTCACTAATGGTGTTAGAGGTTTAGGGGGGTGTTTGAAGGTTTTGATAGTAGAAGGGGATAATTGATACCAATTTCATAATAAAGGGGGGCAAAATAAATTTAACCTTAAATTTTTTCATCCACTGTCAAAATATATTCTCTCAAAAATATTCTCCAAAACACCACAAAACAAATTATAACATTACCTAAAATTCGCAATAACCATTTAATCAATAAAGTTATGTATTTGTGCTACGTGGGACATAGGAGTTGGGATTTAGCACAAATAGCCACGACTTCTCTCTCTTTTCTGTCTCCCAAACCCATGGTACAAAATAAACCACGAGTCTCCATTGCCTGGGGAAGCCAATAAGTTGAGGTTGAGGGCCCCGTCTTTCTCAAGTCACGTACGTGTATTTTCTCACGTTTTTTAAATCATTCTGTTCTGGTTATAGTTTAACATTGGACCACTTATTCACTCTCCAACTGTCCTCTCAACCTTTTCCCCCATGGATGCTTTGCTTCCACAAAGGAGGCACATGCTTTACTTCTGAGCCTGGTTTTTTGAGCCTTCTCAATCCGTTCAAATACCTTGGAATATTGCGAACATTGCATTTTTGTTGCTTGAGCTACGTCTGCATATATACGCTTTCTTTCTTATTTTTCCTTTCTGGATTCATTGAAATCGGCCGGACCTCCTGGGCTTTGATAATTGTTCAAGATTATATTTCTGGAGAAGTGCTGAGGAGGGTTTGTACTTTGTTTACTTTTTGAGTGGGAACTGAGGATATATTTCTGCCAAAACAAACGAAAAATGGAGTCTTGGTGCTATTTCTCTGGGGATAAGGAGTATGTGTGTGAAAATTCAGGTTCTGCGAGCATTGAGAATGGTAGAAAAAACAGTAGGCTCATGGGTTGGGGGCTGAGCCCTTCCGTCAACCTTGAGAATAGTATGGAGTGCTCTACTCAGAAGAGTAATACTGAAAAGCAAGAACTTGTAGAACTGGGCTCTCCGCAGATGATGAGCAAATTCATCCCGAAGGAGAAATATCCTGTAAGAGTTCCTTCAAATGCATTTTCTTGGGCTGAGGAGGAGCCTTCAAGCTTGGTCGTTGACTCTAATAATGGAATGGATTCATCACTAATTGATTTAAAGCTTGGGAGATCAGATCAGAGAGAGACGCTTAGCTTAAATTCCTTCATTTCATACACAGTGGCAAAGAGGACTAGGCCTGGAAGATCTTCTCAGATGCCATATTGCCAAGTACATGGATGTAGGAAAGATCTCAGCTCAAGTAAAGATTATCACAAGAGGCATAAAGTATGTGAAGTTCACTCGAAGACTGCAAAAGTTATTGTTAATGGAATTGAGCAGAGGTTTTGTCAGCAATGCAGCAGGTTACTTGCTCATCATAATTCCCATTTCTTGTTCTTGCTCTTCTGCAATCTGGATATAGATCACGCAGTTACATCTAATTTGTTATTTCGACCTTCTGAAACTAGTTAGTTTATTTGATCCTAATTTGGTAAAAAGTGGCTGTTAAGCTTTTCTACGTTTCTCATGTGTACTTATTTTGAGGACGAGTTGTTGGATTTTCCTAGTTTTTATTCAGAATTGAAGCATAACCTTATGATTTTTTAGTGCTGACAATGATGTAGTGATGAGACTACAATATGTTTCTAAATATACATAGGTTCCATACACTGGCTGAGTTTGACAATGGAAAGCGCAGTTGTCGAAGACGTCTAGCAGGTCACAATGAACGAAGAAGAAAGCCTCATGTAGTGATGAACTCCAGATCTCAAGATTACAATGGTAATTCACCTTAATCTTGATCTTCTATTCCTTTCGGATAAGTCATGAAGTACATACTTTGTCATCTGCATCCTTAAAACATATGGTACTAAATATACAACCTTGAAGGAGGTAACTTAATGGTCATAAGAACGCTGAAAGGGATAACTCTATGATACTTTTCTCTACCAATTCTTTCACATGTATGAGCCATATAATTTCTAAATGATCTCCAAAATTGCTAGCCAATTCTTGTAACTGATGCATCTGGTGTGAATCTTACCAGAATTAACCTTGTGGGATCTGAATGATTGTATTGATATTTGAATCACTCTTCAGGTTCCAGATTTCAGGGCACCACTTCAACATCATCCACTGTTTGGCAAAATAGAGTTACTAGCAAGCTCCAGCATCAACAGAAATATAAGGTGGATGATTGGAATAGGGCTGTCACAAGTGAACAAGTGCAATCCAACCTAGATTTCCCTTGCCATGTTGGTGAGAATAGCACTCTAAAAAGAAGCAAGATTGATGAAATCAACGAATTATCTATGCAAGATGATATTTTGTGCCCAGCAATTGGCTCTCCTTCCCTTTTCCACAACTCCTCTGTAACAAGTAAATACTCCACGTTTTTGGACTCATCAAGTTTTCATGAGGAGCTACCTGGGATGCCAAATTTCGGGCGTGCTCTCTCTCTTCTGTCGTCTCTATCGCATGATTCTACAAATATTCCTTCATCAAGAGCAGCGTTAATGGTAAGAAGCGATGGTGATGCTTCACATGATTTAAGTCAAGTATCTCAAAAGCTGTCGGAAATGAGCCCTCAGGCATCAACAGCTGGAATTTCAAGACTCACTCATTCGTCTTGGGACAATTGCCTGCAACCATTTTCTTCTTTGAACAGTACCATTTACGGAGACAGTCCAATGACTCAAGGAACACACAGCATTATTAGCACCCACAGTTATGAAGGTGATCCCGCAACCAATTTGCTTCAATTATCGTCGCAGCTTCAAAAGCAGTCCATGCAAGTGAAGCTGAAACATAATGCTTCTTGTGGCCTGAAAATGACATAGGCGGGGGATTTGCACGACCTTTTGTGTATGTTTCATACATATTCAAGGGCATTTTAGAACCTGCTTTTGCTTGCATGCATGAGTTCTATCTTCCATTTAATTGCTGCAGGCAAGCCGCCACCTGAGAGGGCATCAAGTATATATGTCTAGATTGCCTTTCAAAAGCGTTATTTAAACTATGTTTGGATCTTGAATTGTGTGAGGGCACTGAGGAAAATGGTATTCTTATTTCAAATGATGCAGCTATATATATGTTTTATAAATTAGACATTTTGCATTTTCTTTGTATTTTTCTCACTAAATTAATCTAAAGTACAAACATAGCCGGCCTTGGGGAAATTTATAAGGTAACTGATATCTTTGCGCATTGATTCTATGTTGTCTGGATTAAAGAGCTATAAGCTGTCAGGTACCTCGAACATCTCTTGGTTAGATTTGGAGCATGTTTTATAAGGTGGTTTATAATCAGTTTAATTATCTATGCTCTTCTTCCCTCAGGCAGATGGGAAACACTTAATGTGCATGTAGACATGTGGGTTTGAATGTGTTTACTGCCAAATATTTGAGATGCCTCAATACTTATGTCTTCAACATGCACTTTGTAATCTATATAAGTACCATTCTCTATTTCATTTTTTATATTTTAATTTCATGTATGTATGTCAAATACTTGAGATGCATCAAGACTTGTGTCTTGTACATGCACTTTGGTTCCTCTATTCACATTCTCTATTTTATCTTCTATTCCAACTTCATGTATTAATTTGTATCAAATATATCTGATTTTCAGTCAATTATTTTTATGAAAAATATGTAATACACATGTCGTATATTCATAAAATGAGATAAAAAATGAAATAACAAATAAAATAGAGAATCTATACCTTTCTACATCAGCATCTCATGTTGCTGATTTCGAATTAATGAATCGACAAGAACTCTTAATTATATGGGCTTCTACCTTCGGCTAATTCCTCCTTTGACTTTTCTTCTTTCTATTTTGCATGCATCTGTTACAGCAATTAAGGCACGGTACTGTACTGCACTGACCTCAAGACAAGAGCAAGAGATCCCTACTTGATAATACCCATCTCAATGAAACGAAAGAGAATATACGTGGAATTATAAGGAGAATTGAGATGTTAAGAGTGTGGGAGACAAAACATACCCAAATACGTATTTATATATACCACCCAAGTTGTCCGAATGACCATTTTGCTCCTGAGTTGAAGGTGTGATAGCACTTTGGTCTTGATGCATATTGAGTTCCCTTTCCAAACCTAAAATCAGCGTATATTCACAGTTTGTGTTATGCCTGTAAATTATCTCAAGATATCTATTATGTAGTATATATGTGGCTTGTGTTGTATATATTGTGCGATTTGTGTTTAAATTATTATAAAGTTTAAAACTTCAAATATAATTTTCATGATTTGTGGATTCAACGTATATAAGTAACTAAATAATCGGATAAAAAGTCATCTTCCATCTTATTCTAAAGTATGTTCTTGACAATGTTTATAACGAAAACAGTTCTCCCATTTTTAACTGTTGAAATACAAAGAAAAATCTAAAAAAGAAAAATTTTAAATATTAATTTATATATTTCTCTCTGTCTCAATCTTATTAAAGTCAAAATGAGAGATTTAATTGTTTTACAAGTCCTTTAAGACTTATTCGGCTAACACCTTGTGACGTTTTTTTGAACAAATAAAATGGAAATGTCCTACCAACCTAACTTAATAGTCTTCACTTGATTACTTTGTTGTAAATATGGACCTAAGAATTTATTTTGGATTTAAAAAGAATAGAATAAACAAAGATTTCATTATTTGATTTTAATTTTTATCTTTAATTAAAAATAAATTAAATTTAATCCAATAAATCTACATAATTAATTTTTTTATGTAAGGCCCATAATAAAAGTTAATTTTTTAAAAAGTGAATAAATGAAAATAAAAAATTGATTAATTTTAATTGATATCAAATAATTTCTTTTTTAATAAATTATTTAAATTAATTATTATTAAAATTTAATATATAGCAGTCGCTGGACGCAATTCTGGCGTGCATAAATAACTCTTCAGTATCTTTACTGCATCTTTTATTTTCAGTATCATATTAAGCAACAAAAGGACCTACCCTTCTCTTCTGTGCAATCTATGGTCGGCCTTTCGCAAGGCCAATGCACTCATTTCCTTTGCCATTTCTATCTTTTCATAAAATCATTTCAAGATTTCTTTCTTTCTTTCCTGGTTGTACTCAACTGTCTGTGACACTTATTCAAATGAAGATGAAGTTATTCTTGAGAATATGGGCTGTGTAACTTCTCAAGTTAATTACAGTTATGTCCATAATTTTATTGAATGTCAAAATTACATATTGAGAGCGATGACTAAAGAAATAAAAAATTAAAAAAAAATTATATATTGAGGGCAAATTTGAGTTATTCAAAAATTGGTATGAGAACTACCTAATTTTATTTTCTTATCATTTCTACCCTTGCAATATTTTATTATACCACTAATTCTTTTAATATTTCAGTATATTTAGAGGGTAAAAATTGGAAGAAATTATAAAAATATGGAAATAACTTCCATTTGTGATAGAAAATTGCCTCCTTTTATATTAATATAATATTAATATAATAAACCCAGGGGCAATGCCCCTGCTTACCCTTCTAAACTCATCCTTGTATAAAATGATAATGCGTAAAACAATAAATTATTGATTATTAAGGATAAATCAGAGGAGAATTGCGATGCTTGTTGCTATTTTAAAATCATGATGGCCTTTTTATGTATGGACACTAACAGCTGATCGCGACTTCAAGATAAAACATTATTAGCACATAATGCATGGTATCTCATCTTATGTTGAAGAATACAAGGAAATTAGAAACCAATCAATAGTTAAATTGCCAAAATATAAATTCTTATAGGGGAATAAAATGAAAGTCTTAAAGCTTACAAAAAACAAACTCTTGTGCCAAAGAAAGAATTTTGGCCTCTTTATATAAGTCTAAATTTGACCGTAGGAAAAAGGACTAATGGGCCACTAAAAACAATACAAAAACACCATAAACTTAATTATAATTGGGTTCAATAATAATAAAATCAAATGATCAAAAATTTATTAAATAAAATGATATTAAGACTATAAATATAAAATGAACAAAAGAATAGGAACATTAGTTGCAACGCTAAAAAATATAATAAAATAATTGAAAAAAAATTTAAAACTTCTTTCCTACAATTTTTTTTTTTGTGTGTGTGTACATATTTTCAACAACTTGCTATATGGAGTACTAATGAAGCAAACACGGAACTACTTATAAAAAAATAAAAAATAAAAATACGGGGTGAGCGGTGCCTAAGCTAATTAAGCTGCATCGTATTTGTAACCCTTGTTCAGGCACAATTCTGCAGCAGCAGATCAGGTAAAATTTTCACTATGCATTCACCTGATGGAATCTGGACCGTACCAGAAAGATGTATAGTCATTTTCAACTCTGAAGTTATATTTATTTAAATTTGTTGGTCCCTTCAATTCAATTAAAACAATCTCGGCTATCAATCAAATTTTTTGTTAGTTCTGGTGATTTTTCAATGGCTTCGTGTTAAAACAAACTGATAGGGGCCATAAATTTCAACTTCATTTAATTTGCAAGATTAATGAATGAAACATATATATAATTTTTTCAATAGTAATATGTATATTATTATTCAATTAATTGGGGTCCAACTATTTTCTTTATTATCCCATCAGTCATATTATGTCAAGATAGAAGATTATTGTTAAATTTAGTATGGGCTCTATTTATCTTAAGATGATAGAAAAAGAAATTATAATTTGATTAGTTAGTGAATTATGTAGGGATAAAAAGTATTATTAAATTTAATGTTGGCCTATTTTCTTGGAAGGATAGGAAAAAATATTATTTTAATTAGTTAGTGAATTTTTAATTATTTCAAATTAACAAGAACTTTAGATTTGAAAATGATGTTATAAATATGAGAATGTGATAGTGTAGATTTTTGCTATGAAGGAGGGAGACGGAGAATGGTCTGAACTTGCCTTGGAGGTCAACCTCAGCTTCAAATAGAAGTTTGCGATTTGAATCTGCAATCACATGACTTGCTGAGGTGGCCTTCAACTAATATTCTTTGATGCTTAAATCAATATAATGTAGGAAGAGAAGATATGGAAAAGTAGCCTAGAGCAAAGTTGGAGTAAGCTGCTTACCTTCATCTAGCTGGGGATTAGAATATTTAGGATAGGAAGATGGAAATTTACTATTTGCTCCCGATCATGTCTTGATGGATTTGTCTCTTCTTAAGGGTGCATTGGTCCTTCACTTAAAAAGGTTGTACTTGGATGCTCCACCTTGATAGATGGGGATGCGCACTATTATGCTACAATCTAACAACTTTAATGCGGATAGAAAGTGGCGTAGCCTGTTGCTAGAAAGAGAGAGAATGTATTAACAGTCTGCTAACATTGAATGCAACAACCTATGTCATGTTGGAGCTCAAAATCATCAAGGTCGATGCAGGCTGCGCTCGATCATTGCAGGGCCTAAGGCTTACTTCGAGTCGCAAGCATAGAAATTGATCATCTTGCCTCCGCCGATGGTCCGTTGTCACCTACGAGATCGAAAATGTAACACCCCAAATTTTGAAATAAAAAAAATTAGAAAATATGAAATCGATAAGTTCGACTAGATTTATTTTGGGTTTGATTTAATTACAATCTAGAGAAATATTTATAATTGAAGGACTAAATTATAAATAAGAGAAGGACTTGATTACATAAAATTAAATTTAGGGGGTCAATGTGAGTGAATCAAAAGTCTAAGGACTCCTAGATAATTAAATTTGGACTTGATTACCCAAAGACAGAAATCTTAGGGGTCAATGTGTAAGAATAAAAACGTTGAAGGGTTCAATTGAAATCCATGAGGCCAAAGTGAAAGGCAGTCAGAAGTCTAGGGGTCCAATTGAAGACGGTGAGAATAGTTGGGGGGTCAAATTGAAGAAGCTAGAAAATGCATTTATATATATAGGATTAAGGACAGAATTTTATTAAATTCACAAAAAATGCCCAAACTTCACCCTACTGGCGAATCGTCGGAAAAAGACCACCAAACTTGAAACTAAAACCATGGTTGGATTTCTCTCAGCTCAAGGAACAAAACCATACCAAATAACCTTAGAAACCACCGATGAATCACTGCAATTTTCGATCGCGACGAAGCTCGAAGTCAATGGTGGTAGGTTTGTCATTTTTGACGTCAAAAATTGAAAGTTATCCTATAGGTTTTGACGGGCTTGTTGAGATGAGCATTTTGGTACCTTTTGATTGAATTTTCAACCACTGGAGACGGAGAATCTCAATGGTAAGATGGCAACTGTGGTAAGGATTTAGTAGCAGTTTTAGTTCAAATTCTCTGGTGAGGAGGCAGTGAAAGTTAAAATTGTTTGAGGAATTTTGTCAGTCTCGCCGAGCCCGGTGGTGGTGCCGGGTTCCATCTCCGGCCGCGGCGTGGGGTGGCAGCGGCTACATGGCAGTTAGTCCAATTTTGACTCCCAAACTAGTCTGGACTATTTTTGGCTTGAAATTGGATTTCGATTCAATCCAATTTGGGTAGATTTCATACTAAATGTTAAATTCGATTGATTTTTACACTTCTAATCCAGTGTTAATTAAAATTAGGATAGTTTAGATGTAATTTCAATTGAGACGATGATTGATTTGTAAATATCAAACAAACTGATTATAATCCCAAGTTTAATAAATTAAGAAAGATTTATTTAAAGTTTTGCTCTTAGACTCGATAATATAGTATATTGTGAACAAATATAGTTGAGCTTAATCTAAAGATTAAGTTATAGAAATATTATAACAAAAATGAATTATCAGACCTAGACCTAATAAACTCATAAAATCCAACTGATTTAGAAATCTGGACCCTCATCACGTATTGTAACATAAGTGAAGTCTCGTGATACTAAAGTGTCGTGCAGTTGGAAGATTAAGGCCATTTGAGCTAAGATAGAATTGAACTCGAGTGTCAGAATAATCTCAAGTTGATAAAAATATTAACTATATTTATATTTGAGAATAAAAGGATTAATAGGATGATAACCCGAGTTATCTTGTGACTGTTCTCAGTTCAACTAGGAAGCCAGGACCTGAGCAACCACATGACTCGGAATTTCTTTGCTAGAAAAAGAACATATATACTTGTTAATATATTCTGATCACTTGATTTCTTTCAATCCACGTTTGGAAAATAGTACTTCATATCGCCCTTTTATACTGAGCACTTTTGTTGATATGTATTGACATTGCTTTATCTGAAATTGGTAATTTTGTTGAAGAAGCTGAAAAGTGATTTCGAAATATACTATTCTATCATCACTATGTTTATACTGGAACGAACTTGATGTGGAATTACTGGCCACTTGTTTGCATGGCGAACTTATATGTTAACCAAAAATGTTGTTGGACATAGTGTACATGAATAAATAATACCCTTGGGGGTGGGCCCTGAGATTGGTTACGAAAGACGGCTGGGTGGAGTGTTCCGCGACTACAGATCTTTTGGGCGATACCCGTGTGCGATGCACAAAATTCCTACTCAGTAGGCCAATTGGAGGTAGCCACCTATAAGCAGGATCAAGCATGTGGCTAGCTATGCCTAATAAAGAAAGAAATAAATGAATAATTAAATATCTAAACCAATTACTCGGTACTTTGAAGGGTTAACGATTTTGAGATTTTGAAAGTGGAGTGACAAGGTAGGAGAACTACCAACAACTTTTACTTGAAATTGTTTGCTAAATTGTAATTGATTAATTTCTCAACTTGATGTTTATGCTTCGAAACTCGAATATTTATGAAGTCTCATCACTGGTATGGGATGGTGATGAGATAGATTACCTAAAATTTTGGCTAAAACCTTCTCTCACAACTTCTGAAAATTTTAATGCTTCTATTTGTCCTCTATATAATATTTGAGAAATTGTCACTCTGTTGTTATTGCTAGACTATCTCACTAACTCATTCTGACTTATGTTATTTCATTGTTATTTTCCATTCTTTATCCCAGATGAGAATGAGTGACGAAGATAGACAAACATAGAAGGTACATAAGGTAATGAGGGTGATAGAAGTGCTAAGGGTGGCTCATGATATTTTGTTTTATAATTGCACCTTTGTTGGAGGTTTGTTGTAGAAATTAAATACTTTGAATTTCTCAAAAATGTATTTTCTATTATTCAGATGACTTGTGGTATAGAATGGGTAGCGCCTCATACAATAGCAGGCACCTCTCGGTTGGGGCATTACAAAGGTGGTATCAGAGCTTAGGTTTGAAAACCTGAGCTATGCTCGGATATGATCCTCTGAATGTGAAAGGTTTGATTAGCGAAGAGTAAGCTTGATCATAAGATTTGAATGAGAGATGAAAGTTTTAGTTAGCGAAGGTTAAGCATGACTCTGGAATTTGATTAGGACATGAATTTTTGGGATAATGTTCGATCCGAAGGACGTGAAGGGTTATGGTTGAACGCGTGACCAATGTATAATCTGTAGCTCCTACGATATCGAGCATGTGACTTCTTGTATTTGGGAGGAATAATAATTCTTGGGGACTTGTATCAGATGCGAACTTGTTTGAGAGCACTCTAGTCGACATGTGAGCTGGAGACCATTTTAGATAGAACTGACTTAGTTGAGTAGAAGATCTTTTAGATTAATACATTGGATATAAAAGAATATTGTGATTTAAACAGCATGGCTAATTGAGAAGTGGTTTGCCGATAATTTGAATCTCCCTGAAATATGGAACATTTGGAATTAAAGAGAACTAAGATCGACATGAAAATCTAGCTAGGATGTGAACATTTGGAATATTGCTTGATATCAAAAGAGGAAGGGATTGGTATTAGGGTGGCCAACTAGTATCTAGTCCCCTACTCTCGAGATGTCAAGTGTATGACTTCATGAAGATCGAATGGAGTAATACTTTTGGTATCATAGTGCTACATGGGTATAATGGTAACAATGGAACTTGAGAAGCCAAGAATTATTTTGGAATAATCTATGATTTAGCTTCTACATATGGTCGAGACCATAGGCCAAATGATATGGTTGTTTTAAAGAAATCAATACTTTAGCTATAGTGTTGATTGGTATAACTGCATCATGGTATTTGACGGGGAAACAAGGAATATTTCCCAGTATCTTATGCTCTGCAACAACATAGAAACTTTAGTACTATTTTGGAATGTCTCGGGTTGGACGAAAGAGACTCCTTTGCTCCAGGGACTAGTTTCGAAAGTTCAGAATCTTGTTGCACCAGGAGACGTAAACATAGAACAATACATTACAACAAACAATTGCTAATTAATTGACTAAGCCCGTTCTAATACCACATTGCAAACGTCATAAGCAGAGACACCCAGGAAAGGATAGACAACAACGTCACTCTCTCACGACAACCTCACAAATAAATTATAAAGTAAGATAATGTAGGATAGGATTTTAGTTGTGGAGAAATGATGCCTATGTGGTTTATTAATAAATAAGAATAGGCCAAGTTACCATATAAGTATTATAAAAGACCTTATGGAGAACGCCATAGGTATTTGGAATCCATTCACCAAAGATTATGAGGAAACTAGCAATTAGAACATAAGAGCCTTGATTAGAAAAGGTGAACGAACCTCGGAGTATCAAGAAATGACCATGAAATTACTGATATCTATTTGTATTAAGTGTCAACCGAAACACCTTGCTCACATAACTGCTTATCTCAAGGGTCTATAGTCTATTCAAGGTTAAGCTAAGCTAAGGATACCTATAATTCGAAGTTAGAACAAGAGATATGTTGAGGATTACCTCCTATCTTATGACTGTGGGTACCATGAATTAAAATAATTGTCGGAATACAAATTATGTGCCAAGCTAATGAATTGAATATCAATTGGGAAAAAGGTACACTTAAGGGTGTGTAACACCATGAAGGAACGCCAGGATAATCTTGCCAAGATCATGGTTATAGTGAATCAGAAATGGCAAAGTGACCTTACTAAAACTAGGATTTTTAGACAATAGAAGATGGACAAGAGGTATATTAGAAATACAAAGTCCTTTAAGTTCTGCCTGTTAATACCACATGTGTATTCAAGATTTTGCTAGAAAATGGGCATGCTGATTCACTTGAATAACGAAGATAGGCAACATTAATATGCAAGGATAGGTAGAAAGAGACCCTATGAAATGAGGAAGAATATTAGCTTGTGCCCGTTATTATTTCACTTATAGAATGTACCAAATTATTCTATGCATCTATACACTCACCAAAGATTAGATTACAAGAAAAGGATTATAGTTACCCCAAGAAAACTTAAACCTTGAAAGTAGAATTATACACTCAAGACTATATGACTTGTCGCTGTGGGTTACCTTACTAAAACAAGATTTCTCCTATAAGCTAATGGAATGCCCTGGAAAATAAGGGTTACAGTATATTATCTAAGTATAGACATTCGAATCAAAAAAACAAGAAGAATAAAGTTATATATCCAATTTACAATTGTAAAATTCTATTTGGAATTGAGATATCACGAAGCACATGATTCCTTGATAGAAAATTGAAGCACATGATTCCTTGGGCCACGGTAAGCTGAAGAAGTTTGAAGAATATGTCAGGCATAAAGGTTTCTTATGCTTTGACAATTCACATAAAATATACTCTTCATAAGATCATAGATCTCTTGATTGAGATAATTGAAGAGGGGCTAATCCTTGAATGAATAAAGATGTGTAGAGCACCTCCAGAATTAAAGAGATGAATTAACCTTCATACTAGTTTTATCTTTCCTTGAGAAACTTAAGAAAATATCAACTATGTATATGCCCCAGAATGAATATAGGATCATGAGGGAATAATCTCACGAGCATTGAAAAGACTCGAGACATAGGAACAGATGAGCTTGCTAGACATAGGTATGGAAGGCAACTCCAAATAACTGATGAAATATGAAAAGCTCCAGTGAGTATGGGTAAAAGATAGAAATGATAGGAGATTCAAGATGAAGAAACATTTAGTCACCTTTTCAAATTGGAAATTATGCTCGTCCATCTCAACAAAACCTAAGAACAATTTGTAAATTTGGTAGTGACACCCAACGTAGAAAACCCACATGTTGGAAGAAGCACGAAAAGTACATAAAAAGTGATAGTAATCAACACTATGTTCAGAATTGTCCTCAGAATAAGAAATTAATCCTAGATATCTAGAGAAGGCAAGGGAAAAATAAATTACAGAGTTTAATCGAAGACTGAGTAATCAAAATCACACCACTGCCCTTGCTTGGAAAAAGCATGCCAAATTCAAATGATGTTATCTAAGGTATAGTTTATGTTCATCATATTTAAGGAAACCAACTATAATCTTGAATGCTGCCTAATCTTTTTATATCTATCCATCTTATCCTGAAGTCATTATATAACCCTCTCAATCTCAGTATCTAAACTTTAGAAAAGATACGCCCGTATCTATCCCTTCTCTAAGCAATGATACGCCTCGATGTTATTATGAGTTTTCACAGATGTTAGATGGAATATGGGGACCAGATTACCTTAAGGGGGGAGAGTTGTAACACCCCAAATTTTGAAATCATAAAATATTAGAAAATGTAAAATCGATAAGTTCAGCTAGATTTATTTTGGGTGCCTCCTCCATGACCAATTCATTAATTGTCACTTCTTATTTGCTCATGTTGAAGTTCATAATGAATTGGCCAAATGAACAAGGCAATAAATAGAGGATAAAATCCACATAAAGATCATTATCCATAACCACGTATTTGCAAACTTTTCCATAGGCCCAATTATCTTTAGAACATGCTCATGCACACTTATCCCTCAACCATCCTAGCCCTAAATAGCTCATTAGTCAACATGACGCTCATGTCTAGTTTGCACTGCATATGCAAGATATCTTGGAGGTATGCTTGATGTGTTCATGAGACTTTTGGAGCTCATTGGTCATGGATGTATCATAAGATATTGAGTTTGGGGGTTATTCTCAACCCAATATGTGAATTTTGCATGTGTCTCATCATTGACGTCTTGGGATATTGAATTTGGAATACTTTTGAGTAAGAATATATGTCCATTTTTCTAAGTCAAGAATGGGTTTTAGGTTTTTAAGTCAATCATGATAATGGGGTCCAGTCAATTTATTTGTTTCTAAAATAGCACTGAGTGAATTTTTAGCCATTTACTAATTTTATCAAAATCTACAAAAACATGGAAGAAAATATAAGCATTTATTCGACCAATATTTTAAATATGTTCATGGTCTTTAAGCATGTTTTATCTTCCATATTTCTTCAAATTTCTTATTCTCATTCGAAATTTAAGAAATCATATTTTTTACTGAGAATTAAAATCCAAAGGCGTCACTCATCGACCCACGACTCATGAGACATATACTAATAACCCAAAGGTAGGTAACCCTTTGTCAATTGTATCTCTATGCAGTCCTTAATAGATTTTTGCCTAATTTTTCATATAGACCCACGACTTAGAGGCACCTATACTGCTAGGCGTTAAGTCAAACCTACCAATCTTATCTTAAAAACTATCTCAACTAATAGCATTCCATGACTTATGTGATAATGTCATAGCAAAGTCACTTTAAGGTACATCTCACACTAGGCAGTGACCATAGCTTTCCATAAAAATGTGTTCCACGACTTATGAGACAACACACAATTATAATAGCACCCCCATATCACATACCTTTTAGCAGAATGCAAAAATTATTAAAACTAGTTTAATCTTGTCATCATTGACATAGACATTATTCTCCTATGTTTTGGCCATTTTCTAGAAAAAAATTTTGGGGGATGGGTTTTTGGGAAAAAAAATTGGAGAATGTACAAAGTGCCCTTTTGTTTTGGGCAAATATGAAAAATAATTTGATAATAAATTGTTTGTTTCTTTATATTTTGGGAGGGAGACAAACTTTATTGTAAATGTCAAATCAGTTGCTTTTTTTGTTGGGTTTATAGGGTGAAAGTAATTTTTTTTATGTATTATATACATGTATGTATATTTATAGTGGGATGATATGTGTGTGTGTGTGTGTGTGTGTGTGTATTTGTAATAATTGAAATATGAGTGTAATGAAATGGTTAATTTAATTTAATTCGTTATTTATTTTAAAATTTATATTTTTCTAAATTTAACATTAGTAAATGATGTATTATTTGAAAGAAAATGTATATTAATAAATATTAATATTTATGAAATCACAATTATATCTTAATTATAAAAAATTAGCTTATATCATAATTATTATAAAAAAATTTAATAACTATACATTAATTATAAACCAATTACTGTTTATTAATTAAAATTTAATTATTTAACCATTTATTACTTATGATTTACATATAAATAAAACTTAGTTATTTATTTAAATAAAATATTTTTTAATAATTTATATATATATGACTTAATAACAATTCATCAAATTAAAAAAATAAATATATTATATTATATGAAATTATATCATCTTAAATTATTTGTCAAATAAATAAACATAATATTTAATTATACGTAAAATATGAAACATAATTAATATATAAAAAAAAAATTATTTAAATAAATCAATTTAATTAATATAATAAGTTATTTAATTACTCTAACTCATTATTTAATTCATTCATTATTTAGTAAATAAATTACTTAGTAATAATCAAATAATTTTTGCTTAAATTTATTTAATTTTCTCAGCAATTACTTTAAGCATATCAGTATTAATTTATTAAACTTAATAGATTATTAAATAAATATCATCCTATAACCAATTTTTTTTATTATAATTTTAAATAAATGTGAAGTTTAATATTTATGAAGATTATTTGTTTTCTTTGAAGAAGATTATTTATTTATTATATCAAATTAAAACCTCTTAAGTTATTTATTAAATGAATAAATGTAATATTTAATTAATACATTAAATATTAAACATAACTAATACAATATTTAATTAATAAGTAAATTTAATTAATTTAATATATTATTCAATAAATAAATTATTTAGTAATACCATAAACAATATTTAATTAAATTTAATTCATTTTTTTTATAATTACTTTAATTAAATTTGTACACATAAGTTTTAGAATTTTTTAACTAGTAAAATCTCAATACTTTTATATATGTAAATATATATATATATATATATATATATATGGATGAGTGAAGTGAACAAGTGATAAATGAATACGTAATGTGAAAGGTAGAGTGAGAAAATGAGGAGATAGGTGTGGTTTTTAAGGTGTGTGGTTTTTTGGGTGAATTATGAGGGTTTTTTTGGGGCTGGAATTTGAGTGTTTTCAGAAAAAATTTAGAGAATGTGCCTTTATTCTAAAATTTTTCTAGGGGTTGAAAAATGTTTCTAGAAAATGTAGGAGAATAAAGCCTTAATATTTTGAAAAAATTAGGGCATGTTCTTTAGCATTTTGGGAATTTGTTTTGAAAAATATTTTGGGAGAATGGGTTTTTGGGAGAAAATTTGGATAATGTGCCAATCGTTGTCTTTTCTTTTTTTGGAAAAATAGGGAAAATGAATTAAGAATGAGGTGGTCGTTTCTTTTTATTTTGGGATGAGACAAACTTTACTGTAGAGGTCAAATTAATTGAATTTTTGTTAGGTTTGTGGGATAAAAGTGATTTTTTTTATATAATGTATGTATTATATATTTATAGTTGTCTGATGTGTATGTAATGCATATATATATGTATAATGATAGATATATGGTTGTAATAAAATGAATGTAATTAATTTAATTGGTAATTTATTATGAAATTTATATTTTGTTTTTAAATTTAACATTAGCAAATGATGTATTACTTGGAAGAAAATACTTATTGGTAAATATTAATTATTTATGAAATCATAATTATATCTCAATTACAAAAAATTGGCTAATCCCATAATTATGTCATGATTGTTAATATTGGCTTATAAAAAAAAATTAATTACTGTACATTAATTAATAAACTAGTTACTAATTGTTAATTAAAATAAAATTATTTAACTATTTATTATTTTTGATTTATATACAAATAAAACTTAATTTTTTATTTAAATAAAATAATTTATTTAGTAATTTATATATGTAATACTTATAACAATTCATCAAGTTAAAAAATAAATAATTTTATTTTATATGAAATTAAATCATCTTAAATTATTTATTAAATAAATAAATATAATATTTAACTATACGTGAATGAAATATAAAACATAATTATTATATAAATAACAAGTATTTAAATAATCAAATTAATTAATTTAATTAATTTAATAAGTTATTCAATTACTTTAGCTCATTATTTAATTAATAAATTATTTAATAAATAAACAATCAAATAATTTTTACTTAAATTTAATTAATTTTATCAATAATTATTTTAATTATATTAATATTAATTTATTAAACTTAATATATTATTAAATAATAATTAAATTTGTTATTATAATATTAAATAAATCTAAAGTAAATATTTAATGAAGATTAATTTATCTATTATATCAAATTAAAACCTCTTAAATTATTTATTAAATGAATTAATGTAACATTTAAATAAAAAATTAAATATTAAATATAACTAAATATATTATTTAATTAATAAGTAATTTAATTAATTAATTAATATAATACGTTATCTAGTAAATAATTTATTTAGTAATAATATAAACAGTATTTAATTAAATTTAATTATTTTTTCAGACAATTAATTAATTAAATTTTTAAACACAAGTTTTAGAATTTTATAACTAGTAAAATTATATATATATATATATATAGAGAGAGAGAGAGAGAGAGAGAGACAGATAGATAGATAGATAGATAGATAGATGAGTGATGTAAAAAGTAGAGTGAGAAAGTGCCAGGGTAGGTGGGGAAGGTATGGTTTTTAGGGTGTATGGTATTTTGAGATTGTTTTGTGAGGGGTTTTTTTTATATAAATTTTTTGTATTTTGAGAGAAGGATTGGAGAATGTGTATGTATTTTGAGAATTGAAAAATATCCTAGGAAAATGGTAAAGAACACAGCCTTAGACTTTCTAACTGAGGAATTTGAGTTTGATTCAAAGACTCATCATTTTAATTATATTATTTACTTTCTCTATTCTAAGCATGCATCATCATACATCATAGAATAAGAAAAAATAACTAAGTAAAAACCTAGCATATATCTATAAATGGAATAATCATGCGGCTTTACCAAATGATGCACCTAGAGCTATTAATGCATAATTTGGTTATTGTAGGGAAAAAAAATATATCCTATCTATTGCAAATATGCATCCCATGCATACACGGGCTTCAATTCTTGAACTCCGCCATCTTCCTACAATGACTTCTTGTAATAGACACCAATATAAAACTAAAAATCTCACAAATTCTAATGCCTACTCTCATTACAAAGTAAAGAGAATATTTACATGATAAGAAAAAAAAGCAAAGAGGCATGAAAGCCTTATTTAAATTACAAACCCATTTAATTAAATTGTATTAAATAAACCATTTTGGAGGCTCAAATAATCTACCAATCATTCATAAATCATACATCCATCAAATAAATATATGAACTTAAATTTGTCAGTCCAAACAAATCATGTGCTTAGGGCAAAATGCATTTTATCTCCTTGTAAATAGCTTAATTGGCTGAAAACCCCCTGTATTTTTTAATTAGCATATAACTCTCTGTACTTCAAAAAAAGTTGCACACTCACCCCATGTCATTTAAACGTTTTTTAGATTTATCAAATGACTAAATTGTCCCCCTTTATATCTCATAGGCTTGGCTTTCATTTGTTTTTCAATTGACTGTTTTGAACACTTCTCTCAATGCGACAAAAACCCTAACCTTCAATCTTCCCCAAATTTGAGCCCTAATCTGACTTTACTTGTCCACATTTGATGATTTTATGATATTCCGTTCACAAGCAAAGTATTTGTCCATTTATTTTTGCATATTGAAACAAGTAGATGCTAAACCTAACTTGATCGTTAAGGCAATACTGTTCATCCCATTTCATACTGAATTTTTTATTTTGTTTTTAAAATGTGTTTTCATTGTTGTTTTTTATTATATTAGTGTAAATAATTATTTTTTTGCTTTTAAAACGGCTTTTTCGTTGTTGTTTCTAATTGGATGTTTAGGTTTGTTTACCTCAGATATCCGCACTTTTGATTTCTCATTTGAGTAACTGAAAAAGCAAAACAAAGTTTTAATCTCATGTCAAAACTCAAGAATTTACCATCTGTCCCAACCAATCAAGCTCCAATAATGTATTCAAGTCAAGCTTCTTCAAACAATCCATCTCAAACAGTAATTAACGTTGCTGCACTTACTAATACCGGGGTAGGCTCTCAGATTTATTTACATATGATACTAAATCTAAGTTACAAATCTAATAAACTAATTTTATTTTCTATTTTACAAATAGGAGACTGGACTTGTACAAAGAAACAAGGGGAGAATATACCAAGGACCCAGAAATGAAGAATTGTTGGGGAGGAAAAAAGCTAGAACTTCAACAACTGGTGGAGCACCTGTACAAATAGTAGAGAAAGGGAAAGAGAGAGCTATAAGAGCCCCAAGAGTAAGAAAGCCTCAGATTTTAGAGGTGTTGCAAAATTTAAGAGAAAGGTCAAAGAGAAAAGCTGGAGTTGGGTGCAGTGAATGATTTTTTTCTTGTGCAAGTTGGCGGTGCTTTTAATACTTTGTTGGTACTTGAATATGTCTGCTAGCTAGCTGGTGCTGTCTCTTTTGAATATACAAGTATTGATTTTGAGTAGTCTTGCTTTTGAATATACAAGTGGTTGGTTTAGATAATAGTTTTGCAAGTTTTGGTACCTTTAAACATTAAAGTTGTTGCCTTTTGAGGCACAAATTGTAAGGCCACTTTGTTGCCATATATTAATTTATCACTTTGCTATATTATTGTTCATTGTCTGGTTCTACCATGATGTTCTCTCAATACTGCTTTTTGTTTATTTGGCATTATGTGAAGTATTTTATCTACTGTATTCCAGTCACTCTCATTTTGTAGTCAAACTTCTAATTAAGAATTGATTAAAAAAGCAGTTTTCATCAACCCCTAAACAATGTCAATTTAGCATCTAAACAAAAGTGTTTCATGAATAAAATAACTAAAACTCATACTGGTTGCATCCTTGTTTTTGTCAATAACCTGAGCTACACCAGTAAAACCACCACAAAATACAAAGGGTTTTCAGCCCATTAGACTTTTCACAAGGGAGTAAAATGCATTCAAAATAGGTCAAATGGATGACATTTCTTTTTATTATCATAGGAGGGCAAATATGTCATTTTATGGCATTAACTAGCTTCAAAAGGCATAAAAACTTGCACTTTCAGCGCGTGAAGCACCAACATCATACATAGACCTTTTTTGGCAACTTTTTCAGAAATACATGGGGTTGTATGCCAATTAGAAAATACAGTGGACTTTCACCCAATTAGGCTCTTTACAAGGGGGTAAAATGCATTTTGCCCGTATCATATACATTGTTAGAATTGCATAAACTTGAAAAATACTTAATTAGTATTAAACTTAAAATTTAAGCATAACAAAAGCATCAAAACTTCAAGGAAAGATTGTGTAATAATTATACATGAAAATGAAGAAAATGTGAGAATTTCGGCATATTTATTTATATGCCAAAATTAAAAAGTGAATAAGAAAATTGAAATTAAAGTAAGAAATAATTAAGGACAATATAATGGATAGATTGCGCTATCCCATGTTGGAAAAGAGTGCAGGTGTGAAAATAAAATAAATAAAGTTTATAGAGACACCCCTATAGAAAAATTAGCTCATGAGATAGAGTTATGATTTGAGTTTCCCACTCTTTAGTGGAGATGTGACTCCTAATAATTAAAAAAGTGATTTACATATTTTATTATTTAATTGTGTCCTTAAAAGAAAAGATCATGATCCCTAAGAAAGAGTTATGTCTCATCAGTAAGTTGCATTACACAACTATAAATAGGAGTGCCTAGAACCCACCAAATATAGAAGAGAGAAAAAGAACATTAAAAGAACTTGTATGATCACTACATTTGCACTCACTGCGCACTTTGCACTTATATTAAAAAGAATTTCTAAGTCAATAGATTCTGGAGTCCAAACAATTGGAGTGCTTACTTTGTTTGGAAGGATCTTTGTAGCTTGGGAGACTGTTCATCATTGACTTTGAAGCACCGTGGGAGGGAAGAATAAAGTCTTAAGGACACTGTGGTACACAAGCCTCAATCTACTCTTGCATTCTTATTTTCAGCATTCCAATTAGGCTTTCTATACTCATTTTACTATTTTAACATATGTATAAGCATGCCTATGGGGTATTGAATTTTATGCTTTTTAATTTGTGCAATATAGTGTTTAATTAAGTTACTATAATTTAATACAAGCACTCACGGTTATTTTTTCCACCAATCTTAAGAATTTACTGTCTCCGCATGCTTGTGTTATAATTCTGATTTCATTTACAGAAGATCAATTCCTTTGAGACTATCATTTGAATTTATGGGTTTTAACATTAATATTGAACTTACATTCTGTACATAGAGACACAGATCTCTTGTTAGCTTATATATATATACATATATATATGTATATTATAGTTGCTTACCTTTGGAAAATGGATTCTGGTGGATCCCAAGAAACAAGTCTTAGTGTTCTTGTCTTGTTATAAATTAGCTACACACCTACTGTTGTGTTCATTTATTAAAAATAAATAAATAAATAAAAAGGAAAAGAAAAGAGGCCTTGCTGGTTTTGACAAAACAGAATACAAAATACATTTTGAAATAAGTGATGATTGTATTCTATTGCTTGAATTTGAATTTGCACGTCTATAGCTGATAAAAAATCATTGTGAATGCATTCATCATGCTTTCATTTAGAAGTGGCAAACAAAACCTGCCTTGTCAGTACCTTGCGCTTGATTTAAAGGAAATTGATTCTGCCTTGTCGAAGACTTCTTTAGCACAGTTACAGTGCCTGCCAGTTGAAGGAAATCATAAACCTACCTTGTTTGAGTAATTAATTTGTTATTTGTTAATTGTTATTATTATTTTGTGGTGTAAGAGAAATTCTATGTTTGTTACTAGTGACTTGCTATTTGTTATTACCTTGCATAACAGACATAACTTTTGAAACAAATTGAATCTCCTTTCAAAAATTCATAATCTGATTAATCTGTTATTGTATCGAAATTTGTTCGGAAGATAAATCCTATTCTCAGTATCCTTTAGGAAAAAAAAAAAAAAAAAAGATTAATCTTGCTTAGTCTAGAAAACAAATTTTGTACCTATTGAAAGTTCTTGCTCTAATATGTTTTAATAATTTCTAGCCAACAAATATATATATATATATATTATTTACAACTTGAGTAAGAGATTCCGTCTTTTTAAGAAAGTCATATTCTGTTCTTGTGTCACTTAAAGAAAATAGATTAATTTCTTTGTACCCACTTAAAGAGAAAAGGTCCTTATTTATAAATCCAAATTAAGTAAAGTTTTGGATTGTGTTGTAATTGTTTGTTAAGGTTCTAGGCATTTAAATTATGTATATTTGCAATTCTTGTGATGACTTCAAACAATGACTATATTATGAGTGGTTCGAATGAGGGTGTGTCTCATAATCTGATTACATCCGGTGTGGCTCCAAATATAACACTCGTTGTGGCGTCTATGGTGACTCCACTTGTGGAACCTATTTTTTATTGAGTTCAATGCTAGATGCATTGGTAGTGCTTTGGGAATGGCTCCTAATCCATTTGGACATGGAGAAAAATTAGAAAAATTCAATAAGAAGGATTTTAAGAAGAGGCAGCAAAAGATAGTTTTCTATCTCACAACACTAAACGTGGATAGGTGCTTGTGTGATGATCCATCAACACCTGGTGAGAACCCAAATGTGCAAACTGTGGATGTTATCAATGCTTGGAGGCATCAAAGTGAGTCAAAGAAGAAGAAGAATGTTGTCCAAGTACAAATGACTGAAGTTGATCAAGTCTCTAATGAGATGCTAAATTTGTTAGCTGTGGTTAACTTGATAGAAAATCCTACGGAGTGGTGGGAGAACACTATGGACATTTGACATATTTGCTCCAATCGAAAGATGTTTACAACTTATCAAAGTGTAGATGACAAAATCCTCTACATGGAAAATAATCGATCTCAAAAGTACACGGAGTTGGTAAAGTCATATTGAAGATGATCTCCGAGAAGAGCTAACTTTGAACAATGTGCTTCATGTGCTGGACATTAGAAGGAATCTAGTGTCAAGCCCCATGTTGAGCAAAAATGACTTTAAGTTTGTTTTTGAATATGATGTTGGCTCCTTATGGGATGGTCTTTTCAAATTGAATGTAATGACCATCATGCCAAAGGTTGTACCAAATGTTGAAATAAGTTCTGTTTATTTCCTTGAGTCCTTTAATTTATGGCATCATAGATTAGAACATGTGAATTTTGGTACAATAACTAAACTAACTAAAAATGGGTTGCTACCAAAATTAAATTCTAGTGTAAAATCAAAATTTTGGTATAAAATCAAAATGTGAGGTTTGCGTAGAGGCAAAAATGGCAAAGATGTCTTTTAAATCAATTGAGAACAGCACTGGACCACTAAGTTTGATACATACTGATATTTGTGACTTAAAAATGGTCCAATTAAAGGCAGTAAAAAGTATTGTATAACTTTTATCAATGATTGCATGAGGTTTTGCTATGTTTATTTGCTTACAAGAAAAGATGGAGCTTTAGAAGCATTTAAACAATATTAAAAAAAAAAGAAAAGGAAAGTTGCAAATAACACCCAATGAAGTTTGGAAATGTCATCCACCTTCCTACCAATACCTTTGAGTGTGGGGGTGTCTAGCAAAGGTGGCAATTCCACCTCCAAAGATGGTCAAAATAGGACCTAAAATGGTTGATGGAATTTTTATTGGATGCACTCAACATAGTGCAGCGTATAGATTTCTTATTTGTAAGTTTGATGTGAATGACAATAATGTCAACACAATAATTGAGTCAAGAAATGCGAGTGTCTTTGAAGAAACATTTCCTTCGAAAAAAGAAGAAGAACGAGACGAGAAATCCAAAGTCCCAAAAAAAAGGGGGAAAGAACCTAGATGTAGAAAGAAACCTAGGATGTCTAAGTCATTCGGACCAGACTTCTTAACTTATATGTTAGAAAGTGAGCCATACACGTTGTCTGAGAAAATGAGTACACCAGAAGCTCCTTTATGGAAAGAAGCCATAAATAGTGAAATTGAGTCCATCATAAAAAACCATACTTGGGAATTAGTGGATCTTCCTCCAGGAAATAAACCTCTAGGGTGCAAATGGATGTTCAAGAAGAAGATGAAAGCTAATGGATCAATTGATAAAAATAAGGCGAGATGGGTGGTCAAGGGATATAGACAAAGGGAAGGTTTTGATTACTTTGACACGTATTCGCCTATAACTAGAATAACATCCGTAAGGTTATTAATAGCTTTTTCAGCCATTAATAATCTTGAAAATCATCAAATGGATGTGAAAACATCATTTTTAAATGGGCACCTCGAGGAGAAAATTTATATGGAAAAACCCAAAGAGAATGGGGACCTCGAGGAAGAAATTTATATGGCACAACATGAAGAGTTGGTGGTTCCTGGCTAAGAGAAAAAGGTGTATAAGCCAGTCAAGTCATTATATAGTTTAAACAAGCACCTAAATAATGGCTTTAGGACAAATGAGTATGTCTAAGTACTATATATGTCTATACAAAGACGTTATGTTAATTTTGGAAGCAACAATGATGTAATCATAGAGACAAAGAAGTTGCTAAACAGCTACTTCCACATGGACACAAGAGTAGCCATGTGAAACTCCTATGGATATAAATCCTTGACTTACCAAGACAAGGGTAAAGCAAAGACTCAATTAGAATATGCACGCATAATTGGGAGGCTCATGTATATATATTATGAATTACAGAAGGCTAAATCTAGCATGTGTTGTTGGTAAGTTGAGTAAATTTACTAGTAATCCTGAAAAAAAGTGATGGTTGTTTGACTTTTAAGGTAATTGAACATACCTTAAATCGTAGTTGTGTTACACAAGATATCTAGCTAGCTGTAGTTGAGGAATGCAGCTATTAGATATCAAACTTTAGTGAAACTAATTCCATAAGTGGACGTGTGTTTATAAGGTAAGTAGGGCAGTAGAATGGCTGCGCGAATCCTTAGATAACATTCAAAGTAATATAAATTTGTGCTGGTAATTTGCAATCTGCAATTGAAAGGCACAATCAGTATATATAATGGTAAGTCTTGATATATATATATATACACACACACCATTAGACAATTGCTCTCTAGTAGGGTTATTTCAATAGACTATGTGAAGTCCGAAGATAACATTGTGGATCCACTAACTAAAGGTTTAACTAGAGAGCAAGTTGATAAATTATTGAGGGGAATGAGACTTAAGCCAATGGAATAACTGAGTTTCCATAACGGGAAAACTACCTATATGACTGGAGATCCCAAGAAATAGGTTCAAAGGGAAAATCAACTTATGAAATTGTGACTCGACATACAAGCACTATGGGGGGCAAAAGCTCTCTTTCTCATTCCTATAATGAGTAGATAGCGCAACCTACAAAAGTTTAGGTTAAGCTTTGGTTTTAATGGATTTTATATCTCGATACATCAAGTGGGGTGCAGCAGAAACCCCTTAATAAGAAGCTACCTATATGGGTATGGACTGGGCTGGTCTTATGAGAATTTTATGGCTGAATTCTTAGAGAGTACTCATGAAATACCAAGAACTGTTAAGGGCCGAAATGAACATAACATTAGAATGACATATTGACTATTAAGTGATACTGTGTGCAGTTCTATTATCTTGGTATACATAAAAGCTGAACAGTTCAAGACATCACGTTTACTAGTTGGCAAGTATATCCGATAGTTCTCACTAAGGAAGGTTCAAAGCCAAAAGCTACCTCTCCTGATGCAATATCATTTAAGCAAAATCTCTTTCGCGTGTGTTTGCATTTATATACATGTCAGTGAGACAATGTTCTAATTCATGTGGGGGATTGTGAGAATTTCGACATATTTATTTATATGCCAAAATTAAAAAGTGAATAAGAAAATTGAAATTAAAGTGAGAAATAATTAGGGACAATATAATGGATAGATTGAGCTATCCCATGTTGGAAAAGAGTGCAGGTGTGAAAATGAAAGAAATAAAATTTATAAACACACCCCTATAGAAAAATTAGCTCATGAGATAGAGTTATGATTTGAGCTTCCCACTCTTTAGTGGAGATGTGACTCTTAATAATTAAAAGAGTGATTTACATGATTTTATTATTTAATTGTGTCATTAAAAGAAAGGATCATGATCCCTAAGAAAGAGTTATGTCTCATCAGTAAGTTGCATTACACAACTATAAATAGGAGTGCCTAGAACCCACCAAATATAGAAGAGAGAAAAATAACATTAAAAGCACTTATATGATCACTACATTTGCACTCACTGCGCACTTTGCACTTATATTAAAAAGAGTTTCAAAGTCAAATAGATTCTGGAGTCCAAACAATTGGAGTGCTTACTTTGTTTGGAAGGATTGTTGTATCTTGGGAGACTGTTCATCATTGACTTTGAAGTACTGTGGGAGGGACGAATAAAGTCTTAAGGACACTATGGTACACAGGCCTCGATCTACTCTTGCATTCTCATTTTCAACATTCCAATTAGGTTTTCTATACTCATTTTACTATTTTAACATATGTATAAGCATGCCTATGGGGTATTGAATTTTATGCTTTTTAATTTGTGCAATATAGTGTTTAATTAAGTTACTATAATTTAATACAAGCACTCACAGTTATTTTTTCCAACAGAAAACAACACAAAAATGCATCACTAGGGAGCACAAGGCATTGGCTACATAGTGGCAGCCACCTATTGCTTGCATGTGCAGTCCGTCGATCACCCACAGTGGCAACACATGGATTGCACAGGCAGTCCAATGCCACAATCGCTGCCAATACGTTGGTTATGCAATGACAGCATTATTTTTGCATCCGTACCATCTGCTTTTCATTTTTAACTAATTTTTTATTTTCAAACATAATTTTAAATATTTTAAGATCTTAAAAAACTTTTCAATCATGCTCAAATTTCAAAAATAAATTAAATCAACATTAAGCAATATGCAATTTTCAAGTATATAAAATCCAATTGAATCACCAATACTGAATCAACTTTTAGCATTTAGAAAAAAATCAAATTCATATTAATTCAAGCCATAAACAAAGGCTTCATGATCTTCAATCCATCAATTGAGTCAAGATCAAGAAACACAACATCAATTCATCATATGAATCAAAATTCCACCAAAAATCCAAATATCAAGACAAAAGGTGGCTCAAATACCACTTAAAAGTGAATGATGATGATGATTACTATTGAATTTAAAGCAAGCATAATATAACGGAATTTAAAACTTTTTCAACAATTGAACAAACAATACCAACAATTCATATTTACCTAATAATTGTTAATGATCCTCTTATGCCTTTAATAATTGGATTAGAGAATAAGAGATTTTACTTGGTCTTTCTTGGTGAAATGATCAAGAATATTTAGAATCTTCAAAGATCTCTTCAAGCTCTTGTCTCAACCAATCAAATCTCCTTCTTCATCTCCAAGCTCCTTCGTGAATCTTCAAAGGAGTCTTCTTGACTCTTCTAGATCCATACCAAACATCTAATTGTAATGCTTCTAAAAAAAATCTACACACCTCTATGAACAAACACTTGAGCATTTAAAATTAAGCTAGAACAATTCTAGAGTCCGGTTGAATTTAGAGATAGAGAGAGTTTGATGGAAGGCAAATTTTACGAGGGAAAAAGCAAAATGAGAGTGCACAAAATGCATGAGGGTAGATAGGGAGGGGTTATTTATAGCCAAATCGCCTTACCTCTTGGTTAGATATTTTGGGAAGAATCTAGAGCTACTATAAATACAAGGTGTATCTATAATCACACCTCCAATGCTCTTGATTCTTCTTCCCTCCCATTGGTCCACCTCATTGCCCCTAGAATATTAACTTCGCTTTAATTAAAATCTCTATTTAAATTTGCCAACTAATATTTTTTTTTTTAATTTAAATGGACTTTTCCATTTAAACTTTTCATCCAAAATTGAATTTTTCATATGGCCCAATTAAATTAAATTTTTAGTTAATTTAATTTGACCTAATTTAACTCTTTAAAAATTAATTTAACTCCTTAAATTTAATCAAGCCAGGTTGACTAATTAATTTAATCAAGCATTTCGTTCTTCTAACTCACTTAGATGAATTCATCTGACACTTTAGATAACTCTCCAAATTCTCTTGTGTGTGATTCAAGACTTTGTATGTGACTCATTAGGTTCACGAATTAATTAGATGTGGGCTTGAAATGCCTTGGGATTTAATTAGCAAATTAGATTATCTTGATTAATTAAAACTCCTTTTAATTAATTCTTCTTGAATTAAATCTTCATTAATTCAAGAGCACCCAATCTCAATAGTTAATATCTAGCTATAAGCATAAACCAATTGAATGAATCATTTATGTGAACCTTTCTGCTCACAAATCCCATACAAATACGTCCTTTCATTTTCTATCTCCCAATTGAGGCATAGAGCTAAGATATTAGTCGGTTCTCTAATAGCCTCAACTATTCTTAGTGAATGGTTCCAATAACCTTAATTTTGAAAATGCTTCTCAACTTGTCATACTACCATACATAAGGATTTGCGAAGCTAATCATAATAGAAAATATAGAAGATCAATTTGTTTTTCAAGACAAGCAAACGAATCCCATATTAAAAGTCACAAACCTCCTTGCTTAAATAGCTTATATCCAACGTAAATCCCATGCTACCCGCTATGTGGTTGAGACAAGCGTTAAAGCATAAGGACCTAAGTAAAAGATAACTATGTAGCCTCAAGTCTAAGAACTTATTATATACACTATCATAAGTTAGAGAAATTTCCATTATTGATAAGCCATTTCTGCTATCTTATGGATTTCTCTGCGTCAACTCAATGAATTTTTTCCCCAACAACCATCGACTAGCTTACATCCATATCTCGCACACAAATGGTCATGAAATAGGGTAATTTTCAACTTCTTGGAGTATGCATATGCATTGTTAACACAAGTTTATTTGAATCTTAAATGCCCTTGTCACGAGAATTCTATGATTTAGATTATTTTAAGATCATGACCATAGAGACTTGTTCATGATCACCATCATATATATAACTAAGTCTGGTAGTCTTATATGATCTTAAGAGTTTTAACCAAATGAATTATTAAAAGTAACTGTATTTATGTGCATGAGATGAAGTTAGTTATCTATTGAATATGGGGATAGGAATAGGTCAGGCTACTCATCAGGGGTTATGGCCTAGTTTGGCCTAGTCTATTTAATAAAAAGGCCAGATCAAGGCTTAAAAAGTAGCATTTTTAACTAAATAGGCTAGACTTAGGCTCTTCTAAAAGTTCACAAAGCCTAACAGGCCAGCCTGTTTATCCTCTTCACATAAAAGTACAACAATAGTGATATAATATTAAATGACTAATAGTATTTGATTTTTTTAATTAGTCCTTTATGGAATCCGTTATATTGTTTAGTATTACTTTTTGTTAAAATGATAATATTTTATACTTAGATTTGAACTTTCATAATTATGCATTTGTTATTTATCATTTTCATTATTTCTTGCCAAGGTCTATTACAAATTTAAACATATTAAAATTTTAGATTTACATGATGTTTAGACTTATTTGAAGTCTTAGTAAAAAATAGGTTTTAGCCTAGGCTAAAACTTTAGAATTTATTAAAAAAGCCAAGCCCAACCTTAAATAAAAAAAATAAAAAAAAAAGGTCTATCATAGATAATAGGCAAGGTTCAAGCTCATCATTTGCATAATAGGTTTTGCCTATTTAAGTCAAAGCCTAGCCTATTTTCATACCTAGTTGAATATTGATCAAATAAGATTTTTTTTTACAAGAATAGTTTGATAAGTTAATCTAATTGATTGTAGGGCTCTATTCCAATATCAAATTGAATCCAAACCTACCCATTTATCTTGATCCACATCAATATAAAAAACTTTTACTTTTTCGGTCTAATTCAAAATTTTGTGTCAAGCTAGGTAAATTAATTTTCTTTTTTTTTCTTCATTTTTTTTAACTACTGGAGCACCTTCCATATAAAAGCATATGATTTGTTTTATGTCTCTCTCCATTGAACTTTTTTTTATTAATTGTGAACTATTATATTAAACAAAAACAATTTTTGGAGTAAAAAAATAATTGGAACTCATTAAATTTTTACATCGAGTCAAAAAATATTTATAAGATTGAGATGATGAAAATTGGTATAAGAAATCAAGATTGGCTTTGTTTGGGAACGTTTCTAACATTCCCAAATATATACCCCTCCATTCCCTTTAATTTTACTGCTTCCATTACCTAAAAACCCCTTACTTTACCACGCTATTAACACAAACATCCCCGTCATTTCCCATTCTCCAACCTTCTGACCCACCTTGCGATTATTCTATCTCATCTCTGCACCCTGTCTCTCGTTCTCCCGTAGACACGATGTCGCTCCTTCCTTCAGCGACTCTCCCCATTCCCTTCCCCCTCAACGCTTTCCCTCTTATTCTTGTTCAGTTATGTATGGAAACATGTTTGATTTTTTTAGATATACCCAAATAAAGGAATTTAAAATTCGATCCCCTCATAAATTTGGGGAAATCATGGAGCGAACTCGAACGCAAATGAGTCTATTTGTTTTTATGGTGTGGATTTTGTTTGAAATCAAATTTGGCAGTAGGTCTTTCAACGGTTTATGTATCCTTGCAACTTAAAGGTTGGCTAAGGAGTTTGAGTAATAGTTCATGACGTCGATTTTTTCGGTTGATAAAAATATGGGGTGTTTTGATTTATATTTTGAAAGCATTATAAGCCTGGTGCTAAGTGTACTATATGATTTCTTGCTTATTCACTCAATTTTGGGGTAAGTTCTCCATTTTCCTACATGCGTATTTGGCCGAGAATAAGTGGAAAGTGTGTTAAGGGTTTTTGGATTGTGTGCTTTTCATTTTTTGATTAATGGTCTTACTTTCATATTAGTAAAACTTATGAGATATGAGCATATATTGCTGAGTTCAACTTCCCTGTTTTCGATTCTTTTACCCAATCTAATGCTCGTAAGTTTTTCAATGATGGGTTTTTTGGACATAATAAGTGTTCAAATGTCTAAGAAAATGTGGGTTTTGCTTCTTTATTAAATTTCCTGTTCCTAGTAATCTTTCTATTATTTGGGTTGTTGAGGAAATTTGGGTTTCTTTTGATTCAAGTTTTGATATATATTGTTCTATTTAGCTTGTATCGGCAGTTAAATTAATGTTATCTCTAGCCCTCCTATTTTTCCCTTGTTATCGCCTAAACTGTGAAGTAATTGCTTGAGCATGTTACCATCTTACTTTCGTTCTATGTTAGGATTTAAATGTACATCTCCGCTATTTTCATTGATTCTGGAAGGGTTCTTAGGTTGCTAAAGTAGCGAATATATTTGTTTTTACTTGTTAGCATTAAGGTTATTGTGATGAATATACTATTTAATAATCTTATTATCTGAGCATGTAATGTTGATATGAACTCAAATCTGGCCAAAGTGTATTCCTCACTTGTGTTTGAGTCCATTGTTTCTAAGACTACATTATATCTAGGCCACAATGTACTCAATAGGACTGTCTTTTTGCTGAACTAGATTCACTGTGTTGCTGCTCCTACTTGATTAAGGCTAACCTTGTGTTTGCTTTCTTGAATTCCCTGACTTGCACAGTTTTATTTTTCTGCCCTCTATCATGGAATCTTGACTACTTTTTTACTATGGTTTCTGCATTTCTGGTGTATGTGTGGGTGTAGTCATATCAGTTTGCTATTCCAGCTACTCCGTTATTGAGCTTCAAAGTGTTATAATACTCCTCCATCCACCCATATATTCACCTCTTGCTCGCATAATTCTACAAGCTCCTACACTAGCATACTATGAGCACATGAAATCTAATTCCAAAATGTGTTGTCTTGAGCAAATTATCACTAGTCACCCTATGTGAAAACTAATCCACCAAAACGACAAGTACTTCCAATCACACTTTGTACACTCCCTATGCTACTATGCTTGTATTGCAATGAAATTTAAACATTTCTTCATTAATTAAGCTCATCCAAACAGCAGCTTCTGTTAGTGAGTCTGGGGATAATTTCTCCATCTCTATCTCCACATCCAATTCCCTGTGCAGCCCTCCAGTATGTTCACCAACCCCAACCTGTTGTAGCTCCTCAGTAAGTTGTTGTCCTTGCACTTCCTGTTCTCATTGCTTGCATTTTTTCCCAACATACATGATTCTTTTATGTGTTTAACCTTTGGGTTTGCTTTGAATACTATGCTCTACATTCTATGGTTATGTGATGAGGTTGTTGAGTATGTAATATGATTTAATGTGTTTCTTGTTATGTTTATGTCCATAATGAGGCCATTTAAACCTTTAGATATTCTAGGATCACGTTTAGGGTTTCTCCATGCCAAAAATGGAGAAGTAAGTCATTCCCCCATGGTGACTACTTAGGAATATATTATTGAAGGACTCGTTCTGAAACTTCATGAAGTATTGGCCCTTTTCTGTGTAGCCTACCTCTGTAATTGCAATTTGCAGCTGATGATCCTACAAATCTTTGTCTTTTGTGTGTTGCCCGTGTGCAACATGATGCTTGGGTGGCTTTGAGGGTCTGCCAGCACTTTTTGCCATGTCCTGTTGAATCATATCCTATCAAACTTCTTTCCACTTGGTTCTGTTCCCTTTTTTTATTTTGTCTGTGTCGCAAAAATGTGGTCACTCCATCCCTAAGTTGTCCTCCAATTTTGAACCTTTTATTTTTTTTTGGGCAGTAGCAGTGCTTTAGTTGGCATTGAACAAGTTTCTAAATTGTTTGGGACCTCGGGTGTGTAGTCTGTTCCCACCTTGAATGTATCTCCATTCCATTTATTCAGCATTAAGAGGTTCTTCGGCCTATGCGTGCGTTTCCTGGTTAATATTAGTCATTATTCAAGAGGTGTCTCTTGTGGGTATTATGGCAAACTCTCCATTTCATTAGCCACTCTATTTTTCCTCTATTCTTATCTTTGTTCATTTTCATTGTTGGCGTATTTCAGCACCAACAGGTCAAATTAATTGGCCATTTTGGTTGCATTAGATGTGAGTGACCACAAAAAAAAAAAAAAAAAAGAGATGGGCCATCTAAGTGGATCACATCATTTCATGTTGATGTGGTCCCAAATTTCTCCATCTCACATTTTACATTTTTCCCCAACAAAATGTATCTTTCTCAGCTTGCCTTCTCTTCATCTATTGTTGGAGCTTCGCTTGTTTGCATTTTGTAACAAAGGAGATCCCCATCACTACTAGGCTCACATTGCTTGTGAAAAAAATGGTGGATGGTTTCATGTTTTTGTACATTGACATTTTCATTTGATTTTACTTATTCAATAGAATAATATTAACAATTGTGGAAGGAATTATTTACAATGGCAGCTTGAATTTGTTAAGATGCATGTTAGACAAGTCCATTGTTAGTGTACTAATTCATAAAGCAGTATGTACTTAACTAAAAAAGCCAATTGGGTTTCATTTGTACAATAAATTCAATAGCCAATGAATAAAATGGTTGATTCATTTATGCCTTCAATATCACATTCATAATTTAATGGAACATATTACGTAACACACATGTGTTAGTATTTTTTTGTTTATCGTGTGCAAATAAAAAGATCAACATACATAGGGTATGCAACCTAAAATAATTTTCAACTAATAGCATAACAAATATTCATTTTTTTAATGCCAGACGAATATAACAAAAAAAGATATATATAAGAAAAAAACTTTAATTATAAATAGCAAATATATGCAAGTTGTTTTTTTTTTTTTTTTTTTTGTTTCTAGGAAAATATTATTTACATATTTATTGTTCAAAAAATATAACTTATATATCACACAATTGTTGGAATAATGTAATACACTATGCATGCATGCTATACGTATTTATATCGATCGATAAGTATAAATATATTACCATCTTATAATGAACATAAAGAAACAAAAATATTATAAAAATGTATTTCACTAAGTAGAATAAGTGTAAATAATAATTAATAAAGTATATATTAAAAAAAAAGTTATATTATATATAAGCATGTGAAATATATTATATATACTGAAGTATAATAAGTAATATATATTTTTTATCTATAAATAATATCTTCCTATATTATTTACAAAACATATATGTTTGGGACAAATAACCTGATTAAATATGTCAAAATACAAATACAATAAATGAAAGGATATGATGGAAATATAATAAAGTATTCATATAGATAACTTATTGTATTTGTTGTGATAGGTAGATATACAACGTATAATATAATAAGAAGTATCTTATATAAAAAAATATGTATAGTACGTCCCTCATATTTAATACATATATTATTTATATTTAATAACTATATACTTATAAATTATGTGTATGTCTACAAATATATTAATTAAGAAGTTAAGAGTGTTTAAGCCAATATTTAATTTGGGCGGCACCTTAAATCAATTCACTAAGTACAATATTTGTTTATTAAATCCCTATTTCATGTTATTTCTTATTTTAATCTAGTTAATGAAATATTAAACAGATTACTTAATTAGGGACAACTGCGTGCATAAAATAGGTGGTAGTACTTCTTTGATAGTCAACACTAGATGAAATGGTTATTATTTTGCGAAATATAGTTTGACTAGCTTAAAACTAGTCAACACCGATCATTAATACTTATAAGTATAATACTGTGCATATAACAAAAACTATTGGGGAAATATACAATATTTTACCCTAAGCATAAATTATTAATTCAAAAATTACGATATATAATATAATAACAAGTATGTAGCAAAACAAAAGTGTATATTAATTTTATATATGTACTACATATGTTATTTATTGTTTTAAGGAGTATAAATTTATATGCTATTTGTATATGTGCATATATATATATATATATATATATTAATGCATAAGTTTGAGTTTTTGAGTCAATATTTAAGTTGTGGGTCACCCGATGAAAATGAAGTAAAATATTTATTTATTACTTCCATATGTCATTAAATTTGGCTGATTTTAACCTTGTTTTTTGGTAAATTGTTGGTGAGACTTAGACCTGGCAAAATTCTACCCATACCCGTGGGTAGCCACGGGTATCCAAAAAATTACAGGTAATGGGTCTTATTTTTTCAACCCAAAAAATTACGGGTAATTAACCCAATTTACCCGCCGCTTTTTGGCCCGGCCCGCGGGTACCCGCGGGGTACCCGTATTTATAATTTTTTTTTTATTTTATATAATATATATTTACATATAAATATTTTATATTTATAACAAATTAAATTAAAAATTATATCATAAAATAAAATTCTAAATAACAAAAATCCCTTCCCAAAAACATGGATGCAACATCTTCTTCTACAAGGACAACAATGTTCGACTGATATTTAAACTTTCAATTCAAAAAACTTTTGGCATGTAATGGATTTAAATTTGAACTTTTGAATGTCATGTACTTTAAATTTGGTAGACTTTGAATATTTAAGATGTAAGTTTTAAACTACAATATTATTAATGTGCTTAAAGGTATTTGTTCAATTTAATGTTTGAAATTTTTAGTTTTTTTTCGTTGTTTGAGTTTTATTTAGTTAAAATTTGAGCAACATCATGTAAGTCACAAGTTGGATATTAATTTACCTCTAAATATAAATAAAATAAAATAAAATAAAATAAAAAATAAAAAATTGGGTACCCATGGGTTACCCGTTACCCGTGATGATGGGTAACGGGCCCCCTACTTCGTACCCAATAAAAAACGGGTAAATTTACCCAACCCGTTGTTACCCATGATTGGGTTACCCACGGGTACCTAATTGCCAGGTCTACAGTACCAAAATTGTATTCAACTTAACCATGTTCATTACTCTATAATGATATTCTTAGCATGCCATTTGGAAATTTGTTTTGTCCTACATTTTATGTAAATCAGTGCATTTACATAATTAACATTTACAGAATCCCTATATGATGAATCCTTTTACTGTAGCATACTCAATTCAGACACTAATGCTTACAAGAAATCCAACTTATAGCTTTTACTCACTGAAACTGCCTAAGTTGCGGTTGAGTATGCCAACATATAATGTATGCGGTTGTCAAAAATATTTCTTTGAGTTTGTGAAAAATACTTCTTTGGAACTCAATTTGTGGTAAAACTTATATAACTTATTTTGAAGTTAATCCCTCAGTTTTAGAACGTACATATATTGCTCACAAGTTGTTGTGTAGCTACCTTGATTTAAAATTAAAAAGTGCCTCTTAGGTAATATATTTGATTATCATATATATTAATATATATGAAATAGTATAAATATATATATATGTGTGTGTGTGTGTGTGTAAACAGATATATTCATATAAATATATGTATATATAGTAAAATATATATGTAATTGTAACAAATTGAATATTGTTTAAAGTTATGTACAACAAAAAAAATGTACACACACACATATATATATATCTTAAAATATACTTTATTTATATAAAAATAAAAATGTGTATACATGTACAACCTATATATTATTTATATGTAAGAAAATATATGGATAATATAATATATTATACAATCATAAACTAAAAAGAAAAAGATGCAAAACCTCCTCGTTTGTTAATAATTATAATACAAACTAGTGCCGAATAATCATATACTACAAAATAAGTAATGTAAATTACTGTAAAATAATTAACGAAAAAATATATAGATAATGAAAATAAACTACACAAAAAAAAATTTAAAAGTTATGCAAACTATACGGATTTAACAAAAATACTTATACTATAATTCTTGTTAAAAAAATCCGATACTAATAATAATTACTACACAATAATATGCGAATATATATATATATGTGATACACAGTTTATATTATTTATCTCTTAACCTAAAATGATATTGTGGGTGTAAATATAATATGAAAAGTGTCAATTATTTATATAATAAAATAAGTTATATAATAAATAAAATATATTTATAAAAAAGCAGACAATTATAAATAAATAAATACAAATAAAAAATATTAAAATGGCCCAAAATGGCCCAAATCAGCGAGGCCCAACACTCAATCAACGGCCCAGGGCTCAAGTGGCTCGTCGACCCTGTTCGATTGATCGACAAGGCGCTCCATGGCCCTCGGAGCTGCTCAATCTTTGTCGACCCTTCAAGGTCGATTCGCAAGTCGAACCCCGTACAGTACTCTGCCACCGCATTAAATGTGTTGACTGGCAACACGCCTCCGCATTAATGGCGCATGCCCCCCCTCACCATCTGACACCGCAGACACCGCAACAGTGTGCCATCTTGTCCTGCAACATAAAAGGACATCCAGCTGGCAATATTCAAACGGGGGAATTGACCAATTACCCCCGGCAGGAGGCTGGAGGTGCCTTGGGTAAGCCAAAGGCTTCCCTGACATTTCCTACAAGGGAGAGGGATATAAAAACCCCTCAACCTTGCCTCTCATAGGTATGCACTCATACACTCAAAAGCCCCTACCTTCCGCTGCTCGATTTGAGAGGTCGAATATATATACTGACTTGACCGTTGGAGGGCCTAAGCCGAGGGCCTCTCGGCTAGCCTAACGTTTGCTGTGATTGCAGGATTCCAATCCCCCAACTGATGCAGCTCATCAGCGAGCAAATCTCAGCACATATTTCTGCCCAGCTTTCGGCCGCACTGAATAGACATGTTGTGCAACCGGGGCCGGCGGCCAGTGCCACACCTCAACCCACAGGCTCGGAAAGAGCGCAGCCAGAAGAGTACGCATAGGTACCGGAGTCCCCTAGACGTCCGTCCCAGGGAGAAGCGAGCCTGGGCCGTTTTTCGAGGGAGGCAGCCCGCCCACCCCTAGGGAGAAGGTGGCAGACTCCGTGGACCACGACGTTCGGCCCCTTCGAGCCCCGCAGCGTGATAGGGCCGGGCGTTCCAGAGGCAGGCAGAACCAGGACCAGCAGGAGTGGGAGGAAGTCTCTCACCAGGTGCAACAACTGAATAAGCGTCTAGGGGAACTCTCGAAGAGGAATGTCGACAGGACCATGCAACCGGAGATGCCTTCCAGATTCCGAAAGGAACAGGACTCCCCTTTTGTCCAGGAAGTCATCGATGAGCGCATTGCCATTGATGCGAAAATCCCCACCGGGCTCCCGAGGTATGACGGTTCCTCGGACCCGAATGAGCACCTGCTGCAATTTGAGCATATGATGCAGCTGCATGGGCATAACGAGTACATACACGCAAAGATGCTCGTGACCACTTTACAGGGCGTGGCCCTAGACTGGTTTGTGAAGTTGGAACCGGCATCCATTTTCTCATACGACCAGTTATGTGACAAATTCTTGCACCAGTTCGCCAACAGGAGGAGGGTGAAGTTACCGCACACCCACCTGCACACTGTAAAACAGACTGAGGGCAAGTCTCTGCGGGACTTCTTCACCAGATTCAACACTGAGGTGTTGAAGATAGATAGCCCAAGGATTGAATTTTTTATTGATGTGCTATTTCTGGGCTTAAGGCACAAGGAGTGCACCAATGCACTGGTGCGTGCGCAGCCAAGAACAATGGAGGAGCTCCTCGACCTCGCAAAGAGGTACATGACCCAGGAGGAGATGAACAAAATGAAATATGGCAGCAAAGAGGCCGACAAGAAAAAGGGCAAGGAGAAAGAGGATAGGCAGAACAGGGAGGGGCGCCGCTCCCCTATCAGACGTTTCCATGACAACACCCCACTCTCCATGCCGAGGAAGGAAGTACTCTTCGCCATACAGCATGATAACATGCTTAAAAAGCCTCGAAAAATTACAGAAACTGAGGCTATGAAGAAGTTTGGAAAGTATTGCCATTTTCACAAGCAAAAAGGGCACGACACCGAGGACTGCTTCAATTTGAAAGATGAGATCGAGAGGCTGATCAGGTAGGGACATTTGAAAAAGTTTGTCGAGGAGATAGCTCGACGAGAGGAGGGGGCGACCAACCGGACTCCCCATAGAGAAATGTCGGTCAGCCCGCGACGGGTGGACAAAGGAAAGAAACCAGCCCATGAAACCCACCCGTCCGTCAGAGATGTCATCGACACGATTGTCGGGGGGCCTGCAGGAGGGGACTCCCGAAACGCAAGGAAGCAAACCCAGAGGCAACTTAACTCGACCAAACCTTCTAGGGTCGAAATAGTGTTCCAGTTGACAACCAGTACCGAGCCAATCTCTTTTACTGATGCGGATTTAGACCACCTCAAGGGTCAGGCCGCGAACCGAAAGCTCGACTGCCCAATGGTGGTCGCCATTGAGATCGCCAACTTCGAGGTGAGAAAGGTGTTAGTCGATAATGGCAGCTCGGCAAACGTCATATTCCTGTAGACCTTGAACAGAATGGACTTGGGCAAACTGAAATTTGATCCAGTCAAAACTCCCCTGGTTGGATTCGAGGGGTCAGAAATTATACCAGAAGGGTCGATTAGCCTATCCACTACATTCGGGCAGGGACATCGCAGTCGAACTTTGATGATCAACTACTTAGTGGTCAATGCCCCTTTTGCTTACAATGCCATTGTTGGTCGACCAGCCCTGAATGACTTCAGAGCCATCGCATCCACATACCATATGAAAATAAAGTTCCCGACCCCCGCGGGAGTTGGTGAGCTTTTATCCAATATTAAAGATGCCTGGCATTGCTACACAATCTCGGTGGATTCCAGCGGCCAGAAAAAGAGACCAGAATTGAAGGCCTCGGGGGACGCCCCTGTAGCAAAACCCGATGAGGGACCTTCATCGAAAAAGAGAAAGTTGGAAGACACCAGGGTCGAGCCGACAGGAGAATTCAAAACAATTGAGCTCGAACCAAGGAACCCCGACAAGATAATGAGGATCGGAGCTGATATAGGGGATCGACTAGAGTGCCTCATGGTCGATTTCCTCCGACGCAATATCGATGTCTTCGCATGGAAAGCTGCCGATCTGCAGGGCATCGACCCCGACATCATCGTCCACAGGCTCAACGTGGACCCTGCCCACAAGCCAATCCGACAGAAGAAGAGAACTTTCAATGCTGAGCGGACGCAGATCATCGAAGACGAGGTTAGCAAACTTCTAGAGGCTGGTTATATTGTAGAAATCTAATATCCTTCTTGGCTTTGTAATGTAGTACTTGTTCCCAAGAACGAGGGAAAATGGAGGATGTGTAATGATTTCACAGATTTGAATAAAGCATGTCCTAAGGATCCTTACCCCTTGCCTCGTATTAATTTACTTATTGATTCCACGGTTGGTTGCGGATTGCTTAGCATGATGGATGCATTTCAAGGCTACTACCAAATATTCATGGTACCTGAGGATACAGATAAAACCGCTTTTGTTATTCCCAATGGGGTATATTGCTTTTTAGTTATGCCGTTTGGACTTAAGAATGCCGGGGCAACTTACCAAAGATTAGTTAACTTCATATTCAATAATGAAATTGGGAAATCAATGGAGGTGTATGTCGACGACATGATTGTGAAAACAAAGAAAGCAGAAAGCCACTTGGTCGACCTGAGCCACACATTTTCCATTCTGAGAGCTTTCGGTATGAAGCTCAATCCTGACAAATGCACATTCGGGGTTCGAGGAAGAAAATTCCTTGGGTATATGGTCAGTCAGAGAGGTATCGAGGCTAACCCCCAGAAAATTCAAGCAATTCTGGACATTGTTCCACCGCACACCATTCGGGAAGTCCAGCGCCTCGTGGGCAAAATTATTGCTTTAGGCAGGTTCATAGCTAGGCTGGCAGACAAGAGCCTACCTTTCTTCAAAATCTTGAGAAACACAAAGAAATCGGGATTCAAATGGGACGAACAGTGTGACCAAGCTCTAATCGACCTCAAGCAACACCTCTCTTCGCCACCTCTCCTCGCCAAGCCTGAGCTCGGAGAAATTTTATAGTTATATCTGGCGGTCTCTTCGGCTTCCATCAGTTCAGTGTTAACAACGATGAGAGCTGGAAACCCTTGTCCAGTTTACTATTACAGCGAGGCTCTTCAGGGGCCCTAACATAACTATTTGGAGATCGAGAAGTTCGCCCTGGCCCTAGTTACGTCAGCAAGAACACTGCGGCCCTATTTCCAATCCCATATAATTGTGGTGCTAACGAACCAGCCGCTAAAGCAGGTGTTATCGAAGCCGGACACTTCGGGTCGACTCACGAAATGGGCTATCGAACTAGGAGAATTCGACATCCAGTTCCAACCCCGAGCAGCAATAAAAGCACAGGTGCTAGCGGACTTCATCCTCGAGAGAGTCGATCTCCCAGTTCAAGAGATGGATGACGCACCTTGGTGGACCCTATATGTTGACGGGTCCGCGACATCTACTGGAGGAGGAATAGGCGTATCCCTCCAATCCCCGCTGCCGGAAGACTATGATTTTGCAATAAAACTCGACTTCCCAGTCACTAATAATGAAGCTAAATATGAGGCACTCATTGCAGGAATGTGCATGGTCGTAGACTGTGGGGTCGATAAGATAGCAGTCTTTACTGATCCACAGTGGGTCGCGGAGCAGGTCGAGGGAAACTTCAAAGTGAGAGAACATAAAATGGCATAGTATCTTGCGGAAGTCCGACAACTGAGGCAGAGGTTTCGAGATTTCTCACTAAGCCAAGTCCCCCGTTCAGAAAACACGCGAGCAGACCCGCTCTCCAAGCTGGCACGCACGACGAGAGGCACAAGAGAAAGAACCATAACATTTCTTGTCGCCAACCAGCCCTGCATCTCGGCCCTCAACCCGGGTTTGGTCGGGTGCCTCGAGGAAGCAACCCGTTCTTGGCAACACCCGATCAAGCTTTATTTGAGCCAGGGTACCTTACCCGATGATCATAAACAGGCTCGCAAACTGAAGGGCTTAGCGCCCAAATATGCGCTAGATGATCACGGACAATTGTACAAGAGATCGATTGCAGGACCGCCATTCAGATGTTTAGATCCCGACCAAGCGAATGAAGTGTTGCAGGAGATACATGCAGGCATTTGCGGAAACCACTCAGGAGGCCGGTCCCTAGCACATAAGATCACGCGATATGGCTATTTTTGGCCGACTTTGTTGAAGGATTCTGTTGACTTTGCTAGGAAATGCCCATCTTGCCAAGTACATTCGAACATCCAACACCAACCAGCTGCACCAATGACAAATGTTGTTATTGCTTGGCCATTTGACCAGTGGGGCATCGACATAGTCGGCTCGCTCCCAAAGACCACCGGCCAGCGGAAGTTTATCATAGTGGCCGTTGAGTACTTCACAAAATGGGTGGAAGCTGAAGCAGTCTCGAAGATCACTGATGCGGCCATCAAGAGTTTCATATGGAAGAATATTGTTTGCCGTTTCGGGGTGCCTAAAGTCCTCATCTCAGATAATGGCACCCAATTCCAAAGCAAAAACACAAGAAGATGGTGCGAGACCTAGGCAATACGCAGCATTTCACTTCAGTGGGAAATCCGCAAGCCAATGGACAGACCGAAGTGACCAACAGGAATGTCCTCGATCACGTTAAGAGCCGAATAGTGGGGACAGGAACCAGCTGGGTGGATGACCTCCCGGGAGTCCTTTTAGGCCTACAAAACCACCCCTCGAACAGCTACAGGTCATAGCCTTTACAACCTAGTTTATGGGTCTGAAGCAGTAGTCCCGTCAGAACTAATCCAGCACACTGCTAAAGTGATCCATTACAATCCAATAGCAAATACATCGGAGAGGGCACTAGACCTAATAACTATAGACAAAAGGCGCCAAGCAGCTTACAACAGAATGCAGAGGTACGGCTCAAAGATGGCGGACCGCTATAACAAGTCGGTACGCCCACAGAATTTCAAGATGGGTGATCTCGTCTTAAAGAAAGTGGAAGTGTCAAGACCCGTTGGCAAGCTTGACCCAAAGTGGGAAGGACCATACTCAGTCATTAAAGTGTCTAAAAACAACGCCTATCGATTAGCGGATGCTGCAGGTCGCGAGCTGCCTCGACCATGGAATGCGGTAAATCTAAAAAAGTTTTTTGTATAAACTGTTCATTGGCATCCTTTGTACAGATTAAAGAGCAATCAAGTTCCATTATGATTAAAAAGCATGAGACGACCGCGGTGAAACCTTAGTCGACCCCGAAGTCGACGAAAGGCTTAAACTCAACAAGTCAAGGCCAAGAGCCGCGACCACCTTAGTCGACCCAGTAGTTGACGAAAGGCTTAAACTCAACAAGTCAAGGCCAAGAGCCGCGGTCACCTTAGTCGACCCCATAGTCGACGAAAGGCATAAACTCAACAAGTCAAGGCCAAGAGCCGCGACCACCTTAGTCAACCCCGTAGTCGACGAAAGGCATAAACTCAAAAAGTCAAGGCCAAGAGCCGCGACCACCTTAGTTGACCCCGTAGTCGACGAAAGGCATAAACTCAACAAGTCAAGGCCAAAAGCCGCGACCACCTTAGTCGACCCCGTAGTCGACGAAAGGCATAAACTCAACAAGTCAAGGCCAAGAGCCACAACCACCTTAGTTGACCCCGTAGTCGACGAATATTCTCAACAATGTGACGTCGAAGCCCCTGAGGCAGGATCACAAAGTTGACGTCACACTTCGCAGATTCAAATTCAATTTACTTTTTGCTAATCATAAGTAGCAACAAAGTTTAACTTATCTCGCAACGGCTTAAAACAACGTTCGAAAATGAACAGCTGGCCGATGAAGGGCAACAAACTTTATTTCATTCTCAAAAAGCCTCAATGAGGTATGTACATCAAAATAAAAACAAGTATTACAAGCCCTAGCTAGAACTCCCAGACCCTTCGATTGGTAATGTGGGTGCAGGAGCAGACGAAGGCTCAGGCGGTGCCATTGCAACAAGCATGGCCGTGGTGACAGGGCGAGAGGGGCAGGCGGCAGAAGACATAAACAGCCGCTCGATGGCTGGGAAGAAAGAGGCAGTGTTGGCCTTTCCCTCGGAGATTTCATAGGCGAGGTCGCCGACGAACTCGAACTCTCGACCTACAACCTTCACTTTCTTTTGGATGTCTGCCTTTTGTCTCTATTCAGGAGTCATGTCGATCTCTTCCGTTGCCTCTACCTCGGTTTCGGCCTCGTCGAGATCTTCATCACCAATTGGGCGCAACTGCTCGTCGAAAGCAAGGCCCATCTTCAAGCGATCCTCGTCACTACCCGCATAGCCCAGGTGCCACATTTGTGCAATAGCCTTATTAAAGGTACTTCGGGCATCATCCAAGGCCAGCACCACGCTCGCATCCTGAAAGGCGGGGCTCACCATGAATTGTTGAATCGCCTCCTTGCGAATCTCTGGCACTACCCGTTCGAACTCTGTCCTGGCCTCGACCAGGTACTCACCTCCATCGGCTGCCCGACCAGATTCGTAGGCGACATGGATGTCCAGTTCGAGTTTTTTTAGCTTTGCCTTCATCTTTGTCTGCTCCGTCACCGCCAGCAGGACTTGCCTATCTTTCGCCTCCATTATTTCGGCGTATTTGGCATTCTCCTTTTGTATTTCCTCGAGCCGCAGTTGGGATGACTCCAGCTGGGCCTTCAATGTTTCAGCATCGCCGCCAGCATCCAACTGTTCACGATCAGCGAGCACCAGCTCGGAGCGGCAGCAAAAATTATAGGTGATTTGCGCGACCTGAAACATAAAAATCATTACTATCCATGCAGGGAAAATCAATTACACAAGTTTACAGCTTAGGGGATCTCACCATGTTCACGTGATATGCGACATCGCACAGCGCCTCGAGCTGACTCAGGCCCATTATCCTCCTCTGGTCAGCCAGGAACTGACCAGCCAACAACCATTTCAAGGGGTCGACCTCAGTTGGCCCAAATCCATGCATATAGGACGAGTCGTCCACAAGTAGGCTGGGGTCCGACCCGAAACGAGAAGATGGGAACTTCCTCAGGCCGAATAAGGTCTCCGCACCTCGATCCCCGAAGAGATCGTTTCCCGTCGGCATCCCCAACCCGGCGCCCTTCGATTTTCCTTTCCCCTTTCCAGCAGCAGCAATCTTTTTGGGCGGGGGCCCACTCTGTTTACCCATGGGTCTTTTTCCCCGACCCGCGTCCCTCTCGACCGCTACTACTCGACCAGGCGAGGGGGTCGAGGATGGCGCACGGGCCGCAGCTTGTCGGCTGGCTCATCGGCTCCAGTCGACTCTTGTCGAGACGCAGCGCCTTGTTTGCGCTGCAAGTTCCTTTCAGTGCGAGCCAGTGCATTACTCCTTGCGCGGTTCATGATTTCGTCCCGGTCTGCAAAGAACAAACACAATAGATGTCAAATGCAAAAATGAACGTAGCTAAGCAACAAAGCAGGGCACACATTTCATCTACCTATTTCATAGTCATCTACAAAGTTCAGAGAGATTGGCGACAACCTAGCCAGCACTAACTGCTGCTCCTCAAGAAATACTGTGGCCTCCACATGACCAAACCCGACCAGATCCCTGACGAAGGTATTTGGCCAAGTAGGGGTACGATTCCCTCGCATCTCGACCTGCCCCCCCCAAACACTCTCAAGGAATGTCAAACCCCCCTTTCACCCGAACGAAGAAATAACGTTTCTTCCACTCCTGCCCATACGAAGAGGAGAGAGCCTCGAGAAACTTGCGACGAGGTCGAGCAGTCAGATAATAAAAGTCCGACTCGTCGGAACTACCAGATTTTCGTGACATGCAGAGATAGAGGAGGTTGGAAAAATTTTCGAAGCTGGGGGCCTGATCGAATAGATGCATCAAAACTAAGAAACTACAGAGGATGGCAAAGCAGTTGGGTAATAGATGAGTTATGCACACTCGAAGACCCCTAAGAAAGCCTATCATACTATCACTTAAGGGGAACCTCAACCCACATTTGAGTGCATCCTCAAACACTGTTATGCAACCGGCGGGAGCACGGTGTATTCGACCAGGAGGCTCGGGGGTTAATAGTTGGTATTCGGGAGGAATATGGTAAAGCTCCCTTAGGCGCACCAAATCTATAGGGGTCATTACGGAAATTATCTCACTATAGTGATCCGAGGTGAATAATTGCCCACAAGAAGGGGGTACCCGACTGGGCCCAGCCTCTCCACCGTGTGGGCTACTCAAGCTCCAGGAGCTCGAGCCGCTCGAACCGGAACCACCGCTGGACAACCCACCAAAAGGAGCAGGAAACCCTCTGCACCCCTCAGACAAGGTGGCCTCACTGTCCCCCCCTTGGCTACCCTCAGAACTAAATAACCCAAGCATCTTCTTCAAAAGAAAAATATAGAGAAAGGATTCGGAGAAACGAAGAAGCAGATGAACACTTACTGGATATGAAGGTTAAGCCCACAGAATCTGCGAAGTGAACGCAAAGTTCAGGGAAGTCTTGCAGCGAAAGATATCTCCTAAACGCTCTCGGAAATTCTGAAGCGGTAAAAGTAAAGATGGGCAGAATTACACTAAGCATTTATAGGAATGAGGGCACGGTTACCCAAGCGTCCAGGCGCGGTTACCCAAACGTCCGCATTAATGGGAGGAGACGTTACGCCGCCCCACGCGCGCCACCATGTAACCGCTCAGCAAATGCGCAATACTATGACAGATTTTCAAAAATCCTGGTCGATGGTCGCTAATATTCACTACTTCCCAACGCCGCTCGTCGATTCTTCATTTGGCCTTGCGAAGTGGGGGGACTCATGATATAGGATGGCCCAAAATGGCCCAAATCAGCGAGGCCCAACACTCAATCAACGGCCTAGGACCCAAGTGGCTCGTTGACCCTGTTCGATTGATCGACAAGGCGCTCCATGGCCCTTGGAGCTGCTCGATCTTTGTCGACCCTTCAAGGTCGATTCGCAAGTCGAACCCCGCACAGTACTCTGTCACCGCATTAAATGCGTTGACTGGCAACATGCCTCCGCATTAATGGCGCATGCCCCCCCTCACCGTCTGACACCGCAGACGCCGCAACAGTGTGCCATCTTGTCCTGCAACATAAAAGAACATCCAGCTGGCAATATTCAAACGGGGGAATTGACCAATTACCCCCGGCAGAAAGCTGGAGGTCCCTTGGGTAAGCCAAGGGCTTCCCTGACATTTCCTACAAGGGAGAGGGATATAAAAACCCCTCAACCTTGCCTCTCACAGGTATGCACTCATACACTCAAAAGCCCCTACCTTCCGCTGCTCGATTTGAGAGGTCGAATATATATACTGACTTGAGCGTCGGAGGGCCTAAGCCGAGGGCCTCTCGGCTAGCCTAACGTTTGCTGTGATTGCAGGATTTCAATCCCAAACCAATCCAGAAGATCATACCACGGATTGTGATTCAGACCCGATCTGTATTCATCATCGAAACCGAACCCTCATCAATATATATATATATATATATTAATTAATGCATAAGTTTGAGTTTTTGAGTCAATATTTAAGTTGTGGGTCACCCGATGAAAATGAAGTAAGTAAAATATTTATTTATTACTTCCATATGTCATTAAATTTGGCTGATTTTAACCTTGTTTTTTTTGTAAATTGTTGGTGAGACTACCAACATTGTATTCAACTTAACCATGTTCATTACTCTATAATGATATTCTTAGCATGCCATTTGGAAATTTGTTTTGTCCTACATTTTATGTAAATCAGTGCATTTACATAATTAACATTTACAGAATCGCTATATGATGAATCTTTTTACTGTAGCATACTCAATTCAGACACTAATGCTTACAAGAAATCCAACTTATAGCTTTTACTCACTGAAACTGCCTAAGTTGCGGTTGAGTATGCCAACATATAATGTATGCGGTTGTCAAAAATATTTCTTTGAGTTTGTCAAAAATACTTCTTTGGAACTCAATTTGTGGTAAAACTTATATAACTTATTTTGAAGTTAATCCCTCAGTTTTAGAACGTACATATATTGCTCACAAGCTGTTGTGTAGCTACCTTGATTTAAAATTAAAGAGTGCCTCTTAGGTAATATATTTGATTATCATATATATTAATATATATGAAATAGTATAAATATATATATATATGTGTGTGTGTGTGTGTGTGTGTGTAAACAGATATATTCATATAAATATATGTATATATAGTAAAATATATATGTAATTGTAACAAATTGAATATTGTTTAAAGTTATGTACAACAAAAAAAATGTACACACACACACATATATATATATATCTTAAAATATACTTTATTTATATAAAAATAAAAATGTGTATACATGTACAACCTATGTATTATTTATATGTAAGAAAATATATGGATAATATAATATATTATACAATTCATAAACTAAAAAGAAAAAGATGCAAAACCTCCTCGTTTGTTAATAATTATAATACAAACTAGTGTCGAATAATCATATACTACGAAATAAGTAATGTAAATTACTGTAAAATAATTAACGAAAAAATATATAGATAATGAAAATAAACTACACAAAAAAATTTTTAAAAAGTTATGCAAACTATACGGATTTAACAAAAATACTTATACTATAATTCTAGTTAAAAAAATCCGATACTAATAATAATTACTACACAATAATATGCGAATATATATATATGTGATACACAGTTTATATTATTTATATCTTAACCTAAAATGATATTGTGGGTGTAAATATAATATGAAAAGTGTCAATTATTTATATAATAAAATAAGTTATATAATAAATAAAATATATTTATAAAAAAGTAGACAATTATAAATAAATAAATACAAATAAAAAATATTAAAAAAATTCCGATGTAAGCAATACCAAAAAATATATGGACTAAAGTAATAGGAAATTTAGCAGACACTATGTAGTAGAAATTAATATGATTTATAGAAATGAAATATACAAATTTCTTGTCCAATAATTAATATAATACGTATTTATATATAATAAAAAAATATATTATGTATATATAAATAATTGTGTGAAGTAATACAGAAACATATATGAAAGAAATAAATATTAAAAATATTAATAAATATATATAGTACTGAATGACAGTAATAAAATAATATAATATAATATTAATACCAATAAATTTTCGCAAAAAAAAAAAGTTATTATAAAGAAGCCAAATACAAATAATAAAAATTATATAATATAAAGAAAAATTATTACTTATTTTCATACTTAATAAATGTAACATTTTCAGTTAACTAATATATATATATATATATATAATATTTCATCTAAGTAGAAAGATATTTATTCATATGTTTGAGGTTTTAAACTAAAATTTTAACTTTTGATATGCCTCAAAAAAATGAATAACGTCAACACTTTCATTTATTATATCCTATGTTTCATTACAATTCTTAGTTTAATGAGGTGAATGATAATTTAAAGAATTTAAAAAGTTAAAGTGTACTGAGTATATAAGTTAGTACCCCGGGTCTTTCATAGGTAAACATAGATGAAAATGGGCAGTGTAAGAAAAATATTTTGTTTGGCTTTAACGATCAAAATTGCTGCGAATTTAATCGTAATATTAGTACTTCCCCCATTACTAGCAGAACTTATATGTGTGTGTCTTGCTTGATATAGTGGGCATTTGATCATTCTTAAATTAAGTCTCCACATATGTACTTCTTGTATTGTTTCACTTAATCATATGTGTTCTTGACACATGACTAATCTGTTCCAATATATCTGCTTTTATGTACGCATAGATCTAACTATGAGTGGCATTAATCATACAATCTTGCCTTTTGGCAGTTATATATATGTCATATATTTCATTTAACAGTGCTAACATTTTCATATAAATGTAAATTTTATGGGCACATCAAACAAAAAAACTCATTCAGTACATGGATCCTTACAGTCAAAGCCCATCATATGGAGATGCCGGCCAATACAGTACCCAATCCGGGGGTAGTAGGTCGGGATACATACGATGGTCATTCACTAATGAAAAATTGTTAATCGAGTTTGCCTATGACGAATACCAAGCTGGTCAACTTCTTTCCATCACGTTCTCAGTGTACACGTGGAATAAGATTAGCCACAAAATGAATGTGGAGCTACAGCCTACATATACATACACTGTGAAGCAACTTAAGTAAAAATGGAATAGACTCCATACATCGTGGCGAATGTTTCATTCATTGATAATAATGGTATAGGTTACGGTTGGGATTACGACCAAAACACAATCACAGCTAGCGAGGATTGCATCGCCCACTGGCTGTTGGTACATTTATCATCTTATCTTTTTACAACTTTATCGATTACTCATTTAATATTGCTCTATTTCGTAATATAGGAGCACCCGGACCATGTCTCGTTGATGGACCATGGCTTATCATGTTATGATTATTGTACTAAGATGTTCTCGAAGAATGTTCCATCGGGTTCCAATGCCAAGTCTTCTACTCAGCCCTATCTAGCCACAAACAATAATCTAAGTGGAGCGATAATGTGATTGGATGCAGTACTAGTTGGTCAAAGCACTCAGTTTCATCACATGACGATTTTGACGACACAGCCGGTACCTAGAGGGAAGGTTCATCACGATGAAGGAGAGGAAAAGAAGGGAAGTTCTATGCTAGGGATAGACAAGATCAATTGAAGGAGGTCCTAAACAAATGGGATAGCATAATGGACGCCAAGTCCAAAAGGATTGGGCTTAAAGCCCATAACTCAATTGCCGATTGTGGTGTTCCAGACCACTTCTTTGGAAGGGTTATCAACATTCTTCAAAGTGCCACGATGAGAAACTTTTTCCTACAACTTGATGATAGAGAGAGACGCATCTGGGATGAATCCCTCAGCAATTAGGGCAACTTAGTACGCCCCCTACTCCACGTTCGATGTTGTCTTGTTAAATACTTATGTTGCTTGTTTGTGGTTTTAGTAATTGTTTGTTTACTTTATTAATGCATTTGTATGTTCGAACTTATTTGTGACTAACTTAAGAACATGTAATCCCTTATTGTAAGGATGTTTTATGACCTTTTCCTAGTGATATCGCATCAAATTTCACATTACATGTGATGATTGTTTCCTTTACATAAATGGCTAGTGGATCGAGCTCGATGCCATCAAATGATGATGAGTTGAAGTTCAGAGAAGGATCACCTGGCACACCAGGCAGTAATGTATCCGACGGAGCTGACGATGTATTATTCATTGCATATGTCTTGTTGCCTAATTTGTATATTGACAAAATGCCACGTAACGTATCTGTGCTCCATGGAGTGGATTGGGTTGGCAAGATAATAGATGGCCATCCTGATCGATTCTATGATAACCTGCGCATGATGAAGCCCACTTTCATGAGATTGGTTTATGAATTAACAAGTCATGGGCTTTTACGTCAAATGCAACAGTGTTAGGTATCACCTACAGAAGAGGTTGCAATGTTTATGCAGACAGTTAGCGAACATCAGAGGCAGAGGAATACCATGGAATGTTTCCAACACTCTCTAGAGAAGGTTAACTGCCATATACGTTGTGTAATTAGGCGCTTAATATGTTAGCACCTGAGCTAATAACTCCCCTAGATTTTAATGGGCCCAATCAGATTCAATCAAATCCCTACTTCTTCCTGTATTTTCAGGTATGGAATATATAAAGGATGAACTCTAAATATGCTATCCATCTAATAATCTTTTGTACCTAAACTGCTCACATTTCATCCATAGGGTGCGATGGAGACAATCGACAGCACATTGGTGTGTGCCTGAGTACCCGCTCACAGATAGAATGCATATCGTTCCCAAAAAGGAAACGTCTCCCAAAATGTCCTCGCAATAGTAGATTTTAACCAAATGATTACGTATGTGTATGTAGGTTGGGAGTGGAGTGCCAATGATGCACGAGTATTGCTAAACGCAATCCAAAGTGACATTGCTTTTCCTTTTCCCCCACCAAGTATCACGGTCCGATGCTAATAACATTACATATTCGTATCGATGTGTTGTACAGAATTTATATTGTTCAACTACAGCCTAAACTATACTAACGCATCATTTCTCATTGAGGGAAGTATTATCTCGTCGATGTTGGTTTCACTAACTATACATGTTTCTTATTCCCATATAGACAGTCCCAATACCACCTCCAACAGTTTGATGGTACCCCTATATATAGTGGGCCAAGGGAGCTGTTCAACCATCGCCACACTCGACTGAGGAACACCATAGAACATACATTCGGAATTCTTAAGAAGTGATTCCCAATTTTATCTTGGGGTATGCCGAGCTACATGTTTGCCCGATAGACTAATATTGTCATTGCATGTTGTGCGCTGCATAATTTCATCCAAAAGTTTAGTCAGGATGACAGCATTTTCGCAACACCAGACCCTGAACTTGACCCAGACTGAGAGATCTTCTACCAACATGGTCACTCGATCCAGCAGGAGATACAGGCATAGTCTGAATTTCGAGATGGTCTGGCACAATGACTGAGGGCAGAAAAGCATTGATTAGTTTAGATTGAATTCTTAAAGCCAATGCATATCATGTTGTATGTATGTTGCTGCACCTTTATTGTTTTAGAACTACTTGTCATCACTTAATATTTTGTACTAAAAATTTCTAATGCGACGTTGTAATACCTGATGATTGAATATCTATATGTATTATCATGTGTCACATGTAGTGATATCTTTGTCTTTCTTGTCGTACTGTAACATGATAAAAATATTATTTTGTAATTTATGTAATGAGATATGTGGTATGATTTTGCTGAAGGATGAGTAGGTTCGATCCTCCCATGTGCGCATACGGTGCCAGCCGCATATGAGTCCTTATGGCCAGGACAGAGATGAGCTATGGACGGTACTTTTTTCCAATGCCCAGGTAGTGTTGAGCACCCACACAGCTTCATATAGGCAGACACTAGAGGTGCCAATGCAGCAGGTATGTATAAGCATCGTTGACCATTCGGCGATGCCTCATCGCATGGTACTTATAGCACCTCTACATCCACAAGTGATTCTTCTGGGATTGCATCACTAGGTGGTCCTCTTTGCTATGAGCGTAGCTCTGTGTGCACTGATCAGCACACACCACCACATATAGCACATCCTACGAGCCCTATGTTGGTATATTATCCTTATGTGGTTGCTATATTCGTATCTTGTTGCTTATTTTGCTGCTTCTACTAGTAGCCTTATTTAAGTTATTATATGTATGACCATACTCTGGGTTGAAACTGCTAGGTTTATGTACCCTCGTAGCACTTAATATTGCCTTATCATACTGTTCTGTAACATAAGCAAATCTATTACATATTTTATTTTGTTAAATTTTCATTTCTACTGCATACGGTCCTAAAAACATATAGGTACGAGTCGGGGTGCATCGGTAAATAGTGCTAGCAACGACGTTGCAGATGTATGGGGCCTCGACGTGGAAAAGCACTTCATGCATATGCTGCTTGACGCTAACACATTTGACTCCCTAACGAATGAATGGTACGTACAGATATGCATGACAGAAATAGCTACCAAACTTGGTAGGCACTTTCAACATCCATACACAAGTGATTTTGTAAGGGAGAAATTTATTGAGCTTAAGGAGGGCCACGATATAACAAAGGCAATCGTCGAAAATCCTAACGTCTTCTACAAGCCATCAACTAATGACATCTTTGTTCCTACTATTATGCGACCGGAGCTCCAAGCAGTCAGAATAGAGTGCACCACAACTCTTAGGATATGATGTTGTATAATTGTATGTGTTCTACAAGCAATTTTGTTCTTTCATGTGTGTGCAAAGATACCAACTTACTAAACGTTATTAGTTGTATGCAGAAACTAGATACGACCTCTATCTTAGATATTTACGCCGCGTGACAGACCACAACGAATTGGCAATCACCCAGGCCAGCACAACAAATGTGACGATCTATTGTTGGGTCGATAAGAACGCCCTAACATGGCATCAGGTTCAGGCGTATCACGCAACTCTTTGTGTTTGTAGGGGTCATCAAGGCCCGACATCCCACGTTCTTGTTCGACTCGAGTTAGAGCAAACATGCCCGTTAGCTTAAACAGTGGCGTCAATAGGGGTTCAAGAGTTGGCCCTATCACGGCATGGTCTGACATGTTCGACGAAATGGTACGAGACTATCCAAATGACATGGCTCGCCTTACAGAAGCCACGTTAGTATGGGTCGCACACCTAACCGACCACCTACATCATCTTGATTTTGCTATATTCTCCTTATATTATTATTATTATATATCGTATTGATTGAACCCTAAATGACTTTATGTACTACAGACTTCTATTTGGTGTTGGTAATGTGTATTGTACGTGATGAATGGACATACCATGTTTACTAATAATTTTATTTGTTGACATCTTTACATGTATCACGATATTAATATTACGACAATAGACTAAGCCAGGATTATCTAGTGGGACACCATTGACTCGTAATGTGCCTGTGTATGGTGTATTTCATAATTCCCACTGGAGGCCTCAAGAGAAGACTATCCTAATCACTTACTTGATGAATGTTGTGCCCTCCCGTGACATCTCTAATAAGCAGGTCATCATAGATTAGTGCTCCGACATTACACGATGTCTGTCCAGGACGCTCGAGAGGATGAGGACAATTGATGAAGTTAAGATGAAGATTCAGCAGCTGTGTGACCGATACTATGTATTTGTAGAGCACATGACTATACCTGGGGTACAGTACAATGCCGACACCAAGGTAGTGCAAGTTGACATGCAGCACTGGGTGCATGTTGGGAATATAAGTTAAATTTACCATTTTGTTCATTTCAGATAATATATGTACATATATACACAGCTCACGCCACACATTGAAAATTGCAATGTACTTTATTCAGGAGATTATCAGGCAAAGCTACTTTCGTGCATTTGGAGAACCCCTATACATCCCGCTATGGTACATATTTATCGACGAACGTGCAGCCGACCTATTTGATAGTAGAACAGCAGGAGATGCACCAACACCCTCCAATGACACCTAACACCTGTGTGAGGTTCCATTATTTGAAGCATACGTGAAGGCTCCACCTAAGATTGCTCCTCCCATGAAGGATGTTTTCATTTATGTTCTATGCACCATTTGCAAACATACAAATATTGTTAGAAACTCCCATCTTTTAATTCTGCGTGTGATATGGAGAATGCTGCATTAAAAATTTCTCATGTCTTTGTGTTTCGTACTTTTTAAGCTATGCACGATTTTTTTAGTGCAACTGTACTTTCTTTGTGTAAACAAACGTATTATTATGCTCTATATTTTACCAAAATATTTGCTAATGTTGTTATTCTTGTGTACTTATTTTTTATTTCCACGATCGTGTCTTGAAGCTAGTTTTTGTTTTCTTTTTTCGGGCATAAAACATGCTTCATATACTGTACAAATACAACTTCCTTTTTAATCCAATACACTCAAACATAATATGAAACCTAATAATAATAATAATAATAATAATAATAATACATCTACAAATAAACAAATCTATAAAATATTAAAATACAACCCATTTAATCATTTAATTAATCATTACAAACTTACAACATAATCATATTCATTCACTACATATATATACGCAATATATTTTATTATTATCATTACATTTAAAAAAATTTATTAAACTCAAATTTCACCCCCAAACACCAACACAAAGGCATTGATTTGACATCTACAGTATAAAATGTCTCCTTCAAACCATAACCAAATATATCAAAACTCCTAAAACCTATTTTCTAACTATTCCCAAAAATATAGGCCTTGTTTGGTTGCAAGCTCCCAGTTTGTTTTCCAACTCCCAAAATTTAAACAAACAAACACTATACATTCTTCAATCTAACTCCCAAAATACAAAATTTATTCCCCAAAAAAATTCCTACTATTCACAACTCCACTCCATTCCCCAAAGTTTCACACATGATCTAATCATTACAAATATATACACATACTACCATTCATACAATCTATATATACACACATAAATAATTTTAAAATACTCATCTCACCCTACAAATCCAACAAAAAAATTATTGATGTTACATCTTGTCCCCTCCCAAAACACAAATAAACAAACAATTTTTTCTCAATTCATTCTCTACCTACCATCCAAAACACAAACAAACAATTATCACATTCTCAATTCTCCAACCCCACTTCCCAAAACCCATTTTGCCAAAAAAATTTGGCAAAACACCCACCCCCATTCACAACAAACACAACCATAACCAAACATCAATCACATTATCTAACCTTCACTTCACATTATTCCATAATTCTTTCAACATTCATTCTTCTAAATTACACAATAAATATATAATAAAATCAAACATAAAACATATTCAAACACTACCAATGGTTTTTGTACGCAAGTCTGACAAAATTAAATGGATCTGCTCCAAAATGTACGAGTCCTTCAATGCTTTCTCATATTTTGATTCTTTGCAAAAGATCACATCACATCCGCTGCCAACATTTTATTGAATTTAGCCAACTTTGGTGTCGGCAAGTTATTTAAGAATCCTTCTCTTGAAATGTGGAGGTTCGTACTGTAGTGTCGGTGGTATCATTTTTCCCTCTGCAACTGCATGTGTTTCTGTAATGGAAAGATCTAATTATTGTTTTAATGGAATAAAAATTAGAAACTCTTAATTAGTTCAATTTTTAATTTGATAATTTCACTGTCGTACCTGCTTAAACTAATCAAATCAAACCCATTGTAAACTCCATTTGAATCAGGCCTGTGTACGAACCAAATAAGTTGCGGCTTAATTTCTCTATATTGTATAACATAAAATTGTTAAAAAATTGAAAAAGAATATATAAAAAACATAATTTAATATTATTGTTCTGATTTATTTTTTTTTCCTTAACATGCAAATCAGATCTATTTACTTCATTAACTAAGAAAGATTAAAGGGTGCAGTGGTTATTCATATTTAAGTAATTTCACAGAGATTAAACATATAACTGTATATTTTATATTTTAAATACTAATCATGGGTCACGTCTTTCTTGCACGCATTAAATTAGATTATTATGGTATTATTACTAATTATATTGATGAGTAACAAAACATTTATTCTTGTTTTATAATATAAATAAATAATATTGTAATTTTAACAATATCATACTGAATAACATACAACATTAATCTAAATTCATATATGACATACAATTTTTACATTAAAAGCTAAGACATATGGACATATTATAAATTTTTTTATTATGTTTTAATCAATTGTTTTATATTTTGCTTTTCATACTTAATTAGAAAGATATTTTTTAAAATTAAAAATCAAGGATATAATTAATAGTTTAAATTTTTGTACAATATGACATAATCACTTTAATTTTACATTAATTATCCTCTCTTGAATTCAAAATTTTCAAAACTTAAATATCTTTCGCTTCTACCACTTTCTCAAGTAAAATCCAATTTGCATGGACTGTTGGGCTTTGGTTAGTTTGCAAGCACCACCAATAACTATGTAATCTGAGATGAGAAAAATTAAATCTTTGTTGTATCATCTTTTTTATTGGTAAGACAAAGTGCATCTCTCACATTCCGCAACTGTATTCCTCTCACAACAAAAATTTGCTAACTGTTCTGAAAGCCCGCATCGCACTATATAATGCTCAATGTAATAAAAATACATGTAAAATACCAATAAATATGTGGTTCTGATCTCAAATAATTGGCGAAATAATCTCTCTAAGTAGAAAAATTAAACTATCCAAGCTTGGACATGGAAGACTATTCTGGTACCCAACTATATCTATCTGAGGTGAACTTTTTATCTATCATTTAAATCTTTCTACTTAGCAGAGCCATTGGGAAGTCCGGCAGAAGCTCCAGAGGGGTTAAGCTCATCCCATGCTTCAATCCATGTAACCATAGCATCTGCCAGCTTATTGAAGTAATCGTCCACCTTACTGAGCTTCGCCTTCACTTGTTTGGACAGTTCGATATAGCATTTCTGAACGGTAGTGCAGTCCTTGGGAAGACTAACAGATTGGAAAAATGGGATTAGTTCTTCTTGCCAGTAAATACCCTTGTATTCTTTCTTGAGATTCACAAATGGGTTGCTAGCTTTGCTGTGCCAAATGTAAGGCAAACCAGTCTTCACTCCCAATCCCAAGTGGTCACAGATAACCTATGAAAGAAAAAGATGAGAGCCATTAAAAAGGTAAATCTTCAAAAAGTTCAATGGAAATGTTTTTGTTATAAAAGCAATCATAGCCAACACCTTTGTGCACCAGCCAGCCCACATGTCATCGTAGCGCCCAATTGGCTGGCCATCACCCATAAGTCCAAAGTACATTGCCGGGCCAATCAATTCGCGATTGAAGGCCAGATTCATACCACACATTGGGAACAGGGTTCCCTTTGGAATGCTCATAAGTGCATCAACATACCTGAAAACAACAATATAAGATTAGTATCTTAAAAGGAGAGAGCAGAATTTGAAATCTGGGCATAAAGGACTCTTTCAAACCTAGTGTTCCTCTCACGAGGCTTGACAAGCTGGGTGGGTGCATCATAATCAGGGATGTTGAGCCAAAGGCCATGTGAAACAGCAGTAGGTACACCTTCACGAAGACTGAATGGGTATCCACGAACAAAGTCGGTGCCCTCACGGAAGGGATCATAAAGAGTGTTGAAGAAAAATGGAGTTGATGGGGACAAAAGGTTCTCAATATGCTGCTCAAGTGCATTAATTTCCTTGCCAGACGGATCTTTAGCAACCTGCGTATCAATAAATGAGTCGATAAAGATTTTAAACAATTTTACCAAAGCAATTGTTCCCTAACTTCAAAATCAAAGAGATGTATAGATGTACAAAATCAACACCTATATAATGCTTTCAATATTTTATTAGTAGAACATAAAGCACCTGCATGAATAGGTGCTTTGGACAGGACTTTAGAATTGCAACAAAAAGTTTAACCAAATTTATTGTTGTACTAGCACAGTTAGGCTTTGCTTGGGTATTTCAGTTGGAAATAACTTCTAGAGAAAAAAATTGACTGATGTATGACAATCAAGAATTAAAGAGAATCCCCTTGTTAAGCTCTACAAGACAAACTGAACAAGACTAAAGAAACTGCAAGCATAACAAGTGATTAAAGAGCATTCGAATTCTGCCATATCAAAGAATGTGATGAAGCAAAAAATTGGAATTTTTATAAGAAGTAATTATCAACTTTGTTATCAAAATGTCAGCATTAAAGATTATGAAAGACAACATCCATCTAATAAATAAAGGATACAGATTAGTTTCAACTCACAAAATTGACCAACCAACCGAAAGGTTGGACTTAAAGGGTTAAAATAACGACTTGGTTTCAGTAATATAGTTGCAGTATTTTTTAAATAACTTTGTGGATCTTGTATATTTCTTTAGCTTCAAAGGCTGAGCCACTAAAATGATCACATTTGAGAGAGATATTAGAGCCAGATCTGCATTTGTGGAAGCCTCAACGCTGACCAAATGCCACAGCAAGCCAAATATGCAATGATCTCGAGCATCAGCATTATTGACAAACCAATTTTTTGAGAAAAAGCCATAATTCACCAAAAAAAAAAAACACCACCTAGAGGAAAACTGATTATCGATATTTTTCAAAAAATCAATCCAAACAACTGATATACTAATTTCCTGAAGAATTTAACAGCTAAAAGGCCATGACAGCAGTCTCAAAGGCTTAATCAAAATTCAGAACGTAACACTTAAAAGAGTGTCATCTAGGGACTTAAAATATTCCACTAAGGTAAAATTAACCAAAATATACAAGTATTCACATCATAAATTCACACCCCGTATCTAAATTTACGTTTTTCTGAGGAGAACCGAAAAATTCAAACGGTCACCAGCCTCGGGATCAAATCCCCATTAACTGAAAAACTCTAAGAATTAACAAATAAAGTTTTAAAAGGAGAACTGAGCAAATCAAAACCACCGTATGACTCAAAAATTACAAACAGAAATCAAATCAAGATCCAAAACAAACACACAGGCACGGACTCCCCACCCCCCAAACCAACCAACAAGAAGAAAAAAGTTGGGTTTTGAATCTTACAAAGCAATCGTCATCAATGGTGAAGATGTATTTCTTCTTGGAAACCATGTAACCAAAGCACCGGCAAGCGGAATCCTTAAATGAAATGCAGCTTGCCTTGGGACCCAGAATCTTGTTAATGTCATTCCTGTTATAAAGCTCGTAATCAAAGCCATCGGGCACTTTAATCGTCTTTGAAGGATCGCCGTCTTGCACGATAATAAGATGGTAAGGCTGGAAAAATGGCCTCCACATTTCCAAAAAATCAAGATTTCTGATGGTAGGAATCACTATATCTAGCTCATCTTTCAGCAACGGGGTCGAGGACGACGAGGCTGCCATTTTTGGTTTGGGAATTTAGGAAGAAAGGAAGAGAATTTGAGATCTGAATCTAAGAGGAAGAAGAGGTGGATTTGTAATGGATTGGCTCCGCAAGAGGTGCGAATGTGTGGGTGCTTCGTTGAGTATGAAACCGAAGGAGTTATATAAAAACAGGTGTGTATGTGGGCGCGCGCGTGTGTGTGAGAGTGTGTGTGTGTGTGTGTGTGAGAGAGAGAGAGAGAGAGAGAGAGAGAGAGAGAGAGAGGAGTTATTATATTTATTGGTATTTAAATTTAGAGAGAGGCAAACACATAAAGGGTAGAAGGGAAAAAGAAAACTAAAAATAAGGTTTTTGCAGTGAATTTAAGATAAATCACAATGTGCATTTTTGCGTGTATTTTTTACATTATTTTATAGTTTTTTTTCCAAAATTAATATTATTAAACCGATGAAATATATTTATTTTGTAAATTAAGAATATATTTTTAATAAAAGTATGATACTTCATTCATATATAATTAATATATATTGGATTACCTCAATAACAAAAATTTAGTATGTACCGAAATAGATTAGTTAAATCACCTATAGGCCATAATGCGCACACGCACACGCACATATATATATATATATATAGATGAAAAATATTGAAAATGTATTTCTAGTGCTTATGCTACCTCAGGGCCCATTTGGTTATGCTTTTATTTATATTTTTTATTTTTAATATTTTCAAATTTAGGTGATATCGAATCTAATAGGCTGTAAGTAATAGTGATAATAAAAATAGAAAGAGAAAATACATAAGTTATTAAAAGAAAATAAATAGATTATTGAAAAATGTATATGGAGTAGAAAAATGAGAATATATGAATGAAAATATGTATAAAATTAAATTTTATTTATTTATCAAATAATATAAAATGTGAAAATAAAATTTGAGAATAAAACTAAACGGGAACTTAACGTTTTGTACATATTTAAGAAGTTTGAAAACATAAATGGTAACACTCCTTTTATTGATGCTAGGATAGCACACAATATGGCGTCTTCTCACTGTGCATCAAAAAAATATTTTTGAGTGACACTTAATGCAGTGCCCTTCAGTGTGCATAAAAAATTAGGATGCACCCATTGAGTGCCACCCCAGCATCAAAGAAACCGTAATTACTTTGGGAAAATTGAAAATTGTAATATAATAATATCAACCAAAAAAAAAAAAATTCTATGAGTATGGAAATGTCGGTGGGATGTATTGAGCGGCAGACGAGGAGCGTGTGGAAGGGAGAAGTGTTGTTGTTGAGGCTTGACTCTGGAGGGGGCGGCCAATTCAAAGTCGGCCGTCCTTCCTTTCCCTTCCCTTCCCTTCCCTTCCCTTACATAGTGGTGTCTTTCTGCTGTCCTTTTGCCGAACGTTTTTATGGATTTCGTTACTAATTGTCCAAACAAAGTCCTTTGTCAAAACAAGCCTAACACCATTTTCCAATCTAAAACGTTCACCATGCATAGCACCTTTCACAAAGAAAATCTTAAAGTGAAATATTGATACAAACAACGCTAACATCATGTATGTATATGTATGTATGTATGTATGTATGTATTAAAGTGTTGTTTCTAGGATTAGGATGAGTTTCCACTAGTGGTGGCAATATGGGTAGGAAACTATCTTTCCAACCTAATTCGATTCGCTTTGAATTGAGTTGGGGTGAGTTATATTTAAATTTTAATTAAATCTAGATGATTCAAAATGAATTTTAAATAGATCTAATATATAATAATCAAGTAAACTTCAATTAAGTTTATATTTATATCCATTAAAGAGTCTTCAAAAATCATTGCTAACCTCAAAAAACTTACTATTACACTTATATCCCAATTAAAACCTTAAAATTGAATAGTCCAAATCTCCAATCTTCTACTCCCAAGTTCGGGCCACCGACTTATCTCATAACTTTCTTTATCATTCATCAATTCATCAAATCATTTGTCGACTTTCCATCCACCACCTTGGTGAAACCATTCGCTACTCAGTACTCACCACGGTCTGTTTATAGTTTTATGTCCATGGCCAATATAGGACTTTCAGGGGAAGGGTATTTTTTATTTTTTAGGGTCTACATCATCATTAATCCTCCTAATTTGTCGAGTTTGCGATACATTAATAGACCTAGCAATTGAACACCCATAGATAATCCAGTGACAGGTAATGACGAGTTGGGTAAATTTACCCCTTTTTTATCCGGTACGAGATAATGGACCAATTACCCATGAGGATGGGTAATGAGTAATTCACAGGTACCCGAAATAATTTTTTTTATTTTTTTAATATTTAAAAGGTAAATTAATATCCACCTTGCAACTCATATGATGGTATTAAAATATTAACTAAATAAAATTAAAAGAAGACAATGAATGTATTAAATTGAATAAGTACTTAAAGTATATTAATAACGTTGTAGTTTAATAATTACAACTTAAGTATTCAAAATCCATCAAATTTAAAGTATATTACATTTAAAAGTTCAAATTTAATCTCATTACATGCCAAAAGTTTTTTGAATTAAAAGTTTAGATATCACTTAGCGTAAAAAAAAAAAAAAAAAAAAATATCACTCAAACATTGTTGTCTTTTTAGAAGAAGATACATCCATGAAAATATGCACAACAAAACTATTTATCACTTGACTACATAGGTGACTGTTATTTGAGAAGGGTTTTTTGTTATACACAATTTTATATTTAGGGTATTTTTTTATTTGTAAAATTCAAAATTAAAAGTTAGATTAAAAAATTTTAAAACATAAATATATATATATATATGGGTAACCCGTGGGTACCTGGGGGTTTGGCCAAAAAACGACGGGTAATTTTGGTATGAGTAAAATACTAAAATTACCTGTATTTTGTTAGGTTGAAAATATAAGGCCCATTACTCATAAATTTTTGGATACCCACGAATATGGATACTATTTTGCTAGGTCTATACATGAAGGTAATTATTAGCTTGACCTCATATTAGGCAAATATAGAAAATTATGATGTTAAAGTCACATTAAGAGTCTTTTCTAAATTTTTTCGGTTCTTTTTGGATCACCCATCAACATGCGTGGCTCTGGTTCGCCCATTTATTCCACATGCCATATAAACACCCATCCTCTTATTTTGTTTCATAGATTCTGCTGTATCATTTGTTATTAAGGTCGAATAGAACGATAATTATGAGATCGTCAACCTTTCCAACCTCTCATCGACCATCAACTTCTAGGTATTATTTCTGTCCACTTTTTGATTTAACATGGCTTCAAGAACAACTAGCGAGTAGCAACCGTATTCATAGTAACTACGAGTCAATGAGTAATAACCAAATAGCAGCTCGGAGTTTGGCAAGGCTTCGTGAAAACTTCTAGACCTAGTGCATATCTTACCTGCAACACTAATTTAGGATTCTATTGATCCATAACCCCTTGAACAATTTGGGGGATATATAGAGCTTTATACTAACATGCCCCATCCAACCAAACACTCTTCTTTAGCTCATAACACATTTGGGTGGTGAAGTTTCAAACTCTAGGATTCGTTTGCATTCTCAGCATTTTTTACTTCAAAAAGTTTTTATAGAAGGCGCCAAGATGATGTTACATGGAAATGGAGTCGAGGTTCTTTTCAAAAATCAATTAAGATGTCTTGGGCTTCTATTCCTGCAACGGGTTTTCATAGAGCTCGAGTTTTGTAAATAATTGCTTAGATGTCTTTTTAGATTTAGGAATCTGTATTTACATTAATTAAATTTTTTATGGGCTTCAGCTTACAATTGAGTTTTGATGCCCATCTTTGAAGGCTTAATTTGTTGGGCTCATTGACCTTTTTCTTATTATTAATTCGTTTAATTAGGCATCTTATTTGCTTTTTACATTTTTGCCCTTAGGCTTTATTTACTTTTGTGAATAGGATGTTGAATGCTAGGATTAATTTTTGGTTGATAATAAGATTAGGATTATTTCATTTAAGCATATTATATTTACTACATGGGATGAAAATGAATGATGAAAAAGGATATCTTAAACACGCATTTACATAAATGATGAAATAAGTTGGATAAAATATAAATTTACCAAAATATTATTCTACATGAAAACTAAACTTGAAATGATCAGATCTTGAAGTTTGAAGAATTAGTATATTTGTTTTGTTTTTCAATTTTTTTTTGTTTTTCTAAATACCATTGAATATTTTATTTAGAATAATTTCTTTTCAAAATTTACTATAAAAATTTCTAATCACCTCAATTAAATTATATATATTTTTATCTTTTAAATATTTTTAATACAAAATATGTTTTATTTTGTTACAACACTAACATAAAAAAATATATAAGACCATCTCCAACCCAATGTTAAATGAGATGCTATTTCTAAAATTTGAACCCAAAATAACACTTAAAGTGCTCCAATCCAAGTGCTATTTTGGGTCTAAATTTGGAAGTTGTGGTCAAATTTTCAAATATGGAACTTTGATCCAAGGGTCCATATTATTATTATAATATTTTTTTCTTCTTCTTTTATTTAATTTAGTTTAATTAATATAACAAATTTCAAAAGTTATATTAATTTATGTATTAATTTATAAGTAAATTTGAATTTTTTACAATTTATATTTGATATAATTTTATTTCATATATTTCAAAATTTTTAAATGTAAAATTATATATTTTTGACTTATCGGTTATGGGGTGATTATGGGGTGCTAAAAAGCTTGGCCATTTCTGCTGAAATTTTAAGTGTAAAGTTTCTTGAATGTAACAAATACTTTGTGCACCGTCTAGGCCATGATAATTAAATTGTACCAATTCATAAATTTAATTGTACTGTTCTTTTTCCTCCAACCTTCAAGTATGTACGTTTTGATAAGTTGTTTAACAAAATAATTTTTTCTCAATTATTAATTTTTTCCATGGTTTAAATATTTTTTTCAGAAATTGAAATTAATTAATAACTAAAAAATATAAATATAAAAAAAGTCAAATAGAATAGTCTAAATATACAAAATAATGTTTATGCACATTAAAATAATACCAAAAGTAGAATTTGGGTTGGAAAAAGAAAATGCTATTTAATGTGCTATATTTTTGGGACGCTATTTTTGGTGATGCGGCAAAAAAATGAACTCTAAAATAGATCTTGGGTTGGAGATGCCCTAATAATATAAACTTTTAATATGATGTCATTAATTAGACAAAATTTACATGAAAATATTTTTATACTAAAATCTATTTTTCTCATAAAGTAATACCGGATATAACTTTATTTACAACGTATTCTTCAACCTCATTACTTAAATTCATTATTCTAAAAATATTATCCCGAAACAATCAAAAAAAAAAATCTCAAACATAGACAAAATTAATTCACTTTGTAGACCATCAAAATATTAAAAACAAAAAGAAAGAAAGTAAAAAATTCAAACATAAAATTGCTCCAATGTCTTAATCCTCTTCCACTTAAGAAATTGCTCCAATGTCTTAATCCTCTTCCACTTAAGAAAAGGGAAGAGAGAGAGAGAGAGAGCTCCAATCCCTACACGCCCATTCTCTATTTTTACTGGCACAATATATATATGATGGAGAAAGTAGTCATTTTACCCTTTCATCCTTGTCAATAAAGGGCCCATTTACTTGGGTTTATTTACAACGTATTCTTCAACCTTATTATTATTCTAAAAATATTATCCCAAAACAATCAAAAATAATCTCAAACATATACAAAATTAATTCACTTTGTAGACCATCAAAATATTAAAAAAAAAAAGAAAGAAAGGAAAAAATTCAAACATAAAATTGCTCCAATGTCTGAATCCTCTTCCACTTAGAGAGAGAGAGAGAGATGGAAAAGGAAAAAACTCCAATCCCTACGCGCCCATTCTCCATTTTCACAGGCACAATATATATATATATATATATGCGTGTGTGTGTGATGGAGAAAGTAGTCATTTTACCCTTTTCATCCTTGTCAATAAAGGGCCGTTTACTTGGGCTGATAAAGTGCGATGTTGGGTCACATCCCACTTCATCCAATGTTTACTTTGCATATTTGTGACCCGATAAAACAGCATCAGCCCACTACTATTGGTACTAAATGAAGGATAACCCATTCGGCTGAGAAGCTATAATAGTTTCATCCTTCAAATTGGGCCATTCAAGATGAGTAGTAGAATGATTATTTAGGCCTTACTATTTGTGCATTCAATTACTATTTTATCCACCATTAATTTCCAACCGCCTAACTAGCCATTACAACAACAACAACAACAACAATAATAATAATAATAATAATAATAATAATAATATTATTATTATTATTATTATTACTTAAACAAAATATATTTATGTTAAAAATAATTGAAAGCTATATATATATATATAACTGTGATTAAGGTAATGCTATTAATAGGAAATTTTTATAGTATTTTGAAAAGAAATTAATTCTAAATGAAATATTTAATTTTATTTGAAAAATGAAAATAAGAAATTGAAAACAAAATAATTATACCCAATATTTTATGTCAAATAGTTGGATGAAGAAGAAATAATCGTTTTGGGAACTTTCGGGAGAAGATCAAATAGTTTGATATTGTCTTGAATAAATAATTTTCTTTGACATAAATTGTGTTGGAGAGGAATAACAAATAATTTCATACTTAAGGATATTTTAGTCTTTTTAAAATTTATTCCAATATTATCATTTATTATGTTATCTATGCTAACTCAGTTCTTGAATTCTTGTCAACAAACAATACAATCTGCCAGGTACATTGGTCAAGGTTTCATAATTACCTTGTCCCACGCAATCATTTACATGTAACTATTCAATACCCCTAGGGGTGTTCAAAAAAAACTGAAACTGATCGAATTGATCGAAAACCGAAAAAAGCAAACCGAACTAGGTTTAGTTCGGTTCGGTTTTTCATTTCAAAAAAATTTGATTTTTGCTTTTTTCGGTTTTTTTATTCGGTTAACCGAACCGAAAAAACCAAAACTTTTTTTTTTATATATACAAAATTTTATTATTCAATCACTACTAGTTTAAGTTTTATTTCACATTTTTTATTAAATTTTTTAAGTTTAAGATAAATAAATATAAATTTTTAAATAATGTAAATGTTAATGTATTTTTAAATTTTTGGGATAAATAATTTTTTTTTTATAAAGTGAAATAATTGAGAAAAAAAGAAGTAAATAATATATCAAAATAGTTATTAAAAACCCTATGTTTTATAAATAATATAGATATTAATATATGACATATAAAAACATGAATAGTTATAATACAAAGAGAAAAAAAATGATATTTTTTTCTAAACTCAAATGGTACAATTGCATAATTTTTTTATTATATGAACTAATACACATTACATATAAAAAAATAGATGATTATGATTTAAACAACAAAAAAATGTTATATTAAAAGAAAATTAATTAATTAATTAAACTTATATATATTATATGGTATGTTGACGAGCAAAATTGAAATTTCAACTTAAATTGCAAATTAAGGGATAAGGGATTGAATTCTATTCGGCTATTCCTGTGTTAGTACTAGTAGTATATTGTATCTGCTGACCAATAAAGATTTTATCTATATTATTATAAAAACAAAGACCGTTTTGTATCTAAAATAGAAGTTATTTTTGTTCATTTACATAATTTATCCTTTTAATTATTTCAACAACAAAAATTGACAATATAGTTTGAAGGATAAATTGGAGAATTCAACATAAAAAAGATAGTTTGGATACAAATTTTATCAATATTTCATAATTATCTTTTAAAAATGATGATTTAATAAGGTTATAATTGTATTTTTTACAAAATTTACAAATCCGCAATCTATATTATGATGCCATTGTATCAATTAGCTATTTAACTTTAGTAGACTGAGTTTAAGATTTAATTCGCTATTCGATCTTAGCAGTTAAGGTTTGAATATACAAAAATCGCGTGCATCTACTTTGGCGATTATAAGCTAGCAATTTTAGCATACTCAATGTGTATACTAAAATTTTTATAACATAAAATAATTAAAATATTTATTTATTTATCTTCTTAAATTTATAATATTTTAAATGTATTTGTTTAGAATAGATAAATTATAATTTTATCAAAACAAATATTTACAATATAGAAAAAAAAAGTAATCTAAATCAATTTTTTCACCTAAAAAAAGTATTTTTATCAATATACTTTTATCAAATAATTTTTTTGGCACTAAAAGAATAAGTTACCCAATTCAAATTTTTAATTAAACTAACTTACTTTTGTCAAACAAACTTTTATAACACTTTCATGGTAAAAATATAAGTTTTTCTTTCTTTATTTCTTTATTTCTTTTTTAGTTCGGTTTTGGTTTTAACCAAAATCGAAAAAAACGAAAAAAAAAAAAACGGTTAACCGAAACCGAACCGATCCTTATCGGTTTTACATTTGAAAAAATAAAAAATTGCGGTTAACCGACCAAACCGAATGGTTCGGTCGATTAAAACCGAATGTACAACCCTAAATACCCTTACGAAAAATTGATCACATCAGAACGCTTCCAAGGCCGAATCCACTTGGAATTTGATAAATGCATTGCTTGTGAAGTCTGTGTTCGCGTATGCCCTATAGATCTATCCGTTGTTGATTGGAAAATCTCATAGAATAGAATGGGATACAATGAGATAGAAACAAAGACAGGGAATAGGTTCCCTACTTACTTAAGGATATTTTAGTCTTTTAAAATTTATTCCAATATTATCATTCATCAAAGTAAATATTTAATAGAATTATCTACCTTTATCATTCATATAATCCCATGAAGTAAATCTAATTTAAAAAGGGCAAAATAACAAAATTCGTCCTGTAATTTTACCCTATTTGGTTTTTCGTTCTATAATTTGCATAATATCAATTCTAGTCCAATAAGTATTAAAAAATTATCATTTTTCGTCCTTTTTTTCGCTGGAGCCGGCGAAACTCACCGGAAAAGGTGACGTGGCACGCCGGGCGTGTGGCATTTCTTGTTTATGCCCGTTGGCAGCTGACATGTAAGCATTTTTTGTCTTTTTCTTGCTTGGTTGGTAGCATACATGTATTTTCCCTTTTTTTTTTAAATTTCAAATATATTATATAATTTATATATACACACACATATATATATACACATCTATATATATATATATATTTATATATTACATATCATCATTTTTCCTCTAAAACACATTTCTTTCTCTGAATATCTTTCATTATCCCCAAAACTTTCCCATTTTTTAATATATACATACATATATTATATATACATCATATAATTATTATTATTATAACAATAAGAAAATCACTCAATTTCATTTTTACCCCAAAAATTTAACAAAAAAGCATTGATTTAACTGTTACAGTAAAAAAAATATCTTCCCCAAAACATAAACAAACATACCAAAATTCTCCAAATTCAATTTTTAACTATTTTTCAAAATATAACCAAAAATTAATCACATTCCACAACACAATTTTCACATTCTCCAATAATTTATTCTCCCAAAACACATAATAAAATCACACAAAAAATATAACAAACATTCCCCTAATTTACCATTAACAATATTATTTTAACTCACATATTTAAAATAATTTAATTAAATTTAAATATAAATTAAAATTCCTAACCCCAACCCACTCCCCCCACCCACCCACCCACCCACCAACCAACCATGAAGGGCTGGCCATGGAAGCCGCCTGGCCATGGCCGGCCCGTGCAGGCGGCCACCATGGCCAGCCCGTGGCCATGGTGGCCAGGCGGTGGCCATGGCTGAACCTCGCCTGGCCAAATATGGCCAGGCGAGGTGCTGGCCATGGTGAGCTCGACCGGCCAGCCACCCACTGGGTGGGTGGGGGTGGTGGGGGTATATATACATATGTATGTGTATGTATATATAAATACATATATTTAGATATATATGTGTATATATAAATATATATATATATATATTATTGTATATCCAGTTGGCATTTTTTATTTTTTTATTTTTAATTTATCAAGCCATGTCAGCTGCCAATGAGGCATAAACAAGAAATGCCACACGCCCGGCGTGCCACGTCACCTTTTCCGGCGAGTTTTGCCGGCTCCGGCGAAAAAATGACAAAAAATGATAATTTTTTAATACTTATAAGACTAGAATTGATATTATGCAAATTATAGGACGAAAAACTAAATAGGGTAAAATTACAGGACGAATTTTGTTATTTTTTCATTTAAAAAGTATAAAATTATTCTAATCATATTCTCCATCCCTAATTTCATCATATCACCCTATATCCCATATCATTAAGTAAACGAGCCCAAATTTTTTTTGATGAATCTGTCCCTTGAAAATGAGTGGATAGTTCATCCTCAAATTTTAGCTGCAATATTGGACTCTGGATGAAACAATCAGGCTTCATTACTAAAAACTGAGTATTATATGATTTTAGACGATGGGCTTTAGGTCAATTTACATAATGGGATGACAAAGGGATAACAACCCACATCTCTTCTCATCACTTGTTTACAACTAGGACTATCAATGGATTATATTTTAATTCGAATTCGATCTGAATTTTGGAATTTTTATCTGATTAAAATATTCGATGGGCCAGATCCGATTATAAATATTTGAAATCCGAAATAAGGGGATCGAATATGGAATTAAGTAATCTGATCCATTAAATATCCGAATCATAACCTTAATATGTTTTGTTTAATTAATACACTTATATATAATATTAATAAAGATTTTAAATTAAAATCTATGTATTATATTGACCTAATATCTACATTAACCTTTATATTATACTATTAATATTGAGTTTTTAACCTAAAAAATAAGAGGAATATTGATAAAATGTCAAATATAATAACATATAATAATTCATATATACATTAATATATTGTGAAAAAGGAGTTTAATATTCAAATATTTTTACTTTTGTACTAATATATAATAAAAAGTTGTTAAAAATTCAAATATGACATATATTTACTTTATAAATACAATATTTTTATAAATTTTAAAAAGAAATAAAAAATAATATATCGGGTCGAATTTTTTAATCGAATTTCGAATATCCATCGAATTCGAATATGATACTGATTAATAAAAATCCTATAAAATTTTGGTTCGAATTCGGATCTGAATTTTGTTAATCAGATTCAAAATTAAATATGACATATCCGATCCAAATCTAACCCGTTAACGGCCCTATTTACAACGTAAGAGAAGAGTTTAGTAGATAAATTAGGGCCCGCTACTATAACCACTATTTTTGGGATGTGACAATTGACATCAAGCATTGAGCGTGGGGTGAAAAATTTTACAAAAATAGAAAATGGTGGGATGATGATGCCAAATTATAATGTTGCCCTCCCCATGTGGTTAAATATTTTGAGAAACAAGCGGAACCATTTCTTCCTTTTTAAAAAAAAAAAAAAAAAAAAAAAAGAAATTCTGCCACCATTTCTTTTTTTTCTTTATTTCTTCTTCTTATTCTTTATTATTATTATTATGATGATGATGATGATGATGGTAATTTTTATTATTATATATTTTTATACTAATGTATTTATATTAAAAATAATTGAAAGATAAATATATATATATATATATATAATTGTAATTAAGGTAATGACATTGATAACAAAAAAATGTACTTGAATATTTTGAATTTCAAGATTTTGTTTTCATGTGTATGGATGTTGTACTATAATTGACGAAAAATAATTTCTTTTTATTTGGGAAGAAGAAGAAGAAATGGTTGGATACGGTGTTGGAATGGAGGAATATTAATTTCTTCATGTTAAATAGAAAAATAAAGAATTTTTTTTTAATTGAGGGTATTTTAGTCTTTTAAAATTTATCCCAATATTATCATTCATCAAAGTAAATATTCAATACAATTATCCACTCTTATCATTCATATTATCTTACAAAGTAAATATAATATAAAAAGCACAAAACTATCGTAAATCCCATCGCTCTACATTCTATATCACTAGGAAATGGAGAGTCTTATTTTATCACATCACATAGAAAATAAAATAATTGAATATACTTAAAAGTTAATTGGATATTTTGATACATGCATGAGATAATGTAAAAAATGATTTTTTTTTTTTTTTTGAACCTGGAGGAGCATTGTCAAATTTGAGCAATAGCTAAGAATGCTATAGAAACTAACCTCTATATAAAAATTACAGTAAGTTGCATTGCAATTTTTTTTTTTTTTTAGCTTGCATTTCATGAGATTTGTCCTAATAACAAACAACTCTCCAATATGTGAAAATTGAGAAATTTTGACAGAATCAACCAAATAACAAATTTGTGCTTATGGAATCTTTGATTTTAAAAATTCAACATAAAAAGTTAATTCATAAAGCAAATGGACAGTTTTATTCCTCATCATATCGGAAAATACGTAATATTTTTGTTTGGAAATAAGCTTTATGAATTCTTCGATTTATTTTATGTTCAATAAATAATCATTTTATTTTGTGTTTTAATGCCACAGCTGATGTACGCATTTATTTGATTCATTTTATATTTATGGCTTCACAATCACTTTATTATAATTTAATAGATATTTGACCATCTTATTTTCTCTTTATTGAGCCTAATGTATTCTTGAATTTATGCTATTTTGCTGTGTTTTAGTGATGCATTAATCCTTTATAATGGTCAAATCTACTCGTATACAAAGAGGCCATAATTTATTCATTGGCATAAGAGTTTGTGATTAGAGAATTTTATTATATACACTTTCACAAGACATCGCACTTTTTGCAACATGACTATGATTGGTTTTTAGTCTCTAGGTGGTCGTATACATGGGATGAGACACCGCTATGAGCTAATAAATTTTATCTTGAAGTCATGATTAGTTGTTAGTACCCGCACGTAGGGAGGCAATCATAACTTTAGGACAGCAATAAATGTTGTGACTGTCCATTGATCCAACTCAGATTTCCTCTTCAATGTTTATGCAGTTTGATTTATCACTATCTAAATTATAATTTTATAATTATATGAATTATTTTATTTTATTCCTATGATTTGAATATAAATTACTCAATACCTACAACAATCTAAAACTATGATTATGATTTGTGTTAGAAAGTAACAATCTCACTCAATTTATGATTATGTCTAATTTGTGTTTGGGCCCGTGACTTTTTCTGTTCGAGAATTTCAATAATTGATATGATCACTGAGTTTCAAACACATGGTGAGGGAACTCTTAAGATACAAGGATCAGGTTTATATTTGTAACTTTTTCCCTGTTATAATGTAGAGTTTTAGAATTTAGATGTTTATATGATTCATTTTCTAAAGGTGCTTAAAAAAAAAAAAAAAAAAAAACGAGGTCTAATTTTACCAAGATAATTGCCTTCTTATGAATTGGAATTGGTTGCAATGTCAAATTTCTTAATTATATATACTTTGTTGTAGGATGAAATTAATGCATTAATTCTTCTGATCAAATTAAACATGTTATGATATTTTAAAAGATAGCTGTGTAAATAAATGGTGTATTATAAGTGATTCAAAATGTCATATTGTTTTATTATTATTGCGTTAAAATATTTCTAATTATAAATGATTTCTCAAATAACTATTAATTTTAGAATTACAAAATTAGGGGCATGCTATATAGTATAATGTTAATAGGTAATAATTCATTGTTATGTTCATGATATAATGCCATATGGAATACTTGGGTTCTAAAATTAGTGAAAACTATTTTCATGCTTGAAGTCGAGATATAGTTTATAATATAAAATAAACAATTCATTAATAAGTGAATACATAAAAATAATAGTTTATTATCTTGTGGCTATTTAATTTACAAAATGGTATTAAAATGATTCCAATGCTAACCTCTATGCATTAATTGCATTATTAATCTGCTACATTTTTGCGCACAAACAAAATCTAATATATATAAAGTAAAATGATGTTCAACTCTATCTGAAGAATGTTTATTAGTGGATTTGATGTGAATAAGTTACTTTTATCCATTTTTGCCATCTCAATAATTTCCATATATAATTTGTTATAAAAAAGAGCTATTTTATTGCAATGATGGTAAGTACTCAATATATATGATATTTCAATTTTTTTTTTGTATTTTTATCTCTCTCTCTCTCTCTATATATATATATATGCATATATTTTAGTTTATGTGTGGAATTAATATATATATCATAGTTTATGTATATATATATTAGTTTATGTATGTAAAATTAATTTCTTTTTTTTTATCCAGGTATGTAAAATTATTTTCAATTGATGTTTTAAAAGCAATTTTATTACTTTCATATGTTAAATATTTACACTTCTATAGATCCAATTATAATTTACATACAAACCAACTATATGTATATTATTGATTCGAATTATATTATAAACTATGTTATTAAGATAACATATTTATTTCAAATAAAGTAAAATGATGGCTAATTTATTTTTAAAGTAGTAATTTCAAGATTGCATATATTAAGGAATTTTAAAATTTTACCAAGTATGGTATAGCCAATGTTGCCTTTTGGTCATCTAAGAACAATTGTTAAGTTATTATATAAATGCTAATTGGAGTATATAAATTTAGCTATTGACATATTTATGCTAAATATTTAAATTTTTATTTAATAAATTTAGGTATTGAGTCTGAAAAGTAGTTTTGACATTTTTTTTATTTTTTTAAATGGTAAAATTTTCTATAACTCTCTATATGTTTAGTCTGAAAATCTATACCTTAATTTAATATTTTTCTAAATTATATTTTACTCCATAATTCGTTATTTTAATTAAGTTATAAGTTCCTTAATCTAAGCTCATAATTCCTACAAGTAATATATACTAAAAATAACCAAGCATGCAATACACTAATATTTAATGGTACAAAAATATTTTTTCTTTTTTCTTCACGTCTATAGGATCAGTAGCTTGGTGAGTTAAATTCTCATAATTTTTTATTATGCATGTATTTTATAATTTAAATATGATTTACTAATATTAATAAATTTTATGTTTATGAGCCAAGTTAAGTTATAAAAGGAATTCAAAGTCTTGATTTTGTTATAAATTAAAATTTTACATTTATTTTTCTCTTTTGATCAATTTTTTCTACTTTTTTTCATATTATAATTTTTTCTTTAACCTATAATTTATTTATTATTTTGTTAGTTCGATGTAGCAAAAATATTTCATTAATTCACGTAATTATGAAATTTGAAAAGTAGCTTTTGTGTAATTTAACAATAATTATGAAGTTATTATTCAACGGGCCCATAAAGCTACTTTTTTCATATATTCATTTTGATTGATTTTATTCATTTAAAGATAATTTTATATTTTATATAGGATGCAACCTATAAGTATATTAAAATATTTATAAAAAAACAATAATTTTTCTTATTTCAATACTTATAAAAAATAAATATTTAAATCATAATTAAATTAAATATAGTGAAATTTAAAATTTAAAATTATTGCTTGGTGCAACTCCATGGTTAAAAGCTAGTGTCCTCTAGAAGTTCATATATACATGTTTGTATTCAACGATTAATTTTGTGAAATTAAAATATATTTGGAGTAGCTAGAAAATATGTTAGTTTACCCAAAAAAAAGAAAAGAAAAGAAAATAAAAGTAACACATTTTCCAACCGCTAATTGATTAATTGAGAAATGTCCTTATGCTTTGAATGCTTGCCATTAACTAGTGAGAATAATTTATTGGTAGGAAGTTATATTTTTATGCTTTTACAATATAATTTTTTAGTAAGTTTAAAGTATATTCTTCATTGACTTGAGTTTATGCTCTCTCATCCACTAGCAGACATGAAAATAAGTTAGGTTAGGCTAAACTTTGATTTAAATTGGTCAAGCTTATTATGTAAATGACAAGTTTAAACTTAGTCTATTATTTATGATAGATTTTTTTTTTAGGCCTAGCCTTTTTAATAGATTTTAAACCTTTAGCCCGGCCTGAAAGCCTACCTAAAAGCCTATTTTCTATGAAGGCTTCCATTAAGTTTAAACATAACATAAATCTCAATTATTAATATACTCAAACTTGTAATAGACATTGATAAACAATAATCAAAATGATAAATAGCAAATGTATAATTATGAAAGCTCAAATCTAAGTATAAAATAATATCATTTCAACAAAAAATAATACTAAGTAACATAACGGATTCCATAAAACACTAATTAAAGAAATCAAATATAATAGCTATTTAATATTATATCATTATTGTTGTATTTTTTATCTGAAGAAAAATAAATGGACCGGCCTATTAATTAGACTTTGCAAGCTTTTGGAAGAGCTTAAATCTAGAGTATTTAGTTAAAAAATGCTTCTTTTTAAGTGTTAACCTGACTTTTTTATTAAATAAGTAGGCCAAACTAAATTATAAGTAGACTTGGCCATATACCCTGACGAGTAGTCTAACCTATTGACATCCCTATCCACTAGCAAGTAATAAAGTATTGTTCAATTATTCTTTATAATTTGTTAGCATTCTTATAAATTTGCAAGGCAAGCAATTGCATTGGTGTGTATGGATTTTGGTGATTCAATGAAGGCCTCTTCATACAAATATTGGTGATATTGTTAAAAATTAACTATAATGGCAATTGGTAAAATTGATCAAAAATGGAGTCAGAACTAAAATTGATTAACTAAATAATAGGGTCGGAGAGCTCAAAGGACAAGTTAAGCCTATAAAGAGGGACAGAAAAATCCTTATGGATCTAAGCCCATCAAGATTAAAAACTATAAATATTGGGTCCTAGCGAGACTTGGGGTATAAGAAATTATTTGCAAAAAATCGCAATCTCAAAGAACTTTCAAGAAGAAGAAGATCTCTTTACGCGCGTTCTAGAGAAAAATGAACCAACATATTGTTGTTTCTTGGAAAGGATCCTGTTTCATTTTTCGTGTAGCATCATTTTGGTGCTGTTTGTGGGAACTCAAAAGAAGAACAAGGAATGTTGAGGATGCAAAAGAGATCCATGGTGAAAAATAGAAAAATATGGCATCACGATCACGTCAAGATTCTTTTAATCTTTTTTGCTCATTTTGGATCATCAATCCAGTTCGCATATTTATTCCACATGCCATATAAACAGCCATCTTATTATTTTGTTCCAGGCATCCTATTGCATCATTTGTTATTGAGGTTGAAATGAACGATGTTCACGAGCTCGTCAACCTTTCCAACTCTGTCGATCATCAACCTCTACGTGCTATTTCTTTCCCCTTTTTGATTTAACATGGCTTCAAGAACAATTAATAACCGTATTCATGTAATTATGCGTTGATGAGTAATATCCAAATAGCTTCCTGGTGACACAAGATTGGAGTTGGGCACGGCTTGTGAAAACTTCTAGACCCATAATCTACCTGTATTCCTAATCTAGAATCCTGTTGACCCATAACCACCTGAACAACCTGGGGAATATCTATAGCTTTATGCTAACATGCCCCATCCGTCCAAATGCTCTTCTTCCGCTTGCAACCCACTTAGCTGCCGGAGTCTCAAGCTCCAGACCTTGTCTACAGCTTCAATATTCAATACTTCATAAGGGAGTTTCCATAGAAGTCGCCAAGATGAAGTTACACAATAATAGAGTTGAAGTCCTTTTTGAAAATCAGTAAGATGTTTTGGAGTTCTACTCTTGGAATGCGTTTGATTAGAAGCTTGAGTTTTACAAATAGTTGCTCAAATGCCTTTTCAAGTTTAGGAGTTTGTATTTATATTAATTGAGTCTTTAGTGGACTTTGGCCCATTTGGATTTTGGTGCCCTTCTTGGTAGACTTAATTTGTTGGACTCACTTACTTTTTTCTCATTTATTTTTTTTATTTAATTAGCCTCTTATTTATTTTTCACTTTGTTGGCCTTGGGGTCATATTTTACCATACCAAACATAACATAAAATAATTGAACATACTTAACAATTAATTTGACATTTTGATGCATGCATGAAATAATGTGAAAAAGATTTTTTTTGAACTTGGAGGAGCATTGTCAAATTTGAACAATTGTTAAGAGTGATATTAAAGTTAACCTCTATATAAAAATTATAGTAAGTTGCAGTTGCATTTTATGAGATTTGGCTAATAAAAAATAACTCTCCAATATGTGAAAATTGAGAGACTTTGACAAAATCGACCAATTAATAATAAACTTATGCTTATATAATCTTTGATTTTAAAATTTAAATAAAAAAATAATTCATAAATTAAATGGACCTTTTTGTTCCTCATCATGTAGGGAAATTTATTTAATATTTTAATATTATATGAAGCATCGATGTAATATTTTAAAAATATATACATTTGTTTCATTTTATTACCATTACTTGCAGAAGGATGTAGCACCCTATTTGAAGAGTGGCTACTTCAGACTGAGGCGCTATTCATTAGACTAAAAAATTTCTAAACAAAATATGCATCTCCAAGATTTTCAATATAAATAATTCTCTAACTACCCAAGATGATAAGCAAGATCCAGATCAATTAATTTAAATGCATTATCAACTAGTCATGCTACAAAAGTTCAAACCAAAGCTGAGTTTCCATAGCAATGTACAATAACCCAAAGACTACCAATTTTAAACCATAAGCCTACATCAATTATTATTGACTTCAACCTATTACACCTTATCAGTAGATAAAGATAATAACCTGATGACATCGTACTATTTACATTCCAAACATAATACGTCGTACTCTAATCATTTATATGTACCTTGATAATATTATTTATATTATATACTGTGTGGCCCACACTCATGGTGTATCTCCTATTTCTTCAATTTGGGGTGAAGGGTAGAAAGAACATTAAAATGAGAGTGAGTCGGAATTAACTTAGTGAGGTAATAATCCAAATACAATCAAAATAAAATTAATTGGAATAGTAGATGCACATATAACAAATGTTTACTTTGGATATAGATAACAGATAACCACATCGAGGCAATATCATGGAACAAAACTGTTAAGTAGCAAATAAGCTTAAGTTGAGGTATCCGAAGCTTAAGTCACGTATCTCAATTCTAAAGTCACAAAGATATTTTTGAAACAAAAAGGATATTGTTTTTTGGAGAATCCAATAAGTTTAATGATCTTTTCATAGAATATGTTTGCATGATAACCATGAAATGGAATCAAAATCGGTATATCATTTATAACATATTATTCGATGTACCTCAGTACCATCCCGTACTAGTGAATACATTTTGCAAAAACTTTCAGATTTCAAAATTCAGGAATCGAACCAGTTTCGCAAAATTGAGTGCGACACGTAAAGCCTCATATTTCAAAATTCAAGAATCAATTCAATTTCACAAAATTGATTTTACAAGAATATTTCACAAAATCGACTATGGTATGGTCTCTAACCTTATGATTCCCAAGAATCTATATAATAGCTCTTATATCTCAATACTGAGTGGTCAACTCAGTCAACAACTATTATAATATGAATCAATAAGATCAATCATCATCGGTCGAGGTCAAGCAACAACCAACCTCCAACTATCCTAGAGTTAGGATCACAAATCAAAAGGATCCTAGCTAGTAGACTGGCCATCGAAAGCCTGATGCTATCCCAATCGTTTTTCCAAACTACTCCTAAGGGCCCAATAAGTTTTCAAGGACATCCCCAAAGGTAAAATAACATGTCCAAAAAAGATCTTAATAGCCAACACAATCTTTATGCCACAATCACCATATGAAATAAAATAATTTCAAAATTATTTATGGGACCATGGTAAAATCGGTAACAGGCCAATCAAAAAATTAATATAACTCAGCAACGACCAATTACCAATACCATAGATCAATATTAACCAACCCACAAGATTTTCTCACAATTAGTATAGATCAATGACAACCATTCAACAAGACTGTCTCACAAACAGAATTATAAAATATGACGATTAGCCTGATAAACATACCAGTCTAATCATGCCTTAGTAGTTTTGATATTTTTTGAAAGTTTCACAGTTTAGTTGACTGGTTTCATAATCTAGTTTAGATGAGACAATCAGAAATTTTTAAATTTCAAATGATATATTTCACAACTCTTTTTAGATAAGAACATTGATATTAGAAAAACATCATTTTTGAGCGAATATTCAGGGACAAACCTTTGACATATGATTGATTTCTCGAGCTCAATTCAGACAAGTTCATTAGAAGTGAAATGGCACAGAACAATAAATCAATTTCTCAAATTTGGTGCAGAAATGATCAAACAATAATATTATAATTACTATATATATATGCTCTTTCCTTAGCAATAAAATCCTGTATTATCAATTATAAACCTCACATGTCAATATTGAGTCGTGGAGCTTTCCTAATTGAGCTCAATAGTTTGTGCTTTTATTACCTAATCAACCTAGTGCATGGTATAAGATGATTTGGAATAATATTAACATAATCTCCAAATTTGAATGTGATTACGCTTAATAACCTTAATATCTTATTTTCTTTCTGTGTCTTTATACTTCCTATAAATTATAAGTTCGAATATAAATCCACACCCAATTAGTAATCATTTCATTTTATATTATTATCAAAATCTATCTTGCAATTATTCTTAAAATTTTAAGTTTTTTAATTGAATTAAAAAATTCTCATTGGTTGCTAATTAATTTTTAAATTTATTTTAGTATGGCTAACTTATCTGCTATGATTAAAATATCAAGTTGTATTTATCTAAAATTGCAACATTAATTTTTATCTCATGGATAATTTCAAATAATAATAGAATTTTACTTCAACATAAAAATTCAAAAACATTCATAATAACAAGCTTAAATATTTTATCTCATCTTATAATTGGTATGCATATTTCAAATTAATTGAATTTTTACTTACAATTATACTATGTTTATCAAAACTATTTCATTTCTCTAGTGATAGATGAATAAGTATATATTTTATTTATAAAAATTCACTTATGTAATTAGAAACTTAAAATCCATTACCAAATAAATTGATATTTTAATAATTTATACTTTGATAATTTTAATGATTAAAGGTAATTTTTCATGCCTTGGTTTGATGAAAAATGATAAACAAAGTAGATACATTTAGACTATATAATAAGTGTATGTTTAAAGTTGAATAATTTAATTAAAAAAATATTAAGATTAATTTTTGATCAACAAATATTAGATATTTTTATTTTTTCATTTAACTATATTTTTTATTGCAAGAACAATTTAAACTTCATCTAAACAAAGTAGTCGATAATTTAAGTTACATTGAAAAAACTAAACTAATTTTTCATATCTAATAATCTTTTTGTATTTTAGATATCTAATCACTTTATTTAGATTTGCCATATGTATTTTTTTAATTATATTTATATTATAATTAAATAATTATCTCTTTGACAACCTAGAATTTTAAATATATATACTTTTTTAAGTAATTTATATTCAATATATTTCATAAGTAAAAAAGTTTAGCAACTATGATCATCTTTTGTATATTATAATTTATTTTTAAAACTTACAACTTAACCAGTTCTTCTAAGAAGGATAATACACTTATTTGTGAATATCAAATCATTATTTTCTTGGTGAAAGAGTTTACAACTTGATAAATGAGTAGTTTTGCATTATTTGACATATCACTGCTAAACTTATCAAAAGTTTTTCAAATTAAATTATAATCTCTTTTATATATACAAAATCTTTTTAGGTGAAATTATATATCCATAATATAACTTTTATTTTAATTAACTTTAAAGAATATTATAAATATGAGTGATTAATTGCCACAACTTCTATAAACTCTAAGTTTGACTTTATGTAATTATGAAAATTTTCAACTAAAAATTTTCTAATTATTCAACAGTTAACACAATAATAAAAAACTGATTTTCAAATCTCTAAAGCAAATTTCTTACAGGATACATAAATAAATTATTGGTGTAGTTGAAATTTTCAAAAGTTTGAGAAATCAACATTTAGAATAGCCAGTGACATCAATCTTTACAATTGCGATATATTTATATGCATATTTATTAATATTTATGTCATATAAATTTATTTATACCTTTTTATTTAATAAGAATTTACAAAAGAATATTGTATATATAATATTGTTGGAAATAATGTTAGTCAATAAAGTTTTATTAAAATTAAGAATGATATCAAATTATTTGTAAGTTTTCATTTATTGAGATATTGATATGTGTAATATATTAAGTTAAATATTGAAAAATACTTCATATAATATGAAAAATATGTTATATGATAATCGTGAAATTATAAAACAAATACATAAACAAAAGTAAATTAATCTCACTATGTTGACAAATTACTAATATTTTTTATGTTGCTCGTAAATGGAGCGAGGTCTTTTTCAAAAAACAGTAGGGTATCAGTTTATCTTCTTAGGAATGCACGTAGAGAGATATGCTATTCTTGAGAGTTTTTCCACCCTAAGAAATTTTGTGAATGATTTTTTCCCCCATTACTCTCTTGGATTTGGTATTTATAGATTTTAGGGTTATCAATGGATTGGATTTTAATCTGAATCTGATCTAAATTTGATTTGAAATTTGGAATTTTTATCCAATCAAAATATCCAATGGATAAAATCTTATTATAAATATCCGTAATCCAAAATAAGTGGATCGAATATGGAATTAAGTAATTCGATTCATTAAAGATCCGAATTCAAACTTTAATTATTTTTTTTATTAAATTAATACTCTTATATATAATATTAATAAAGATTTTAAAATAAAATCTATATATTATATTGACATAATATCTATATTAATATCTATATTATGATATTAATATTGAGTCCTTAGCCTAAAAAATAAAAGGGATACTGATAAAATGTCAAATATAACAATGTATAATAGTTCATTTAAGCATTAATATAATGCGAAATAGGAATTTAGTATTTAAATATTTAACTTTTCTGGACTAATATATAATAAAAAGTTGTAAAAAATTCAAATATGATGTAAATTTACTTTATAAATACAATATTTTTATATAATTCAAATGGGGAAAAAAAGAAAAAATATTAAATCGGGTTGGATTTTTTTATCAAATTTTGGATATTGATCGAATTTGAGTATGAATTTGGATAATCGGATTCAAATTCATATATTAATTGATTCAATCCAAATCCGACCTATTGACAGCCCTAATAATTTTAGTCTTAATGGGCTTAGGCCCATTAGAGTTTCTCTACCCTTTTATGGGCTTGACTTGTCTGTTGAGCTCTTTGGCCCATTTATTTAGTATTCTAGGGCTGATTATTTTTGGTTGAAATACCAAAATATTATTGGGTCCAATTTTAGTCACATAATTAAGGCCCCCTATTTTTGGTGGAAAATTTTTAATTTGACATTGAAAATATAATTTAAGTTTTAATTTATTGAATTTATCGTATGTTAATTTGTAAAAATGATATTATTAGCTTGTTTAAATATTGTGATTGAAATAAAAAACACATGCTAAGAGACGTGCTGAAGTTTTGTGTGGCTTTTACTTAAAGACTTAGGTGAGTTTCATGTATTTGATGTTAGAAGGTTAAGAAGGCCTTGTACTGTAGACATCCAAGGACTTAGAGAAAATTTCAATGTTGTTACGATGTTAGTAATGAGGTGCCACACTACGAGAGCACAAGATAGTGCAAGTTTCAAGGTGAGCTCCCTTAGTAGGAAGTGTCCGCGCTCGTGTGGAAGTGCACTAGTGTCTTGTAGAAGCGTTCTAGATACGGTACTCAGTCATTCTTATGAAAAGGGACAATGTGATGTCATGGGTGGACTTAAAATTTTTTGATGTTGCTATCGATTGAGGACTTAGGAAAATTTTGCATGCTATTGCAAGAATCGAAGTGTTAGGATGGAGAATTTGATTAAAGTTTGTGATGGGGGTTGAGTCAAACTTTGAGGAGGGGAGATGTAAAGGTAGAATCGATGTTGGGCACTTTCTACCTAACACTCATTGGAGGCCTTTACATGGTGTCCGTGGTAGCTTAGCATTAGCATGGTTGAGAGGACGTCTACTCAAAGCGGTCATGTCAGGTATCCATATTGGGTGCTCGATTTGGGCGCCCGTGTTGGGCATGTTTATCAAGGTTTGTGAACTTGGATGTTTTGTCATAATCAATTAAATGGTTGTCTTTCTAATGAATACTGAGCTCATCTTCTCTTGTGATGAGGACCATATAAATGTTGTTGAGTAATACTAATGTCATGGGAGGACTTAGGAAAATTTCTTAGGATTGAGATTTGTGTCTCAGAAGATGTTGAAAGTGTGCAAGATGTTGAAGATATGGCCTAAGATCTTGCACTCTACATACAACTTAGAAGTTGTTCGAGGTGCCTTCTACTTAGGAGACTTTTTTAGGTTTGCTTGCTGATTATGTTAAGTGAGTAAACTTGCATTTACTTTACTTTCATTTAAGTGAGATTTGGTAGGTTTTCCTAACTTATTCTTTTCTTTGGAGGTGTTGTGTTAGTTGCATTGCATTCATCATAGCCTTAGACAGATTTTTCTAGGATATGATTGTAAAGAGTGTCTCATTGGCAATTTAAGAGATAATATCTCGGGGTGATGTCTTTCTCTTCTTCTTTATTTTTACTTCACCCTAGACCTTGCAAGCTTTTGTCTAACTCGTTAAAGTCAGTGAGACTTCTTGAGGTATATCTACTTAAAAGATATAACATCTTGAGAGTAGGATACATGGAAGTAGGATACGATTTGAGTTAGAGTCCACAACTATGTTAGAGTTAGAGTTAATAGGTTCAATACGAGGAGGATGCTCACTAGGTATGTGAGATGGTATCCACAGGGTGCGAGTAGGCAATGCATGCTCGGTCAGGCAATGGGTGATTCCACCAAGCATGATTTGGAATTTTTTATTGAGGTCTCGTGCCTTAGTGATTACCTCAAGTCCTTAGCAGGGTCTTATGCTCCCTGAATAACTTAGAGTTCTTTATAGGGCTTTGGTATAATTCAGTGGATATCTTCAAGAAGGTTTTCATCATTATGGATTGTATAATCGTCCCTTGTCTCTCTTTGAATGGCGAAGCATTAATCAAGCACAAAGTGATTTCTGCTTTTTCCATATTGTCGAATCTAGTGTCTTTGTTGCGAGAGTTGGAGTTTCGAGAGATGTAAAGTCATTTCCTTACTAAATTAAAGTTTTTCTTGAAGTTGAGGTTAGATTTAGCAGGGAAAAATCTTGCGGAAGGAAGGGAGCTATAGTGATAGTGAGATATTGTAAGGAAAGATAGCCAATCTAAGTATTTCGACAGCGAAGCCAAAAAGAGAAAGAGTCAGCTAAATTACTGAAAGAGCATAGGTGTTTGAAGGCAAGATTTATTAAAGAGGTGGAAGAGTGAGGAGAAGTTCTTATGTCCCTTTGTTGAGAGAACATTTGTGGACGTCGTTTGTAAGGATACAACCAGGGAGTATGAGGGCTCTGGCAAGTTCTTTGAGATGATATACATAGAAGTGATGGTGGAAAAACTAGCAGGTATAGCTCTGTAGGAGTGAAAGTTATGTTTAAGATGATGGTAGCAAGTAAAGTTTGCATTTGGGATTTCAATGTTGCTTAGCATCTTCTAGTTAGTTGTTGAGAGAACATTTGTGGACGTCATTTGGAAGGATACAACCAGGGAGTATGAGGGCTCTGGCAAGTTCTTTGAGATGATATACACATAAGTGATGGTGGAAAAACTGGCAGGTATAGCTCTGTAGAAGTAAGAGTTATGTTTAAGATGATAGTAGCAAGTAAAGTTTGCGTTTAGGATTTCGATGCTACTTAGCATCTTCTAGTTAGTTTGAGTAGTGTGCCATTATTTACTTTCAAATGCTAAGTATCAGTTGGACATCCTTTTGTCTCTCTCATTAGAGTTCAATTGAGTTTACTTCTTTTTCTCATTTTGCATACATCCAAGATTTAGCCAATTGAATGACCATTGAATTTGTATACTTGTACTTTGAACATTGAGTGATGGGAGGCATGGATATGCTATTATGAAGTATCAGGGAAAAAGAACATCTCACATGTTTGCGTAGGGCATCGGACTTAGGCACTTGCATAGGGCCAAAATTAGATGCCTATGACTTGCTAGCTGGGCATTTGGCTAGGCATTTGTCTTAGGTACCTACGTGATGCCAAGCTCAATGTTCATCTCAGCATTTGTTGCCAGTACTCGACTTGAGTGTTGGCTAGGTGTTGATGCTTATGTACCTGTATAGGGTACCTTTGCAGCAAGTCTCTTTTTGGTTTGCATTTTGTAGTCGTTTATGTTATCTTTGTTAGACTTGTTGATAGCATAATGTCTTTGACAGTTATTTGGGGACTTTCAAAAATTTCATTGCTAAAGTTCTATTGGGACCCTAGCATGTTCACAAAGTTGAAGTAACTACACGTATGGCATGTAATGAAGTTTTGTTAGGGAGGTATAGAGCCCCTCTCTAAGCATTTTTGTTGGTTCACCTTGACTGAAGTGGAGTCCTTCTAGGGATGAAGGTTAATGCTGCACTCAAATTGAGCATAGGCTAAGTGTTAAGGTGAAATATAGCATTCTTATGAGTCCTCTATGAGGCTTCACAATAAGCGTGCTACAACGTGTGGAGTCATCATACTTAGAGATTTCCTTTAAATGTTTATTAAGTGTTAAGATGCTACCATCCTCCTCTTGGTGAAGATTCGAGGTGTGCTTCCTTTATTTGATGACGTAAGTGTTCTCTAAGATGTTCTTTAGTGAGTATCTTTAAAGCGATAGCTATGTACCCGAAGAGAGCTGATAATAGACTTTTTTAGATGATGCCATGTACTCTTAAAGGAAGCCAATGGTGGACCTTTTTAGAGGATGCCACATACTCCTGAACTCCTGAAAGAATCCTATAGTGAACTTTTCTAGAGGATGCCACATATTATTGAAAGGAGCTGATAGTGGACTTTTTTAGGATGACACATACTCTCAATGGAGTCGATAGTATAATCTTTTAGGATGCCATGTATTCTTGAAGGAAGTCGACAATAGATTCTTTTAGGGGATGCCACGTACCTCAAAGGAAACCAATAGTGGACCTTTTTTAGAGGACACCACATACTCCTAAAGGGAGCTAATAGTGGACTTTTTTTGAGGATGCCACGTACTCTTGAATGAAGCCGATAGTGGATTTTTTTAGGATGTCTCGTACTCCCGAATGGAGCTTGGCTTCAAGGGAGCCTATAGCAGACTTCTTTAGAGAGGTTGCCACGTACTCCTAAAAGGAGCCTCACTCCTTAGGGAGCTTATAGTGGGCTTTTTTAGAGAGGTTGCCACGTAATCCCGAAGGGAGCCTATAGTAGGGTTCTTAAGATGTGCAAGTGTCCAGAAAGCCAATGTTCAACAGTGCACATTTACCCTTGCTTCCTCTAGCAAGTTCTTCAGATATTATCGAGATTATTGCAGCTATAGTGGAGTTGTCGAGGTTATGGTAGTGTTAATGCTCCCTGGGGTCCGAGTTGTCGTTTGGTCTCCATCCATAACTTTGCTCTCCTTCACTGGTGAGTCTTCCTTTGAGCCAAACATCTTCTAGGTCACGCATCCCATAAGGTGTCCTCTTTTAAATTAATCTCTCAATTTTGTCCTTCGAGTGGCAACACTCATTTGTGGTATGCCTGTTAGCGCAGTGATAACAACACCATTTGTTTGGCTTCAACTTCTTAGGGTCTACAGGGGTTTTCTGTGGTGGTCGCAGGGTAAGGTCATTTGCAATGCTATCATTAACATTTTCATTTGGGACACAATGCGGGGTGTGTGTATGGCGAGTGTAAGAGGAAGACTACATTTTCAGTTCTTTTACTTCTTATAGTTGTTACTCTGTTTGTCACGTGCATTTCGTTTAAGGGCTTCTTGAGGAACTATAGCTTTCTCTATACCGATGTACTTTTTAGTCTGCATTAAGAGCTCTTTAGAATATTAGGAGGTTTTGCAGCAATTAATTCCTAAAACTTCAAATGCTTTAGAGTCTGATGGATGATGCTGGGCAGGAGCTTCTGGTTGGCGCGAGAGACTTCACGTACTACTTAGACGAAGTGGTTGAGGTAAGTCCTTAGGGACTCTCTATCATTCTGCTTGATGGTGAATAGATACACTGCTATTTTAGGGTATTTATGTTTGATGGAGAAATTCTGAAAGAAACACTACACTAACATTTCCCATCCAATGATGGACCTAATTGGTATCTGATTGAACCACGTTAGGGATTACTTGATAAGTATGGTGTAGAACAACTTGCAGGATACATCTTTACTTAAGTTGTAGAGTTCAATCATTGCTGGAAAATTGTCTAAGTGCTCCTCAGGGTCTGCAGTGCCATCATGCTCCAGTAATTGGGTTATCTTCACTCCCAAGGGTAATGTCTCTGCTAGGATGGCTAGAGAAAAAGGGCATTTGCCAAGGAGAGTGGTCGCTAAAGAGTGGTTAAGAAATAACGAGGGCGAAGTTAAGAGCAAGAGCAATATATTTTTAATTAAAAGTTTACCTAAAAAATATAATTACACTATGAATTTCATTTGGTAAAATTATTTTAGCATATTTATTTTATTTGCATAAAAATTTCATGAATATTACATGACTCAAACACATAAATAAATAAATAATCTGCACTTTTCTTATATTAAAAGGATGCAATGATGGTAGATATAATAATAAAAAAAAATGCACCAAAAAATAGTGGGTAAATGAAATCTAGATAAAGATAAGAGTTTACAGTAAATAATAAATTAGGAATAATAAAATATATTTATATTTTCTAATTCCTTTTAATATTCATAAGTGAAAATCATAACCCTTTAAAAAGTTTCTAGAATCAACAGTTTGAGAAATCAAAGTTACTCATACCATAAATTGAGATTTTGAGATTTTTTTTTATTTTTAAATTAGATAATTCAAATAAGAATGATTTGTAAAAATAAAATAAAATTGTGATATCTAATCATATTTTTTCCTATATATAACTTTGGTTTGTGCAATGCTTAATTTTAAAAAAAATATTGATATAATTTACACCTATTTGAGTTATTTTTTTCTATTGTGGAATAGGTTCCTATGTTCTGTTCATCATTTTTTTATTTATTTAGACTTTATACTTTTGTTGTTTTGTTTGAGCTGTCTCAAATTTATTGAGTTGTTATAGAAAATATAAGTGTTTTTGTATTTCTCGTTGTTTCATTATAGATGTGATGACTTGTGATGAGCATGAATTTCAGTATGTTTGATATTAATGCATTATGATTTTGAAAAAAAAAATAAAAATGTTGTACCATTAAATTACTTTTACACAAAATTAAAATAATATATATAATTTATATTTTCAATCATAATTAGTTTAATTTATCCATAGTACGGACATATGCTAGATTTTTTTAAATTGGAAGTCCATTCACGCATTTAGGCTTAATCAACAAAAGTCCACTAATAATTTAATTAACTTAATTCAAGTTTCGCAATTCAACCTTTATTTCAAGATTATATTTCATTTATTATTTGGGAACTTTTCCAAGCTAGACATAGACTCACTATTGACTGCACTAGTTGTTATCTCTAATATTGTTCAATTATATCATAATCCTTATGCATCTCTATTTCTTAAAATTATGTACTTATATAAATAATTATAAACCAAATTCCATTCTCACTTTAGCTTGTTGTTTTCTTTCAATGAAGAGCCTCTTTTCTCTCAAAGGAGAGCCTTTACTAAATCCCAACTTTTAATGGATGTTTTTTATCTTAATTGAAAAGCACCAACCACCATCACCATTATACTTCTACCTCTGATCTTGTCATTTCAACACTTTGTGGTGCCCGCTATGCTATTGATGAAATTAGTTAGCAAAATGGTTATACACGATACTTTATCTAGAATACTACCCTACTGACGTTAATACTTGATGTTTTGAGTATCTCTTTCTGTCGCCATTTTTTTTTTTGATTCTGCAACTGAAGATTTTGTTAGTTGTGCTTTTCACAATATGTCTCTTTTCTCTTTCATTATGTGTTTATTTCTTTTTATTTTTATCTTTCCTTGTTATTGTTTTTGTTCAATTCTTTAGATTTCCTTTTTTTTTTTTTCCGTTTGTTTCTATAACAGTAAACCCTAGTTTTCCTTTCAGTTTTGTTTTGTTTTTTTTTCTATTCACTTGTCTAGTTTGAGTGGTTGTAGGTTGTTTCATGGAATTTCCTTTGTCGCTACTAGTTGGGATCTTGATATTGCCCCATCTATATTCTTCACATGATGGAAGAGACAACGGAGCACTTTGGAAGCTTTCTCAGTTTGACTTAAAAGGAAGAAGCAGAATTAGATGCTTTGAAGTTTAATGGAAGGGAGCCACTCTGAGGACTAAACTTGATTGTGGTTCGTTGTGTGGTGTCAATCAAGATGTTTTCTGTGGTTTCTTTGTGGGCAAAGTTGCAGCGAATATTGCAACCCCATAAGGGTATGGAGATCACCTCTCTCGACGAGTAATGTTTTCTCATAACCTTTAATCATCCACTTGTTCTTACACATGCTTGAGAGGGTTGCCCATTAATGGATCACTATGTTGTAATACTTCATAGAGTTCTAAAAGAATATATGATCCTATGAGTATAGTTTTGATATGATGAATATTGTTATTCGCATTCTGTACATGTCCTACCGATTTAGAAACATGAGCATTGTGGAACAAACAGGGAGCCAATTGGGGGAATTTGATGAGCTTATATCTCCAAGAATTGGAACAAAGTATGATGAGAATTAAGGTACCGGTTGATGTCACCAAACCACTTTGGAGAGGTATGAATATGCGGATCACTAAAACTGAAATAAGGTGGATCGATTTTAAATATAAAAGGTTAGAGTTTCTAGTTTTCTCATGGACTCATTCGATATTTGGGAATGACATTTCCAAAAAGATACGAGGAAGCTTTTTAGAATCTAAGAAATAGGTTCAAATATGCCCTTGGTTGAATGTGGAAGACTCTCATCAAGGTGTGTCTTTTTCCAAATCCAGATCTCTACCTTATGCCCCAAATCTCACCCTCATCCACCAAACTCATCACCATAATTCTAGGCATGGTTCATAGAGTTTCTATTTCCACCTTACTACCCCTCTCTCTGCAAACCATCATACACCATCCACACACATAACTAGCATCTATTTTGCCACACCATCCCAAGACTAAGAACTCCATGCAAGCTCACGAACACTTATGGAAAATAGTACCCCATATTTCACTAATAATGCACCCATGCACGAACTTATCCTAAACACCCCCTTACCTACCTCAGACACCACCCAATCCATGTCCACCACAAACTACAAAATACACCCCGCCACACAATCACCATCAATTCATGCATGCCACGTCCTAACTCCCCGACTTCATCCTAATAACCTCGCCCAAACTTCCATTTTACCCAACTAAACCATGCTGCCAAATACCACCAACCATACTACCAATTTGGATAGCAAATTTTTGTCTAGAGAAATCACTGAGGAATTTATTAATCGAACCAATGTACATTGCAAGTGATTTATTTAGATACGAACAAGGATCGTCTAATTTGAAGTAAAACTTATTCATTTGCTTCAACTACTTCAATCCTTAAATACATTTCAATTCCATCATAGTCAGCAAAAATAGCCTGGTTATGTTGTTTAAATCTCCACTGGAGTGACATTAACATCATGGATCTCCTTTTTAGCTAGCTTAGGGATATCCTAAAAACAAACAAAAAGCAACTTAGCTTCACATGCATGTATGTGTGATGGAAAAAGGTTCAAAGAATTTGCATATAATTGTATGAAAAAGTAGAAAAAAATCGATCCTTCTATCTACATGTTAAAAAGTATATATATTAAACTCACCATGTTATCATGACAAAAAGGCGTAAAACCAAAATCAAGATCTTCAAGCACAAATTATACCAGACTCCTTTTCACATCCCCTTGAAAGAGCATTCCTTAGTCAACCTGTTCAAGGATATCCTATAAACAATACAAGCTACTTAGCTTCAGAATTCACATGCATAATGATGGGAAAGAGTTAAAAAATATGAATGTATTTCACTACAATAATAGCAACAATTGATCCTTCTATCTAAATATTAAATAATATATAATATATTACTAGGCTCACCATATCATGACAAAAAAAAAAACTCATAATCATTAAAAAGATCTTGTTCACATAGCAGCAAAACTTGTTCAGAGAACGACAGAACCTATTCAGGAACTGGTTGAGGAAGCAAATTCGTCTCAACTTGTTCAAGGATATCCTATTAAAAAAAAAAATGCAACTCAGCTTCACATGCATATATGTATGTGATGGAAAATATTGATACTTATTATGAGCCTAATTCACTATAAAAATAGAAAGAGTGAAACCTCTATATATACATATATATATTCAAATGTTAATTAAAAGATATATATATATATATATATAAATATAAATATACTTGTAATAGGCTCACCATAGCACGATGAAAAGACTTATATAGGTCAAGATCTTTAACCACATATTCTGGCGGAGTACTCTTTTCTAATGGCTGCAAAACTTGTTTATTAAATAAAACTAATTGTGCAGCTCAAACTTGTGTACTCTACATTTATATCATAGGCTTCACCACTCATTTCTTTCTTATTCTTTTCAATCTCCTTTTTCTCCTTTTCGTCTTCTTTATTGTAAATTCGGCAGAGGACAATGTCACCCGCCTACACACACAAAAAAAAAGGAAGATTAAGAACATCATTATAAAAAATATATAAATCAATTAATTAATTATTAATTACAAAGAATAATAATATATCTATATAGAATACATATTGTATTCCTAACTATAATTAATTTATATATATTCCTTTCTATTCGATGCAACAATAGTTTATCCAATTGGTTTTAAGCTTATTATTTCCTTTGGGCAGCTGTTGGTTTTTAGCCTTTCTAAAGTAAACAAGAGTGTTCTTCACCCTAGGAGGTGAACCATCCATATGATCATTGATTTTAATAGTCCTAGTTATTTTCAACCCCCTTTGCCATTTTTTGTGCACGTATCGGCCCTGGCTGCAGTCTTGTGCTTTCTTTCCTTTTTGTTGAAAAAATGAGAGAACTCCGATCTATTGTCGAATAAATCTGAAGAATTTGAACAATTTTTCAAATTAATATACTAAAAAAAGAAACATGGTAGAGATATATATGATTAATTACACATACATGTAACATGATTTATGCCATACATGCAGCAATATACAGCTTTTCAGCCTACATATATATATATATCCAACAAAATATATATTTCTAATTACATGTAATACTATTCTCTGTGCACAAGATACAATTGAAACTTCTTCGTCCTTACAAGAAACCTAGTTTTACATATGACCATCCAGAAATTTTTCAAGGAACATTGATCATGTAAATTTATATAAAGATTCTAACTATCATTTATGTCTAATCATCCATGGCTATCAACTACTAATCTTTGATATGTTTTTCATAGGTTTTTGGAATTATTATAAGAAGAAGAAGAAGAAGAAGAAGAAGAATAATAGATGGGACCATTAAACTTGAAGAAGAAAAAGAAGAAGAAGAAGAAGAATAGATGGGAAGAAGAAGAAGAAGAAGAAGAAGAAGAAGAAGGAGAAGAAGAAGAAGAAGAACAATAGATGGGACCATTAAACTTGAATGAGAAAACTTCAAGAAAGAAAGAAACAACAAATGGCCAGAGGACGAGAATTCATGTGAAGTTTTTTGGGACGACAAGAGTGAAACTAATATGTTTCTCATAAGTTTTTGAAAAAAAGAAAAGAAAAAAAGAAAAACATGCAATATAAATTTATTACGTACCTGGTGGAAGTTAGCATGACTGGCAACTATAAACATCGACATTGTCGTGGATAACGCCTGAAAACACATATTAGCCAAGAAGCTTTGGCTTTAAATAACACTTGAACAACTCGTCTTCTTTGGGTTTGAATCTATAACCCGGTATTCTTTTGTACCTCTCCACTATCTCTAATTCATCATGTAATTCTCTCATCTTCTATTTCATTAATAGCTTCAACTATCCATTATCTGATACATTAATACATACATACATATATATATATATGAATGAGGGTATAGATGGAAATCAAAAAGGGATAAGGATGAAAGGGAGAGAGAAAACTTTCTAATTTCTGAAGGGTTTTGGAGCTTTTGAAGATATATATAGAGATGAAAAAAGGGGATGAGAGATCAAAGGGAGAGAAGGTTTTTGAAGGCTTGTGGAGCTCTAGATGAGTCTGACGGGTGATGTGGGTAATTTTGTAATTTTATTTTTTATTTTTAAATTTTCTAGGATATTTTTTGGTGGGATATGCGAATATACTCTTATGTATTTAGTGGGTAAATTATAATATTACAATAGCAAATTAAGTACTCTATATGGGAATTTTATTACGTTTTTCCAGTCAATTGATTGAATTAATTTTAATTATTCTTTTCCCCATGAATGGAGCCTAGTGATAAACATACTAATATCCACATATATATATATTTATATAAGCAATAATTAACAAACATACTAATATCCATATATATATATATATATGTATTTCTATTGTTCAAAATTTTTTTAGTATTTTATTTAGTCGATATCTTCATGCTTTAGTTTTGAATTAGGTGGTTATATCAATCATTGAAAGTCACACACGAGGCTTTTTTTTACATGTGTTTCTATTTCCACATTTGACTAGAGTCACAAGACATATAGGGGTAGCCCTACTTATATGTGCACAAGACAATCTAAATCCCATATTAACTCAAGTCCCACAAAAACATAAAATATGTTTCGAAGATATTTTGTACTTGCAAAAGTTATACACCGTGCAAATTAGACATGAGAGGTTCATGTTGTCCAAGAAATTATTTAAAGCTAGAACGGTTTAAGTGTCGAGTGTCCATGACCACAGGCTAAAGATGATAGGACTTATGGAGAAGCTCACAAATTTAGATGTGATCATGGACAATAACTTTTATCTGGATTTGTTTATCTAATCCTTATGAAGTTTTTTGGATCAACTTGTGATGAACTTTAACATAAACAAATAGGACATTAGGATCAATGAATTGGTCAATATATTAGTCATCACAGAGGAAACTATGAAGAAGGACAAGCCTCTAATGATCGCATCCTCATCTGAATCTAAAAGCTCAAAAGGCAAGAAGAAAGGGAGTAAGAAGAAGAAAGGTTCTTCTTCTAAACAGAAGCAACCATTAAAGGCATCTAGAGGGGTAAGAAGAAGAGGGTTGATAAGAAGGATGCCACTTGTTTTTATTGTGGGGGTACTAAGCATTGAAAATGTAATTGCAAGGAATACCTTGCAGCTTCAAGACTAACTGTACACTTTTTGTTGAAGAGCATTTATTGGTGCATTATTCCTCATGGGTGTTCACACCTTTTGCAATTTGTTGCAGGGCATGGAAAGAGGAGTGAATCTAATTAGCAGATATTTAGTCTTCTTCCTTGGGAATGGAGTAAGAGTTGTAGTAAAATCGAAGGCATAGTGAAGTTAGACTTCAGGACTGCTATACTTGTACTTGATTCATGATACTATGTACCTTTTTTAATACAGATTGTCATTTCTATTCCTTTTCTAGATTAAAGAAGGATTTGATTTTTCTATTAAGAATGGGGAGTTAAGTGCAGTAAAGAATGATTTTTTGATTGCATGTGATAATTTAAATAATGTATTGTACATTTCAGATTATCAACCAACACTTACGTAAGTTCAACAAAGTAACAAGCGAAAGCAAGATAATCAAGAAAATATCTATCTTTGGCATGCAAGATTTGGACATATTTTCAAGAATAAGATGAACAAGTTAGTAGTCCCAAAATTATAAAGTGTTAGTAGATTAGAGGACTTGCCTACTTGTGAGTTTTGTTTGAAGAATAAAAATGTCCCATGCCCCATTTGTAGGACAACCAGAGTGAGCTACCAATCCTTTGGATTTGAGCTATACAGATGTGTGTGGTCCACTAAGAGTTGGTGCAAGATGAGGTTTCTCTTACTTTATTATCTTTTATCGATGTTTTCACTTGGTTTAAATATGTGTATCTTATGAAGTATAAGTTCGAAACATTTGAAAGGTTAAAAACTATTGAATGAAGTAGAAAAGCAACTTAGACTTAAATCAAGGGGATGAATACTTAAACACCAAATTCTTGTATAATTTTAGAGAGAATTGGATTTTTTCACAATGGACTCCACCTAGCATACTCGAATATAATAGAATTTCAAGCGAAAAAATAAACCTTGATGGACATGGTACGATCTATGATGAGCTTTTTTGATGTTCCTATTTTATTTTGGGGATTTGCCCATGAAGCAACTACAAAACTACTAAATGTAGTACCTTTAAAGTAAGCACTAGAAACCCCACATGAGATGTCAAGCAAACTACAACGGTCAATTCAACCACTAAGGAAAAATGCATTGCGGCATCGAATATCGCAAAAGAAGGTGTTTTGATAAAAACACTTCATCCGGGAGTTTGATGTAGCGCCTAACATTGTTGTATGCCCTTAGAAATTGTATTATTGATATTATTTATTTAATAATATTTTTATAAGTTTTTATTGGATTTTATTTAATTTTAAAAGTTTTGGGGTCAAATTCACAAGTTGAAGAAACCTTGATTGATTAATATTGAAGAGTTTTGTGGGTCCAATTAGAAATACTTTTGGTCTAAGGAGTGAATGTTAGGCACTATATAAGTCCAGGGACTGAAATTGAGGTGGGTCAAACTTTGGAGGACTTAGTTGAAAACTGGATTAAACTTTTAGGGGTCAATTTACGAATAAGAAAATATCAATTTTATAAATATTGAATTTTCATTTGGACTGTCCATTTCAATTTTCTTCTCTACCGAAACGCACCATCTCTCTCTTCGGCAACTTCCTCCGGCGACCGACAAAACCCACTAAACTTTACACCATGCTTTTCCTCTCTTCACCGTGAACTTGTACATACCTTTTTCTTGCAAAACCACTCAGCAGAATGACCGAAAAAATGAGCTCGACGGCGATGAGTTTTGGCAGTTATGGGTTTCTTCGTTCCGACAATTGAAACCTGGATGTAAGTACTGGGCTTTGTAGCCCTCAGCTCAAAGATCGCATTGGTAGCTTTGGTTTGAAGAATGGCGCGTTAACGGAGGAGAAATTGAAGAAAAATAGGGCAGCGGCGAGTGGTGGGGTTATGGCATTGGAGTTGAAATTGGAAGTCTTCCCGGTGGTGAACCATGAAATTATTTGAGGGGTTTGATTTGTGGAGCTGAGGAGCATCTTCTGATGGTAATGGTGACCAACTCCGGCAGCGACGCTAGGACAGTTTGTTCATCTCAATGTGGTATCGCATGCACGAAGTCTGATTGTTGAGAATATATTTCGATAATAAGAAATTGGGTAAAAACAAGAAACTTGTGTTAAAGTTGTATGCATGTGTATGTATATGCCTCCAAAGCTTATGATGTATCGTATAAGCGAAGAATACACGAATTGATCAGGAAATTGAGTCATACATATAATTACATAAGTTGATGGACCCAAATTTTGTTATATCACGTAATAATCTTGATTAATTAAGTAATTAGATAAAGAAAATCCTCGCTTTATGAATTTAGAACCTAAGTGGCAATAATTAGGTTAATTGAGATGATATAGAACCAAGATTTGGGTCATGCATATACCACTATAAGTTTAATGGACTTGAATTTGTATTGTTATGTGATAAAGTTAAGTTAATTAGGTAATTAGGTTCTAATTTTGTATAAATGAGTACTAGGTGGTGAATTTGGACTATTAACAATGGTTACGTTAATATAATTGACTTTGTGTAACGTTATAAGATTAGTTCTATAATTAAGGACCCAATTACATCTCTTTATCGAAACCGATGCAAAACCCAAGAATATTTTTTGTAATAATGGCATAATTAGGAATAATACCTATTGATTATGTCGAGACTAATCACTGAGGAATAGTACCGATAGTATAATGACAGTTTTAGACTATTATTAGTACGATTTTGATTATGAGGACAACGGGGATTTTGACAGAAACCCCTTTATTCTAATTAGGTGACGAGGAGCAGGATTTCGCCGACTAGTAGATCAAAGTAGCTCTCGTATTTCGTGATTTTAAGATGAGGGCCTACCGCTTTGGTACTTGTATTGAGTTTGTTCTCCATTTCGAAAACCCTGTGAGGGTCTCGCACTTTAGGTTATTATTTTGATTACTATTTACTCGTTAATTGTTGTACCCTATGAGGGCCTACCGCTCTAGTAATTAACTTGATTATTGTTTATTTGTTAATTGTTGTACCCTATGAGGATCCACCGATCTGGTAATTATTTTAGTAAAGCAATTACATCGTGATTGAACCCTGTGAGGTTCCATTGTTCTAATACCTGTCTTTGACTATCGTTGTCGTTTATTGTTGAATTCTGAACCCTGTGAGGTTCTACCGCTTCAATACTCATATCGATTGAATTGTATCTATTATTGATTATTGAAACCCTATAAGGTTCTACTACTTCGGTAATCATTTGTGCACCCCTGTGAGGTTTAATATCATTTGAACTCTTGAATTATATCAGTTAATCATTTTGTATACCCTGTAAGGGTTTGCTCAGTTATTCGTACCTTAATTCGAATTGATCATTTTCATTGTGATGCCCTGAACATGTTATCGTATTCGATATCGATCAGAATGAATTCGTTTTGCTATCACATGTTTGGCTTTGTTAGCTTACATGATTTGTTTCTATATTGTTGATTCGCTATGTCGGCTTATTTGAATCGTGCTGATAAGTTTATCCCAACTGTTATGCTTAAGACGTACCGTTAAGTCTGTTAAGTTGTTCCCAACCGTTGAGCTCAGGACAAGCGGACATGTTTGGAATGACAGAAGTAGGGAAAATTGATAAGCTTGATATGTTGATCCTAGCTGTTAAGCTTGGGACATGCTATTATAATAAGCCGTTATGTGGATACCAGTTGTTAAGCTCGGGATGAGCCGTTATGTGGATCCTAACTATTGAGCTCGGGACGTGTTGTTATGATAAATTTGACTAGAAACTGTTATTGACTGGAAACTATTACCGACTGTTTTGTAATCGACTGTATTGTTATCAATTGTTTTGTTAACTGATTGATTTTCTATCGACTATTCTGTTATTTGATTGTTTTGTAATGTGACTGCTCTGTTAATTGATTATTCTATTACTATTCTGTTATTGAACCATTATTGTCAAGTTGTTATGCTTGAGCCATTCAACTTTTAATCAGTTGTTTGGTATAAGGATAATTGGATATGTATGTTGTATTGGAATTAATTGAAATGCATATACTATTGGGATTGTTATCCTTAATTGTACTCAGCTCAATGAGTAATAAAGCTGGAGTGTTTTTCCAGTCTAGATTAGGTTGATGTACCGGGCCATATGAGCTAACTGTAATTCCTCTCGACTATGATCAATTGAGATATCCCTAAATCTCCTGTGCAGGATTGATCGAGACGATCGAGCCGATGAGCCAATGATCATAGTTTCCAAACTAGCATTGATTAATAATTGAATCGTTAACATTCTCATTCTGGCATATTCATGTTTTCTTTGTTTTCATGCCAGTAGTACTTTGTTGAATTACTGATTCTTCAACAAATCCATGAGCTGCTACTTGTTATCCTTCATTGAGGCCTTAAGACTTGCCCTCATATGTATTTCTTGATTTTCCCAGACAGGATTCAATGATGGACTTGAGCTTTAGGCTTGGATTGGAGGATATATTTGGTATTGGGATAAGTGCTTGAACGTGCTTATGGGATCGCTTGGACATCAGACCTTAACTTGGAGAGGTTATAATATGTTAAGTTAGTTGAAGATTTGCAACATGTATAAATTGTGGTGAATAATATTAGACGACTGGTTTGTGTATATTATGTTTATGGTCTCTTAGTGGTACCGCTTTAAGTTAAAGTATGTTGCCGCCCTTGGAGATTGTGAAATTTTTTTATAGGCCAATCGAATATGAAGTCTGAATGACTTAAGACTAATTAGAGTAGCACCTTGGCCCGAAGCAGGCACCTCCCAAATATGGCTCTACAATTGTGGAAATGATTATTGTCTATTATGATAAAAATAAAGCTACTGCGCAATCAAAGAAGTTAAGATCTCTTCAGCGATCTAAGCATATATTGAGATGTTACCATTTGATCCATGAGATCATTGATAAATATGAGATTTAAGTGGAAATAATTACCCTGGGAAAGAATGTAGTAGATCCACTAATTAAACCCTCAATGCGAAATACATCTTTGAAAGATAGGACTAAGACTATGGGAAATTGGCTTAAAGGCAAGTGAGAGATTGTTGGAATAGTGCCTAGTATCCAATTGGATTAGTGTGTTTGACTGCTCTTGTAAAATAATCTTATTTGATTGATCACATTTGATAAATGGCCAATGACCATCTTCATCTTATATAATTTTAATATTCTTCATAATACATTTGGTTGAAACTCTTAAAATCATACAAAACTACAGACTTGGTCACATATATGATGGTGATCATGGAAAAGGTTTCTACGATCATAATTTTAAAATATTTCAAATCATAGAATCTTAAAAATAATGGCATCTAAAATTCGGATAGACTTACACTAATGGTGGGTGCTTGTTAGAAAAAAAGTTCATTGAGGACTTAGAGGATCCATGAGGTAGCCATAGTAGCTTGTTGGTGATGGAAAATTCTTTAACTTATGATAGTGTATATGTTAGTCCTTAGACTTGAAGTCCCACGGTAACCTTTTGCTTGGATTCTTGTACTTTGATTTTTATTCTGACCACCTAGCAGGTCTCATAGGATTTATGTTGCACACAAGCTATCTAAGTATGAAGGTTGATTAGTTCCAAATAGAGGATTCATTTGCTTGCTATGAAGAGTGAGTTGATCTCCTGTGAGTTCTATGATGACCAATTCCGAAAAGTCCCTGTGCAAGGTAGTATGATAATTTGAAAAAATAATTTCCAAAGATGAAGTTATTTGGAATCAATCATTAAGAATAAAAGCATAATTATTAAGATTATTAGAGAACTGGCAAATATCTTAGCCATATGACTCAATCGGTAAATGAAAAATCAAAGAACTGTATTGCATGGTAATTGTAAGTAGAAAGGTTTGCACTAATTAATTTATCTAATTAGTTGGACTCCATAGGTTTGTAGCCAGATGTCAACTATAGATATTAGAAGCTTTTGAATTAATGAAGATTAATTCAAGAGGAGCGCAAATGAATATTCCATGTAGAATGTGAGGTGGCATCCAAGGGGTCCAATAAGGAGGGAGAAATATATAAAGCGTGGCTAGTATGACTAGATGCTTTAGAATCTTCACTTGTGATTTATAAATATCTCCTTGAGGACCACAATGGTTGGACACTTGACACCCTATCCACAGGCTCTATTCTTCCTTCCAATATTCCTCTCTTCTCTGTCCTCCAACTTCTAGCTTTCTTCCCAAACGTATTCTTCTCTAAATTCTTCTCTAAATTCTTCCTAGATTAAAGTTCTTTCTAGCTTAAATTTTGATCTAGAGTTTGCAATCCCAAGGTGTATGGATATTATTACAGATGCTACAAGTGGAATATTTAAGTGTGGATCAAAGAGTTGAAACGAAGGAGCCGAATTGGAGAGGAATTGGTGGTGTTTTCTTTAAGACTAAGTTGCCAATTTTTCTATTGTTTTGTAGCAGTTTTTGTCTTGAAGAAAGCTCAAAGATGGTGATCTTCTTCTTCTACATTGAGAAATTTTTAATTAAGGTAATAATCTCTCTCTTCTTGAATCCAAAGTTAGTGGCATAAAGTGATTCTAGTATTGGTGAATTTGTGTTTGTGTTTATGTTTATGTTTTAACTATTGAAATTTTACGGGTCGTTTGGTTTAATTTCCAAAGGTCATTTCCATTTTCAGCTATTTCTAAAAGTTGAAAAGTTAATTATGAAATGAAAATGAAAATTGAAATGTATTTGGATGAAATGTTGGAAAATAATGATTAGAATAGGTTATAAGATTGAAAAATTGGTTAATTTATATTTTTTTATGTTTAAAAATATTTATTTTTTTAAAATATAGGTATATTTTATTAATTTGAAAATAATAGCGGGTACTTTATATCAAATCAAATTTAAATTTGATTGATGTGTAATAGGATGATAGGGTAGGTTTAGAAAGAGTTTTGAGAAGAAAAATGTGTACTTTTTTTTCAAAAAGTTGTGAGAAAATGTTTGTTTCCAATATTTTATTCCCAAATGAAAATGAAAATGGGGCTTAGAAATGAAAACAACTGAGCTGAATTTTTTGTTGTGCTTGGTATTTTGAATTCACCCTTTTCCTTCATTTCATACAGTTCCAAATCCAAGGCACTATACCAATCCAACGCTGGGTGACTTGAAGACATTCATAACTTTCAACTTCGACGGTGTATGACTAAACTTATTCATAAAAAATCTTACAATCTTATAAGATATTTTTTAAATTTATAAAATGTTAGATTTTATTTTAGAAATAAATTTTTGAAGTGTTTAGATAAAATAAGTTTAGAACTTATAAAGCATTATTAAATGACAATTTTGTAATTAGTATAGTTGAAATTAAAGGAACTTTTAAAATAAGATAGAAACTCCAAAATTTTCATTTTTAAAAAAGAGTTTAAAAAATCCTAACATCTACAAGCTCCTTTTTAGAGAAAATTACTGAACACTTTGTATCATTTTATAATCTCTCAAACACATTATAAGATGTTTTAAGGTGTTTATGAGCTTACTCAAACACTCTCCAGACATATTTAGAGAAATTTCCAGTAAGACACATAAAGCAAACTAAATTGTGCCACTCTAGGACAAGACTGCATCCTTTAAGCCTCAAGCTCAGGTTCATTGATAGAAATAAACCAATCACTATCCTCCCTCCACAACCTCTACAAGAAACCCACCCAAATAAGAGAAAATGAAGTGGAACACACACACACATGGAGACCACAACCATTTAGAAGACATTTGATACCTACTATTTGCATAGTGATGTGGAGTCTTGTGACTTTCTATACAATTGTAAAACTCCAAACTATCTTTAATGATTGATATGGGAAATAGTGCATACACCATGTCATAGCAAGACATAACATATCGAGTGCATATGTTTGTTCTCAAATGATCAAATTGTTGCTTATGTACAAGTAATTTAGTCATGGCTTCATTCATATAATAATTATACTAGCAATGTAACTATAATTTTTGTGATTGACCCTATTGTTTGTAAACTATGTAGTTATAGCTTCTAGTCTTTTTAAGTGCACACGCCAAAGCATATCATGAGATTTGGAACTAACAAATAACACAACGAGAAAACATCTGTCAAAAAAATCCTTACTTTCGCCTTTAGACTTTGAGTTTGCAAGTTTTCCAACAGGTTACTTGATCGGGAAGCTTATCCATATATATGGATGTTGTGGAGAGCATGCATAGGATAGCAATACAAGAAATGAATTGGAAAGTGGCACTTCTTGAATAAGGCCATTTGCTGATCTTATTTTAATTTAAACCATTATTGAAGTTGAAAGGTTCATTTTTTTTACATGTTAATTATTGTAGGATAGAGAAATTTACATGCTGAACGGCCAGTTAGAAAAGGATGCAAGATGCATAGAGCATCTTTAACTGCTGCTGTTGGAGAAATAAAGCAAACGAGTAGACAGAATACAATGTTGCAGAACTAAAGAGCAATGCTTATCAACATATTGTGGGAGAATGAAGCTGTGGAAGAACAAGGAAATTAGGAAACCTAAACATATATATTTTCTTGTAATTCACATTTGATATATCTATATGCCTTATTTGTTCTCTGTGCTTCTATGTTGTAGAAAGCATAATTGAAGAGGTTGTAATAGATATAGATAATATTGATTTAGATAGAAAATTCTTGCTTGGAGAAATCATTAAGGAACTTATTAATCTAACCAATGTACACTGCAAGTGATTCATCTAGATATGGACATTGATTGTCTAATTTGAAGTAAAGCTTATTCATTTGCGTCTACTACTTAATCCTTAAATACAGTTCAATTCCATCAGAATTAGCATAAATGGCCTGGTTTTTTGTAGTTTAAATTTCCACTGGAGTGACATTAACATCATAGATCTCTTTCTCAACCAGTTTAGGGATATCCTACAAACAAATAAAAGGTAACTTAGCTTCACATGCATGTATGTGTGATGGAAAAGGGTTCAAAGAATTTGCATATAATTCAATGGAAAAATAAAATTTTTTTGATCCTTTTATCTAAATTTTAAAAGATATATATATATATATATAAATATTAGACTTACCATGTTATCATGACAAAAAGGCTCAAATTCAAAATCAAGATCTTGAAGCACAAATTCTGGCAGACTCCTTTCGACATCCCCTTGAAAGAGCATTCATTGCTTAATCTGCTCAAGGATATCCTATAAACAAATACAAGTTACTTAGCTTCACAATTCACATGCGTATGTGATGGAAAAGAGTTCAAGAATATGAACGCATTTTTGCAAAAATAGCAACAATTGATCCTTCTATCTAAATTTTAAATGATATATAATATATCACTAAGCTCACCATATCATGATAAAAAGGCTCATAATCAATGAAAATATCTTGTTTATAGAACGACAAAACTTGTTGAAAAAGTGGCAGAAGTTGTTTGGGAACTGATTGAGGAGCAGTCATTGGTGATTCATTCTCAATAATAGCATGGAGCAGGCTTGGCTCAGCCTATTCAAGGATATCATATAAAAAAACAAATGCAACTCAACTTCACATGCATATATATGTGATGGAAAAGATTGATACTTAATATGAACCGAATTCAATAGAAAAATTGAAAGAGCGATACTTCTATACACACACACACACACACAAATGTTAATTAAAAGACATATATATGTCTAATAGGCTCACCATATCACGACGAAAAGAGTCATATGGGTCAAGAACCTCAACCACAAATTTTGGTGAAGTACTCTTTTCAAAGGGTCGCAAAACTTGTTTATCACATGAGACTGATTGTGCAGCTACTAGCATTGGTCTCCCCCCACTCAAACTTGTGGAATTTGCATTATAAGCTTTAGCACTCATTTCTTTCTTATTCTTTTTAATCTCTGTTATTTTTCTTTTTTCTTTTTTTGCTTCTTTTCTTCTCTATTGTAAATTCGGCATAGGACAACATCATCTATCTGCACAAAAAAAAAAAGAAAAAAGAGGGGGAGATTAAGAACATTATTATAAAAACCATATAAATTAATTAATTGATTTATTACTTACAAAGAATAATATCAACATAGAATACATATTGTACTCCTAATTATAATTTATATATATACACCTTTCTATTTGATACAACGGTCCCTTGGCGTGGATTTATAAATATGTCATCCAGCACGAATTCATGCATTATCCAATTGGTTTTTAGCTATTATTTCCTCTGCGCAACTTTTGGTTTTTAGCCTTTTGTAGTAAACAAGAGTGTTCTTCACCCCAAGAGTTTAGTCATCCGTGTGATTATTGAGTTTAACACTCTCAGTCATTTTCCAACACCTTTTGCCATCTTTTGTGCACTTATTAGCCCTGATTGCAATCCTGTGCTTTCTTTCCCTTTCATTGAAAAAATAAGAGAACGTCGATCCCTCCTCAAATAAACCCAAAGAATTTGAACAATTTTCAAATTAATATTCTAAAAAAAGAAGCACGGTAGAAATATATATGATTAATTACGCATACATGTTACATGATTTACATTATACATGCAGCAATATACAACTTCTCAGCCTACATATATATACACACCATAACATATATTTTTGATTACATGCAATACTATTTGCTATGCATAATATAGAATTGAAACTTCTTCATTCTTGCAAGAAACCTAGTTTTACATATGACTGCTTGGGAATTTTTCAAGGAACATTGATCATGTAAATATATAAAGATACTAACTATCATTTATGTCTAAACATCCATGGTTGATCAACTACTAATCTTGGATATGTTTTTCATAGGTTTTTGAGATAATAATAATAATAATAATAATAATAATAATAATAATAATAAGAAGAAGAAGAAGAAGAAGAAGAAGAAGAAGAAGAAGAAGAAGAACAACAACAACAACAACAACAACAGATGGGACCATAAATACTTGAATGAGAAAACTTCAAGAAAGAAAGAAACAACAAATGGCTAGAGGACGAGAATGCATGGAAAGTTTTACAACAACAACAGATGGGACCATAAATACTTGAATGAGAAAACTTCAAGAAAGAAAGAAACAACAAATGGCTAGAGGACGAGAATGCATGGAAAGTTTTTTGGGACGATAAGAATGAAACTAATTTATTTTTCATAAGTTTTTGAAAAACAAAAGATAAAAAGAAAAACATGTATTTGATAATCCAATATTCTTTTGTACTTCTCAACTACCACTAATTCATCTTGTAATTCTCTCATCTTCTACTGCATTAATGGCTCCATATTTGGATATTCTTCCTTCCATACATCAATTATCTGATACACACACACACACACACACACATATATATATATATATATGAAGGTATAGATAGAAATTGAGAAAGGGATAGGGATTAAAGTGAGAGAGAAGACTTTCTAATTTCTGAAGGGTTTTGGAAATTTTAAGGATATATGTAGAGATGAAGAAAGTGGAGAAGGGATCAAAGAGAAGGAAGGTTTTTTGAAGGCTTGTGGAACTTTAGATAAGTGGTGATAGTTTATAGATGTTGGTTTTTGACTTGGTGTGGGTAATTTTATCATTTCAATTTTTATTTTTCAAATTTTCTAGGATGTTTTTTGACAGTGTATGTGAGTATACTCTACATATTTGGCGGGTAAATTAAGTAAAGGAAAATTATCTCATGCATTATATATGTGTGTGTGTAAATATATTATCACATCATGAATATGACACATGTTACTACATTTTAAAGTATTATTACCATGTATTATGCCCTTAATCTTATATATCCGTCCAATCAAGGCAGTATACTTCAACGAAAATTTATGAAATGGCTTGTTAAATAATTTTAATATTTTTTTATTTCAACATAATGTGCCTGTTTAATTTATTATTTATTTAATATTTATGATCTATTTTTTTTATTAGTTCACTATGATTTTATCACTTTTAATTAATATTTGATCGTTTCATGTTTCATAACTACGTGGCCTATGTATCATTAATTTTCTTATATCTTTATAGATTTTTAGTAGGGCATTATTTTTTTGGTAGTTTTCAATTTTATTTTCGAGTTCAAGGATTACTATATAAAGGATAGATAGATTTAGCTATGCTATTTATGTGCTTCTAATCATACTTCTTGTTGGAGCATCGCAATTTTCATAGCAACTAAACTCCAATGTTTCTAGTTGTGGGTTAGTACTCTTTTTATTCCTTGAAAGTGGAATTATAAGAATAGTAATACTGTGATATTTAAATAAAATTTGAATTCCTGATTTCACGTTAAAAAAATGAAATAAAGTTGTTGCTTTTTGTAGCTACACTAAGTATTCAATGTTAATACATGACAACTAGTTGCAGAAATCAAGGGAGTAGAGGCCATTACAAAGTTGAAGGTATATAGATTATGATTACAAATAACAAAATGAAAAATATTTTGTGAAATAGGGTCATTCCACTTCTTGTCAAATGCCCATTTTGCCAAATAATGAGCAACCCGATTTGAGACCTTGGGATTTTCTTGAACTGCTATTTATGCCATTTATGCAAGAAATCCCTACCTTTTTCCACTTGAGATGGGTGGACCAAAAAAAATCATTATTCCCCCATTTGAGCATGGGACTATGCATTCAATTTCCACTTCACTAGCATCATGCACCAAAAGATGTTCTGCAAAGGCAAACAAAATTTCACTACAAAAAAGCACTGCTTTTCTGACGAAAATCTTCCTCAAAAAATTTTGAAGGATTTCTGATGGATTTACAAGGACGAATGGGTTGATAAAAAATTCCATGAAAAAACAACGGATTGTCCATAGGAAGGCTATCGTAAAATGACTTCCGGCGAAAGACGAAAAGTTGAATTTTTCTATTTTATAAAAAATTATTTTCTGATGGAATTTCCATCAAAAAACTTAAGTAAATTGGATGGCCCTTCTTCTTCCCCATTTCTTTCTTTCTTTCTCCTTCTCCTTCTCCTCCCTCATCCGCCCCCCAAACAGTTCCCAAACCCTTTCCCCATCATCATCTGTCGCTATTGTCGCTCTCATCGCCATCGCCATCGCCGTCAATCCTTTCCATGCTCGCTGCTATCGCCGCTTGCCACCCCTGAGTTTGTTCCATCATCGCCGTTCCTCCATTGAATCAATGAGTAAAGTTTTTCCTTAACTTTTATATATATCTTTATTTGGTTAGTTATTTTTTTATGTTAGTTTGTTAATTTAGGATGATTCGTATGATTTATTGTTAGTATATTTGGTTTAGAATTGATATTTCCGATGATTTATTGTTAGTATGTTTAGTTTAGTTAATTTGATATTGTTAGTATTTTAGTATGTTTATTTTAGGATTGATATATAATTTAGTATTAATATTGTTAGTTTATTTAGTTTAAAATTAATATTTAGTCTAATTTGATATTGATATTTAGATTGTTTAGTTAATTTGATATTTGAGTTTGGATTGAGTTTGATATTTATATAATTTTAGTTTAGTATTGAGTCTAGGATTGGAAGAGGGAGTTACATTGAAATTCACTTAGGATAACTTAAACTATCAAAATACCCAAGGTAACTTACAAAAGGATAATTAATATTCAGGTCATAAAGAAATATTATTGAGGTTGAATATTGAAAAAAAAATCATATAGGACACTTAGACTATCCGAAATAACCAAGGTGGCTTATGAAACTAAATTTCATCTTATTCTAAATAGTTATCTCACAAATTATTTTAAACTTAAATGATTAACAATTTAACTAAAAATAATGTATATTGCGAAGTATAATTGAATTATCATTGCCTCTAATTATAGAATAACATATTGTACCAACTAAATCCCTTTTCAAACTCATCTCAATTCCATCCATCTTAAAGATTTTCTAAAGTTAAAAACATAAAGAATAAAAATTTCATCATCTCATCTTCACAATGCTATTCTAAGAAACAAAAAAAAAAAAAAAAAGAATAATGTAATGACTCCTAACAGAATTACCAATGTATTGTAAAAAGATTGTTATTTTTATTCTTAATAAGCTTCCTTTTTATCTAATTTTTTTCTATGTATATTTAGACCAAATTAGGCTTACAATGAGTAATGGTTAATTCATGATCCAAAATAATTCTAGGCCTTTAGGATCACCTGCACGACTTTGTGCTTGTTGTGATAAATGGATAGGATAAATTGTTTTATTTGCGTTGCCTCGATCGATTATCGATAAATTCTCCTTTATTGATTCTATAAGGTGGGGTTGCAAATTAACAATATAGTAAAAGGGTTGAAAACCTCCTCTAGCAAATATGTACCTTTTCATAATAAAAGAAACAAACATTAAGAAATAGATAAATATTTACCTTTTCTTTGGCCCGGACAACACATACAAATAAAAAATTGACAAATGGTATAATAATTAACAAACTTTTGAGATATATTTTTATAATTATTTTGTTTATGAACTATAAATGCCAAAACAATAATAATTCTAAAATAATTTTGGACACAACATAAAATATAATCTTGGCTAAGATATTTTGGGGACGTTTGATAGGGTATATGGACATTAGTTGAGATTAGATTAGCTTGACATTGTGTGAGATTGTAATAGTAATGACACTTGTTTGATACCATTGATTAGGTCCATTACTATTGGAGACACCAATCTCTACTTATCCATGTAAGTGAGTTTGAGACTATCCATAATCTTCACTTTGACATGTTTGCCCCCATTCCCAACCCACTTAATCAAACGTGGCAAATAAACAATCAGATTCAGCAAATTTATTTCTTGGGCAAGAATCCCCTTCACTTTTTTCATTCCCTACCTTTTCTCCCCTGCTAACTAGATTTGAACTGAAATGAAAATGAAGTTATCACACTAAATCTGCTATTCCATACGAAGTCAAGTGCAGTTCACAAACACCTTTCAATTTTCCATCCTCTTGAATCCATTCACATGGGTAATACTGTCGCGAGCGAATGTAATCGAAAATTTTTTCCCCATTTGAATTGAAGGTTTTTATAAGTGAAATTTATTGTTTTGTTCAATGTAGTTGTAAATTTTTATTGGAACCCACAGTATATATGTGTTAAATTTTTATGTATCTGGACATAGGATGAATTTGGGTTACAAATTTCATGTACGACATGTTTGGCTAGCTGCAATTGCTGATTTGGTTTTATTTGTGTGAGTTCTGTTGACCACAGTGAAATTCTTGTGAATATATATATATATATTATATATAGCATTTTCATTAGTGTATTAATGTATTCAATTTTTAGACATATTATGTCTTCGTAGTTTAAGCATCCTATTAATTGTATTTATATAAAATTATGAAGATAAAAATGTAAATTTCCTGATAGGAAAAATATGACCCAATTAGTAAACATAGAACTACATAATTCTTGCCAGCCTAATTTGATATCTATAATTTGTACAACATTCATATTATATAAGTAGACTCTCATAGTTGAAATATCAAATTGCAGAAATCTTTTTCTCACAGCTTTTTCCTTTTGGCTTTCCACAGCTTTTCTCCCTTAATTGCATTATAATCATGCATTCACACCATGGGAATAGCTAAATTTATCATTTACATTTGACATTGGTTTCTAACAAAAGAATTTATTATTTACTACGCACAAGATAATTAATTAGTCTTATCTTACTGTCATAGCATTTTAGATTTGACCAACCTAATAGAACAATACATTATTTCCCTAATACTACTATTTTATAGATATCCCTTCGTTCATCCATTTACAAGTACAATTTATTTTGAGCAGCTTAAAGTTTCCCTAAAATACTTATCTTAAATTAATCATTAACTTGAGCATCAAAATAAGCATAATGAGTCATTTTCAGTGATTTTAATCTGATTTGTAATTTCAAAAAACATATTTTATCTTTGGATCAACTCGACTAATTACAAACTGTGCATATGTATATTTTTACTCAATATGGACTTTGACTATATGACGTGAGCGATGTAAGAACTTTTCCCCAACTCAAATCAGACACTGGCAATTAATGCATAGCATATGTTAGTCAAATGTTTTGTCAAAACAAAAATATATACACTATTTTAGTTAACATATGTTTCCTTATTTTCGTAGCTATTGTGAAATGATCCTCAAGCCACCATATTATCGTTGCGGTGGCGGTGAAATGGTGCCCCATCAATCATACACATAAAAGAATCCTGAAAAGTGGTTTTAAAAACGCCCAAATGGGAATAACCATGATGGCCATTTCATCTAGTAGGATGTGTACCATGGCCTTCCTTGGAATTATTCTCCAGTTCATAGTGATTCATACAAAGCATATTCACAACCATCCAATCTAAGTTCTTACGATCGGACTCCCTCAACATTTAAGGGTTCAAGGTCTCATGGAAATGGATGCCATGATCACGTAGAGCGGAGCAAAAGTTCAAGTACAAGCCTCTCGGTTCACAACTTTTGTGATGAAGGGTCGCAGTTGTATGCTTGTCCAAACTTTGACCTCAAATCTGCTATGGTATTTGGCGGTTGTCTTGGCTGTGGTTATGTTATCATAGTTGCCTTTTTTAGTCTCTTGTTGGGATTATTGATTGGCAAGGTTGTGATGTAATGGCCGACATGTTAATCTTGTTGCTGTAAATAAATTGTTCTTAACGGATGGTAGTTTAATCTGATATGAAATATTATAAATTATGAAAGCTTTAATTCTTGGTATATGTATTATTTAATCATTTGTATAACAATCGGATAGGGGTTGTGATTTAAATTTCACCAACCCCATTATATATAATTATATAGTTCTGTAAATGTTATTGCACAATTAATTACATATATTTGCGCATTTAATTAGTATTTACGTTAATATTAATTATAATTGCAAGTATAAGATAATTCCCATGTGTTTACATTGTATATATTAAACTAATCTTAGTTTAATGATATTTTTTAGTGGCAGGTAACGTATAGATAAAATATTAATATTTAAGTATTAATAGTAGTAATTAATTACTAGTTGGCAGTAGTGTTTTATTCTGAATAAGTACAAATATAGCATTGACTTAAGCTTGATAATGGAATGGAGTACACAAGTGCATCCAATTACAATATGTGGTAGAATATTGAGAATCTCCTTTCTTGAAAAGTGTATGTCAACTTGTGACTAATGAAGAAAACTTTGACAATCTTTTGCCTATTTGAGGACTTGCATATTCAGCTTTTTAGGCAAAAAAGCATATTGAAACAACTGACTTGATGCAATTGATTTAAACATTCAATGGAAGGTTGTGGCTCTTGTCACCTCTTACATATTTTGAATGTTACCAGCTTGTAGTAATTGTATAAGATCCAATTGTGGGGGCAATTGGTTTACACTCCAATTTATAGTTACTTTGCATCTCCATTCCTTCTACGATTTCATTACATTTGTCCAAATTCATCTGCATAGCTCCAAGAAATCCTCAAAGCCAAGAACAAATTTTGTTTGTGGCACCATGGTCGGAGGAAATTGACAAAGAGTTTGTCCATTGTCTCGCATACTATGCTCGTCTAGATGGAAGATATCTCTCCCGATCTGATGTTTTTCTCATTCATACATGCATTCAGACTGTGAATTTGAAGTTCAGGATGGCTTTCATTAACAAAGATGCGAGCATGCGGTTCAAGAATCTGCAATAGAGGCATACGATGTTTGGTTTCTTAATTTCTTTGCCCCCAGTTAATTACGATGTGGAGCAGAATATCATCACAGCCGATTCATACATATGGGACTACATTACCATGACAATACACGCTTTATGCTTTTGTATATCAACAAAATATTTTTCAGCTATGTTTAAATTGTTGACTAATATTTTCATTCACAATTGTAGAAATATCCAAATTCAGAGGCATACATGATGAAAGGAAAGGCACAATGGGCCAAGTTATGTGAGATATTTGGGCAGCCAAAGCATTCAAATTTTTTTGGCGAATCGGAGATTATATAAATTTTTTATGATAGTCACACCGACCCAAATGTTCTGGACAACGACCCTCCAAACATGTTGCCAAATGGATCCTTTGGAGTAGTGGAGTGCCAACCTTTGTCATCCAACTTTTGGAATCAACTCGACAATATATACAGACATAACGAAACAAGTGAAGAATCCGTGAAGTTCACAAATCATATTCCAAATCCAAATCAATGGAACAATCCATTCTTCGACGTCGCCAATGGTTTATAGACAGAAGAGGACAATAAGGAAATATTTGGACTTTTTAACCATTCCCCAATCGGAGGTCCTGCTAGCTCCCATGCATCTATATCCAACACTCCGAACCCTCATGGCAAGAAATGCTGGTGTTTTATCCATTATGCTTTCCTATATTAAATATATACGTTTGTGTCGCTCATATTTTCTATTCGTGTAACCCGTTGCCTATCTATTCGAATAACTGTCCCTAACACTATGCTCTATAGCCTAGTGTTGCTCGTGATGTTGGTTGATTTTGTGTTACAATTTACCATTCCATTCGGTTTAGTTATCATTGCAATATATGTACCAACTATTCCAGTAGGTAAGTTGTCAATGAACTTTATCGCAGAACCTTATGTGAAGTCTAAGCAGATAGTATAATAATTATAAATATCATTGGACATGTTCATGAACATTAGAAATCAAATAATTAAAACAATTGCTTCCCCAATTCGGTGGGAAGATAGTCAGATTATGTAAAATTAATTCATTAATGGAAATATGTTACAATAACTAAGTCACCAATTTAAAAATCATTTCACTCAGGTAGCTATAATGATAGCAATATAACAAGTCAAATTTTAATTCTAGCTGATATCACCATTGATTAAATTTGGTTAATTTTATTGTTAAATAAGTTACTTAAGTAATAGCAGATTAAGTGATCGATATTTGGTCATTAAAAATATGTCAATGACTATTGAAATTGTGATTATAGTTTAGAAGGAAGCTATAAATGTCAATTAATGTATATGAACGGATGGTGATATTAACTAGTTTTGATTGCGGTACAGTTCCAAGCTGAGTATATGCCTTCTTAATTTTGGTTAATTTCTTAATCAAATGTTGGGATCTAATTGTTGTACTTAATTCATTATTAATAATTTTTAACTAAGTTATTGTAAATTACTATTAAAATTTTTTTTCCTCACTTATTTAGAAAATGACTCTTTACTGTCTCAATATTTTGTTTTTTTATGAATTTTGATAGATTTATCATATACAGAATAATTTTTTATTCTAAAATTGAGATTTTGTTGTATAAACAGTATCAGAACAAGTACGTGTAGCCCTTCAACTCTTTCTTTCCATGACTAATGCTCTAATGCACAAGGTCCAAATGTACATCAGCACAGACTAATGAAATCAAGAAATGTGCAAACACATGTTACATGCTCTTTGCCTATGAAAGTTAATAAACAGAGAAGGGATAATATTCTTGACAATAACTGCTGCATGAATATGACATCACTAGAACCTAACTAAAGACTGGACAGGGGGAAAATAAGAACAAGTTTCTAAATTTGTATGCACTCCAAATAAGGCACATCTCCAATGTATATGGCTAAACTAAATGTGTTCTAAAGTCGAAAACTTTAGCTAGTGAGGGAAAATAAGAACAAGTCTCCTCATAGGTGCAACAGATATTATGTTTTTGGAGGAATCATCAAGATAGAAGGTCCGACGCCCATAACTACAAAAGCATGAAACAAATCTTATGCAAACATTTCACTTCAACTTCTATAGTTTCAAACACATTCATGAGGAGATAATATAGGTTACAATATGTAATATATGTTTGCAATAAATTGCCTCAACTGTAAACATCATTGTACATATATTACAAGGAGAAAACATTCCCACAAGCAACAGAAGGATTTAACTCTTAGTCAGGAGTATGGTTAACTCTTGCCAAAAAAGTATCTTAGCCAAGAACCAGCAACTAGACCTTACTAGCAAATCTACCAAAAGATAAATCTACAGAGACGTTAGATCAAAAATGAAATAGGCATATAAACAATATAAAATCATATCAAATTCCCAGATGAAGTTAACAAAAATAGGACTCCATAAAATCACGAAAGAGAGATGGATACTCTTATTAAGAGTGGAAATCAACAGATTGCAAAGATAGCTCTGATTTGATCAAGTATTTAATCAAAGGACCTGCTGACTTTGCAGCAAATTGATAAATAACAAAATGGATGCTAAATACACTTGTCAACACCATCAGTAGAAAAAAGAAACAGTGTGCTTTCACTGGAAATTCATCAGGTCAGTTAAACAAACTTATTTGAATAGAGAGACTGAAGTTACTTTATCAACCAATAAAGTTGTATGAGAATGTGATTTTCTTTCCTCCAGTAGAAACCTATGTTAGAGAACCACATCTACTTGCTCAGATCTAAAACTTGGTAACAATTAGCTTATGGTCATTTTGAACAAAAAAACATAATAGTACAAAAAGAATACATAAACATGTTGAATATTATAGCATGTCGAAATAGTAGTCTTTAGTTCACAGGAAGAGCTATAGAAATTGATTGAAGAGGCATCTATTTATTTGTTGCCAGAAATTGTTAAAGTAAAGTTGATAGTTTTAGCTGGTGATGCCGCAGAATACAAAATGCCAGCAACATCAGAATTACATTTAACACATAACAATGGGGCCTGAATTTTCAGAAAAGCCTCGGCACAAGAATAAAAAATACCACATGAACAGGGGGCATCATACTAATGAGTAGCACACATATTGTATCACAGTTATTACTTGACTGAATACAGAACATAAATTGAGTGGTAGTAGAAAAACGTGATGCACTCAGACTCCTCACAAGACATATTTTGGCCACGAACAACTCCGGCCAAGTGTTGATATAGAAACATCTTGGAATGATAAAGATTGAATATAATAAAATATCATAAAACCTATCAACTTACCTCCACATTCAATTAGCCTAAAAGCGAACTATGCTTATCCTCTATCAAGTGACACTAATGTAACCACAAATAGGAGCTCCATTCCATGCTAGGCTTAATGCACAACTTTAAGATAGCATAAAAATATCCAAAAGTCTACAAATCAAGCAAGGTAATATAGCTACATAAGTCAAGCATGCTGCAATAAAAAAAATGAGCTGATGCTCAGCCACATAACGTTATATAATGTTATCAACCCAAAACATAGGCAAACTACGGCAATTATCAAGTTTCATATTACATTAATAATTGACATCCCAATTATGCAAATCAAATTGTACCCGATAGTAGAAAGCGCACAAACTTACCTCTGGCCTCTTTAGGCATCCCCGAAAATGCATCCATATCCAATTTTTTATGTGCTAGATAATAGGTAGCTCGTATCTAGTCATCCATAGACGGCTCTAGGAGTTCTGCCAGTACTTTAAACAATGACGTTCTAATAGAGGCGTCCACATTAGGTGGCGGAGGCGCCGGTTCATTCAGCTTCTCAGTGAGCAGTCCAAGAGCTATTTTTGTGTCTTCAATCAATGTCTCCACCACATTCTTAAAGTCAATGGTGCAAGGTTCGACTCTCTTTCTCTTACCACTTGAGGATGACTTCTTCTTGGAGGTCAAACTAGATGGTGGGGAGACAGAAAATGCATCATTTTCAGGTGCATTTGTATCGGTGAATCCACCCAACACTACCTCGGCATCTATCTCCAGTGCCTTCTCTCTTCCATGTGCTTTAGAACCATGTAGCAATTCTTGAACAATATCTGCCACGTCAAATGATTGTTCCCCAGTGGCCTCATCATTTCCCAAAATCTCCACCTATTGTTCCATGGATGGGGTTTGCCTCGTAGCTTGGCCACTTCAGGTTGGACTGTCAACACAAAAGCTTACATAAGCGATGAAAGTTCAAGGAAAAATAAATATTACTTTGTATGCAAAAAAAATAAATTAAAATCTAGTGTGAAATTTCACATATTCTGCCCAAACAGATTCTGATTCCACGATAATCATATGCGTCGTTGGATCCATCGTCTCTCCACCACCTCCACTACAGCTCAGAATGCCTTTCAGGATAGAATATGTTTTCTTCCATACTTGCAACTTTGATTTGATATGTTTAACCATGATGCCGCTACCCAAAAATTTCTCGCGCATCATTGTCTCAAGCTTAACCATGTTACCACCTTTAAAGGATCCGTTGCAACGCCAACCACCTGCCTTCAAAGTCTTCAAAGCATTTATTAGAGCAGTCCAAAAGCCCTTTCAATAACATTGTGCGTCTTAGCATGCTTTATGTTAAACTATTCATGAGGGTTTTGTGGTGCCAATACCCCATCATTCCAATCGTCAAGATGATATATGGTGCCCTAATAGGGGGTCAAAAACCCTTCACAATTGGTATAGCCGGCATCACATAAGTAGTAGTGTCTTGGCAATGCAGAAAACATATTAAACAACTCAAATAATGTCATTACTTGATATAAAATAAAGTTCATTTTACTAAGTTAACTTTATCTAAGACATACCAATAGGAACTTTGAGGCCATTTGGTTTGTTAACTGCTGCACGTAATATCTACTATCTACAGCACAACCCTTCCATCCCATAAGGACGTAAATGAAATTCATCTCATGATTGCACACACCAAGAACGTTCACAGCAATCTCCCATTTCCTCGATCTGTACCATATTTTTTCACTTGCAGGAACACGAAGTAATATGTAAGTACCATCGAGAGCCCCAAGACAACCCTAGAACAATAATACAAAACCCATTTCCCTCAAATTATAGGTTGCAAGAATTGAATACATTTAACTTAAATCAATGGGTTTAATTGAAAATACCTTGAAGTATCTCCATGCTTTATTAGTACAATCATCATCAACGGGTTGAGGTTTGACTAGGAGAAGTGGACTAATCCTTGCAATTGCTTTAAGATATTCCTTGAAATACTTGCTAATTGTGTGACCTGATCGTTTGAAATTGTGTTTGACAATCCTATTCTTCTTGTGATGTGCTAGAATTGACAAAAAACAGGTCACTTTCTCAGGAATACTTACAAATTTTTCTTCGTGCAACCCCCTGCGTGTTCCAACAAATAACAAAGCCTCCCAAATACACTTCTATCCATACGCAAATTATTCAAACATGCTTCATCGTTGACCTCCACAATCTCCCTCAAGTGTTTTAATTGATTCGGTATCTTAGAAATTACACTCCACCTTCTACATAGCCAATTTCATCTACCTCCCCGCCGCTCACAATGCCTGCAGTAAGCATAATAAAGCAAGCAAATGCAAATAATTCGTTGAAACCAAAAATACATGAATCCAAGCCAAAAGTCGAATTTTTGTATTCACATCCATGCGAAAATCCAACAAGAAACCTAAAGGGTCGCAAATTAGTAACCATTCGAGCTAACGTAATCAAGGGCAAAGCCATAAGAAACATGAGAATAAATTCAAATTGTGGGGGCTATTTAAAATAGCCCAATGACTTACAAGCATAGTCAAAAGAAGTGGCAAGTTCTAAGCCACTCAAAACAAACTAACACTTCAAAACCTCTTAAACGGAGGTAAAGAAAGTAGGATATGAATGCTTATATCTCAAAGTTCTATAAAGCGATAACTCATTACACAATATACCTTAGGTCAACACTAAGATTCACACAAGGATGCCAGTGTGGGTTTTATACAAATCAAATTACAGACTGAAAATTAATTCTGCATTTCAATAGGTGATGTCGTTGTAATATGGTGGCGTTTAAGATAAAAAACAAGAAAAATAACCATAAAAAAATGTCGCATTTTTATTAGAAAAAAATCTCCTCTAATTGTGTATTAAACCATCATATTCAAATGCTGCCATTTTGATCACAGAATAAGTAAAAGGGAAAGCAGAAGAAAGCATGTTTCATGTTAAAAGGAGAGGTACAACAAACAAACAGGCAAACATAGCTCTAAGAATCCTAAACAATAACATTAGTTCACAACGGTAGCATATCCATTTGGTTGGAGAAAGAATAAAATATAAGGTCCACCCAAATAAATACTTAATTGTAAATCAAATAATTACATGCACAGGTAAGCCATATTCGCATAAATGATATTTTAAAAATTGTGCATTTGTAGCAGTTGAGAGGATAGTAAGACTATGCGGAAAATCTAAAATTTTTAACTGATTACCAGAGAGTGGAGTTTTTTTGCGCTTAATAAAATAACGGAAGCCTCAACCCAGCGAAGTTCTTGCATGAAACTCTTTCTAACCAGAAGAGCTCTCCAGAGCACTCACTCCTGCACAACAAAATAAGATTATGCCCATGAATAAAACAACTTAGCCCAGTCCACGAATGATAAAATTGCATAAAAATAAATAAATAAATAAAATGGCCGAATGGAATGGGAAGCATATTGCCCAACATAAACGTCTTTCTAGATAGATGGATAACAACAATGTCCGATTGAATGGTGGGTTCCTCGCAAAGGCTCCTCTCTGGCGTAACTAAGGTTTAATCGATGTTGGTAGTGAAAAAATGAATTGGTTGACTTTAGAAGGGGATTTTGAATGTGATACACAGTGCAGCAAAAATATTCGTTCAATTGAAAGGGCCTTAAGGGAATTTGCCAGCACGGTTTGTGGGCTATTTCAGTCCAAGCAATTACAATAGGGAAGAAAATTAAGGGTGCAATTAATGAATTATACCCTCTGAGCTGCTATTTCAGTCACAGCTAATATCCACCACAATTGTAGCTGATATCAAATACGTGATTATCCGCCATTAGGCCCACTAGCTGCTGCTAGTACACCCTATCAAACGTCCCCTTCTATAATAACATGCGACTCCACACTTCTAAATAAGTCACCCACCCATCCTTAAATCTAGTAATTTTTCAATTGAAAATAAATATTTTCTCCATAAATTGGGGCGATAGCAAATACTAATACTGGCCTGAGTCCAAATTTTGCTGCCACTACCAATCCAGCGACAAATCTGATTCGAAAATTTCCTCAATGTTATAGTTAGGGTTTTAAAAAAAAATTAGAGTTCGAGCATAAAAGTAAAATGGATAGCAGCGGCATGAGCACAAGTGGGTTGGAGCAGACATTGCAGGACGGCAAGCTTTACCGCCATGTCAATGCTCTCATTGTTGCCCATCTCCGTGACAACAATTTCCATCAGGTAATTCTTTTGTTCCTCAGCTTATTTTCTTCTTAATTGGTTAAGAGACTTGTTTCTTCTGTAAGTAATGATGCTCTAACTTGATGGAGGTAAACAGGTGCAACTGAATTGGAGTTTTGAATTATTTCTAGTTTAAGCAGAAATTTCTTCATCTTAGTTAATAACTTAAAATTTTGAGCAATTTGCAACGAAAAATAGAGTATAATTGGCAGCTTTTCAGTTTATTTTCAACATTTATGCTGCTTTAAAGTTTATTTAGATTTGGGAGGACGACAAAGTAGCTGGAAAGATTAAGAATGCAGATGTCATGGCAGACTAAGTGAACCAGCTCTAGAGTCTATACTATTGATTAAGATGTTGAATAGTGTGGCGGCAGTTGACCTACATAAATTAAGGCATGCCGTTTCTGAGTTATAATGGCCTGAGGAAACTATTACTATGCATACATTAAGTCGTTTCCTCATTTCCAAAACTTTAAAATAAAAAATGAATTAATAATAATAATTCCCAAGATTTTAGAAGAAAATACTGCTTGATCTTCTCATAAGATCTTTCCTCCGGGAGCATTTTAAGTCGCTAGTCCTGACTACTCAAACTCATTGTTTTATATATATATATATATACATATATTTTGGCAGGTTAAACTGATAGTTCTATACTGGCTTTTGGAGATGTATAATATTGTAATATTGTGGTAGATTTTAGAAAAGGGTCTGTGTGTTTTTAAAGGTTTCTCTGCTGACTAGGTGATAAAGGTATGAGGTGCCTTCTCAAAAATCCCATGGGACACCCTCAGTTTTAGGCTCGTGCTGGAATATGCTATGCAACATAACTGAATTAGCTTATTTTATTTTTGTATCACAGGGGACGACTGGTTATTCATTAGAGTGGTCATGGGTAATATTTTACAAGGTCCTTCTGGAAATTTATCAATGGGGGTGCCTTCCATCATATGTAATATTTCTCCTCCTAGATTTTGATTTTGGAGCATATGTAAACCAACCTAGCCTTGGAAAGTAAAGATCACTGAAGGGAATCTGCATAACAATAAAGATTCAACTCTGTTTTCACAAATATCAGATAACAATGTTGACAAATACCCTATTTGCATACTCTGATTCTTGCAACCATGTTCATGCATCTTATATCATGTGAACCAAGTCGTTAGGACATGGATATTATAAGCTGGATATTGCCAGACTAGTCTTTCAACATGGTAGCGCATACATCAGATATTCAGTCATTTTATTTTTGCGGCACTCATAAATGTAGCAGAGCCTGGTCTCAGAAAGTATAACAATGATTAGGATGGTAGCGTTCCAAATAGTCCAGAATAATTTCGACTCCTAATTTCCATACAAGCAATTGCAAAAAGTTTTGGTTGTTGATATGGTTATTCTATTTTTTAGGCAGCAAGTGCTGTTGCATCAACTACAATGACACCTCTAAATGTTGAAGCACCTCCCAACAAGCTCCTTGATTTGGTTGCCAAGGTTTGTGCTTTTCAGTTATAATTGGTTTAGATCATTTACTGGTTTTCTACCAACAATCTTAAATTGGAAAAAAATAATCCGAGGACTGAAGATTTAGGGAAAACAACGATAAAAGATAGGTGGTGGTTCTAAGTGGTCAACAGGGTCTTGCAGTGGAGAAAGATGAGATGTTGAGAGGAGTATCTTCAACTACGTTATTTGATTCAAGCATACCTACAGGATATGGCTCAATGCCTGCTCCACGAGTTGTTCCTGTTGATTTCAGGTGAGTCATTCCATTATAGTTTTCCTTTTGGAGGTCTTACAGTCATGATGTTATAATATACATTAATATTCATATCTTAAACCATGCTATTGGGAGTGGAAATGTTGAATATCTCGATTTGAGCTTAACTCTTTTGCACACATTGCTCCAATAACTTAAAAATAAATGATGTCTTTCCACCAGCTTTCAGTAATTTGACAAATTAGAATGAAGGGTTATAGTCAAAATAAAATAAGCCCAGAGTACTATAATTAAACAAACAAAATGCATTTAATACATGAGTGGCATGTATTTGTTTATTAGGGAAGTTCAGTGGGAGGTTATCTGAGCAAAACTTTTTATGGTTAATAGTTTCAAACTAAAAAAAAGTCACTCTGCCTTATATTCTATTGTTTTGATGCACACTGCATTGCTTCCAGAATGACCTGTAGAAGAGCTATGCTAATGGTAACATATCAAATGCCATGTAGGTCTCTGCTGTTTACTCAAAGAAGTAGATCTGACACAGGAACTATAATGATAGCTTGATGGATCTTTTTTTAAAGTGTATGCTTCAGATCTGCTTTGATTCTTCAAGGGTTATGTTGCTAGGTCTATATTATCGTGCAATGTATGATATAATGTCTACTCTTGGTTTTGCTGCAGCATTAGATAAGTTTTTCGTACAAGTTACTTCACACAATGACTTCATTTTTAATAGGAGATTATATTTCTAACACTTTCTTTATCATATTTCCACTCCAGAAACTTCTCTTTCCAAAAACATCTTTAATGTCCGAGTCATCCATCCCATTCTAAAACTTCAAGTTATGGGCATATTTGTTATGCTCTCTTTTTCTCTTCTTTCCTAAAACTTGGATTTTTGGGAAACTAACAGATGCTTTGTTAAACAGTGCTGTCCATGATACTAAAGGAGCATCAAAGAGCTTTCCAAAGCATGAAGCCCGGCATATATCAGAGCACAAGGTTGGCAATCATTATAAAAGACAAGTCTCAGAAGAAACTTCAGTTTGATTCACTGTTTCAAAATAACTGAAAAATATGCTCAAGGAATTAATGTAGTGAAATTTTATTTCTGTAGAATGTTGCAAGATGTGCAAGATTTAGTCCTGATGGAAGGTTTCTTGCAACTGGAAGTGCTGACACATCAATAAAGCTCTTTGAGGTTTGTTCCTACTTCTTCAGAAAGTGCATTTCATATTACTTTGTCCCGCTCATTGGATTCTGTTTATAACATACAGATATCAAAAGTCAAGCAGATGATGCTTCCAGATGCAAGAGATGGCCCTGTTCGGCCTGTAATAAGGACATTTTACGACCATCTACAAGTAAATTATTTTAAAATGAAAGAAATCGAAAGTGTTTACTTTGTCTTTCTGTTTGGCCTTATGGAAAAACGCATTTGCTTGTGTGTATAATCCCTTTTTTGCAGTGTATTTGAATTTTTTCTTCATACTTTAGATTTGTTGTGCAGTTCTCACAATTATGCTTTAAATGAAGACAGCTGCATGTGTTCTGCTATTTGTAATGCTTTTTTTATCTACTGCAGCCAATAAATGATTTGGATTTCCATCCTCAAAATACAATTCTGATTTCTGGGGCCAAAGATCACACAATAAAGTATGGTTACACTGGTTACATGCATTGTTTGAGATTGCTTTTATGCTTACAACCCATTAAATAAAAATTCTTGGTCTTCATGCTGATGACAAAGATTTAGAGGATTTTAATTTTAAGTAACCATTTTGGGATTTCCTACAATCCTCTTGCTCAAAAAAAGTAGAAGGAAAAGAAGAAAAAAAAAAATTGAAAGTTGAACTTTCAATTATTTTCATTTTTCTTCAATAGATTTACTGAATGACCTACATAGTATGCTTTTTGAATGGCAGGTTCTTTGATTTTTCAAGAACAGTTGCAAGAAAAGCTTTCAAAATCATTCAGGTTCCAGTTCATCCTCTTTAGATCAAAATCTCTTCTTGATTGTATGAAGGGAATTTACTGCACTGTTATCTTTGGCCTTTGAATTTGAACAGGATACTCACAACGTGAGGTCTGTATCGTTTCATCCCTCTGGAGAATTTCTTTTGGCAGGTTATTACATTTTTAGGTTCTATAAACTGTGATCTTAAAGTATAATAATTGATGCGGAATATGAAACCTGAAGTACTGCACTATCTGAAGAAGATATTATGCTTTTCCCAATGTATATACCCTATCTTCGGCACTAAACTTTGAGAAGGCTGTATTTCTGTAGTTTATTGGGAACAAATTTCATTGAATGTGCACTCATTTTTAGTTTCTATATTTTACGTTGAAGAGGTTTCTCTCTGGTCCATTTTTATTTTCCTTAGAAAATTTTTGGAAATGACAAGCTAGGTTTGAAATGATTAACTGTAGTATAAATCCAGCAGGAAAGAAATTTGCTTTTCTGTTGTTTCTTAGGGTATATAAACAAAACTTTTTTGACTTATGTATAAAGTATATTCACTATAGGATGATGCTAAACCAAATCCACCCTGATTATCACATTGCAGATTACCCATTCATTAGGTTTTCCTCTGCTGACTGAAGTATGCTAGTCTATTTACTAGGTAGTTGGCTTTGCCTGAAATTTCGTCAACCCAAAATTCGAGTTTTCCCATGATTGTTCTTCTTTCTGATTTTTTATATATATATATATATATATATAATTTTCATTCTTATATTCATACTTGTTCTATTAGATATTCTGACACTTCCATTAGTTTATGAAATATATTCTAAAACCATCCTAATAATAGTAAGTTCCACATGCTGCCCTCATCTATGATTTTTTCATTAAGTTGAATTTTAATCAAATTGCATATTTTCTTCAGAGAAATTTCTTAGAATCCACTTTTAGAAATTAAAAATTATTAATCACTACATCAACATCCTACCATGTTGAAACTCTACATTCCATTAAAAAAAAAAGCAAGTGTATAACTCACTTGGAAATAGTTGCTGCTAAACCAGGAAAGCCAACTGTGGCATAATAAGGGACATTGTTGTGTATTATATTGAATTATACATATGGCCATATATGTGATAACCTGTAGGATTCCTATTATGCACATGAAAAAATTCTTGCAGAATATTGGTGTGAAGGTCTTACCTGATTACAGGAACGGACCATCCAATCGCACACTTGTATGATGTCAATACTTTCCAGTGCTATCTGTCAGCAAATGTTCAAGAGATTAGCAATGGAGCCATAAATCAGGTATTACCTAAGCCTGTTGGGCTCTGAATAAGGATATGAAGTGTCTTCTATTATGTTTCCTGAATCTATTAAGCTGCATGTCACATGTTACTTCTTCATTCAGGTCAGATATTCATCGACTGGTGGCATGTATGTAACAGCTTCAAAAGATGGTGCTATTCGGTTGTGGGATGGGGTAACTTCCCAGTGTGCCCGTTCGATTCTTACTGCTCATGGAACAGCAGAAGCTACTAGTGCACATTTCACAAAAGATCAAAGGTAGAAGTTTCACTATGTTCTGGTTTATATAAAGCTTAATGTTCTCTTGTGAACCAGATTCCTTACAAGTTGCAAGAGATCAGTCAAGTTATTGTTGCTTGGTTTTTTCATACCGTGTAATATTACATGTGTTAAGGATTTTTGGCTATTTGTCTCACCTCTTTAGTTGATTCTTAGGTATGTTCTTTCTACTGGAAAAAATTCTACTGTAAATCTTTGGGACGTGGGGACAGGTAGATTAGTCAAGCAGTATCTTGGAGCCATGCACACACAACTGCGTTGCCAGGTATGTCATGTTTCAAAACTGTTGTTGCACTATTTGAGCATATGCTATCAGAATCTTCTGCTTACCACAGCCTGGTTTTTCAGTTTGTCATCATATATTACGTTTACCCCACTGAGGGCAATTCTTCTTCTATTACAAAAATTACAGCAATTTCAATTACTACTGATGTAATAGCACTTGTAGTGTTGCCTTAACAATTTCATGTTTGTAGTGCATCACAGGGATGATGGGAGACTTATGAATACATTCATCTTCTTCTTCATTACATTTCACACATAGTTATTAGATTGTCGAAATCTCTCATGGGGATGCTCAAACTTTAGTAGAAGAAAGTCTGGGTATTGTCATTTAATGGACAATTGATGGTAATTTGCTGCATTTTTGGTAAATAATAGTATTGCTGTTCCGATTGAGATCATGCTTCTGAACTAAAGATAAAAGTATGATATGACTACCCTGGTTATTCTCCACTTAAAATCATTAAAATGATCAATAATGTTTGGAATATCTGGTGCCTAAATAAGAATGTTTTGATGTAATTTATACTGATTAAAGTTGAATCAATTTGATGCTCCATATTTTCAATTGCAGGCTGTTTTCAGTGAAACAGAGGAATTCATACTTTCTGTTGATGAACAAAGCAATGAGGTGTGTGTTCTGCTTTTTAAGCTGCTAAACCAATTTAGTCAGGTCAGGTGTTCCTTTTGGTGATTGTTCTTATGTTTGTGCTGCAGATTGTTATCTGGGATGCTCTTACAGCAGAGCAAGTGGCCAGATGGCCTTCAGGCCATATGGGTAGTCCCCGTTGGCTTGAGCATTCACCAGCAGAGGCAGCATTTGTCACCTGCGGGACAGACAGGTCAATAAGGTTCTGGAAAGAGACTTGAATGTAACTATCAAGGCATTGACATCTGTGAGACTGATGTTGTCTGCCCATGTTTTTGGTTTTACCATTGTGGTCATGAGCTGGTTTTGGATAAGCTTTTTGGCCATTTTCATTGGTGTTGCATCTAACGTCTGATAACATGGCTGAACTTGAGGGACTAGTTTCCAGTCAGAAAATGTGTGGGTAAGCCAAGGTACTTTAATCAGCCTGTAGGTGATGGGTTTTTCCCCTTTTCTTTTTTGGGTCCAAATATTTTCCAATTGAGACATAAGGATAAATCATATTATCATTGGGTGTTTTATAGCATTGATCCATTGCAAAAAAATTAGACCGTATCTATATTTATCTACATCTATATCTATACTACTACAAAACTTCTCTTAAAACGATTCTTGAAATTTTTTATAAGTTTATTATAACTTCAACTAATAATTATTAAATAGTACAAAGTTAAGGGCTAATTGAATTGTATCATTTTTTGAGTGTTACGGTTTGAATATAACACCAAGTGCCTCTCTCTATCTCAAGTTCTTCTCAAGAAGTTGATACTTTGTAGTTTCTCTATTATTGCTGTTTTATATTTTAAATTTTAGAAAGAAATTTGTTTCATGCTTTGATTTTAGAGGATTTTGTAGGAGTGTTGTGGTTGGTTACAATTAATCATTTTGTATAATTGAGGATTTAAGATTTTTTCCCCCATCAATTGTCTCATTTATATTACAATCACATTAATAAAATAAAATTATGTTTCCAACACTTTAAAAAATCATTTTGGGCAGTGTCAAACACATGTCAAGCATGAGTCAAAAGATCAAAACAATTGTGATAATTTGTTAAAAGATGCGTTTAGAAATAAGAGTGTCAAAATTTAATCCAATTCAACCTAACAATTTAATCATGATCTATTTGAAAAAGATTAGGTTTTGATTTGATATTTTTAGATTTAGTTAAATTGGATCGGACTTGAAATTGACCTAAAGGAAAAAAATAAAATTGAGTTGATTTTGGTTCAACTCACTTAACTTAAAAATAACAAGCGAATAACCCAATAATCCGATAAATTCAATTCGACCTGACCCGACCCACCTAAAAATAATTTGGATAATATATACTATATATCTAAAAACATCTAATCTTTTTTGATATGTTTTATTTTCCTACAATGTCATCATAGTTATTTTTTAAACTTCATAATTATTAAGTTAATTTTCTTTTCTCTTCTCTTATATTTTTCTCTCCAATTATTTACTATTTTTTTCACTTTCATTGTATTTTATTTTTTCTTTTAATCATAATAAAAATTAAATAAATATATTAAAAATTATAGTAACATATAAGAAAATAAATGAATGCTCTATTTTATTTTATACTTAAAATTTTTAGCATGGGATCAAGTGTATCAAAATTGCTAAAAGCTGCATATTCATATTCAAATTCAATTATCCAAATGGGCCAAACTTCTCAGCCAAAGAAGAATCTATTCTCTCTCTCTCTCAACTAAAGCTTGGCCGCCACCGCCAGTACTAGTCTGCCATCGGTATTGCTATAAGCCTATATAGCCATCATTGCCACCCAACACCACCATTGTGCCACTTGCTAAGTGACCTGGGTTTTTATTATTATAGTGCTTAATTGATTAATTTTGATGTTAATTTGAATACTGATTGGATCTAATTATAAATTAATATTGATTGGAAATTTAAATTTCAATATTAATTTTAATATAAGTTTAAAATATGCATATTGGTGTTTGTAAATATAAAAAAATGAAATATACAGACCGAGTTGGGTTGGGTTTATCGGGTTATTATGTGACCTGATTAAAAATCAGGTCAATCCGAACATGACTTGATTTTTTGTGGGTCAAGTTAGGGTTGAGCCTTTTGGGTTTAGCATTGAGTTGGGTTGGATTTGTGTTTGGTATTTTTATTTTATAATCCTATCTCAACCCAACTCAAACCCACCCGGTCCACTCGAATTGACACCCCTAAATTAGAAATTAAACAAAAAAATTATCTGATGTGTGAAAGGACACGACTTGGGTGTTGGAAGCATACGACTCTTGTATTGAAAGGAACTTTTTTTTAAATATTTTATAAAGTTTAGGGACTATAAAATGACAGGAAAAGTTTTCTATAGTTTAGTATGTTTTGTAGATTAGCTTCTTTTTTCTTTTTTGAGATTTTCTTTCCTAAGATTCTTTTTTCTTTCTCAAAAGTTGTATTTTATAAATTACATTAAGATAAATTACGGCTATTATTCTTGAGATTTGATGTAACTGCAAAAGGTCCTCGCTTTTAAAAAATTATAAATATATTTTTAAATTTTGTCATCGTTCAATATTTTAGTCTAATCATTAGCTGCTGTTAAAATTTTTTTAAATTGCCCATTATATTTCTTATATATATTACATGCCCGATGTATAATATATCAGGCATGTAATTCCCACATACCTTTATCATTATACTTGTTCTATATTTCTATAAATCATATGGGAACTACATGCCTGATACGTACATATATATAGGTATGTGTATTCTTTTGTTTTTACATATAAAATTTATATTTGACAATTATGTCTGGTTGTAATGGTTTAAAATTTTTGAAAATTCTTGCAACTCGAGTCCGTATCATGTTGTGTTTGTGCATTATAAAAAATAAAATTACTTATTGTTAATTAATATATATAATACATCTAGATGGAAGCGAAAGAATTGAAACAGTGGAAAGACAGAAAGATTTGTTGCACAAAAAATTATATCTTTCATGCTTGAGTAACTATCTGATGCTTTGACAAATTAAATTTTAATTCTTACAGCATATATTTTAGTTTCAAAATTATTTCTTCAAGTATATTGTAATTTCAATCTCTTTTATTTCATCATAATCTTTTTTATCCTTACTTTTAAAGTGATATGTCACTAGAGAATTTCAAATATATTGTACCGATATGATATTATTCATATTAAGTGAATGAAATATAATATGCAAGATTGAAAGGAGAATTACCAGCAAATATATTTGAAACGGTATATATGCCTTTTTTAGAAATTTAGGAAAAAAGTATCTTTCTAGAATTTATACCGAAATTTAAAACATTTGTTAAAATTCAAGTATTAATTTTATTCATACACAACTCGTGTACAAAAATTGTTGTTTTATAATGCATTACTAGTTTGGCACTACTGACAATAATATCTATATGGTTGTCAATAAAATGAAGAAAGAAATAAAGAAATAGATCTTTTTTTTTATATTTTTGTATGATATGTATTTTTGATTTTTCTATTTTTATATCATTGTCATATCCATAGTTTTGATTAAGAATTGATTTAATCTACTTGATTTTGATTAATTCAAGGCAATACTTTTATATATACTTTATTTTTTTATTTTCTCTTAAGCGACTATGGATATAACATTCATTGAGAAAATTGAATTTCATCACTGAAAAGTTGAAATTTTTTATTTAAATGCTTAAAATGTGAACCTACTCAAATTGATCATTGATATAACTAATTAATTCCATAAGGATAAAAAAGTAAAAAGAATAAGAGGCCCAGTAGATTAAATAAATAAAATGAATAAAAAGGCTAGGTAGCCCAATTAACTAAGTTCACTAAAAACACTAAAAAGGGCATCGAAATTTTAATAGATTGAAACCCATCAAGAAAAAGACTATAAATACTAAGCCCTAACAAGAAATTGGGCACGAAAAATCATTATCTATTGCAAAACTTCAACTACATTCAAAAATTAATAACTCGCGGTACCGCGTTCCCCCTCCCCACCCCCCACAAAAAAAAAAAAGTAATCTCCGGTGACCATTGGAAAGGATCCTAATTCCAATTTTGTGCAGCATCATCTTAGCTCCGTCTATATGAATTCTGAATAATGAAGAAGAAATGTTGTGAATGCAGATGAGATACAGTACTCGAGATTCTAACAACCATATAGTCCCAAGGTCAGAGAGCCACCAGCATGAAGCATAGTCTGTTCGACGTCGAAGCCCTCATCCAATATGCAGTTGACACCATAAGAGATGCCCGCACATCAAGCACCATCGTCTAGAGATCCAATTTTGCAGATGACCTAAGAGGCAATGAAGACTTTGTTGGAAAATACCACTACGGTTGCTTGGTATGCGGAAGAACAAAGCTCCCAAAAGCAGTAGCAATCCTCTCGTTGGAGCTTGAAGGTTTCATCCTCCCCAAAAAGAACCGAATAGAAGACCAACTCTGAGTAAGATTCCATTTCTTCTTCTATACCTCTATGTATACACATGCATTCATCTCTCTAAGCAGATTTCTCCCAGCAATAGCCCACAACTGTTGAAGTCTAAACTCACTTACTGGTTCTGCAACCATCAGGAGGAGTAAGGAGCTAGTACTTATCTCTAGCCTTCACTTTCCCTAGACCTAACTAATATTTACCTCTAGCCTTTGCTCTCCCCAGACCCAGTCCTTTCTATCCAGCTATTTTGTTGGAGGCGCTTCCCTTTGAGAAGAACCTATTGGAGTTTGATGGCACAACAGATCCATAGGAGCACCTGTACAACTTCTTGGCAATGATGGAGCTTTACAATTTGAATAAAGCAGCACATTGTGAGGTGTTCTGCAATACACTCATTAAGCATGCCCTAAAGTAGTTCAACCTAATGGTAGTTGGATCCATCACAGGTTGGGAGTAGTTGGTGCTGCACTTGCTTTAGAATTTCTCTATCAATTGCAAATACCTGAAGTTAATGGTGCATCTATCCACCATCAAGCAGAAAGCTAGAAAGTCTCTAAGGAACTATTTCAACCACTTTGTCCATGTAGCAGATGAGATTCCTCATACCAATCAAGAGTTACTATGTAGCATCATCTAGTAAAATATAAAGCACCTAATGTTTTAGGAATCTATTGTAGAAAGCCCCTACTACTCTAGAAAAGCTATTTGGGTGTGTGGAAAAATACATTAAGATTGAGGAAGTTGTGACTTCTCAGGACATCCGCAAATGTAAAATGCACGATGAAGGATGCGGTAATAACAACAAAAAGTAGGGATATCGTGATCACAATTCACTCTGATCTTTCACCGCCTACACTCCTCTCATAGCCCCTAGAATAGAGACTTTGACTGTGGTATTACAGCGGGGCCTTATCCAGCATTTTCCTCAGAAGACGAGGAATGGCCCAAAAAAGCATAAATCTATTAAGTGGTGTTAATTCCACCATGACCATAGACATACCATTAAAGAGCTGAAAAATAGTAAGAAGAATGATGAGGGCAAAGGCATGTTCCAAGATGCTGACATCATGTTAATACTTTTGTACATGCCACCTTCCAAATCGCTTGAAGGTGCCACCATTGGTGCCTTTTGTTATCTTATTTTCATTATTTGATTTTGATTAAGTAGTCAGAACTTTTATTGGTTTTAGTTCTAAAATATTAATTTCTTTCGATTTGAAGTTATTTCTTGAGAATCTAATAAAGCTAACCCGCATGAGGCACATTCACTTTATGTTTATGATGACTTGAATAAATTTTGCTTTCTTCATGCTATTATCTTATACTACTAAATGATTAACTTATGCCTTACATAATGAAGCTCCCTAAAGCACCTCTATCTTTATTGGCATAAATTCACTACAAGGCTTCTCTGGGAGTATGTGGTAGTAGGCATAAGGCCACCATAAATCCTCCCTAGAAGTTAGTGGCAACATCTTTGACTATTTGGCATGAACTTACTATACAGTCCCTTTTCGGGGTATATGGTAGTTGCACATAAGCCCATTGCAAATCCTCTTTGGCACTACCCTAAGGGATAGGTAAGTGTAAGCATATCGTAAATCCTTCCTAGCAAAGTCTCGAAGGAAGTGGCAGGACATCTTTTATGAATGACTTAGGCGCAAACTTATTATTCGGCTCCTCTGGAAGTATGTGGTTGCTATGTGTAAGCCCACTGTAAATTCTCTCTGGAGCAAAGTGGTAGCACCTTAATGCCTTTGGACAAACCGCACTTCTACTTGAATCAAATTTGGTGTAAACCAACTATTTGGCTCCCTAAAAGTACATAGATATTGCATGTAAGCTGATTGAGAACCTTTCCCAGAGGTAAATGGCGGCATCTTGATAACGTTAAATGAATTGCTCCATCACTTGAACTAACTTAGCATAAACCTATTATGTGGCTCCAGTGGGGGTACGTAGTCTCATGCTTTACGCACACTATAAATCCTAAGGCTGCATTATTAAAATCAACTTCTAAACCCCCCGTCCCTTGATGGCACATGACCAATATGCCATACCTCATTACAATACTTAACATTCGACGATAAGACCTCTTGAATGAGGCTTGCACCCAAATGTTATCATGACATTTAACATCAATGATAAGACCTCATGAACATGGCTCAAGTTCGAACTTCACTAAAATAATTTATGATAGTGATGAGGCCTCCCAAATGAGGTTTGCGATGAAATACCATTGCACTACTTAATTTTTATGGTAAGACCTCATCGAGGAGATACCCAATTAAATTTGATTCAAATGCCTAAGTATTGTGATAAGATCTCACCACTGAGCCACTCAATTAAATTTGACTAAGATTTTTAAGTATTACAACGAGACTCCCTAGCGAGGCTCACACATACTCTTACGTGCCGCTTTGTCCATTTTGATGAACCCTCATTGGGGCTTACGACAAAGCTCGATGAGAAGAGGCTCAATGTCGCCACTCATGTGCCCTCACTGTATGCTAATCACTTATTGGTAACATAACGACACTTGAAAGTTGTGTATTCATTGTGCGCTAATCATGTTTGGCCAACACTTGGTCTCATGAAAGAAGAACAAAACCAAAAAATAAGCTGAGTAATTACTTATGGTAAAGAAAAGTGCTAAGTAGTGCTGAACAAAGGAATTCTCTGAATTATTTGTAGAGATGTGAAGTCACACTACACATTTATGAAGCACAAAGCTTAGTTTGATTAATTTTTTGTAAGTTACCTAAGAGGTGAACTACACATGCTATTAGTCGATGTTCAAATGGCTTCACCTCGAGAAAATGAGTATGATGGAGCCTAAGTGCTGGGTTCTCTGCGAACGTCTAGATAGTCCACACGTAGGGCTCCTGAACATCTTAGACTTTGGGCACTCGGCACCTATGCGCTCCATGAGTGGTAGGATGTTCTAGATGTAAGAGCTTGTACATCTTAGACTCTAGACACTTGTCGGGCGCTCTGGTATCTTAGAGGTTAAGTACCCAGGCACTTGGCGGCCTTGCGTCTAACGAGCACCTTAACATAGGCAGACTACTATTGGAAGAAAAGGTGAAAAAAAATAAAATAAAGCACACAACAAAGTGTAGATGAAATTGCAAAAGCAAGGAAAAGTATGAAGAATAAGTCTTCCAAATAACTTAATGCTAAAAAAAGCACAACTAGGGATGTAAATGAGATGAGATGATTCGCAAACAGTTCGAGCTCGTCAATCAAACGAGCCGAGCAGAGCTCAATAATATTTGGCTCGAAAATCTTGTCGGCTTAAACAAGCTTAAATGAGCTCAAACTAATCCAAATCTATACTAGCTTGAGTTCAACTGAACTTATACGAATAGAGCTCTTATGCTTCCCTATGATGGGTTGAGCTCGATAAGGGTCACCCAAGCCTTTGTCTATCTAACAAGCCGAGCTTGAACTTGCTAGATTCGAGCTTGGCTCGCATAATTTACATCCCTAAGCACAACAATGCTTAAATCTCCATAACAAAAACACAAAGTTAGACAATACTAGCGCATGCTAACATCTGCCTACATCTACCTTGTGCTTAATGCAAAGTTTGACAATACTGGAGAATGCTAACATCACCGTGCATCTAGCTTGTACTTAACCTTTTCAAAAAAAATCGAGAAGGCCTTACAAAGACTACAACTATTTGAGATCCCTCAAAAAGGCTCGCAAAAGGACGTTCCCAACTGAGAGATCATAAGTACGCCTAGCTAAAAAATCTTTGGTGCATGAAGTGATGTCTTTGGTATAAGACCTCCAAAGATTATGCAAAATGATGTGATACAACAATAGATCCTGAGGAGTTCCTAAAAGAAATGCCTCTATAGGAAGTCTCAAGTGGCTCCTAGAATAACTTAGCTTTGAAAGAGCTCATAAATAATCCTCGAAGTATGAATCTTCTTAAAAAACTCAAAGTGACTTGCAAAAACATGACGCCAACATAGAAATGGCTAAATCCTAGTAAATCTTGCAAACTCTAATCTATCAAAGGGAATGACCTGATGCCTCTTTGAATTTGACTTTTTCAAAATGTTGACACCAAATAGGTGCTCATGAACATGAAAAATTCCTAAGTACTTTAAAGAACATAAAACTCCATCAACAATTCTAAAGGATTGTCGAGATAAAAAGTTCCATAAAAAAATTCAAGCCTTATGCAAAACATGAAGCGATGAATGCTTCAACCTCATTGCGTTATGTAAGTCCACACAATTACATCTGATCTACCCTTAGTCACCATGAGATCTTAAAATTGCTCTTTATATAAAGCAAATTAAAATCCAACTTTAAGTCTTTCAAGGAAAACTTACCCCTTGTGGACATCAAAAAATATCCTCCGAAACTCGAGGCTCAATAGGGTTTATCCAAATGACTGTCGAATGAAGAACTCTCTAAACAAAGGCAGAGCGATTGATGAGGTTGTGGCCTTTGTTGATGACCTCAAAAGACCTTCCAAGCATAAAACATCCAAATGAAATTCTCCAAGTTGTGCACGAAGCCGAACTCTTAACAAACATCATTGACATCCTTAAAAACATAAAACTAAGTTTCAAATTTTTTTTCTAAATCTTCTCACAAAGTTATGCTGTTTTCGCCATTTCTTGGCACTCAACTAGCTATTTTCATAGAAAAGATGTATGGCCACATTCACCAAAAGAACAAGCATGTAAAAACATTTGGCAGAATTCCAAAATTTCAAAAAAGATTGCATAACTTTACATCAGAGCAGGCATCAGCCGCTAGGGATGCAAACGAGTTGCGACGAGCCGAACTTTGACCATTTTTTGGGGCCCGAGCTCGAGTCAAATCAAATGAATCAAGCTCGACGAGCTAAGAAAATTGAGCTTGAGCTTTTGTTTGGATCGGAATCAGCTCGACTAGACTCGACTCGATTTGTTAGGCTTGAACTCATCATCAAGCTATAGGCTCGATTTCAGCTCGAGCTCGAACTCAAAAAATTAAATTATTTTATAAAAAATTCTAAAATTAATATATTTTATTATAATTTTATATAAATATATTTTTTAAAAAAAATAGACTCGCTAACTAGAATTATTTAACTCGAGTTCGACTCGAAACCTATACAAATTTGACTTAAACTCGAATACTATTCGAACCAGCTAACCAGGCTCGCCAACTGACTCGATTCGTTTACATCTCTGTCGACCGCCCCGCTCGAACACCCAAAAATGTCAACTTAAGCACTAGAGAAGATGCCGGGCGCCCAGCTATTTTTCATTACACTTTACTCAACCACTACATGGGTTCGGTAACACACCAAATTTCATGTGAGGCTGACCAAGTCAAGCTTTTCTTAATTCTCAAATATATCACTTGTTGGTAACTTTGGCTGTGATTATTCATTTTCATTAATGATTACCCTTTTAACTATTTGATAAAGTAATCTAACACATATAAAGTAAAATGATGTTCAATTATATTTTAAGTATATTTTTTATGTGGCAATGATGTGGATAAATTAGTTTTACTCATATTTGTCATGTAAATATATTCCATATATCATGTATGCAACTCCCTATAACGTATTTCAATATATAATATACATGCAATTTTCTATATTAATTTTGTAACTCCTTATATTATTAATTTTATTCCTTTTACCTATGTCAACACACATATATACATATAATATATATTAATATATAGTTTTTGTACTCCTTCTTGTATATATATCGTCAAATAATTTCTTTTAATATTTTTCATTTTCATTCTCAAATTTGATTCTTTGAAAACACACACACACACACACACACACACACATATGGGTATAATTATTTATATACATAAGTCTATTTGTCAATGAAATTTAATCAATATACTTTGCTTAAGCTAAAATCATAACACTAGTTCATATTAAAAATAACTTAAACATACAATTTACTATTTCAAAATAAAACAATATTTGTCTTTCTCCATCTCTATAAAATCATTCTCTCATAATTTAATTTTAAGTATTATACTATGTTATTCCACGAGTTATCTCTTATTCCATAGGTTAACCTTTTAATTAAAAATCATAGTTGAGAACATTCATAAATCTAACCTAAAAATCTTTTAAAATATATGTACTAGAATATTCTGAACATACAATTTACTATTTAAAAATATAAAAATATTTGCCATTCCCCCCCCCCCCCCCCAAATCTATGGGATCATTTTCTTGGTATGCTAAAACTTATTTTTTTATTCTTGAGGATGCATATAGGTGTAATACTCATATATTTTTCTAATGTTTAAAATTTTATGCTAATGAACTAAGAAAATTTGTAAAAAGGAAACTTGAAGTTCCAATTTTAATGCAAGTTATACTATTCTATTTTCTGTTACCTAAGTTCATTTTTCAACATTAAATTCTTTAATTTCTTCAAACCAAATCAATGTTAAAGTGATTTTTTTTTATTTTATCTTCCACTATATTTTATGAATAGTTATTGAATTTATAAAGCGATTTAACATTTAGCCATTAATTTCTATGTAAAAATAACGGGTTCATTACAAATACCCCCTGAGGTTTGGCCTATTTACAACGCGGTCCAAAGGTTTGGGAAAATTACAAATACCCCCCTGGAGCAGACGGAAGGCCGTTAAGGTGGACGATTTTTGTGAAATGGCTATTACACCCTTGCCTGAAAAAAAAAAAGAAAAAAGTTTTAAATTTGCCGAAGACAAAAATGTCCCTTACCTGTGGCAATTACTGAAATGCCTATCAGAAGGCGGTAAAGTACAGAGGAAGACGATTGTCTTCTTCATTCTTCTCAGTTTGACAAAGAAAGAAAAACTCCTCAAAAACCCAGAAAAAACCATCGGCCTACATTCCCAGAAACCAACTTCTTGTCAAACCCGCCATTATACTCTCCATTGCGGATGTTGATCGGTGGCCATTGGAGTTCATTTCGAAGGGAGAAGTTTGAAAATACTAGGGCTTGCAACCTGGAGAAAGGTAATTTTTTTTTCTTCCAAAACTTGTTATTTTTGTACGATCTTGTTATTACCATATATGTTTCTTCAGAATTTGTCAAAAAATACCTACTTTGTCTGTTGTTAATCGTAATGTATGGATTTTTTTTCTATTTTTTGTGGGTTTTCTATTTTTCCACCAAATATGAACTTGAGTAGGTATTTTAAACATGATTTAGTCCAAGCATGTTGATAACTTTCACTTTATTGATGAACGGTGTGGTAAAACTGATGTTATTGGACTTATTTTTGCTATAACAGAATCTGGGACTATTCTATCTATTATGGGAAATCAGATGGAATTATATGTAAATATTAGAAAAGTATAAGGGGGTAAATGTAATGTTTTACTGCATTTAGTAATTTGTGTTTTTCAATATTTTGTTACAGATATTGGTTCTCGAATTGTTGACCTTATTGTGCATATGCCTGACTCCACTTACAAGATTGAAAATGTTGATCCTGACGCATACACTTATGAAAAATTGATTGGTGATATAGAGGGTATGCTAAGCGATGTAGCTTCCTCTGGAAATTTGCTTTTCAATTTTAGATGTGATTTGGTACATATTGGCTATAGGGAAAAGATGATAGTATGTGATGATAGGTCTCTACAAAATATGTTTAAGTTCAATCAAGGTATGAAACAGATAGATTTATTCATACAAATAGAAGATGCACCTCCTCTGGCTATTGACCATTCATTTGAGATGTTGCTGGAGGCTGCTCATGTTGAGGAAGGGTGCAAGAATGAAAAAACTGATGGTGGAGAAGGTTGCAGTCAGGTAGAAGGGGAACAAGTTGATCCAGCTAGTAAGGAGACTGAGACTGAAGTGAAATAAAGTGTAAGTTTTCTTTGTATTTTTTAAATTGAAAATAACTGTCAGGGATGTATTAGTTTGTTATTGGAAATATGAAGGGGGTTTATGTAATATATGTATAAGTTAATGGTGTATGCTGAAGTTTTATTTGAAGTATGTGGACATATTTATAATTAGGTTGCATATGTTGCTTTGTATTAGGCTGTTGATGATAATTGTTCTGGATATCATGTTGGTGAGGGCAATACTGTTGAAGTTGTTGAGGAGAATGTTGGTGGAGACAACACATCTTCTGAGGCAGCTGCACCTTCTGAGGATGTGGTGGAACCTATGAAAGAGGCCGTGGCTGAGGGTTTTGTAGCTCCAGAAGAGGTAGTTGAACCTGTTGCAGCTTCACAAGATGTGCTGAAGGCAATTGGTGAGCATTTTGTAGTTGGGGAAGATGTAATGGATCTTGTTAATGAGGCAGCTCCACCTGCAAATGATGTGGTAGAGTCCCAAGCTGAGAATTTTGTTGTTGATATTGCTGATGTTGATGCCATTGCGAAGGTAAATTATCAAAATATTTTGGCTATGTATGTTTTGTAGCATATTTTAGTAACAGTTGGCTACTTGTTGTACATTGTTGAGGAGATAATGAAGGCCTTGCTGCTGAGAGGGAAAATATGAATGAAAATGAGGAAGATTCTGCTGAAGCTGAAGATGGTGTTGAGAAGGTAAGTTAATATGAGGATGCAGTGCCAATAGGAGGGTGCATTTGTAATGTTTGAGAAATTTCAATGATAAATCTGTAATATAAAAATATAGATTAGGGGTTTATTGTAAATTTATGTAGACAATATGGGGTTTATTGAACGTTTATTTAAACTTAGAGGAGTTTATTTTAGTTATTTTACATACTTATGTCCTTCACACATAATCTGAAGTATTGTTTATTTTTTATTGTAATGTGCTGTAGGTTGCTGAAGACTTCTTGAGTGAGGTTGTTGCTGATGACTTTTTTCGTGATTGGGGTTTGAATGAAGATGAAAACTACCCTGCTAATGATCCCAATAATGGTGGTGAGTCAGAGTTAAGTTCCTCAGAGTCAAGTAAGGAAAGTAAGGAAGGGGACAGTGAGGAAGAAGAAAGTGAGGAAGAGGCAGATGAAGAAGATACAAGTGAGGAAGATAGGAAGTTTAGTGTTCTCTGTGGTTCAGGCTCTAAGTTGTCTGACTACCAGTCAGATGACCACTGTGAGGTTCAAAACACATCAGATGAAGATATTCCAAATGATCCTCTAGGAGGTGCTGCAGTGGACAGAGATGAATTCATCATTCCAGAAAACTCAACGTCAGAAATCAAACTTCAGAAGGGAATGGTGTTCTCTAATGTGTACGCCTTCAGAGATGCACTACAAGAGTACATAATTAGAGCTGGATTTGAGATTGTTAGGATAAAGAATGATAGAACTAGAGTGACTACCAAGTGTGCTTCTGATGGTTGCCCCTGGAGGATTCATGCCTTCACCATGCCAGATGGTGTTAGTTTTGCAATCAAAACAATGGTGCCAGATCACACATGTATTAGAGTTGATCGCACCAAAGAAGCTTCTGCAAAGTGGATGGCTGGGAAGTTGAAAGAAGTGCTGAGAGCTAATCCCACCATGAGGCTTAGAGGACTCAGGATAGAGCTAAACAAATATGGGATTGCTCTTGCTTATATGTAGCTTTACAGAGCCAAGAGAAAGGTACTTACTGATATTGAGGGCAACCACAATGAGTCATATGCCCATCTGCCTTCATATGGTCTAATGGTGATAAGGAGGAACCCTGGTTCCATTTTTAGCATGCAATTTGAAACAAATCAAGAGTCTGAAAATGGTGCTGAAAGTAGTTTAATACCACATGAACCTACTTTCAAGAGATGCTTCATGGGATTGAAAGCATTGAGAGGTGGCTTTCTAAATGGCTGTGGGCCCTTTATAGGATTTGATGGATGTCACTTGAAGGGGCCATATGGAGGAGTTTTACTGGCAGCAGTAAGTCTTGATGGAAACAACGGGTTGTTTCCAGTTGCATTTGCTGTTGTTGAAATTGAATACAAGGAGAGTTAGGGATTTTTCTTCGAATGCTTGAGGGATATGCTTGGGGGATTCAATAATGACAAGCCCTGGACCTTCATGACTAATAGACAGAAGGTATTCCTATATTATATTGTCTTTCTACAACTTAACTGGTTTTATTGGTTATTTTTCACATACTTAAATGCTTCTTTGGTTAGGTCTACAAACCTTTAAGGGGATAAATGTAATATCATATATAGATTTTATATAGGATGTAAAATGATTACATTTCAGACTGTTTGTTTGCTACATATGTACAAGTTGAGGGGGCTAAAGGTAGGATTATAACTATTTCAAGGATGTGCAATTTATGTTTGTTAAAGTTAAAGGTTCCCTTGATATGTATCTACAAAATTGTAGGCTCTTCCAGGTGCTGTCTTTTGCATGCAAATATCATTTGGGTCTTTTTCAGGCTTTTCAAAGAGTAAGGGAGTAAATGTAATTTTGTAATTACCTTAAGGGGTTAAATGTAGTATTGATAGCAACTAAAGGGTTTTTTTGCTATATGTTGGAAACTTAAATGGTTTCTGTGATATTATTTGTGACTTCTTCCTTTCTATTGGTAGAGCCTCATTGAAGCTATAACTGTGCTTGCTCCAAATGCTGTAAATAGGAAGTGTTGCAGGCATATTTATGCCAATTTTAGACAACACTTTCCAGGAGTGTTTTTGAAAAAATATTTTTGGATGGCTGTGCGTTCTTACAATGTCCAAGGTTTTAATTGGGCAATGTATAAGATAAGAGAGCATAGTCAGGCTGCACATGATTGGTTGATGGGAATTCCTATTCAGCTATGGGTAAGGCATGCTTTTGATTCAAGGTTGAAAAATAATCATGTCACAAATAATATTTCTAAATCTTTCAACCACTGGATAGGTGAGCTGAGGTCAAAACCAATTTTAACCTTTCTTGATGGTCTTAGAACAAATTTAATGACTAGGCTGAGGATGAGGTTTGAGAGAGGGCAGAGGTGGACTAACTGTGTTTGCGAGAATGTGGTCTCAAAGATCAATGGTTTGAAGGAAGAAGCCGTATCATGTCAGTTGACAATTAGTAGTGCATATGAGTTCTAGGTGTTAGAAAAAGGGATGCATTACATTATCAACCTTGATGATAGGAGTTGTGATTGCAGAGAATGGGATATTTCTGGCATTCCATGCAAGCATGCTATATTGGCCATATCCCATAGGAGAGAGTCAGTAGAGCTTTATTCAGATATTAGCTTCTACAGGACTGTTTACTTGAAGGCCTACTTAGAGGTGATACATCCAATTCCGGATATTGCCTTTTGGCCTTCAGACTTGAATCCACAGCTACCAAAAGTACTTCCTCCTAAAATGAAGAAGCTGCCAGGTAGGCCCAAGAAGAGTAGAAGAAGAGAGCTAAGTGAGGCCCCAGCTGCTACACAAAGCAAGAGATCATGCGCTCATAGATGCTCCATTTGCCAATCATTTGGGCACAATAAAAGGACCTGCAGCCAGCAATCTCAGTCCACTTCTCAGGCATCTCAGTCCACTACTCAGAACAGGAAGAAGGTTTGAAGTCTCTATTTGATGATAGTGAGGCTTATTTGAATTTTTAAAACTTGCTACTGTTTTATTGTCTTTTTGTAGAGAAGAAGTGATAAATCTATCCACTTTGATGCTAATACTCCTTTGGCTGAAATTCTAAGAGAAATTAAGTGGAAAAAGAAGGCTACATCCAGTTCTACATCTGCTGCCGCACATGTGCACACGGGGGGTGGAGGACAGTCATGAGATGTTGCTTAAATCTGTCATCTATCCTTCTGTTTCTTTTGTCAATCCGAATTTTTGAAATAAATTGGGGTCTATTATTTTATGACTATCAGGGAACCCTATAATGGATTTTTTTGTTGTCTTGCTGGATAACTTTCTGAAAATACTTTGTAAGTATTTGGATGATGAATTTGTAAGTTAATTTAAAGCTTTTGCAGTATTTGGATGATGAATCTGTCAAACTTATCATATTTCAAGGATTGATATGTAAGGCTTTTGCAGCATTTATAGTTGGTGCACAAATTTCAGCCTTTCTTTCTAACATTTTATGTAGTTTTATTCAAAGTTCAGGGGGATTTTTGCAATGTGTCTTAATTTGTATTTATAAAAGGATTGGGTTATTCAACTTGTGTAAGTTTTTTATTATTCTAGGGGGTAAAAGTAATGTTGTATATAGGCCATATGCAAAAAATATATGTATTAAGGAGATAAAAAAATTATATTTATAAATGTAGAATCAATGATTAAACAAATCAAAATTATTGACAATTTTGTCAAACTGCCATCTGCAATGCTTTACAAAAAATTGACAAATAGAACCTCATAGTCCTGAAATTATAACAAGTAGGTCCAAGGGTATTTTTGTCTCAAAAATAACGATAATAGTAACCTAAGGGCTTTTTCGGATTTCCATGTAATTTGTTTGATGACATCAACACTTTTTTTGACGGAGCTTGACAGACTTTCAAATTTGTAAGACGGAGCAAAACCTCAGAGGGGTATTTGTAATTTTCCAAAACCTTTGGGTTTATTTGTACATAGGCCAAACCTCAGGGGGTTATGTGTAATTATCCCAAAAATAATGCATAAAATTTAATATGAAAGTACATAAATCATATTGTTCATATAAAATATTGTTATGGCTCATTTATATCATCAATTATATTATATCAATAAAATTCTTAATTTTTTTGAAGTGTTTATATTTATAATATTTATGAAAATATTAATATTTAAAAAATAGTTAAAATTAAATAAAATAAAATTTTAAATTTATCATCCGGTGCAACGCACGTGTTGACAACTAGTAATTACTAAAACCAATGAATTTGACATTCCTTCAATGTTAACTTATTATGCGTGTCTTTTCCTTCCTTGATTACGCGCCTAGCAGCATCCATGCCCGGCGTCCCGAAAGGATCGACGACTCCTTCACGGCAGCGCTTTCGCCACGAAGCTCTCTCTTGCGCACGAAATTTTACTGGACTTGAGTTATAATTCGAATAGGTTTCCACATTCCACATTTAATACGATTAATAAAATTTAATTGATTAACAATTTTATTTTAACAAATTAAGATAAAATAAAAATTATTATTGAACTTTTTTATTATTTTTAACATGAAAAATAATTTTTCAAATTGAAAATAAAGGGATTAGATAATAGTACTAATTAAGTTCACAAGGAAAAATTTTTAAAAAAAAAGAAGTAAAACAACCAAATGGATCAAATAAATAAAATGATTAAATGGCTAGAGAGCCTAATTGATTAAGTCCACCAACAAAGGTATCAAAATCCTAATGGGCTGAAACCTATCAAGAGAAATACTATAAATACTAAGCTCCAAAAAGAAACTATACACAAAAAACCATTTGCAAGGATTTGTTGAGAATTCTCTGCACCGTGTTCCGGAGAAAAAGAATCTGAATTTCTACTAACTATCGATAAGGACCCTAACTTCATTCCATCCAGCAATCATATATATATTCTTATATGTAATACATTCAATTATTGTGTATACAATAATACATTTTTTAATTTTTACTTAAAATTATTTTTTAGTAAAAACTTTATTTAGTTCTTATTTCATTTGTTTTGGTATATGAAGTTCTTTAATGATTAACTAGGTATGCTTATTTAATATCAATTCAATGGTCTATAATTATGTTTATATATTTTTAATTCTTTGATTTGGATTGTGTATGTGAATAAATATTAGATTATTTTGACGCTTTAAAAATTTAAAACTTATAAAGTCGCATTTCATTTACTAATTAATAATGTTGTTATTATAGAATAACTATATTGAAGTAATTGACTTTTATTTGCAATTATAATCAATACGAGTAATTTAATTTCAGTTAACTAGTATGTAATAGAACAAGTTGTTTTAATGTATGTTCAGTTTATATTATTTGTCTAGTAATTCTAATAATAATAAATCAATTTAATTACCTCTTTCAGGAAATAGTTATATGGTACTGTAGGTTGAAAATGTGACTAAAAAGAATGTTTTTGATATTTTATTATTTAAAAAAATTAAAGACGAAAGAAGAAAATACAAATTCAAAATTTTACTTAGGCATATTAAAACAAGTAAAAAATATAGTGATAATTATTTTACATTTTGAAATTGATTGTACATAAAAATTAAGTAATTAATAGATTGTAAAATAACTTCTATATATACTTATTAAACTAAGCTATTACTTTACAATTTCTTCTTCGAAACAATCTTTTCAAAAAGAAATTAAATCTAAACTAATTAGACCATCAACTAAATTAAACGATTTTTAACTCTATACTTAATTAATGAGTTAAGTTAAGAAGAGAACAACAAAGGCAAGTTATTATGGAATATATAGGCGAAGGTGCTCCTCCTATCGATATTATTCAAAAAAGGAAATTGAAGTTCGCCCAAAAGCAGCTAAAATATTGCTCAAAATATCCCATTAGTCTTAATACTAATTAAGCTTAGCTAGATTCAAATTTCAACAGCGTCTCTCTTGAAAAAGTACTCTATATTCTCATGACTGCCGTCTGCCTACAAGCTTCGATATGTAAATGCACTTCAATAATCAGCTCTTACCTATCTAGATGATCTGGATCTGCTCCTGCTCCTGCTCCTGCTCCTGCTCCTGTTGGGTCCATGAGCACTCAAATTAATGTGTGGGTTTAGGATGTGGTGACGCTGTAGTTCTTGATCTTGACAATGAGCGAGATCCAGGAGGCGACTGATCAGATTCTGATGGTGATGTAACAGACCATGAACGACGAGAACGTTTCAACCTCGGAATCGGAGAAGCGCTTCTGCGAGTGGGGCTTATTCTGCTTCTTGAATTATGAGGAGGACTCCTGGTGTAACTGCGCCGTCTCCTGTACCTCATACTTCTCCACCCGTATATAATAAACCCGAGAATATTGATTCCACAACAGAGAATGATGGAGCTCCCTTATCGCATATTTCATGTCGTCATAGTTGGTATAATCAACAACTCCTCGCCCGCTGCCATCACGCGGGTCACGGTAGACTTCAGAGAAACACACATCTCCAGTTCGACGCATGTGATCCTTCAAATCTTGCCACGAAGCAGAACAAGGAAGCCCACTCACCAACACCCGGTACTCAGAACGCCGCCTTGAAACAGGTGCACCGCCACTGCAGCTGCAGCTTCCACTACCGTGACGATCATCGTATCGTCGCCCTCCACGTGCAAGTTTAACCCACAATCGACACCCATCAAAATTATGACCATCTCGGCCACGAATAGCATCATTGGCATCGCCAGAATTTTCAAACTCAACAAAAGCATAACCGGGAGGTCTTGGAGGGATTTTCAAATCAATATCAACGATACGCCCATACTCGTAAAACAAATCTTCAACTTCCTTCTTGCGAATGTCATCGGGAATATTGCCCACATAAATGGTTCTACTTGATCTTCCCATCCTACCTAATTTTCAGATAACAGAGGGTTCATTTGGTTCCCACAGAATATTGAGTTCAAAGTTGGAAAGTTCGAGAGTCAGGCATACGTACGAGCTGAGAGAGTATTATAAGGAGGAAATCGCCATGAAAGCTGAGGAAACTGTTATTCTGTATCATTCACCGAAGCTTTTAATACATACTATTTATATACATGGCTAAACTAATTCTATTTTTGACTAACTAACGCACTAACTAACTCATTAATTAATTAGAGATGACATTTTCTTGCTATTTTGCTTACAGAAAACACGAGAGTGTGCAATGGAATAAATCTGATTATTAAAAGCTGGAAACCGTAATAGAGAGAAACAGCGTTAGAGGATAAACATATTTATAAGAGAACTTGTATTCTTTCAAAATAATGAGTTCGAAACAAATCTCCTCAACCCATATTATTAAGATGGAGAGAACGACATGGATTCAGGAGGAAGAAAGAAATTTGGAAGAAAATGAGTTGTACTTTGATTTCTGGAATGATGTACTCTATTTGTAGAAGTGGCCAAAAAGGACCAAAAAACATGATAGCGACTTTATAAGTCAATAGCAACTATTTGAAAAAGCAAAGGCTTTGTTTGAATGTAAATTACGGTATTCTCCCAAAATTTTTTTGGGAGAATGAATTTTGAAAAGTGGAGTTGAGGAATGTAATGGTTGTTTGTTTGTGTTTTGAGAAGTAAGTAGAGAATGAATTAGAAGAAAATTATTTGTTTGTTTGTGTTTTAAGAGGCAAGATGTCACATTAATGACTTTTTTATTCGATTTGTGGAGTGAAGTGAGTATTTTAATTTTATATATGTATATATATAGATTGCATGAGTAGTAGTATGTGTATATATTTGTAATGATAAGACAATTGATTAAAATTTTGGGAAATGTGTTTAAAGTGTGAATAGTAAGAATTTTTTGGGAATAAATTTTGTATTTTGGGAGTAGGATTGGAGAATGTATAGTGTTTATTTGTTTAAATTTTGGGAGTTGAAAAATAAATTGGGAGTTTGTAAACAAATAAGCCCAAAGCAACTAACTAAAAAACTTAACTACCATCATTAATTAATTAGCAATTGATTTAACTATGAAAAGGGGGGTGGGGGGGGGGGGGGGGAACCCTAGCAAATTAAAAGGGTTTAATCAACAGATATCTTAAATTCGCCCCCTCAAGGTGGACGATATATGTCAATAACAACCATCTTGGACGGTAGTGGTCGTAAGAAAGAAGGCAGGTAGTGGCTTAATGAACATATCAGTGAGTTGGTGTTGGGACATGACGGCATGAAGGTTAAGAATTCCTTTCTTTAGGCTATCACGAACAAAGTGACAGTCAATTACTATGTACTTGGTTCGCTCATGGAAGGAGAGGTTGGTAGCAATGTGAATGGCCGCCTGGTTATCACAAAATAGTAGTGTTGGTGCTGTGAATTTCACTTGGAAGTCTGCCAAAAACTGATGTAGCCAGATCAGTTTGCTAGTAGTAGCTGTTAATGCTCTATGCTCAACCTCTGCAGAAGACATAGAGATGGTGGTCTACTTTTTAGCTTTCTATGAAATGAGACAAGGTCTTAGAAAAACACAGAAACCTAATGTGAATCTTCGAGAGTCTGGGCAGTAGGTCTAATTAGCGTCTAAAAAGGCTTTAAGCTACAGAGTGGAGTTGGAACCACAGAAAAGACCTTGGCCATGTTGATTCTTGAGATAACGCCATAAATAGTGAGCAACTTTCGGATGGGAGTGCGAGGCGCGCATGGATATATACTGACTCAGTTTGTGTAAAGCATATATAAGATATATCTTCTTAATAAGGTGAGATATAAAAGCTTGCCAATTAGTCTTCAGTCAGGGCTGTAAGTGGATATTCGAAAATTCATTTACTTTTTGCATTCGTATCCGTTTATACAAAATTTATCCGCATCCATTTAAAGCGAATATTATCCATATTGATTAGCAGATATCCAATTATAAATAGATACGGATATGATAAATGCGTATCCGATTAGATTAATATTCGATCCGAATATATATTTATTAAATAATATATTATTTATATTTTTCAATAAAAATCTCATAATCCATGTATGTATATATAAATTATAATTGAAGAATTGGGAAGAAAAAAGAATACATTTAAAAAATTATTGTAATATAGAGAAGAACTTGAATAATAAAGTTAATCAACATAATTATTATTGGTTGACTTTATAATTAATATACTTAAATGCCATTATTATTATTAATAAGTACTACTAATCAATTACAAAATCAATTATTAATTAAAAATTATACTATTTGTTTCATTGCTTTCGTTTTAATTAAATTATATAGTTTCTTCTATTAATTAAAATATGTATTTGTTATAGATTCATAGATTCACGTATTTGAATATTCGTAAATATATATTTAAATAATTATAATCGAATATGAATATAAAATAATAATTCGAATACAGATAAGTTTGATAAAATATGAATACATCTGAATAATTATAATCGAATACGGATATATCCGAATCTGATCGATATCCTACGGATATGAATTTGGAAATTATTTTTAAATATCCGTCAAATCCATATCCATATCCATATTCGAATGTTTAAAAAGTTAAATGGATATATGAAAATAATGTATCTGATTCGTTTAATATCCGTTTACACCCCTATCTTCAGTATTGAGTGATGTCAGGTAGAGGTTCTCCATCAAAAGCATTGAGAGGAGTGTTTGGATCAAGTGGAGTATATACAGGCTTGTAGGCAAGGAATAATATGTCTTCTAACAGTTGAAGTACTGTGTATTGTCTTTGAGATAGATAGATGCCTCTTGAGGAGTGAGCTATTTCCAATCCCAAAAAATATTTCAGTGTGCTTAGGTCTTTCAACTTGAACTTGGACTATAGAAACTGTTTTAGAGAACTGATATGAGTCTTGGATGGACCAATGACAACAATGTCATCTACATAGACTAAAAGAGCCAACAAACTGTTGCTTGAACCCTTTGTAAATAAAAAATAATCTGATTTAGATTGGCTGAACATGCTCAATCGAATTTGTGAAAACTTAGAATACCGCTGTTTAGAGGCTTACTTCAAGCCATATATGAATTTATGAAGTCTTCAAACCATTTTTAGAGCTGATTTTTTATGGTGATGCTGTGGCATATGTCCAAAAGGCAAGTCTATGTATACTTCCTCAAATAAGTCTCCATGTACAAAGGCATTATTGACATTAAGTTGTGTGATGGACCAGTTTCGTGTCGCACAAGGGCCAGCAAAAGTTTGACTGTAACAAGCTTAGCCACTGGGTTGAATGTATCCAAGAAATCAATCCCTTCTATTTGCGTATACCCTTTGGCAACTAAATGAGCTTTGTATCTTTCTATACTTCTATCTGATTTGGTGCTTTCTCCATGAAGTGCCACTAGTTTTGGATGCACTCTTGTAGAAAGTAAACAAATTTTAAAATAATGCTACATTGTTTTTAAAATTTTAGTGAGTAAAATACTAACAACAATATTTTCTTCACTACAAGTAATAATAACTTGTGCTTTATTCTTTAATCCTTTCTCTTTATTGTTTTCCATTTTCTCCCAAACTCCACAAGCAAATATAATTATAAATTAATCTTCAAGAACCTTAAATCAACCATCAGGGAATCACGTAATTAAGCTATTTTATTGCAGAAACTTAGGTGGAAATGGGGCTTCATTAGGTCAAACTTTCACCCAAAATAGATCGGATCACTTTAGGTTCATAATTGATTGAGAGACCTATTTATACATGTACCTGCATATGTTATGAATTTATGAAATGGGAAGGGACTTCTAACACATGTCCATTTATAGATGTGACCTGTGACGACAAAACAACAGTTGACCACATTTATGAGTCAAATTAAATAAAGCATTTACACTCCCAAAATGATTAAATTGATCATTTTAATTTTCTTTCATATATTTTTCCCTCTCTCATATCAGATTAAGAGGGTGTTTGGCTAAACTTATAAGCTCTTCTAAACAACTTATAAGATATTAAAGAGCTTATAAGCTCCACAAAAGTGTTTGGCTAATTTTTTTTTTGAGTAACTTATAAGATCATAAAATAAATTGTTTTGGAGCTTATAAGCTCCTAAAAAAAAAGTAAGCTCCCTTCTATCTTTCTAAAATTTTAAAAACAATGGTTGGCTACTTTTTGATCATTTTAGCTAGATTGATTTAGTTGTTAAATTGATCAAAATAGTTTAAGGAGTTAAATTAGACCAATTAAATTAAGGAGTTAATTTAATTGGTGCCATATGATAATTTATTAGTCAAGTTAAGGGGTTAAGTTAACACCTTCTAACTTAAGTAGTTAAGTCAAGACCAATTAATTAAATTCAGGAGTTAATTTAATTAATGTGAATAAATAATTTTGGAGGAAAATTCAAATGAAGGAGCTCATTTGAGGTGCATTTAGAATTTATTTGGATAACATTTCATAAAATGAAATGAAGACTCCAAATAAAATTCAAATGCAAGTGAAATTCACATTTTACATGCAACTTGCTTGCTTAGTTGGTGCCAAGCCTCATGGGAGGTATGATGCCAACTTACATCACACCATCCCTCCTCTATAAATAGAGGTGGCCGGCCACATAGCTTGTTATTCATGCTAGATTCTCTTTTTTCCTCCAAAAGTGTGATCTACTCATGTGTTGAAGTTTCACACATTCTTATTCTCCTCCCCTCCTAAATTCAACCTTCATCACTTCTTCTTCCTTCAGAGTTCTAGCTCTCTAGAGGTTGATTGGGACTTGCCTTGGGTGTGTCAATTATTTCATTAGAGGCTAGACATTTGGATAACTTTGCTCTTTGGAGATCCACTGCCGGGCATATTGTTTGGAGGTAGATTTAGTGCACTTGCCGATTTTTGATTTTCCTAAAATTTATATTGGACATTCTTCAAGGAGTTGGAGAGGTGTTATCCAAATTTCAGTCAAATCGGAGGTGGTTTGCTTGGGCAAAAGTTGCCAAATTCCTGCTACGTCGATTGGAGATAGATTTGAATTGTCCAATCATGTCTTCACTTCTACCTTGGATTTTGAGCAATCAATGTATTTATTTTCTTCCAAATCCATTTTACAGCATGATTTGATCCTTGGATGGAGTGTAGTCAGATTTTAATTGAGCTATTTTTGCTTTATTAAATGGATCCTTGTACTACATCTCCTTCAGAAACCTTTGCTGAAGAGCAACTTTGAACCTTGTAATAATGTCCTCGGAAGGACCTGCCAAAATTATGCCATCAACATACACAATTAAAGCCACAAAGGAAGATCCGGAGTTATGTGTAAACAGGCTATAATCAGATTTTGATTGAGAAAAAAGAAGACTAAGAAGTGCCTAAGTCAACTTAGAATGCCATTGCCAAGATGCATGATTCAATCCATAAATAGATTTATGTAACTTGCAAACAAGTTTTTGTGCCTGTATGTGAGACTGTGGAGAGTAATCAGGAGGTAATTCCATATAAATTTCTTCAAACAAATCTCTATTTAAGAAAGCATTATTGACATCAAGCTAGTGAAGATGCCATTGTTCGATAGCTGCAGTGGCTAAGAGGAGCTTGATGGTGGTAAGTTTGGCAATCGGGGAGAAGGTGTCTATGAAATCCACGACTTTTTGTTGTGTATAACCTTTCATGATGAGGTGTGCTTTATGTCTGTCTATTGATCCATCATTTGTTAACTTGAGTTTGAATGCCCATTTGCAACCAATGGGTTGTTTGCCCGGGAGAGAGGAACCACAGACCAGGTGTTGGTTGGCTTCGATAGCATCAAGCTCATTTCTCATGGCAATCAACCATTTTGGAATAGTAGCAGCTTGTCTATAGGTTGGAGGTTCAAAATATAAAGAAACACTGAGAAGAAAGTTGTAAAGATTTAGGGATAATGACCAGTAACATAGATGATTAAAGATTGAGTGTAGAGTATGCCGAGGTTTATAGGATGAATAATATAAGAGGCCACAGTGGTAATCACAGAAGTAGGAAGGAAGCCTATTGACCCGTAATGATTTTCTTGGTTGAATATGCTATTGAAAGGGGATAGGATCAGGTATATGAGTTGGAGTTTGAGGTGGAGATTGAGATAAAGGAGTGAAGAACTCGATAGAAGGATTGGGACTGAAAAGGGTTGATAGCATTATCATGGCAAGAAATGGAATTATATGGAAATATAGTTTTATAGAATTTTACATTGCAAGAGATGATGATGCATTTAGAGATGAGATCGAACAGTTTATAGCCTTTGGTACTGGTAGGATAACCGAGAAACAAACATGGTGTAGCATGGGTTTCGAACTTTGTTCGATGACTACACAAGGTGGAGGCATAGGCAATACAACCAAAAACTTTGAGAAGTGAATAATCTGGACTGGAGTGATACAATGGCTCAAAAGGGATTTGTTAAGTAGGAGAGGTGAAGATGTTCGATTGATGAGATATATTGCAGCAAGGGCACATCCATTCCAGAAATAAAGAGGAATTTTGGACTATTAAGTATAAGGCCCTAGCCGCATTCAGAAGATGCTGATGTTTTCTCTCTACTATAGAATTTTGTTGTGGGGTTTCGACTCATGCAAGTTGATGAAGGGTTCCATTTTTGGCAAAGAATTCAGCAATGCCAATTCCTTGGTGTTATCTGATCGAAATTATTTTCTAGTGCATTGGAATTGAGTGGAGATCATTTTAAAAAAACTAAAAAATGATAAGGTTAGTGTCATATTTTTGTTTTAGCATGAACACCCATATAAATCGGGTACAATCATCTACAAGGGTGAGAAAGTAACAGTGTCTAGTGTGAGAAGTATGATTGAGAGGCCCCCAAATGTCCCATGAACAAGATCAAAAGGCTTTTTAGCAAAATTATTATGTGAGATGAATGGTAATCTCTTCTGCTTAGCAAGAGGAAAAATACTACAATGAGGAAGTGCATGAGGGTTTACATTGTTGAAAAGGTGTTTTAGACTATTCTTATGTTAAGATGATGGATTCCCTAACCTACTATGCCATAGCTAAACAAGAGAGTTATTTACATGCAGCATACATCTATTTAGATTACAAGTGCTTACATCATGAGTATGAGAATGGAGACTTAAGACATAAAGGCCATCAATTTGCTCACCCTTGCCAGTCCTAGTCAAGCTCTTGAGGTGCTCTATGTTAACATGGTTAGGGAAGAAAGAGATCATGAGAGATGAGTCCTTTGTAAAAACACTAATGGACAATAAATGATGGTGGAATTTTGGCAGATATAGCACATTATGTATAGGTAGCAAGGAATTGAGCTTAATAGAACTAGCATATTGGATAGGAATGATATCTCCATTTGGTAAAGAAACTATGGAATTATGAATAGGTCTAATGTGCGTAAATAAATTGATATTTGAGCAAATGTGAGTTAAAGCTCTAGAATCAAGGATCTATGATTGTTTAAAATATGAGATTGAAGATGCAGAGAGGCATATACCTGTAGAGTGATAAAGAGATGTAGGATCTGGATTCGTGGTCTTGGTAGAGTTGGTGAGGTGTGAAGAGAGTAAGTTTAGTAGCTGAAAGCACTACAACGAATTGAGAGTGTGCATGAAACTATTAATGCTGCCACCAAAAGACTGATTAGACACTTTGTTGATTTAGCCAATATGAGATTGTTGATGAGGAGCTTGGATTGGAGACTTCTAAATATGAGAAAGAGATAGATTAGTGTATAGCCTGAAATTGAAATCGAGTGTATAGCCACGGAGCTTGTAGCAAGTTTCCATCCTATGGCCATGGTATTTACAACGAGTACAGAATGGCCTATCACACCGTGGTCCTTTATAAGAAGATAAGTTAGTATTCTGAGGTTTATCACCAGGTTTGACAGCCTGGTTGCTAGTGTTATTCTTAATAGTAAAGGCCATAGAATTGTTCAAATCAACAGATGTGGAAGGAGTGATAATGTGTTGCCTCTCTTCTTGAGCAACAAGAGCAAACACCTTAATGATGGAAGGAAGAGGATCTTGTAGCAACATCTGACCTCTGATTTGGGCATAGGAGTCATGGAGCCCTATGAGAAACATGGTGATAATAATCCGACATTTCCTGAAGACCACCGCAGGAACATTGTCGGGCAATTGCAATTCGGCTGGAAGTTACTTAGCTCTTCCCAAAGAGCTTTCAACTTTGTAATATATATTGCCATAGAAGTAGTACCTTAAGTGAGATTAATGAGATCTCGGTGACACTGGAAGATCCTTGGACCATTACTTTGTTGAAAACACTCTTTGAGATCATTCCATGCATCATGTACTGAATAAGAGAAGATAATGCTCGTTGATATTTCCATGAATATAGAATTGAGGATCCAAGATATCACAATGTTGTTATTCCGTGTCCAGGAGATGAGAAGAGCTTCATTGTCTGTGTCAGGTTTAGAGATGGTGCCATCCACAAATCCAAGATTATTTTTAACCAATAATATAATAACCATAGATTTGCTCCAAGAGGCATAGTTTTCACCAGTGAGAGGCTAAGAGACCAAGATCAATCCAAGATTATTTGTGCGATGAAGGAAGAAAGATCTGGAGGAATCATTAATGCGGATGAGCCATTGAGATTGCTGGAATTCGAAGATCGAGGATCCATAAGAATGGAGATGAAAAAAAAAAGAGAGAAGGGTAGAGGCAAAGCGGAAGAGAATAGGGAAATCTAGACAACTGATACCATAGTAGAAGGCTAAGACCGCCGTGGGAACTATGCTTGAGCTATGGAGAAAAAATGAAAATTGAAAAATGTGTTTCATTCATCTGAAAATAAAGATACTTGCTGTTTATATACGCAGCCAACTGGCGAGACTAATTTGGTTACTCACAACTAGTAACCTAACTAACAGACTAACTAATGCATTAATTATAGGAAATGTCATTTTTAACTGACCAACTAATATGTACAAGCATAACTAAGCTAACTTCTCCAATACTTTTCATTGTTTTTGAATGTTTTAAATATTTACTATAGTAAATTTATATATCATTTAATTAAAATTAGCAAGATCGCATATTTTATTAATTAAATTTTTACAAATAATAGAGGGAGAGTTATGTTCAATATGACAATTGCGTTGTGTTAAAAAAACATATTGAAATTATATACCAAATACTATAATAATAAAAATCATACTAAAAAGTGAAATAATAAATTTAATTATTATTTAATATTAAAACTTTTGTATTATGATTGTAATATGTTATGTGTAACGCATAAGCAAGCTACATTCAATTACAAAAGTATAAGTCCTGCGTAATCTCATGCGGGATACCCAAAGCCGATTCCTTAATTCATAAAAAATTCATTCAGATTTGATTAGAAGTGGTTCTAATTCAAGCTTAAAAATTCTTGAGTGATCATTTAACTCAATAGTAAAAATCTCACATTTTAAATGTGAAATTGAAATTTGAATCAAACAAACTTTTGGTGTACATATCTATAAATTTTAAAAAAATAAAATAAAATTCAAGGATTAGTTACTTGTACCCCCAAATGCTTATGAAACCCAGGATATAAGTATACTAGTTTTCACAAAACATGCATACTCAGTAACTTTGTTTTAATTAGAATCCTTTGACTAATATATAACTCTTTCATTGGACTGCATGCATTAAATCTGCTCAGGAAGCTGCAATTTGATCCAAATTCATTGACTTCTGATTCTTCAGCCGTGAAATTTTCTTGAAAAAGTATTAATTTTTGGTGAAATGGAAAATATCATATGTCTAATATTATATTAGTAATCAGTTTAATTTTTCTATCCACATTTTTGAAGACGCAAATTTAAGTCCAAATATGAATAGTTATTTTATGTGATATTTTAATATTTATTTCATCAAAAAATCAAATATTATAAAATATAAAGTTGAATTTTTTTTCAATACATCAAATTTGTATTTTGCTTTATAAGGGGAGGGGCCAATCAAATTATCCCATACGGCAGGAACTCTCTACCAAATAGAAATAAGAATTTAATATTATCTCTTTAATATTATATATATTGATTGAATAATATGAAAAATGTTCCAATGGAATAAAACTCTTATAAAAAGGATCCAAGAATCATATAGAAAAAGAGTTGAAAGAAACAGAGAAAACAAATATTCAAAGCTAAAAGGAGGAGCAAAAATGCTCAGAGATGGAAAAAGAACACAAGAAAAACTCAACAGTTGGCTCCAAGGACTAGAGACCCCAATGGTGTGAGTTCCACAAATTCAGAATTAATTCCTCAAGTACAACAAATCATTTTGCACAAGACCGAGAAATAATCAAGATGCGTCTTTCCTTACAATATATTCTAATTTTCTAACATTTATCAATTAAGGCGTTAAAGTGTACATGCTTACCAAGAAATACATTCTTAAAGCTTTCGAAATGAAAAACACTAAAGAAACTAAAATTAGAAGAGAAGTTCTTTTGAGATTGAAAAAATTACAAAGAAAACATGATTGTATTCTTAAATTTTATTTAGTAAATTTCTTTTATCATATTTATTTATTTTTATCTTAACATTTACATTGTTAGTGTAAAATTTGCGTAAAATCATTTTCCATTCTCTCAAACACTGCTACAGCTTGAGTCGGCATACTAGCCCTAACCAACCGATCAATGAGAGCCTCAAGACTCTTAACCCCAATTACACTATGTCCATCCACAAGAATTTCAGGGGCGGCCTTAAAATCTTTCTTCTCCCAAAATAATCAATAAAATAGGAATAAACCTCATCGATGGGCTGAAAATCAAGCCTAGACTTGGCCAATTTAAGGAAATCAAGGGCCATACGACTCGCATAAGGGGAAATATTAAGTGTAGCGAGGAGCAATTGAGGGATGAGACTAATGTTGAAGAACGACAGGTCGAGCCTTTTAGGTAAAGGGAGAGGTTTTGCATCTAGGTTTTTCAGAAGCTCATTAGAAAAGAATTCTGTTATTGATTTCTCTTCTTCTATTTTTTCTACATTTTCATTAATAAAACATACGCATTTTCAGTATGTAAACTGAGTTTTCTTTTGTGCACGCCTGCGTGTGTGTGTGTGTGTGTGGCGTGAGGAGGAGAACAAGAAGTAGGTTTTTGAATTTGGGGCTTAGACTTTGGAGGTAGTTTCAGGTTCCCTGGGAAACACCAGTACTAAGATATGAACAATTGTAGGGGAAGAAGATGAGAATCTCAATTAAGGATGGCAAAGAGGTTAAGGATAATTGGCCCCCATCCCCATCTCTACTTTCCATACCGATCTCCATACCTACCTCCATACCCTATGGGGAGGAGAACTTTGTACACATCTCCATACCGAATGAATACAGGAAATTTTAAGGGTATTCCCATTTTTTCAGTTCTTATTCTATTTCTTAAAAAAGATTAAATAGAAATATATAATTAACTCAAAAGTCCATGTGGTACAGAGTTTGAGCATAAGAGAGGAGAATGAATTATGCTATTTCACCTTCTGTCACACAGCGGAATACTTTCAGGATTGATTCCTTCCTCATCCTATTAGTTTAATACTTACAATACTTAAATAGATAGTTGATCAGTGGCAGAGTTAAAAATAGTATGCAGTGCACTAATCAATGTGTAAATAATGCATAAAGTAATGAGTAAAGCAAATAAAGAACACTAGGATTTTTAGAGAGCTGTAGACCAAAAAATCCTATTGCTCTATCTAAGCTTCGCAACTTAGGATTTTGGGGAAAAATCACCAGATCGATTTTTTTACAGGATCAAATCTAACCTATTACACAATTTTTTATGGGAGAAATATCGACCCAGATTTTTATGTAGGAGCAATCTTAACCCAGTCTTTTACAAGTGCGGTCCTTTAAGATACAAAATGACAAAACCTTAGCTTTACAAGCTCAACTAAAAACTTTGGTTCTTTATGGTACGGAAGAACCTAACTTGTCTTTTTTGTGCTCAGCCAAAAGCCTAACCTTTTACGTGGATAATGTCAAACCTGTAACGAGTGCTTTACCAGGCAACAAATTCCTTTGACACTAACTTTTTGTGGAATAAAGTTCAAATCTAACTTTTATAGATAAAGTTTAACCTTTAGAGAATACATCCTAAGGAAACGAATTCCTTTAGCACCAGAGTTTAAGGATCAGTCTTAACCTAGAATAATGCATCCCCATGAAACAAATTCCTTTAGTACTATGGTTTAACCTTACAAGATAAACACGAGAGTGGAGGTTAAGTTTATAGGAAGCGTTTACACAGTTTAAGCACAGCTCCCAATCTAGAGAATAAAAGAAAAACGGATTTAAGCTCGCTAGACTTGAGTGATCTTAAGTGAAGCTTGATAGATCTTTAATATGGGTGAATATACAAGCTTAGAAATTTCTCCAGTATCTCTCTCCTTTATTTGAATGTCATCTTGAAGTATTTATAGGCCAACTAGCCATTTATAAATGTTACTCACAAGAATGAAGACTTTTTAGACTTCTTTTTTTTGGTGTAATATAGTCTCTGGTTTTAGGGTTGACTTCTTACAATTTCCATTTCTATCCAAGTAAGATGTTTTCACAGTCTACCTTCTTTATAGCCATTTCAGATTTCAAATTCAAATTTAAAATTTTAAAGTTGAGACTTCCAGGTTATTTAGGCGGGAAAATTGAATTTTTTAGCCTTTGTCACGATTAAGAGCGAATTCCCGTCACTAGGAATTCATTCCTTCCATCAGACAGTCTTCTAAGGACTGGATCTTTTTTAAATCATTGTTTTAATCCTTTTATCTATCAATCATAACTTTAAGAAATCATTAGTATCAAATGATTGGTTTGTTATCATCTTTGATTGGCCAACAGGTCAATAATTCAAAAATTATAAATTCGCTCAAAATAAGTTCAATCCAAGGTCAATAAAAATAAAAAAGAATTAATCTAAATAAATATAATCCAAATTATGACGAGTTCCATCCATCATTTTATTCACTCTCTTTGTCTTTGATCTTCAATCCTTCATATAATTAATTTAACTCCCATAAGTTTGAATTAGCCACCATGGTTCTTGGTGAATAAATAAAAGAACATAACTAATTAAACACATATTAATCATCAAATTAAATAATCAATAAAATGAAATTTTAAATTATTTACCTATATCCTTCTTGCAATCGTCATCCTCATTATAAATCAAAGTATGTCCTTCAATTTCTATTAAAAAAGTCAACAGATTAACGACTAAAATATATTGAATTAACTAATAAGTAGAACATAGTTTTTAATCTACCTTTATTTTCATTAGCCCACAACCAATTATGAGTACACATTAATGCTTCCAAATTCTTGTGATGAAGTTTATTATGATAAGGACAAACAAGTATTCTACTAGCATTAAGAGTAGACTCCAAAGCAACGTCCGATATAGGAATAGTTAAAAGATCTCTAACAATACTTGATAATATTGGATACTTAGCCTTATTAAGATTCCACCAGTGCAAAATATTGAAATTTGTGCTCCTTGAAAAGTATAACATCCTCCTTGAGTAACTATCTAACTCCGATTTAGATTAAGAAGTTTTCAACTTTTTTTTTTTTTTTATAACACAAACAACTCGTAGTCACTCAAACCACTTTCACGAGAAGAGTCCAAATTTACACCATCACCAATCTCCGAATCCTCTAACCGCATTTTTAGTTGATACTCATTCAATAAATCCGAACAAAGTTTGTTCACATTTCCAATTTCATGATATGCATCCTTACCATACAAGTTAGGAAAATAAAACTAGAAAAATGCCATCTTATACCTTGGATTTAAAACTACAGCAACACCCATCAACTTGTGGTTCTCATGTCAAACTTTTTCAACATTGGTAATGCCATTATCTTGAATCACCTTATTTTGTGAAACCACCCACTCAACCAATGCTAACTTAACATCACTAAATATAATACTGAAATTTCATAAAATATTTCCAACTCATCACAAATAGCTAATGCAAAACTCTATTGCTTCTCACTTGGAACACATTTACAGTGTGAGTCACGTTGCTTCAAACGTGAAAAAAGGTTCTTTATATGGCAAAACTAATTGAAGCAGCAAGAAAGTTGAATTCCATCTAGTAGGGCAATCAAGACATAACTTCTTTATACTAGGTATTTTCAAGTGCCTAGCAGTTTCTTTAACTTTTCTACCCTTTTAGAAGTTGTTGTCCAACAAGCTACACTATCCCTTACCTTTTCAATCCCATCCTTAATAATATCCAAACCATCCCTCACTATCAAATTCAATATATGAGCACCGCAACGCATATAAAGAAAATTCCCACCCATCAACAAAAAATAGACATTTATTTTTCCCAACAATGCATCAATCATGCTATCATTTGTAGTGCAATTGTCCAATGTGATTGTTGATAATTTTGTATCCACATTTCAATCCAACAAACAAGCAACAACTGTTTTACAAAGAATATCTTTTGTGTGTGGATAAGGTGGATATACAAACCTACAAATTAAACAAATAGCAATTATTGAAAAACAATATTTAAGGATTCAAGTACTTTGACCATATTGACTTAACATTTAACATATTCAAATAAATTAATAAAAAGTAAGTTGTAGAATTTATAAAAACAATTTGTAATAGACATAACTTAATTAGTTAGGATAAATATAACATAATTCAATAATCAAATTTGTAAACTCCAATTATTATCAATGAAGTGAATTGTGATTGCCATATAGCCTTCTTTTGGTTGCTCGATGTCCACATGTCAGTAGTAAATGCAACGCGGCTGATATTTTGCTCTATTAAAGACATTGTTTTGCCTTCTCCAAGTCATAGATCGTTATAATGTCATTCTTTGTATTATTGCAAGATGGAACTTTAAACAAAGGTTGTAAGGAGCTTGAATATCATCTAAATGCAATATGATGTACCATAGAAATGGGATATAGATAATGATCATATCTGAGAGACACTTTCTAAACACCTCTTGATCAAATGAATATGCAATCATAATCTTTTCTTCTTGTCCTCTTCTCAAAATATTGTTAACTATAGTCTTTTTGTTTTGAATCTTCCCTTGGTCTTCTTTACATGTGTGCTTATGGTACCTTAAGTGAGATGTTGCATCCCTAGGATTACCCTCCAATAGCTTATGACAATAATTACATTCAGCTTTGCATTCTCCATTAACTTCTTTCCTAGTAAACTGCCTCTATATCTCACTCCTCAACCCTGAGCTTTGTTTCCTGCCCAACATCTATGTATTCTTGAATTGAAGAATTGTTTGTCGTTCGTAAAAGTGAATTTGCCGATGGATTGCGCGGAGTTGGAGAACTTGAACTTTGCTACTATCTTCAATAGATACTTGTTCGCCATAAAATCTAATTGACACAAAAGATGAAATAAGAAAGTATTTATTAAAATAGTATTTAATTTACAATTAAATACTAATTCAAACAACAAAAATATTTATTTAAAAAAATTGAGAATAACAAGCAAACTAAAATAAAAATTAAAAGAGGTAAATTTTTAAAAGTACAAACAAAGGACCGAACAAAATATGTACAAACACAACTTGGTAATGCATGCACTATACATTCGTAGTCAATTTAGAATTGATTTTCATGGATACTAAAAAAATTTCTTACCATTTTTTATTTATTTATTAGTATTCAAAATGAAGTTATATACAAACTAGAAAAAGTTAAATGACTTTGATTAAGAAAATAATAAATTCCTCAATTACATTTGTCTAAGAGAGATGACCTTTGATTCTTAATAGACAAAAAGTCTTCTAATCCTAGAAGTAGTATAGTATTCTGATTATGAAGAAACAAAATTATATTAAAATAATTTCTATCAATATTTAATTTATTTTGACGAGAATCCTTTCGAAAGTTCTTTGTAATGTATACTTTGAACTTTTTGACTCCCAGAAAGCTAAAAATTTCCATATCAGTACTACAACAAATATGATCTTTAGTGGCATTAACATAGTGGCGTTTTATAAGATAATGACATAAAAAATTAAAATAGTCATGATAGTTATAAAAGAATGCCTCTATAATATAATATTTGGTGGCATTTGGTTATAAATGACATATCAATTAGTGACGTTTAATTGAAAATGTCGAGATACATTTATTTTAAAGACACTTAATTAGCGCCACTAATATTTTCTAAAAAAATGCCACTAATATGCAGTTATGGTGTCATTTGAAAAAGATGTCATAAAGTATTTAGTGGTATTTCTAGTATAATAACACATAAAGGTAATATAGTGTTAGTCTAAGAAAAATGCCACTATAATAAATATATAGTGCCACTTGATTATTGAATGACATATAAGATAGTGGCATTTGGTTAAAAATGCCAACAAAAATGTATTTTGCAGGCATTTAGCCAGTGCCACTAATTTTTCTTAGAAAATGCCACTCATATTTATTTATGGTGTCATTTAGGAAAAAATGTCACAAAATATTTTCGTGGCACTAATTTAATGACATTCTGCAGTGTAGTGACACATAAGAGTAATATAGTGATAATTATTTAAAATTGCCACTATATTATAATATTTATTGGTATTTAATTAATAAATGACAAATAAAGATGATGACATTTGGTTGAGAATGCCAACATAAATGTATTTCAAGAGCATTCAACCAACGCCACTAATTTTTCTTAAATTTTTTTAATATTATTTAATTATGATGTCATTTGAACAAGATGCCACAAATTATTTAGTGACACTACATAAAAGTAATATAGTGATAAAATTAATATAATTAAAAATATGCCACAAGAGTTAATTAGTACGTTAATGATATTTTATAGTATAGTGATATATTAAAGTAATATAGTGATAGTAGTAAAAAAAATATCACCATAATATAATATTTAGTGTCAATTGATTAATAAATATTGTAAAAACATAGTGGCATTTTATTGAAACAACCAACATAATTATATGTTAACGGCATTTAACTAGCTACTATAGTATCAATAACTTTTTTTCAAAAGAAAAAAAAGTCGCTCATAATTTAATCATGATGCAATATAAAAAAATATTGCAAAGTAGACAAATAATAAATAGGTATATTAATTACTATAAAATTTACAAATTTATATATATATATATATATTATCATTAATGTTTTGATGCCCTATTTGATTTAAGAAAAAAATAGCGTATTTCATATAATAAATTTGAGCGCATTCATATATTTAAATAATTGAGTAAATGTACTTCCAAACTATACAAATAAATCAACATGTTAAATTATATTGAACATTGATGGATAGCTTGAAGGTAAAAATTCATATTCTTGCAAACATATGGTTGTGGGTTCGAATCTTATAAAGATCAATGGAGCCTTGTTGGAATCTCACAATTGGAAAATGGGGTTAGGTTAACATATATCTATGGGAGTTGGGGTAGGTTAACATATATATCTAAAAAAATCTTTTGTGATATTTAGTATGCCATTAATATATTATTTTGTGGCATGCTAATATGTCATTTAAAGAATCTTTTAGTGATATTTTAATATATCATTTGCTATATTTTTTGAGGCATGTTAATTTGTCGTTAAAAAATACCTTTCATGGCATTTTAACATGTCATTTATTGCATTTTTTATGGTATGTTATAATGTCATTTAAGAGATTTTTTATGACATTTTAATACGTCACTACATTCAATTTTTGTGGCATATTAGCCAGTCATTTAAGGTACTTTTGTGACATTTTAACATATCATTTAATCCATTTCTTGTTGTATTTTATTAATGCGACAAAAGAATAAAATAATGACATTCATACCTTTAGCTACACCCACCTAGATGGCATTTCTTGAAAATGCCATTACATTTAAAAATGTCACTATAATTATATTTAAATGACATTTTTTAATGCCACTAATATACAATTTTCTTGTAGTGTATATTTCAACAAAAAAAAGAGTAAACGAGTCAACCAAAATTGAGAACTAAGATGACCATATTAGTCATATAAAGAATCTCTTTTTAACATTTTATTTTATTATTTTATCGAACAATTTTTCTGACACCGTTCAAACTCTAATTTTTATGCCCCTTAAGCCCGCAATATACCATATTAGATGTTGTAATTTTGATACGTAAAAATTTAGATTTTTTATGAAATTCAAATCAGTATGGAAAAAAAAATAAAACAATCTTCTTTACTTTAAACACCCAGTTTCCCAACAGATAATGGAGTCTTAAGACAAAAGATTGGAAGAATCAGAAAGAAAGAATAAGAATTATAAGCAAGAAAGAAGACTGCAAGAAAGAAAGAATAACAAGAATAAGCAATTACCTTCTTTAGCTTCTTTCCTTGAAATAATTCACACGTCATTATTTTGATAAAAGAAACAAAGTATAAAATTAAGAATTCAATAGTTATTTAGTTTCAATTATAAACTTAATTCAATCAATATAAATTTACATATTATGCAAATATTTTAAGTATTATGGATGTGGATATGGAGGTGGAGGTGGAGATGGAGGTGGAGATGGAGATGGAGTTGGACCTGATCTCCCATCTCCAATTGACTATCCATTTGGGCGGTTTTGGAGTGGAGAAAAAAGTAAGAATTAAATAATTATTTAGTTTTAATTATAAAATTAATTTAATCAAACATAAATTTACATATTATGCACATATTTTAATGATTATAGAGGCGGAGATGGTGTTTACATGATTTTTTATCCTCAATTGAATATCTGTTCGGGCGGGGATTGGAGGTGGGTTTGAAGTGAAGACAGATGTATATTGTAGCTGCCTCCGTCTCTTCATGGTCAAAATGGATATTCTCTATACCTGTTTTTATACCTGGTCAATAACTAAATTTCTCAAATCCATGAAGTCGAAGTGGGCAGATACCCTTGGGCAGCGGATTAAATTGTCATCCCTAATCTCAATTTCGAACACCAAATCATTTGAATGCACCGAGAAAGCAAAAGATAGAAAAGGGCCAACACTTTATGCATTCATTTTCATTTTCATGATATTATAGTCAAAATAGAGTAGGGAAAGTTTGGTATTAGTCATGAATTGTAAGTGATTAATCTTAGTCATAATAAATCTAGTCCTATGATATATTTCAGCAGATCTATATTGTTCATTTATTATAATTGGCCACTTGTTAAACATGTTTATATACCCGCTACCTTTACAATTCTTATGTGTGATCTATGAATAGTATTTGTTTAATTTAATGTGTAAATGTTGGGGGAAATTACCTTTTTAGCCCCATAATTTAACTGTGTATGCATTGTTAGTCCTGGGCTAATGAAATTGAACATTTTTAGTCCAAAATTTCATAATTTTTTTGACACTTCTGATCCATCTCCAAATTTTTACAAAAAATTTGGACGGAAACTATTATCTATTTATGAAAATCCCCTTAAAATTTTACCTATTTATGAAAAAAACACACAAAATATACCATTTAAGCCTTATTAAAAAAATTAAAAATTAAGTACCATAAAAATGCTCTAAAAAATATATTTTCAAATAATACATATTTAGATATAGGAAAAATTATTTTTTTGGTCCCAAAATTTAACTGTGTACACACTGTTGATCCCAAACTTATGCCACTCAATATTTTTAGTCCAAATTTGATAACTTTTTTAATATTTTTAGTCCCCCGCCATTAACTTCCATTAAATGTTGACTAAAACTGTTAAAATGAAAAAGATTAATTACCCACAGGCCCCTAAAGTTTGATCTACTTCCAAAAAAATCCAAAAATATTTTTAAAAAATAAAATATTCACTTAACCTTCATTAAAAAAAATTAAAAAATAAAAAGTTTAAAAGATAAATTCCACAAAACCACTATAAAAAAATATATTTAAAATGTTATATAGTTGCATGTATGTGTGTATAATATATAGAAATGTATATTATATATATATAAATACAGACATATAATTTCATACATATATACATAATAACCCCGCCCCACCCCCCAAATCCGACTGCTGATCGAGTGGACGGGACACGGCCCGTGACCGCTGGGCCGAGGGGCCGATCATGGCCAGGCTTCAGATTGAGGAGGGTGTTCTGGTTGGGGGCACGGCGTGTGGTGGGTGGAGAAAGATAAGTTTTATTTATTTTTTTTCTTTTTAAATTTTTTACTCATTTATTTTTAATTTATAAATTTAATCAAATTATTTTAAATATTTGTATTTCTACATATTATTAAGTATTAATTTATTATTATTAAAAGTAATTATTTTTTACTTATTTTATTTAACTTAAATTATTAATTTTATATTGTCCAAAATGATTTAAATTTATATGAAATGATTATAATTGTATGAAAAGATTATAATTATTTAAATACCTATTTAGAATTAAATTATATTGTTATGATAATAGTGTGAGATTTTATTTTTGTTTTAATTAATGAATAAACTTAATTATATTTAACAATAATATTTTAGATATATTTATTACTTTAAAATTATAAAATATGTAATGCAAAATTACAAAATCATCTCATTTAAGAAAATAGATTTTTATTTTTATTTCACTTTTTTTTAAATTTTACTTATTTTGTTTGTTAATTAATAAATAAATTTGACTTAATCTAACTAAATTATTTTATTTATATTTATTATTGTAATATTACTGATTATATAATTTAAAATTATAAAACTATATTATTTAAGAGATGGATGTAATTTTAATTTTAGTTTTTTATAATTTTTTACTTATTTTATTTTTTAAATTAATAAATAAGTTCAATTAAATTTGATTAATATAGATATGTTTATGATTTTAAATTTTTATTTCTTAATGCAACTTAATTTAAAGATTATTCAGCATTAAATTTCATTAATAATAAGATATATTTAAATTACATAGATAACCATATATATAACTACATACATATATATATATACACACATCGACTGTTGCTGACCATGACCAGCCCGACTTTGGGTGGCAGGGGTGAGTTGGGGGAGGGGGCAGTGGGCGAGTGGACGGGTGCGGGGAGCTAACGATTCACCTAATTGGGGTGGGGCCGTGTGGGTAGGGAAAAGGAGACGGGGAGTGTTGTCGTTGGGGAGAGGAGGGAAGGGCATGGCCACCTCAATTATGGGTTGGCGGGCATTGGGGAAGGGGGTAGCGGGTGGGTGCGGGGGTGTTTTGGGGTGGGCGTGGGGGTCGTGTGGTCGGGGGATAAGGACTCGTTTGTTTGGAATGATGTGATTAGAAGTGATACATAAGTAAATAATATATTTTAAGCTCATTAGGATATAATATTTTAATTTTATGTTTGGTTGGTATAATTAGTATATAAATAAATTAAAATATAATATATAAATTTACTATTATATTCTTTATATTTTTTAATAAGTTTTTCATAATTTTCTCATTCTTTTCCATTTTTAGAATCATGGTTTAATTGAAAATAAGATAAAAAATAGACCTTATTAAATCTTTGTAATTCTTATCACACCTAATCAAGCCTGCCCCCCTTGATCCATTTTCCAAAAGCAACAATAAATAATGTAGGGCCTAGAATTTATCAAGGGCTTTTATTAATTGAAGCAAACATTAGAAGAGGCTTGATTAGGTATGTATCACACCTAATCAAGCCAAGCAAACAAGGCCTAAGTAATTTAACATTACTCAAAATAATTAATTTTTTTACTTATTATTTATTTAAAATTATTAAATTATATTGTTCAAAATTATTTAATTATATTAAAATAATTAAAATTATCAAATATATTTAAAATTATTTAATTATTATTGTTAATTTTAAATTATTAAGTTACTTAGTTTCAAAATTATTAAAATTAAATTGTAAATTATAAATTACCAAATTATTTAAAAATATTTATTATTTTAAATCTATGGAGTATGTAACTTAAAATTATAAAATTATATCTTATAAGAGATTGATTTGCTTTTATTTTATTTTTTTAAGTTTTTACTTCTTTTATTTTTTTAATCAATAAATAAGTTTAATTAAATTTGATTAAAGTATTTATATATGTTTTTATTGTTAATTTCTTATTTCTAGTTCTACTTGAATTAAGGACTATTCAATATTTATATAAATTTATCAATAATAAAATATATTTAAACTTTATGAATAATTTAAATAATATTAAAATTACATAATAGTATAAAAAATATTACGAATAGGTTCAAGGGCCTTTTTGCCTCAAATAATGTGAACAATTATTGGAGGATATTTTTGAATTTTCACATATTTTTTTTTAATAATGTCAACAAATTTGTTAGTGGAGACTAATAATTGTTCAAAAATTTCAGACAAAACAAAATTTGGGAGTCATTGTAATTTCTTTGGGTTTATTTATAAATGAGCCAAACTCTAGGAATTTTTATTTAATTAACCCAAATAAATAAAAATTGATTTGAATCAATTCTCTTTTTAATTTAAAATTTTGAAAGTTTTTTTTTTTAAAAAAAAATTATATTAATCCTTTATAAGCCTAGAATTCTATGCTCGACTTCTCCATCAACCAAAAAACCCAAAAGCAAATCCCAACTTCAATCATTGTCATCATTTAGCTGCAACCAATAAACCTAAGATAATCTTTATGCCAACAAAAAAATTTAATCCTAATAAAAACAGAAAGTTGCATTTAATATTAATAAATAAGTTACTTATTATAGAAAAGTTAACAAAGCATGCGTATCATAATTTTAGATCATAATTAAAGTTAGTCAATACAAGAGTGATTGGTGCTGGAACTCGCAATTGAGTAAGGTGCTTTATGTCTTTTTGTGCTCTAAACGTGGTGGATATAGGAGGGAGATTTGGATGATGTAGGACTGGTGTGCAGATAAGCGAGAAGCCAACGGTTCTTTTTCCCTGTGGACACTAGGCAGGCAACCTTGCTTCGCCGGAAAAGTCTCAACCCCGGCTGCCCACTAAAGAATTCTGCTGAAAGGTAAATTCTTGACAATTTCTATGCATTTGGGCTGTTTATTTCTGGCATTGTTTGTTTTGGCACATGAACTTCAAATACTCTTGGCGTTGCTTGATTTTGGAGGAGTATTATTCTTGGATTAAATGTCCTAAAATACAGAATTGTGGGAAGTAATGCTCTACGTAGGAGACCTTTCCTATTGGCTTCTCCACTGCCTAAGTTCGAACTTATTTATTTACATAGACAGCTGCTTACCCATGCTCGAGTGTGTCCCTCATTCGAGCAAATGATAAAGTTTGTGTTTTGTTTAGAATGTTTCAAAATCTTACAGACTTAGACAAGTCAGTGGAAAATGAATTTATAGAGTATAGAATGATAGTTCAAAGCTTATATGTTTGAAACTCGAAACAAATAGCCTACAAGTATTAGAATCAGGAGGCAAAAAGCAAAATACTTACGTATGATTTGAGTATGAACAAAATTTAGCTTGAAATCCTTGTCTGTGATTCAGTGAGTTTAGTGTAGAAAGAGCTTGCCAAACTCTGCATCAGTTCACTGACTGTTAATTTTCATAATTACATAGTTTCAGAGCTTTAAGAAATGCATATTCAATTATCTTTTTGATCTTTTTCCTTTCCATACATTTCTTGTGCTCTTGGAATAAAGATTACTCCACTGAAAGACATGAATAGGATCAATCCTTGAGACACTTAAACATGGACCTTCAGATTCTTTTAAAGAAAACTTTCCGCTACAACCAATTCATGACCACATGGGATGATTATTTTTTTTGTCAGTTGGACTTCTGTATAAGCACTACATAATACTCGTGACACGGAATTTTAGATAAGAGTTCAAAGGTTATGGTGTACTTTTATATTATTGCCTTTAAAAGTAGTGGTTGATAATTACTGGTGTCATGTCATTACTTCAATTAAAAAGGTGGTTTTGGAAAAAGAAATCCTATGTTAAGTAAATCTTAGTTCGGGATGTACTAAAAAAGAAATGAGAATGACAAGCTTGAATCAGAAGAAATTTCCTTTAAATACTCAAGGGAAAAAACATGTCATCCATTTATAATATTTTGGAATTGTGACTAACTATGTATATGTGAAGAATAACTATGAAAAATCATTTTGTTAACTAAAGAAAGTGAGACGGAAGCCATTCAAGTTGGATCAGAGAATTGGCAAGACTAAAGTTAACCCTTCTCTACGATGCTTCATTTGTAACAACTTTAATCCTTATCTTTTATACTTGGGTTACAACATCGAATAAGCAAATGAAAGAGAAGTATATAAATGGAACTCTTACTTCATTGAATATGTTCTTTTCTTTCCAATGTTCAACAGATTCAGTAGTATCCATGTATGACCGAAGTAGGTTGATGCCTTGATCAGATTCTTTTCTCTTTTTAATTTGAAGCAGATATGGTGTCTTTGCTTATATCACCATCAATCCATCACACATGGTTGCCATATGCATCCACTCAGGTTCTAGTCTTCTCTCTGTCTTTGGAGCATCACTTTTCTGTGCCAAGTTTATCCATTCTTATATATTCAAATTAAATTTATGCATCAGCTAGGTCTGTATGGGCATGGTCAATTTCGAAGAAATATACCCTTCATCGTGAGGTCTGAGCACGTGCCTTCAACTTCAACTTGCCAAGGTGTTTCTTGTTCTAAATTGTTTTGAAAAGATGAATATGGGAACTTGGCACTTTAGCTGATCGAACTACACCATCTAAACTTCTTCTTAACAGCATTTTATGAATTTTGGTGTTTACACATGTATGTTTGCTTGCTTGATTTAAATTGAAGTTGAAAGTTCCAGGCTTCCCTTGGTACAGTCTGCATGCTTCTCATGAGCTATTCGCATGACAGGTCTTATACATACAAACAAAATGTAAATTATACTAAAACACCTTCCTTGAGCTATTCACCTTCAGCAGAGCGTCAAACTTGATAGATCTTATTTCTCCAAACCAAAATATATGTCAACCATTCAATAGTCCCCATCATTCAGATATAGTGTCCATAGCCAAGGAATCAAAGCATCAAATTTTTATAACTTTTTACTGCACATGCCACTCCATCCTTAAACTAATACGAGATGTACTATATACTACTCCTGAAAGGAATGGATTTGGGCAAATGGATGAGGAAAGACCAGTACATTGAGAAACTTCTTTTCTTTTTTTATTGATCTCTGTACAATCACTTGATTCAAATTGAAACATCCATGTACTGAAGTCCGCCACGTCATCTGGCCATACCCATTATTGAGTGCACCAAGCTGCATCCATATTAAAATGCCAATGCCAGAGGTCTAGGGAAGCTGATATTTTTATCATTTCTTCACTAGATATGAACTTGTCCATCTGCAAATGAAAGTAGTAGTGGAGAGACCCACTGGATCTGTAGACATCAACCTAATATCAATAACAATTTATGTGATTTAATTGCTCCCAAAAGATGCCCAAAAGAAAAAATAACTCCTAACCATAGGGAGGATCCAAAGTAGCAAAAGGCTAATTTATTACTTTAACTTGCTGCCAAGAGTTGCACATGAAGGTGCCCAGTAGAAATCACACAAAGGACAGGATATCATTCATTTCCTTATAATCTAGTTGTGTATTATTCAGATGAACATTTCATATCACATTGAATTTCTACTAACAAGTATATATATTACTTGACAGAGTTAAATTTGAAAGAATTTGGCTTGTTTTGTGTTTTGTTGTTCAAGCATGAAAGAGAGTACGAAATCCACATTTATTATTGTACAGGAGCCAACCTTTGCTTGTTGTCTTGTTATTATATATTTAGACTTACAAAGTTTATTAAAATACTCTCTTTATGTTTACGACAGATACACCTGGACGTCGCCAACTCCTTGCCATGGGAACAACAATTGTGCCATGGTTATTCTTTTCTCAGCAGGCTTCAACAACGTGTATGTCATTCTGTTAGAAACCTAGGATCTTCTTCACCTTGTCAGATTTGCAACCCATGCATGATAAAAGTTTACAGTTAGTCTTGTCTTTTTTGTTTTTCTTTTCCTCTGTTCTCTTTGATATTATTTATCTAAGAAACATAATCATATTTTTCATGCAAAAGTTGTTTTCTTATTTATTTAGTTATTTATTCATCTATAGGTTTTTGTTTTTTTTTTTGCCGGTCTTTTTCTCTCTACTATTATTATTATAATCATCACCATTACATGCTTCTTGTTTGTCCTTTGATTCCTGGAGCAATTATGGGATGCTAAGAGTATATTGTTGATATGGCTCAGTTGCTGCAGAAACGAAGAAGGGATTTCTGTTGGTCACAGATAAGAAGGATGGGTATAATTTTCTACATCCCTTCGGCTGGCAGGTCTGGCTCATAGCATTTTCTTAACTTGTGCACATTTCCCTTGCTGTAGATAAACTAGTTTCTTTCTCCCATTGCTATACTTTCTATCATCAGCTATCAAACAGTTTCTCTTCCCTTTCAAGTTTTCAACTGTTCTATCATTGGTGGGTCAGGAGGTAGTTGTTGAAGGGCAAGACAAGGTCTTCAAAGATGTTATTGAACCTCTGGAAAGTGTCAGTGTAAATGTGATCCCTACGGGCAAACAAGATATTCGTGAGTTTGGAACCCCACAGCAGGTTTGAGAATTATTATTTACTGTGACTTTCATCAGTAATAAATGGTTATGGCTGAAGGGAGATATTCTGCTGTATTACTATATTATTTGTCTGATGCATTAATTTTTCCTTTCTTTTTATACGGGCCTGAATATTTATCATGTGTACATTTGATGTCATTTATCAGTCATAATCAGCTTCTGGCTGCTTGAAATAATTTTGGGTTTTTTGTTCAAACTTGGTTCTAGGTTGCTGAAACCTTAATCAAAAAGGTCTTGGCTTCTCCTTCTCAAAAAACAAAGTTGATTGAGGCATCAGAGGTAATTTTCTTTTCTTCTTTTTGCCCTTTGTGGTCTAATTGTCTGGTAATATCTTTGAATTCATGTTAAACAGCACACGTGAGCTATAAGTTATATACAACAAAGCAACAGTTCAATATCTTTCACTGGAGACAAAATTTTGGCGGTTTTATTGTTTTGTTGTTTCATTTTCTTTAATTTGGAAGTGATTTTATTGAGTCAATCATCTAATTTTAATAATGGTGCAAAGATTTCCTTAAGTTGATGATCTGAGCCATTTACTTATCATCATACTCTGTAACATATATCCATCCAACATGTCTGAAACATTAACTCTATTCCTGTGAGACAGAAGTTTGTACTAGTTTGGCGTCGCATTTAACTGTCCTAATAGACCCACTTTTACCATTTCTTTTCGGTTGTTCTAATTGAGAACATTACATTCTGCTGATGATTATGGATCTAATGGATGATTTTTGTGTGTGTCACCTTACAGCACGATGTGGATGGCAAAGCATATTACACAATTGAGTTCATTGCACAAGCTCCAAACTATACCCGCCATGCTCTTAGTACTGTCTGTATTGGCAATGGTATGCTACTCACTTTGCTTCAAACAACATTCTTTGTGCTTTGAATATTTGTTTCCTGCACATATTCCTATAGTATCTATATATATATATATATATATATTCCTATGTTTTTAGATCAAGAATTGGATTTAAGGATGATGGTGTTTTGTTCCTCGACGATTCCTTTAGGACAGTCTGATTTTCACACCTCACAGATTTCAACCAATTATGTAAAGAATTACAATGCCATGAAAATTAATGAAGAATTAACTATTCCTTTAGATTCAGTAGCAGGTTAGTCACACTCCTTCCCCTCCCCTGCAAACTACAGTTGTACGCAATAATAGTTTAAGAATAAAAATATGTAATAGAATTATTCACATGATGTTGTGTATGGCTTTCTAGTACTATATTCCATAGTTGTAAATAGTGCATAGCGCAGTAAGGCGTAGTCTTTTAGGGCTTCACAAATATTAAGACTTCATACTAAAATTCAGGATAATGTGTTGCTCTTTTAGTATTATAATTTTGAAAATTAAGGTTTGTCTTAGAGACTCATTTATTTATTTCTTGTGTTTGTTGAACAATGTAATTTATCTTTTATTATTGTTCTTATGATTAGTTGTTTCTATGTTTTATAATTGTTTAAATTATTTAGCAATTTTTTGGTATATAGTTATATTATAAAAATATGAAAATTAATATTTTTCATATGGTGTGTTTTATTTCAACAAAGCATGCACTTCGCATTGCGCTATAACCCCAAAACACCTTTACACTATACTGCATTTCGTGGTCTTAAGAGCTGCCCTACAAAATTCACCTCTAAGCACATGTTCCTCCATGTGACATGCACGTGATACTTTCTAATAATTTATTGAACATTAATATAGTTTAGAAGGTTTTACTAATCCTTATATAAATTTGCTTGTGTAGTAAAACAACTTCCTAAAGCCGTCCATAGTTCTCAGAACCAACCAAATACATAATGAAGTTGAGTTAACTTCCTTGCAGGAAAATTCTACACTTTGACAACGGGAGCAAGCGAGAGGAGATGGGAGAAGATGAAAGATAGACTGAAAACCGTGGTAGACTCCTTCCAAATATTCAATGTCTGATGGTGGAATTCATATGTTGTTATTCTTTTTTGTCGTAAATTATCTAACACTAGAATGGGCTCAGGCTATTCTATCGGTGTAGATATGAGAGCAATTTTCTCTGCCATGACTTGAGTCTCTGCTGATGTACGTTTTATACCTTACATGTGTTTTGGAATTGTCCAAAGATATACGTTAATTGTTCTGTTGAGCCTACACTGCAAGATTTCTCTTTATTCGGTGTAATGTTTTCTTTGGGGCATTGGTATCCTATGAAATTGTCACAGTTTTTCTGCTCTGATGGTGGTGTTACTGTCATCTGTTACATGCTTCCTGTCCTAAAGCTTATTAGTGTACTGCCATTTGAGGCACAATGAGTGTCTTATGAATTTTTGCATGCCGCAGAAACAAGTCTTAGAAATAGTTGACATAAATAGAACAAAAATCCATCAACTCTAATTACTTTACGGCTGCAATAAGAACTAGCTGTGAATCATTTATTGCTTTATTTACCATGTTGCCGATCATTTATCCACTACCTTTCTTTCGATACCTTTGTTATAGCGAATCAGATAATTTTTTCCAACAATGCAGAAAATTTAAATAAAAGGCTTTTATCTTTTTCAAATTTTTTAGTGTATATGATATGCAGTGATTCCAGATATTATTACACGTAAGCATAAGTTAATATTTTTAATTATTAATTATGCAGAAATGAAGAAAGGGGATAAAAAAACAATTTAATAACCAAAAAAATAAATAAGGAAAACAAAATAAAATAAAATAAACCAGAACAAAGAAATGATTAAATTAAAAATGGGCTGTCTTGATTGGTCCCAGGCCATCGCGGGTTGGGCTGGTTCCAAGACTAGAGGCTGGCTAGAGCCCATGCTATGTAAAACTAACTACCCTATGCTAGTTAATAGTAGTTTGAATCTGCTATTCTAATTCTTGTTTTATCTCTTATTTCAATTTTACGAATATATATTAAGTGTATTCAAATTTAATTAATAATTTTCTATAAAAAATATTTAATAAATTTAATACATATTTATGAAATGAAATAAAATAAAAATTTAGAATAGAGGTTTCAGACTAAGTTAATAATGCTTATTGGCCATGCTATCTATATTTAGACCTAAGGTTAAGAGAGGTTTTCCTAATCATTCTTAATTTAAACTAATTTAGGTTGTGTTTAGTTGTAAATCACAAATTCAATTTTCAACTCTCAAAATATAGACAAACAAACCAAATTACATTTCCCAACCTCACTCCCAAAATACACCCAAAATGGCCCCAAATGCCCTCCCAATTTATTTTCTAGTCCTCTCATTTTTTGGTCCCCTACGTAATCTATATATACACATATATAAGTATTTTTAAAATATCAATTTCACCCTGTCAATCTAATAAAAAAGTTATTGATGTGGCATTTTGTCCCTCCCAAAGCACAACCAAACAAACAACTTTCTCCTAAAATATTTTCCACCTACCATTCAAAATACAAACAAACAACTATCACATTATCCAACCCCATGTTCCAAAAATTATTTTACCAAAATACTTTGACAAAATGCTCTAATTTACAACCAAACATAGCCTTAGCATCTATAATTGGCGTATAGGTGCAAAGGTTTTAAGTTCATATATTTTTAAATCAGTTATCTATTCAAGATCAAGTTCGTTTAAAAATTTTTACTCCCAAATTGAATTCTAAGTTTTGAATATTGTAATTTTAAACTCAAGCTCAATCTTAAGTTATAATCACTTCTAACTTAATGATTTAACATTATTAAAATACTCCTACCTCCAAAATAAAAAGCTCTCGAAAAGAAACATCCTGGCTTGTGACATCAAAGAGGAACCATCAAACAAAAAGGAATGGCTTTTGTAGTAAGAGAATGTTAGCAGTAAGTAACACTTTTTCAAAAAAATATAGTGTCGTTAAAAGAACTGTTAACTTTTTCAAAAAATAGAAAGTCGTTAAAAACATAAGTTATGGATAGTTATACAATTAGCTAAAAGGTAGGAACAAGTAGAAATAGAATGTTGGTGTTATTTCAAAAAAAAATCATCTTATAAAAAGTTTAACGGTTAATTAAAAAAAAATCCCTAACCCTACTTTCATTGTAGTGTTCAGTTCCCATTTGAATTTTTACACATTAAACTCCCCACTTTTTCACAAATTTAGGAATCACTCCCCACATCTTTTAGAAAGACCTATATATCCTTGTAGCTGGAAAAAACAGCAAAAATACTTGAGAAATGCATTTTTCTCTTCAAGAAGAACACTTTCCTTTTTTCTTCCCCCCCCCCCCCTCCGAAATCGATGACTTCTCCAAGCGGCCAAATAAAAGGGCGCGAAAACATTCCTCTGCATTGAAGCGACAAGAAAAAGAGGAAAAAAAAAAAGACACCAAGATTTCTGCCATTTTTCTGCGACAATGGAAGGAGAAACAGTGGCAACAAGAAGTAAAGTACAAAAAAAAGTGATCAAAAGAAACAAAGGTATGTTTTCTGTATTCACAGTTTTAAATGTCCGTGATTTTTCAGTGTTACAATTATTTCTTGTCTATTTTCTCATGTTTAGGGTTTTTATCCTTTTTTTAGTTGTTAAACACTTGAACCCATTTGATATATATATATATATGATTGTTGTGAGATGAAAAGTTTCTGATTTGTACTTGAAATGTATGAAAGTTGTACTTCATCTTTTTAGGGTTTCTACTTCTTTTTACCTGAATTATCTGAAAGTGGTAGTATATTATTTGTAGTACAAAACACCCAAGCTTGCGGTACAAATTAGGCAAAAGTGTAGTATATAATCTGTGTAACTGCAGTACATTTTAGAAGCAAATGTAGAATAAACATTCAAGCTTGTAGTGCACATTAGGCAAAAGTGTGCTATATTATCTGTGTAATTGTATGACATTTTAGAAGCATCTATAGTATAAAACATTCAAGCCTGCAGATTAAATGAAATTATAGTATATAATCTGTGTACATGCAATACATTTTAAAAGCATATGTAGTACAAAGACATTCAAGCCTGCAATATATATTAAATGAAAGTGTAGTATATAATCTGTGTATCTGTAGTATATTTTAGAAGCAACTGTAGTACAAAAATATTCAAACTTGCAGTATACACTAACTGAGAGTGTAGTATATATTATGTGTTTCTAAAGTATATTTTAAAAGCATCTGTAGTACAAAACATTCAAGCTTTCAGTACACATTATCTAAAGGTGTTAGTTTATAATCTGTTTATATACTAATTTTTCTTTATCTGATTGCAGCAAAGCCAAGACATTATGAGGTCTGCTCTCGTTGCTCCCCCCAATATTTTCAGAGTAAATTGGAGCTTGTGAAGTCCAAGATGGGGTCAAAATATTTTGGTGCATTGAAGAAGACCCCTTTCTATATATACATAGATATGCCTAAGTTAAGTTCAAGCTTCATTCGGCTTGAAGCTATACTTAGGAGGTTTGACCCGAAAAACATTTCTTTTTGCGGAGGGGGTTGAGGCTCCTTTTTCTACAGCTAAATTTTCTATGGTTTTAGGGTTGCCACATGTGGGGTAATCTGTTAATATAATATTGAAGATGAAGCCTTCAACCTTTGACCGCATTTTTTTCAAAAAGTCGCAGAATATAACTAGATCTGAAATAGTAAAAATTTTTGAGGAGTATGTATATAAGGATAGTGCGGAGGACTTGAATGATTTTTGTAGGTTGTACATAATTTTTGTTTTTAATTGTTTTCTATTTCCAATATCTAATTATTAAACTCCACGATTTCTCCTACCATACTTGGACAATTTGTCTAGAGTTGGTCTGTATGCATGGGGCATACCTGCATACAATTTTCTTGTCCAAGATATGAGAAACCATTTAGGAGGAGGTGGAGAAAGAACCAAGAAGTACATTGACGGGTGCACAGTCAGTTTGGTGGTAAGTGTTTGCTTTAGTCTTCTAATAACATTGATTATATTTATATTTAAGTGAGTAGAATTTTTGATTTATGAATGACAAGCATGAGTTTACGAAAGCATAACATCACTGGGTTCACCAGAGAGTTTGTTTAAGTTTCCACCTTTTTATCGGTGGAAGGATAGAAACTCCCAAATAATGTGGAGGAGGTAGAGAATAAATTGAAACAAGTTACAGCAAATATGGTAATAATTGTAATAATTCATTATTAGTTTTTTGTATAATAATTTGAATTTGATAATTACTTTCATTGTAATAGGCTCTAGCCCTCAACCTTGTTCCAAAGGAGTTAGAATTGGCAGTTTTGATCAAGAAATCAGAGACTGCCAGTACTGCTATCAGTGAAGTCCATATTTGTGATCATACAATATATGAAGCAATTATTGCCGTGAAAGATGAAGAAATTAAAACATTGAAAGAAAATATTGCTTCATTCGATATGATGGCAATGAAGGAGCAAGGTGAGAAGGAGCATCTAGTCGAGGAGGGGGAGCATGAACAGGAAGTTGGAGAGTATGTAAATGAGGGGGGACATGATTTGGTAGATGATGCAAAGAAAGAAGGGGATGAATATGAAGATATGGTGGATGAAGAATGTATGTCACTTTGAATACTAATAATGGTTTGGAATTAGTTCCAATTCAACACTTTACAATATTTCACTCCACATAAAAAAATGTATGTCACTTTGAATAAATAATGGTGTTTGCAATATGGTTTGTTTGCATATGTGCCTCAAAATGGCCATTGTTGACATATGGTTGTTTCAAAAAAAATGAACAGAATGGATGTGGAAGGAAATCGGCGATATGTATTGAGAAGTTATTCATATTTTCATATCAGTATTACATTAATTCTTTGGTATTCTTTCGAAGTGTTACAATTAGTACCTAATTATTATATGTTCTGTTTCTTTTATAAGATACTTGGATTTATGCATTATCATACTTAGCAATTGAATGTTTAATAACATATTAGTGCAATTTAGTACTCAACACTAATACTGCAATACTTCTGCTCAATCTGCATATTTTATTTGTATTTGTATTACATTTTGTTATTATTTATTAAATAATATCTGGATTGATTTTTTTTCTCTTCAATTAGGAAAAAGATGATGCAGAGAAGACAAAGAATTAAAAGAAGTTGGATTAGGAAAAGATCGTATACACGTGCTTATGATAACTGTTAAATTCATTCTTGTGTGGATAACATTTCAAGTTAAAGTATTTGTATGTACTATATTATGCATTGGAGAAATTATATAAAATTATTTGCGTTGTACGGTTTGTATATATGAACATGTACGATTATTTTAATGTGGAAAGAATTATGAATGAGTATTATTTTCAGCAATTGGGAAGATTTATGTTTAGAGCTATTGTCCAGATTTTTATTTTTTTTTAATAGAAAGATAACACCTTATGTCAGCAAAGTAGTACTTCATTTTGGTGTGTATATATATATATATATATATTGGACTTGAACAATATAATACCTTATATTTAGCATCTAGTACTGCATTAGAGGGATTCTATATTGGTTGTGAATACGAACTACAAGTAAGTCAACATTGAAAGGGGAAATAGGTTCGTGGCTATACCAACATTAAAAGGTGTAAATACATAAATTGAATGACATTTAAAATGTGTACAATTGATACTGGATAACAAAAATGTAATACCTAGTTTTAGCAAAATAATACTTCATTTTCTATAGTAGAATACTAGATTTCAAAAGAACAATACCTCTTCTTCAGTAGTTAATAATCATATGGCTTGATTTGCCTCAACTTACTAGTGAAACTACATATAAGATCATCCAAAAATAATAAAATCATATTCTCTTTATTTATATGTTGGGATACGCACGTGTTAAAATGGATGGGAATACGAACTACTAGTTTGAAACACCATCCTAGGTGGTGAAATGCTTCATTTGGAAGTCAATATTGTAAGGAGAAATAGATTTTCATGGCTATACCAACATAAAAAAAGTGATAAATACTCAAATTGAACGACATTTAAAATATGTAAAATTGAACGATATTTAAAATATGTAAAATTGATACTGAATAACAGAAAAGTAATACCTAATTTCAGCAAATTAATACTTCATTTTCTGTAGTAGAATACTTGATTTCAGAAGAGCAATACCTCATCTTCAACATCTAATACTACATTAAAGTGATTCTGTACTTAATAGTCGCATGCCTGATTTGTCTCAACTTAATAGTGAAATTACATATAAGACCATGTAAAAATAATAAAATCATATTTTGTTCATTTAATGGTTAGGATACGCACATGTTAAAATGGATGGGAATACGAACTAATAGTTTGAAGCACCATCCTAGGTGGTAAAATGCTTCATTTAGAAGTCAACATTGCAAAGAGAAATAGGTTTTCGTGGCTATACAATAATATCATGATTTCTTCAAATAATAATAGTGATAGTAAGTGCGCAAATAGTTGGAAACACATATACCCACATCCAACCACTTGTGTTCTCATTCAAACTAGTGTAAATCATTGGTGTATGAGGTAAATATATCATTCCGACACCACAATCAAAATCTAATGAACCTCTCTTGAGACTGATAAATCATTCTTGAGACTGATAAATCATGGTTTGATAGTCGTGCAATGGCTTAACTAGTTAACTTAAACTTAATTTCTTTAGACTAAGAATAATACTGCAAATCGAAAAAATAATACGTACTTCTGGGACTTTTGTACTAGATCTTTGCAATTTTATATTGAATTCACCTTGTTCTGTATTCATTTAGCGTGTTTTCGTACTTGCTTTTCTTTTGGCCAAATTTAGCTCAATTTGAAGTATGAAACAACAAATAAGACACTTCAATACAATAATATCATGTTTTCTTCATGTAATATTAGCGACATTAGGTGTGCAAAAAGTTGGGAATACAAATGCCCTCATTCAACCACTTGTGATCTCATTCATACTTAGTGTAAACCATTGATGAATGAGGTAAATGTATCCTTCCAATGCCACCGTCGAAAGCTAATAAGCCTCTCATGACAAAATGAGTCCTAGAATAGATAAATCATAGTTTGGTAGTCATGCAATGGCTTAACTAGTTAAATTCAACTTAATCCCTTATGGACTAAGAATGATACTGCAAATCAACAGAACAATACCTATTTCTAGGACTTTTGTACTGGATCTTTGCAATTTTATGTTGAATTCACCTTATTCTGTACTTATTTGGCATATTTTTCCTTCGACCGAATTTAGCTCAATTCGAAGCATGAAACAACACATAAGACACTTCAATACAATAATATCTTGTTTTCTTTAAGTAACAGTAGTGATAGTAAGTGTGCAAATGGTTGGGAATATAAATACACACATCCAACCACTTGTGCTCTCGTTCATACTAGTGTAAATCATTTGTATATGAGGTAAATATATCATTATGACACCACCATCGAAATCCAACGAACCTCTCATGACTAAATGAGTCCTATGACTAATAAGTCATAGTTTGATAGTCATGCAATGGCTTAACTAACTAAATTCAACTTAATTTCTTATGTACCAAGAACAATACTGAAAATTGATAGAAAAAAAATGCCTTGGGGAATATACTTCATCTTCACAGTTTTGTACAGATTTGCCAGTATCCATATAAATAAATTTCCAAATTACATCATAAATTTTAAATACCATCCATTCTAATAATTCAAATACACAAATAATAAATATTATCCATCAGGGATACCTGAAGTACTAAATATTTACCTCATTATCCAGATACGAAAACTAAATTCATCCAAATAATAACCATCCAAACATCATTATTTAACCTTGGAACACAACAAATCATGCTCATCAATTAAAATTTTTGCAGCAATAAGCGTTCGTTACGCATTCATAGAACATTTCTCAGCATAATCCTAGAATTCCTTAGTGTTTTTTGCAAAACATAATACCCAAATACATACATAAACTCCACAATCCGGCTCCCTATTTTGTTGTCAACTACAATGTATTTGGATTTTGTCTTCCCCACTTTGTCTTCCTCACTGTAAAAGGAAGTCTAATATCATTACAAAAAATAAAAGAGAAATACTAATATCAAACCTCCTCAAGAGAGCTTCAACTCTAATAACCTATTACTCAATTTACTCAGTTTAGTCATTTCAAGGTAAGCTGCAAATGGGGTTCTCTTTATTCCTTCAGTATGTCTGAAGATCATCTTACTGTTCAACTCTAGAATAACATTTTTAAAGTATCTTGGAGAGCACTGAGAACATAGCTCGGAGTATCTATTAACCTTCAGTGGTTTGGTGCGTGGGTCCTCAAGTTCTAGCCATTATATCTACAGACAAGAGAGACATACATAACTACGTAAATACTGAATTGGAGATTTTGGTACTACAACTCACAACTTAAATATTAAAAGTTTGAATTTTTGCACTAAAAAACTTGTACATAATACTAAATTGAAGGTTTTGTGTATTGTAACTCACAATTTAAATACTGAAAGTTTGAATTTTTGTACTATAAAACTTTAACAGAATATTGAATTGGAGATTTTATGTACTACAACTCACAATTAATTAAATATTGAAAAGTTTGAATTTTGCTACCATATTACTTGCAAAAATACTAATCATATTAATGATTAGTTTGCATTGAATACCCCAAAAATGCTTAAACATGATTTATACCCTTCATAGACACCATAAATAAGATAATATCCCTAAAATTTAGTTGCAGACAACTAATGTACACCATACCTTATATGAATTATATAATTACTAAATTCAGATAAATGATAATTGAAACATAAAATTAAAACCACAAATGAAGTGTAAATTGACAATATTCAAATATGAAAAAATTGACATTGGGGGCTTTTTTAATAAAACAAGAGATTAATTGTGTGCGAATCAAGTATATTAAAAGCAAGCCTAAAATAGTTCACACCAAGATAAAAAAAGAAGAAAACAAAAGAAATATATGAAAATTCATTCATTATTTCAATACAAAAATAACATAAATTAAAGAACTGATCTTGTAGGCTTTGGAATTGAGGGGGAAAAATACAAACCCTTCTAGCTTGGATAAGACAGAATAGATGAATATTTGTTCAAAAGAAGAGAGGGAGAAGAAGGCGAGTTCTTGCATTAGAATAAGTGGAAGACGCACATCGTCAGTTATAAAGGTGAGTTTCAATTTCTAAAAAATGGAGAGAAGAGAAAGAAAAAGTTGGGGAAGAGGTTGTTCTATGGCTGAAGACATAGAGAAAAAATAAGGGGAGAAGGGGCTGAAAATATATTTGAGCTGGTGAGGGATGGTTTCTTATTATTTTCAATTTAAGTGAGGATTGTTTTTGTCTTTTTTACTTAAGTGGGGAGTAAACTCAAAAATAAAACTTTTGGTGGGGAGTGGAGACAAAAAAAAAAAAAATATGGACTGAACTCTAAATTTAAAGTAGCCAGTTTGGCTACTTTTTTGCAATTAACTGATATTTTTATATTTTAATAATGTGTATTAAAATGTCCAAAAGTACTTCAAATTACGATGACAAAAAAGAGTTTTTTTTTTTTATTAAAAAATTTGTGATTATCTTTTTTTTTTTTTTCTTTGCATGAACATATCTAACATGGATGGTGAAATATAATAACAAACATTTCTATTAAGTAATAATTTTATAAATATTATTGTAAAAATAATTATTTTTTTCTACCAACAATTTTATTTTTATTAATGCAAAAACTAGAATTAATGCATGTCTAACTGGGCAACTATATATATATATATATATGCACTAGCGATCAGTGCACACTCGATGTGTGTGCATATAAAAATTGGAGTATAGTTGATGCATACACATATAAAATACAAAATTTAACATAAAGAAATTTGGATTCATAAATTAAAATTCGTTCACAGACAGAGTATAAATACATATGTTAAAGGAGGAATGATAACCAATTCTATATAAAAATGTTTGATTGTACAACTGTAGTTTTGCACAACAAACTTTTGCAATTGACTTGCACTTTTTCAAAATATTTATGTATTAAACATTGATGACTATGGAGGACGTGACGACATTAAAATATTTACAACATACCTCAAAACAAAGCACCCCAATTTGAATGGAAATTTTGGTATAAATACGCATAATTTAAAGAACCGCAAACTTTTCTCACCGTAATCCTCGAAAACCTTCAATATTGTTAAAAAGTTGCATACACTACAAGAAAATTCACATTTAGTGGCATTAACGTGGTGATATTTTATAATATAATGACACAAAAAGGTATTGTGGTGATAGTTATAAAAGAATGCCACTATAATTTAATATTTGGTGGCATTTAATTATTAAATAACAAACAAAATAGTGACATTTAATTAAAAATGCCAAGATAAATGTGTTTCAAAGGCATTTAGCTAGTGTCACTAAATATTTTTTTTAAAATGTCACTAATATGCAGTTATAGTGTTGTTTGAAAAAAAATGTCATAAAGTATTTAGTGGCACTAAGTTAGTGCCATTTATAGTGTATGACATGCAAAAATAAAATAGTGATAAACATAAAAAATGTCACTATAATAAAATATTTAGTGGCATTTAATAATTAAATGACATATAAAATAGCGGCATTTGATAAAAATGCGAACAAAAATATAATTTGAAGGCATTTAACTAGTGTTACTAATTTTTCTTAAAAACATGTCATATTTATTTATGGTGGCACCTAAAAAAAAAATCACAAAATATTTAGTGGCACTAACTTAGTGACATTTGATAGTGTAATGACACATAAGAGTGATGTGGTGATAATTGTTGAAAAACATCATTGTAATACAATATTTAGTGGTGTTTGATTAATAAGTAAAAAAAAAGTAGTGACATTTGATTGAAAATGCCAACATAAATATATTAACAAGGCATTTAAGTAGTGCTGCTATTTTTTTTTAAAAATGCTACTCATATTTATTTATGGTGTTATTTATAAAAAGTACCATAAATTATTTAGGAGCACTAATTTAATGCCGTTTTACAATATAGTGTTACTTCGTAGTAATTGATTAATAAATGTTCTAAAAACGTAATTTATTGAAATTACTAATATAACCATATGTTAAATGCATTTAACTAGCAATACTAATTTTGTTTTTTGAAAAAAAGGAGGAAAACATAACTCATAATTTAGTTATGGTGTAACATGAAATAAATATCATACAAAAATAGATAAAGTATATATAATTATTAATACTTGTAAAATATACAATTTTAAACCTTATCATAATGCATTGATTAAATTAACTACTTAAATATAATTTTAATGTATCAACTACATATTTTTCAAGAAGTATAAAAGCTATTTTTGCCCATTTTTTCTCCTCACCTATAAATTATATTTTTGAATATTTTCTATCCCTAAATTTAATGTCTCAAACTTTTTCAAATGTATTATTTAATATAATAATTTCGAGCATATATTTAAATAATTGAGAAAATATGCTTTTAAAGTATAAGAATATAATAATATTTTTGAATATTTATAATGAACATTTGATGGGTAGCTTGACAATAAACTCATATCTTTTCAAGTATAATATCACATATTTGAGTCTTATACAGAGCAATTGGAGCATGTTGAGGTCTCATAATATGGCTATTGGTGGTACATTAAGATGTCATTCAAAGGAATCTTTTTTGCCATTTAATTTAGCATGTTATTTAATTAATTTAGCATGCCACAAAAAATTGTACAGTGCATATCTTATTTGTGACTTTTTCTCTCATTTGACTTAGGCATTGGAAGGGTACTGCTTGAAGTTTTCCAATGTTTCTTTGATACTTCATTTGTGTTTTACGACCCAAGACTCATAGTTCTACCTTTCAAATCGGAGAACATAAATAGATTGGTTTGGAACACTTCTATTACGACCCCATATCAAATATTATACGAATATAGTTATAAGTCATATGCAGATATGCCTATATATATATATAATATAACAACAACAACATCGTCAACAGCAACAATAATAAGAAGAAGAAGATGAAGACGAAGACGACGACCAAGAAGAAGAAGAAGAAGTGGTCATGAAGTACTGCATTATTAATACTGTAAAATCTTAGGAAATGTTTGGTTATGTTTCGGGATGATTATGATATATGTTTTGGGGAAATAAATTTTGGGAGTGTCGTTAGGGAATGTAATGGACGTTTGTTTATGTTTTGGAAAAATAGGTAGAAAATGTTCTGGGAAGTTTGGTGTGTTTGTTTATATTTTCGGAGGGAACATTTTTTGCTGTAGTGATCAAATCAATTCTTTTTTGTTGGATTTTTGGGGGTGAAAATATAATTGAGTAATATTTCTGATTGTAAAATAATAATAAAATATCTATGATATATATACTATTATAAAAAGAAAGGCTTTTTACACTCACAAATAGAAGTTATTTCAATATTTTTGTTGCCTTTTCAACTTTTACTCTTTAAAAAGCATTCAAATAATAAAAAGATTTGATGTGATAATCAAATATTGTTCAGGTTAGAAATGAAAATAATTCAAATTGGGTAGTTCTCATACCAATTTTTGACTATCCAAATTTTCCCTCAAGATACAAAATTATGATTATAATTATAATTGAATTGAAATATTGGACAAGTCACATTCAAAGTTTTCAACATTGAGAGTGGATTCTTCACTTCTTTACGTGAATGATATTTCAGTACTATATATGTTCTCTAAAATACAAATATTCCATTATTCGAGTTTTGTTTTTATTCAGTAGGTCGAAGGAATTAAATACTATTAATTTCTAAGTTCAAATAATTTTTGAGTTTAAATAATCCTTATTTATTTAATTTCTGGGTTTAAATCATTCTTATTTATTTGTCATTGAAATTACTATATGCTCTATGCTGTTTTTTTATAAATAAAAAATTTGTAATGTCAATTTCATAAAATTTTGTTAGATTGAAAAATCAATATTGCATATTATTATTTAGTGTGGTTTGTATTGTTGTATATTCAACTGTACTATTTGCAAATTTAATTTTTTTTTTTATCATTACAGCTGCTAAAATATATTTAAGCATGCAGGGACAGTGTGCCTCGACTGCTAGTATGTATATATATATATATATATGTATGTGTGTGTGGAAAAATGAAAAGTGTTTTGAAAAATTCTATTTTAACATTATAAAGAGAAAATAATGTATGATTATATTTTGTCGAAACATAGACAAACACTCCCATAACTTCAGTACTGTGCGAGCATACCGAATCTGAAGGTATCACTATCACACATCATAATTAGTGCCAGAGTAAGTGCTTTTGCTATATACTGTTTAAGTATATTATTGTGGCTTTCTATCCCTACAGGACCAACCAAAGCGTATCATTATCATAAAAAAAATGATAGAATAAACTAATATTATTGAAAGCGTGATACTTACAGCAGCATTGCAGTCATATTCGTTTCTATTCGATCAGAATAAATGTACTTGGCACGCTTTCTTCTTTACGATCAATCCACACATGCATATATCCTTTAATATATAGGGCATGGAGTGGATGTGATTCAATGATTCAATCATAAGCCTCTTAAGAAAACCTTATAAAATTCGAATATATATATATATATATATAGTACTCTCTCTATCTATCACCATTTACTTAATTAATTGTTATTATTTTTGTTTCTTTTTCCTTGACGTTCAATAATAAAAGTATAAAATCATAAATATTATCTAAAATGGGAATTTTTTTTCGAAACTATCATTTCAATATTTAAAGTAATATTTTGAGACCATTAACTCTTTATTACTACTTTAATTCTTAATAATAATAATAATAATAATAATAATAATAATAATAATAATAATAATGTAAAGATACATCAATTTCGCAATTGCCATCTAAAATTATATATATATATATATATATATGGGTGGTCAGTGGTCACAACTCACATGAAATGAGTTATCTTAATAATTAGGAAGACTGGAGTTCTATGCATGCAATTAGTTGTCATTGTTTATTACAAATTAACTAATCAGGTAATTAGATTAGGCTAATCATATCATGACCAGTAGGCACTAGGGTGGCGACTAGCTATATCAGTTTTTCACTGTATATTAATATAATTATATATTATGTCATGTTTGTTGCTCTGTCATATATTCTGATCATTTATGTGTGATATTTGTTTCGCTACATGTGCCTTTTCTTGAAGCACTTTAATATATGTACTTCTGATTCTCAAAAGGAAGGGTTGGGGATTACCAACTTTATATATATATATATATATATAGGGACAATTTTAATTTTGATTCTCCAAATATGCCAATAATCAAAATTAAATTGATGTTTGATAGTTAACGGCTGATAATTGGAGGGAATTTTTGGCACCCTTTCCCACCAGATAAGTCCCTTTCCTGTACATTTTCCTTAAGATCAGTCTCTTTGACTCCAAATTTGCTAGGTTTTAGTTTCTTTGTGATTATTTAGAAAAAAAATGGCATCTTCCTCCTCTTCAAGCGGTTTTAATAGTGGAGTTACACAAAAGGGAAGAAGTTTATTGTAGATGTGGGATACAACTCCCATTGAAAACTAGTTGGACAAATTTGAATCCTAGAAGGAGGTTTTCGACATGTCTAAATTATGTGGTAAGTCCTTATTTTTTCAGTAGACCTAATTCATATTTGTAATTAACAAGCTAATTATACTTCTTTTTTTGTTTTTCTAGACTAGGGGTTATTGTGGAGTTTTCATATGGTTGGACCTTGCAATGTGCCCTAGGTCCAAACAAATAATTCCTACATTGTTGGCAAAAAAGAAGAAATCAGAAGAATAATTAAATGAATCCTTAATGAAGGAGAAAAAAATTGAGGCCGAATTGAGGAAAATGAAGAGCGAAGTAAAGTTGCTAGAGAAAGAATTTGATGAATTGAAGAAGAAAAAAGTTTGTATTTTAATTGTATTGGCAATTATTGTTGGTTTATTTGCAATAGTGATAAGGTTTTTGGTGTTAAAAGATAACAATTTAGGAAAAAATGTGAACAAATTGCAACTTATGTAATTGTTCTTGTAATGTTTGTTTAATGCCTACTTTTATGCTTATTGTTAATGTTTTTTTGTTTATGCTTATTATTTTACTTCCCCTACATATTTCAAAACTAAGAAATAATTCTACTAATTTCTTTAAAGAAGTAAGTAAAATACATCAAACAATGGTCAACGATTGATTCTTTATAGGCAATAGCATGTTCCTTTCATCAATTGGTGAAAGAGATCTCAACTGGTACATTCATGAACACTTCCGCCATTTTTTGCATCTCTTCTCGCACTTAGGGGTAGGATACACAGGCTCACAACTGGGATGCGGGCATCCACTATTATCAAAGTAAGGATCACATGGCTAGAGAAAAACTTCACAAGTATTCGGTATATGCACATGCTAGTAGTACATATTCAAATTGATGAACGGCCAGAATGAAATAGTTATATCTAGGGATTGGTAGTTGTCCATGCAACTGATGAGCCACCAGTAGGGATGTAAATGAGATGAGACGATTCATGAACGGTTTGGGCTCGACTTGATGAAAGCTCGTATTCAGATCGATCTTGTCGAGTCCAACCCGAGCCAAGTTCAATAATATTCGGCTCGAAAAGCTTGTGAGTCTAAACGAGCTTTTTTATTTTATATATATACATATATAATTATAATCTAGGCCCATATAATAAAATCTATAAGGATAAGTAAATAATAATAATAATAATAATAATAATAATAATAATAATAATAATAATAATAATAATAATAATAATAATAATAATAATAATGATGATGATGATGATGATGATGATGATGATTCAATTTTTTATTTTTAGGAAAATATATAACAAAATTATTTAAAAAGTTTATCATTATAGATTTTGTTTTGAGTCTAAATAAGCTCGAATTAATCCAAAACTATACAAACTCGAGCTCGAGTTCATCAGAGCTTATACAAATCAAGCTTTTCTGTTTCTCTATGATGAGCCTTATTAAGTCAAACTCGATAAGGCTCGCCTAACCTTTGTCTATTCCAATGAGCCAAGCTTGAGCTTGCTTGTTTAGGCTCGACCAAGCTCGGCTCAAGCTCGTGAATTAATAGACAAGCTGAGCTTGAGCCTACTAGATTTGGGCTTGGTTCGGCTCGGCTCATTTACACCCCTAGTCACCAGCTCCTTGTGGCAGTAGTAGAAAAATAAAAAAAATAAAAAAAATCACATGCAAGAATTGTTTGATGAACTCCAACATACATAAATATGCAAGAATTCCATTCCATTATGCAGAATAATGCTAATACACAATAAAGCTGAAAATACCAAGGAGTCACAATTCAAAATAAAGGAACCTAATTACACAATGAAAGAGTAAGTCTAGACTTCAAATTCATTGTTCTTCACACAATCCCACAACAAATCTTAGAAAAAAAATCCACAAATTCATACAATCCATCACCAAATTACTCCAAAAGGAAGTGCAATCAACTACAATCCACTCAAACTGAATCAACCCTCAGAATTCTTTCCTTTTCCTTCAGATTTTTTGGATCCATCCTTTTCCTTCTTCTTTTGACCTCCAACTACAACTTTTAAGTTAGAAACCGTCACAAAATTCATGCCACCTCTCACAGTTACTGGAGTATTCATGTTTGAAGTTTGACTAACATGTGCATTGTAATAGTTAACATGTGAGTAAAAACATGAATAAGAAAACCAAAAAGTATAAAAGAAAAAAGTTTGATACTTACATTTCAAGAAGATAAATTGTTTGAATTCCTTTTTATCTTGACAGACAAGTTCTTTCTAACCTGAAAAACCATAACTTTAGTTTGTTAGTGATAATAAGAAAAATGCATATAGTTAAGAATATATATCAATTAAGGCTTACAAGCAATTTCTCTTTTCATGAACCACCAACATCTTTACTAAGACATTTACTACCCAAGCACAAACTGTGCCCATACTTATGCCAAAATCTAACTTTGTCTTTATCATAACCTAGCTCCTTGACATAGTCCTCAAGTTTAATCATCCCAAACATATCTACATCTACATTATCAAAGAAATCTATGTTACCCCCTTCATTGTATCTTACAGGATCTACTTTCATTAAACCCCCATGATATAATTTAATAGTAAATAAAGAAATGCCATTCCCAACCAAATATGCATAACAGACAAAAGTATAAAAAATGCACACTGTCAAATACAACAAGTGTATCATCCTCAACCATCAACTAATATATCATTCTCAACCATCAATCTTTTGATTGCAAATAGTAAATTTTTGAACACTAAACATAAAAAAATTTCTCCATTACTCGAAATATTTTGATTGCAAGCACAAAACTTACCATAATTCGGTGTCCCAAGGTTTGAGTTTATCCTTGTGCCATTCACCATAGAACAATCTGAGTTTATCCTACGATGCCTTCCCCCACTTCATTTTCACTCCAAGGGTGTAGAATCTTCAACACTAAGTAGAAATATCTCTAAATCAGTAGCATTTTCTTCATTTAATTGGGGCAATGGGTTTGGGTTTGTATTAGAAGCTAGGGTTTTTCTTGATTTGGGATTCTATTTGTATAGATTTTCTCTTTGTGTTCAAGACAGCAGCATCGAAAAATGGGAAAGCTTTCTACTGTCATCAAGTCACGTGAGGACCATGTGACAGTTCCCGTTAACTATCAAACGGCAGTGTCGACCGAGGGATGACATTAAATGAAATCATGGAACTTTGGGGAGGCAATGTGATACAAGTGAAAACACGGAGACCAAAATTAATTAGTGGCATACTTAGGGGACCAAAATTGAAATTATCCCTATATATATATATATTCTCAGGTTTCGTTCTCTTCACTGTGGGAGTGGATTTGTTTTTAGTTAAGCAAAGCCACCACGTTAAACATTTAAAATTTTAGGAGCCCTCTACTTATGTTTAATGTTTTTTTTATTTTTATATTTTAGATCTAAAAAAATATAAAATATATCTTTTTTAAAAAATTTAGTTTTAAAGAAATATAGAGTCTTTAATTTAGAAAGCTCATATATATGCATATATATATAATAAGTTTAGCCTTAAGAAAAAGTATAGGATCTTTAACTTGGAGGTCTTATTATTGAAAGTTGTATTAATTAATTTATTAATTATAATTAATTAAATTAAATTAAATTTTGTTACCTTTGATTCTCCTAAATTTCCTATATCTTCTTACACTCCTAAAATTTCTTCATAATAATCAAAACTACTTTTTTCTTAAGGGTTCTATTGTTAAGATGTTGCTAACTGCCATGGCTAGTCTGGCCAGGTGGTTGTGACAGGCACACATGGGGCACCTAGGCTAGGTACCTGTATGGCACTCACTTTGAGTGGTTGGCTGCCTATCGCATGGGCGATCAATTCACGAGTAGGCATCGTCTTAGGCATCCACAATTCTTCTGAGCTTGTTTGTGTTTTTTGGATCATTTACCTTCTGGTTTAGCAGTGTATTTTGGATTTGTAAGCCCTTCATTGGACACGTCGTCTAATCAAGTATTAGTGAATAAAAGTGAATTGAAAAGTATTAGTTCGTAAGTTGTTTTCTAGATAAGAGTCTGGTTCTGAGTTTGAAGCAAAGGGCTCTTCTGATGAAGAGTCCGAAGACATTCCTATATATTGATAGTAATTTTATCTAAAACATGGAAATTTGATGTTTAAACCTTCTCGGGGAGTTAGAAGCTTTGAGATATCAAATATGTGTCTTTTAAGAATTAATTTTTTTTCTTTCTTCATCGAGTGATAACATTGTGTACCCCCCTCCCCCCCCCCCTCCTCCTCCTCCTCCTCCTCCTCCTCCCCCAAAAAAGGCACTTCATTGTGTTCTATAGCTATTTCAGTTGCAGGTTCTCTCTACCCCAGGACCTTTCATTGCTAGATATAGTAATGAGTTATGGGGTGTGTCTAGATTAGTTTGTCCCCCATGTCTTTTTGCGTATTTTGCAGGATTTCAACAGCAAGTGACCGACTTAGGTCTTCCAGCTCTTTTAGATAATTATCACTCTTTGTTTAGGGTGCACAAAGTGCCAACAAACCCTTCTTTCATATCTTCCCTAAATCCAATTCTAAATTTTTGATTGGGTTTCCTTCCTTACTAGGGTATTGGAATGAGAGATATTTTCTTTGTTAAAGATAAGGGTTGGGGTGTCCCTCATGAGTAGAGTAGTTCTCCATCCGTAATTCATCTAAGTCAAGTTCATCATAACTTTTACTGCAATCTTGAGAAGGCAGGGTTATTTGAGTGCTTTTAATATGACTTACATGTTTCAAGTGGGTACTTAGCTTATTTTTCTTTTTGTTGATTGCTCATGCATGTCTATGTTGCTGCATGTTTGTATTATTTTCAATTATTTCCATATTCTCTTCATTTCAACAGGAGAAAAAGTTGATTTGGCAAGAATCTACACTAGGAGGGTGGAGAGAGGTTCTATGAGAGGCATAAGCAAAGCAGTGCCATGGTGATACGTCGCCAGCTAGGTGGTGTCTGAGTCCCCCATGTTAGCTGTCAAGCAACAGTGGCGTGTTAGTCTAGTGCAGGCAAGGAGCTTGAGGTGGTGATTTCTAGACCAATTGAAAAACATGCATGTGGATCATCCACCAAAGGCACTTAATCTACAGTTATCTTGTCCATTCTATGTCGGCAAGGGCAAAGGACTCTTCATTATGGCTTATGCTAGAACTTTGGTATTGATTCACATTAGGATGTGGATGAAGCTGTCTTCAGCATCGAAAGCTTGCAAAGTGGAGTGAGTGAGTACAATTAGGGAAAGTTAGTGGCATGCTCTTTATTCCAGTTGATTGAGCTTGTCACTGGGGACTTTGCTCAAGTAAGTTATTTCAATACTTAGTTTATTTCACATGCTAGTAGTCATGCATAATTCTTTGATCATCATGCCTTATATATTTTTGAGTGCATGTTTGGAACTTGGTCATGTAGACGTCTCACTAAGTGGAGGGGGCAGTGGCAACAATAGCATGACTTAAGGAAGAGGCCAACGAATTCGCCCAGCAATATTGCCAAAAGAAGAGGAGTTTACAAAACTGCAGAATAAGCATAAACACCTTGTACTTTGACTCAAAATTCTAGAAAATGTATTACTAGAAGAGTTTAGACTCGTTTCATCAAATTGAAAGATACAGCTCGACCAATAGGAGATGAGCGAAATAAAAAAAAATCCGTTGGAACAAGATCTCTCATACCTTGCCAATGAGGTCTTATCACAATACTTAGTCCTTTGAATCAAGATCAATTGTGTGTAGTGAGGTCTTATCGTGTAAATTAAGTAGTACAATAGCGTTTTACCGCAAGCCTCATTTGAGAGGTCGTATTGCCGTCATTAAGTGATGTAGCAAAATTCAAATATGAGCCTTGTTCATGAGGTCTTATTGCGGATGGTAAGAATCATGATGATGTCTAAGTGTAAGTCTCGTTCAAGAGGTCTTATCACTGAATGCCAAGTGTTGTAATGAGGTATGGCATGTTGACCATATACCCCAAAGGGTTTAATAGTTGATTTTGATGGTGCAACCATGTATCTTGTGGGAGGCTTCATAGTGGGCATACATACGTACTCCAAGGGAAGCCATATAGTAGGTTTATACCAAATTAATTCAAGTCTTAGAGTAATTCATTTAACATTATTAAGATACCACTACTTACCTACAGGAGAGTTTTCAGTGGGCTTACGCACAGCAACAACGTGTTCTCAAATGAGCTAGATAGTGAGTTTATGTTAAATTAGATCAAGGAGAGAAGTAATTTATCAAAGGTGTCAAAGTGTCGCCACTTATCTATAGGAAGGATTTACGATAGCTTACATACAGGAACCATATACTCCTTGAGGTGTTGAATAGTAGGTTTACAACCAATTCATTTGTAAGAAAAATATTGCCACTTACCTTCAAGGGTGGTACTATTGAGAATTGGGTACGCGCAGCTACCACAACCCCAAAAAGGACCATATAGTAAGTTTTCACTAAAAAGAATCAAGCTTGCTACCATTTACCCCAGAGGTGGGGCTAAGAAGGATTTTTTATGGGCTTTTGTGCAGATACCATGTATTTCAAAGGGACTAAATAATGGATTTATGCTAAAAAGAATCAAAGTTGCTGCCACTTACCCCCGAAGGTTATGCTAGAAAAGATTTACGATGGACTTATATACAACTACCATGTACCATCGAATGGACTGTATAATGGGTTTATGCTAAGAGGAATAAAGGATGCTATCACATACCCCTTGCAAGTGGTGCCAGGGAAGATTTGTTATGGGCTTATGCACAACTACCATGTCCTCGGAGCGACTGCATGGTAGTTTTATGCCAACAAGATATAGTATGCTCCGAGGAGCTTCATTGAGTAAATCATCAATTAACCATTTTGTAGTACAAGACAATAGTGTAAATAAAGCAAAATTTATTCAAGTCATCATAAACATAAAGAGAGTGTCGTCCCTATGTAGGTTGGCTTTATTAAACTTTAGAGAAAATAACTTCTAATCGAGAGAAAATAGTACTTCAGAATAAAAAGGAAAGTAAATGCTAACTACTTAATAAAAATTAACTAAGAAAAACAAGAAAATGAAGAGGTGCTAATGGTGGCATGTTCAAGCAGTCATGGGGTGGTGCCTAGCATGACTATTACTATGTGTTTTGGAGCATGCCTTTGCCCTTGTCTTTATTGTTATCTTGCATCTCTTTTTCTTATCAGTCCAAGGGCAAGAGTTTTGATGTTCTTTAAGGTGTGGGCATAGACTCTTTGGCAGCACACAGATCGCCAACTGCTTCACCAATTCCATTTAGCATGGGGAACTTCAATTTCATGTTATACATCGAGACAACTCCTCAAAACAAATTTAAGGTAGGTTTCCATAGGATGATATTTTAGGCCCACGGGGTTTTGACCATCAGGAACCTCACCGTCTTTGTTACTTACAAAAGATGAGAGCCTAAAGAGAGAGGTTGAGGCATTTCTCTCAAGTGACTCCACAGTATCACCGATGAACCCACTAGAGGGGTGTTGATTTTCTACAGTTAGGCATTGTCCACTTCTAGCTAGAGGAATGCATCATGAAAAATGATGTCCAATAAGCTATCGCTATCCACCAATATCTTTTTCACCCAGAAGTTGACAAATAAAATGCAGAGATCACTAATATATCATTGTATTCTCCTTGTTTGAGCTCCATATCCTCTTGTCCAAAGGTGATGCTAGGCATCAGAGGACGCACATCAAAAACTTCCAGTACGGGATCAACTGAACAAGCTTGTATTTGTCTTGTTGCTCGCATAAGCTCTTTCTTTGCATTTGTAGAGTCTCCTTTAATTGGTCCTTTTGAGATCACTGAGATGACGCCAGGCATAGAAAGGCTCTCTAGGTCACAATATTGTTGGTCTTTAAGCTTTGAATGATCTCAGGACATCGTTAGTACTCCTCACTTCCTCCAATTACTAAACTTTTTTTAGGACTATTTAGCCTCTGTGCCACATATTCTTTGAGGTGTCCTCTATAGATCAGTCCCTCTCAATCTCATCCTTCAACTATTTGTACTCCTTATTGGTGTGCTTGTGGTCGTGGTAGAAGTAGAGCTACTTATCAAATTTCTATTTTTTGTTTCATACATTACCTTTTGATGAGGGTGTTTAGATGAGGCCTCGCTGTAAAGCTATAGTCAGAATCTTGTGTAGGCAATGAAAGCTTAGAGTGGACTGCGTCCACAATCTCTCACTTCTTGTTGTTGTTATTTCTTTCTTGACACACCTTGCTCTTGCCCACCATCCTAAGAGGTCACGACTTTCTCAATCCTGATGTATTTTTCTACATGCACGAGAAGTGCTTCTAGAGTAGTAGGGTTTTCCAACAATAGACTTTTGGTGCTCAAGTTCAGCTAGATGATGCTAGGCAAGGACTCCTAATTGATGTGAGGGATCTCATGTACCACTTAGACAAAGCGGTTGAGATGGTTTCTCAAGGGCTCTCCATCTTTCTGCTTGATGGTAAATAGATATATCGTCCTTCGGGAATTTGTGATTTATGGAGGAGTTCTAGAGAAAGCATTACGCTAATTGCTCCCAGCTTATGATAGATCTAGCTAGCATTTGATTGAACCATATTGGGGCATACTTAGCAGGGATGAACACTTTGCAGTATGCTACTCCACTCTAATCAAAAATCTATATTCTCACTAGGAAGTTGTATAGGCACTCCTATGAGCTCATCATGCCATCAAACTCTGATAGATTAACTATCATTGTCCCAAGAAGAAGGCCTCCATGAAGATAGAATGATAGAAATTATTGGGAAGAGAGATGGCTAGTGGTAAGTACTGGCTCCCTACTCCTCTTAAGGGTTGTGGTACTAGTGAGTAAGTTTGAACTCCAGTAGTGGTGGGCAATCGCCTTAAGGAGTTTGCTTGGAGAGATGAATGCATGTCTACCTATGGAGATAGAGAATGAGGAGCGGTATCTCACTTAAAGTTGATTCCCAATTCGATTCTCTCTAGGAAAGACGAAGCCACTCAGATCTAACTAGAGGACTGCTATTGCTCTCTGGGATAGCATTCCTTCATATATTCGGCAATTACTTTAGCCACAATTTGATAGTGTTATTCCTAATAGGGTCTTCAACACCTCTTAGGTCTTCTAAAGAATTAAATCTCCGAAAGGTGTGCCTACTATGCAGGTAACTCCTTCGATATCAATTGCACTTGCAAGGTGAGCTGGAAGTGACTGTGTTTCAGATTGATGGCTCTCCACGTTCTTCATCCTTGGGACCACCTAGTTGTTAGAGTCTTGAGTTCTAGATGTTGTCTGTACTCTCGGCATTCTTTATTTCTCATTCACAATTTCCATAGACGGCGTAAGATTATGCTGCATAAAATGGAGGTAGGGTCTTTTCCGGTAGTCAATAGAATTTCAAGTTCATTTTCTCTAAAATGCAATGTAGAGAGTTCTTAGTTCTTGAATGTCTTCAAAGTTCACGAATTTTTTAGAATGATTTTTTGTACTCAGTTTCTCTTTGGGGCTTAATATTCATAGTCTCTTTTCTTGATCGGCTTTAGCCTATTGGGATTTCCCAAAGGCATATTAATGATATTGTAGAAATTAGCGATAATCAACCAAGATGGAGATTTACATAGTTTGATGGATAGCCAAAAACAGCAAAAGGAGGCTTCTCTCAGGGAAAATTGGCAACTTCAGAAATTAAGGGATGCCTTAGATAATTGTAGGTTATTTGACCTAGGGTGCATAAGATATCAGTAAATGTGGTGCAATCAAACTACTAGCACAAATGTTGTCGAAATTTAGATTCGACAATTTTTTCAGAAATTATGAAGTTATAGGTTTCTGCTTCAAAAATTTGCTTGCCTTGAAAGAGTGCTCGAGTTAATTAAAATGTCATCCATTACCTTTTGGCTATGATTGCTGGTTTTTATGATGATTGAATTCTTTGGGGAGCCATCTTAGTAGGATATATTAACTAATTCATTCTACTTTCAATTGAAAATAGTCAATTTCGAACTAAAAGTATAATTTTCACTTGGCTTCTATTTCTCAGTTTTACCTTGCCATGATTATTTACTTAATTTTTCTTTTTTCATCTTATATTTATTTATTATTTTAATTTTATTTATTTTTTGATTTTATTATTATATGTAGTAGTAGTTGATGGTTGTTACATATTGTTTTGACTTGTATTCCTCATAAGCCTTGACTATATTAGTTGTCTCATTCCTTCGTCATTTTTCCCCAATGTAGTAGAATGAGTTCAAGAGGTTAGTGTTGCTTGTCCTCTCTATCCTTCAGGCTTCTTATTTTGATAATCACTTAGATAATAGTCACTTAGGTTGTAGTCATTTAAAGAGATAGGCACTTGTATGGGAGTCATCAAGGTAGATGGTACAGAGAAGAGGAGGGAGAGGGAGGGGGTTTCTTTGGTGAGAGAAAGGGCTGGGATGATGATATTGGGGTAGACCCACATAGTGGTGACATCAACGACATTGATACTAGCTAGCCCATGGGGCTATCACTCTCCGAGTGACTGCAAGGTCATCCTCTCATTTTCTTTTGGGGCCCAAGGGATGGTTGCCCGATTACCCATGAGGCAGTCGCCTAGAGGACATCTTTCTTTGCGCACCCGGCCATGGGGCGATTGCTACGGGGCAACTACCTTATGCATTGTTGTGTGATCGCCCACCAAGTGCCAGCTTCTCCACACAACCATGCCGGCGGTCATTCTCCACACGTGCATGGGATTGTCCACCTCGTAGAATAGCTAAGTTATTTTAGGATCCTAAGGTTGGGAATCATCCTTGGTTGTGTCTTGTCATCCTATTCCATATTATGTGCCTTACATCACGAGCACATTTTTTAGTCTTTGATTAAGGAGTCGACTCCCGATGAGTCTTTTACTTTGAAGTTAGGATTTGAATCTGAGTAAGAGTCCTAGAAAAAAGGGTCTCTTTAAGGGAAGAGGCTGGGATAAGGGGTCCTCATTTTAGATGAGAGTTTCTCAAATGTTAGCGATTTGCTTAATTCGCCTACCTCATAAGAGTTGGACCTTTTGAGCCGTGGGGTTAGTCTCTTTAGCGAGTATGAGTTTGTGCTTCCTTTTGAGAAGGATTGTTAGGTATCTTCCTCTTCTAGGTGTTTCACCATGTTTAGTGGTTTTTTCAACAGTGGGTTTTCTATGATCCTTTACTGTTGGATGTAGTTAGGAATTATTGTTATCCTTAAATCAGTTCGCCCGAACTTATTCACATACTTTCTAAAGTTTAGCATCAATTTAGGAAGTTGAGCCTTGGTAGATAGTTTTATACATTGTTTACAGTTAAGAAGATTCCAAAGGAGCTATTTCTCTACTTCTTCCCTAGACCATGGTATAGGTTCTTAGTGTGGCATCTTCTCAGGGGCTTTGGAAATATAGTCTTTACTTTTTGAGATATGAGAATTTGAGAGTCCCCACTTGTATAGAGTAGTTCACTAGGATATTCGAGAGCATGTTACATCTACCAGGTTGTTTATTTCTTTCTCTATGTTTTTTACATGTTTCTTACCAATACTTGCTCATGCCCATGTTTATTTTTTGCATTCACAGGGTTGCACGTCCTCTTTTCGCACTTATGCCTCTTTGGCTTTTCTTTTCTTACCTGTGCATGTAAATTTATCAATCAAGCTAATTTAGTTTAATTTCATATGGTAGGGAAGAAGATTGATTTGACGCTACTATAGGCTTGGAGAAGGGTAGAGGTGGTACTTCATGAAGGGCCTTATCTAAGGATGCTAGCGGAGGTTTCCCTTCATCTGGTTAGCACTCAAATCCCTAGTGTAGGCATCGCGAGGAGTTTTCACTTCTCCCTTTAGCACCTCAATTAGGTCTAAAGTGTGGTAGCAAATTGGAGATCCCAAGATTAACTGAGATGTGTGCTCATCATTCTTTTTCTGGCTCTCCCATTACTTATCATGTTGCAAGGGTAAATGATTGTTTTCTTCTCATTGGGACACCTATGAGACCCCCTATAGCATGGGGAATTTGAAAGGTAGGGTCAATAAGTTTAATCAAGATAAGTTAAAGGTTTATTCTTCTTCTCAACTGATGGAGCTTGTCACTAAAGACCTAGCATGGGTATATGACCATTTCTCTTTTCCGCCTTCTTCTCTCCCTTGCCCTTCTATTTATTTTTTATTTTTGTTGTAGCATTGATGTATGTCTATTATTGTTTTTTGATTTTCTTTTTGAAGACTTTATAAAGGTGTAAGTGCTTGGCTCATGAGCTACCTATCCATATTTGTTGCCACTATGACCTTATTCTTACATTGCAAGCTCAAAACCCTATTGATTCCTGACTCATCATAACCTATATTAGTACAAAAGACAGAGATAGCAAATCCATGAAGAGTGTGAATCCAAGGAGGCATATTCTAGTCTAGACTACCCACTTGAATTTATGTAAGACTTTCACACATACACAGGACATCAAACTTGTGATGAGCATTGGTGTAATAGTTAAAGCATGTTTTGAGCACTTTGTGATTACTTGACAAATTTTCATGCATTTCAAGAAACTTTTGAGAACCATATGGATGATTTTGTGCTTGCATGGACTCAACCTTGTTATTTTTTTGTGTGCTCTGCATCTTGTGTCCTTTTGCTTTATTATTTTTCTTTTTGGTTTACTCAGGGACTAGCAAGATATATTGAGGAGTTGATAACCCTTAAAAAGACATTTATTTTGGCCTTTTTTAATATAAATAAAATGTCAGTATAAGAGCAGTTTCATAAATATCTTTTACTAATCTTATAAAATTTCATCGTTATTTGATGTATTTTTAGTGTAAATATTGTTTACTACTTTTATCTTGTGGCTTAAGAGGTAAGAGGTCCCAAGATTTGGTTTTTGCAAGCATGATGTTAGTATGATGTGAAACCAATGATGTCGCCTCATAGCAACTGAAGGTGTAGAAGCCACACAGCCAGTGTGGCACTGCAACACCTAAGGCTGTAAATTAATATTTAAAAATTTGTTTACTATTCACATCTGTATTCATTTTTACAAAATATTATTCATATCCGTTTAAAGTGAATATTATCTGTATTCATTAGTAGGTATCAGATTGTAAATGGATACGTATATAGTAAATTCATATCTGATCGATTTAATATTCGTTCTAAATATATATTCATTAAATAATATATGATTTATATTTTTCAATAGAAATCTCATAATATATATATATTTATATAAATTATAATTGAAGAATTGGGAAGAAAAAACAATAAATTTAAAAAATTATTGTAATATGGAGAAAAAAAATTAAGAATGAAGTTAATCAACATAATCATTGTTAGTTGACTTTATAATTAATATACTTAAATATCATTATTAATTTTAATTAGTGTTAATAATCAATTATTAATTAAAAGTGTGCTATTTGTTTGATTGCTTCTTTTTTAATGAAATTATACAATTACTTCTGCTAATTAAAAATATGTATAATTCATTTATTATAGGTTAACAGATTCACATATTTGTATATTCGTAAACTAATACTTAAATAATTATCATCAAATACGATTATCTAAAAAATAATTCAAATTCGAGTAATTTTAATCAAATATGAATGCATCTGAATAATTATAATTCAATACGGATATATTTGAATTTGATCAAATATTCGAAAAGTTAATTGGATACAAAAATAAAAATAATATATTTGATCCATTTAATACCCGTTACACCTCTACACCTAGTGGATAGGCAGCAATGAGTTTTTGAAACGCTATTCGGTCTTTTTGCTTATACAAGGAGGCTTAGGGTTCAAGCAAATCATTAGTGATTCCACACATTATTTGATTTTCATTTTATAAGCTTAGCGGACCTCTTTTCTCTACACTTGCCCCATAAGACTTCTTGGTGTTCCTTAGGTTTTTAGTTTCTCTTTTGTTTTTACTAGTCTAAGATTAAGAGGGTGTTTGGGTGAGCTTATAAGCTCCTCAAAACATCCTAAAAGATGTTTAAGAGCTTATAAGTTGATAAAAAATGTTTGGTAAACTTTTTTAGAAAAGTGCTTATAAGATTCCAAAATAAGATGTTAAGAACTTATAAGTTCTTTTAAAAAAACTAAGGAGACCCTAACTTATTTTTAAGATCTTAACAAGCTCCTTCATTTTTAACCATTTTAATTACACAATTACCATTATTAATATCTTATAAGCTACAAGATCTTATTTTATCCAAACACTTCAACAATTTATTTTAAAAATAAGATCTAACATCTTATAAGCTCCAAAAACATCTCATAAAATGTAGGAGCTAATAAGATGTTTAAAATAAGCTTAGCCAAAGCTTATAAGCTCTTTAAAACATCTTATAAGATGTTAGAGCTTATAAGTTGATAAAAAGTGTTTGGTAATTTTTTTTAAAAAAGAGCATATAAGATCCTAAAATAAGATATCAAGAGCTTATAAGCTCTTTTTAAAAAGTAAGGAGACCCTAACTTATTTTTAAGATTTTAACAAGCTCCTTCATTTTTAACCATTTTAATTACACAATTACCATTATTAACATCTTATAAGCTCCAAGATCTTATTTTATTCAAACACTTCAACAACTTATTTTAAAAATAAGATCTAACATCTTATAAGCTCCAAAAACATCTTATAAGATGTAGGAGCTTATAAGATGTTTAAAATAAGTTTAGCCAAACACCCTCTTACACACCCTCTAAGAGGGTGTTTTGGGTGAGCTTATAAGCTCTTTAAAACATCTTATAAGATGTTAGAGCTTATAAGTTGATAAAAAGTGTTTGGTATTTTTTAAAAAAAAAGAGCTTATAAGATCCTAAAATAAGATATTAGGAGCTCATAAGCTCTTTTTAAAAAAGTAAGGAAACCCTAACTTATTTTTAAGATCTTAACAAGCTCCTTTATTTTTAACCATTTTAATTACAAAATTGCCATTATTAACATCTTATAAGCTAGTTTCAATAACTTATTTTATCCAAATACTTCAACAACTTATTTTAAAATAAGATCTAACATCTTATAAGTTCCTAAAATATCTTATAAGATGTAGGAACTTATAAGATGATTTAAATAAGGTTAGCCAAACACCCTCTAAATCATATCCTTCACCATCAACCTTAGGCAAGTTAGAGATGAAATGTTTGGAGAAAGAAGAAGCTTGGGAACTCCAAGAGAAGGACAAATTCCTAGAGGCAACGCTGGACTCAAAGAGGATTTGGGATTTTTTTTATTTTATTCTTTTGGTTAATGACTATTTTATTGTGATGATGTACCCTGACTAGCTGTTTTTAGTGTTTTACAATGAGTTGAACTTATGTAAGCATAGTTTTGTTGTTAATTGATGATTATTATGCCTGTTTATTGTTGTAATGATTGGGATTAATTTAAGCACTATATCATGCATAATAATTGACTAGCTTTGAATTAAATCTCATTCATGGAGAATAACTTGTGATGGATTTAGGATTAATGCTATTTAATTAAACCATGAAGCTGCAAAAGGTAACAAGAGAGATTAGAGATCGATGTCATGATTAAGGTCACTCAATGGGTTTTCCTCTTATACTTTTGTGCAAGCACGATTGTTTGGAACCAAGAGGTACTAATCATCCACAATCAGAACTTTTAGTTCTTGATCTATTTTATCGACTGGTACGATAATCAATAATTAATCCTTTAAATAGGATTACAGATGTGAGAATTGAGATAAATGGGAAATTAAAATGCTCTTTTCATTTATTTGATTTAGCTTCACTTAATTTTTATTTTTATTTTTATTTTTTCTTTAAACCACTTCTAGAAGTTTGATCAGTCAGATAGTTGGGAGTAGCAGTAGTTTAAGTTGCCAATGCATTTCCTGTAGTACGACATTGGTATAACTGAGATTTTGTTACTTTGGATCCATCCACTTGTGGTATACGGCATACCCCTCGATCGAGTTGCATGAATATGATTTTAAGTGTTGGTTGAATATTTGAGCATCTTGAGCACTGATCTTCATCATCTAAATATTGTTGAGTTTTAATTTATATTGCAATATTCAAGTGTTTTCTAGGTCAATGACTCCTGATTTCAGTAGTATATGTGGACAGATTTTTATTTTGAGGCTCCTATGATTGAGTTTGAAAAAACATGTCCTGCCGGGGGTTTGGAGTTCTCTAACTACTATTCATCTTCAACATTTTTTAGATTTCAAAATATTCAATTCAAACTTTAAACATTTTACTCCAACTTTCTAACCATATAAGTTATATATCACCAACCGATGTGTTCAAAAGAAAAACATGCTTTCATGTTTCTTACTTTACAAGTAAAATTAATTAATTTCTGCTAAAACACTAAACCAAAATTCACAAAAATTCCTAAATGTGATCTACATCATATACAATGCTACAGGAATTAATTTTGAAAGTATTTTATGAAGTACACAAAGTTGTCATTTTTTTCTCATTCAAGAAAAAAATAAAACGAGTTATCCATGCGTGCATGGCTTATTTTGAAAGATGTCAACACATTTTTAAGCATCCAAAAAGGATTAGGAAGACAGCCATAAGGCTCCCATACAATAAAAAAAATGTATAATATATACTTTGAACATGAACGCCAATGTACCTAACCAAGTAAACTTACCAAATCATTAATCTTATAGGGTTATTTCACTGACATTACAAATATTTTTCTTTACTCCTTTGATCTTAATATGCTCACAAGATAAAAGCAAACTCGAATTCATAACTTAAGTGCAATTTGGAAAGTTTTAATAGTTTATTTTGACCACATTCTCATGTACGCTTTTCTAGTCTCTCTCAAATCTAAAATGGCATTCTAATGTATAGTTTCTAGCTACCAAAGAGGTTATTGTGGGAGAGGAAAGTTAGAGTTAGACATCAAAGTTACAAAGAATTCTTCATTTCGAAGAAGAAATTGTTCCCTCCATTGCTTCCATATGCATTTGTTAAAATGAGTTAGCAAATGGATCAAAGTCAACCCACATGAAGGATTCATATTATTTATCCAATAAATATAAAATATACAATATATTTTGCACTTTCATGATATAGAATTTTGTGCTACAACTAGTGTAATTCAGTTTAGTAACCTACGATTGAATATAATACTTAATTACGATATTTTGGTTCTTAGGCTATCTTTTTTAATACATATGCAATCTCCAATAAAAGCAATCCTTAAATAAAGATGAAGAGTGAGTACGAATATAATGATCACCACGGATTATTTTAAGCGCAATTTTTTTTTCTGCAAAATTAATATTACAAGACAAGAAATATTTGTACGAATAAAATAAAGTTGAAACTTATCATTTCTAGATTCAATTTCTAATCTAATACTCTGATTCTTCCCTTCCAAATATGATCTTAAAATTTGATGAGTTCCACAAAGAACGCCTTGAACATCTTGGATCTCCTTGAATTTGATTTGAAATAATACCAATTCGAGGGCTTCACACCTTAATCTCAAATTAAATGCCAAAATGTGATGAGCTCCGCAAAGAATGCCTTGACCAACGTGGATTTTCTTGAATTTAATTTGAAGAAAATAATGTCAATTCGAGGGCTTTGCACTTTAATCTCGAATTAAATGCCAAAATGTGATGAGCTCCGCAAAGAATGCCTTGAACACCGTGGATTTCCTTAAATTTGCTTGAAAGAATTGTTGGACTCGTTCAAAATTTCTCTCACTTGTTAGGACTTGTGTTGAGTTGTTTGTTGTTGATGTCTACAGTGAAGTTTGATCACCCTTTTATATAGATGTTTAGTGGGAGAGTCCCAGATGAACTTGAACTTATTTGATAGTTATCTCTTTGATAAGATAATATCAAATATTATGAGGTAATATCAAATATCTTTGATTTGATTGATCCACCAACGTAGATATGCCACGTGTCGCAACTTGGTTAGCCTGAGATTTCCAGGCCGCATGACTTGATTCGATCTGTTGGGACACTTCATATCTTTGACACTTATCAAAAGTTGATTTGAACACAAAATAATTACTAGAGTATTAATTAAAATTAACTATTTATCTTTTTGAAATTAAATTTAATAAATTCCAAAATATAAATATGAAATTTTAAATTAATAACTAGCATATTATTTTACATTTGTCACTTTTTAATTGGCTCAAAATTAATATGCCTACAAATACCCCCACTTCAAGTGTAACACCCCTAAATTTAGCATTTGAGAAAGCAAGATTTTTGAAAAAATCAAAATATTAATTTGAAAAAAAAAATTGGGCTCAAAATACAAATAAGAAAGACTTAATTGCAAGGAACCTGAAAATTTTGGGGGTTGATCTGTAATTAAAAATGGTCAACTGGGTCAAACTAAGGCACTAACTTGTCCTGGGGTTCAATTGCAAACTGAAATAAGGTTTTGCAGGCCAATTTGAGGCACTAAATAAGTCGAGGGATTGAATTAAAATTCTAGAGGAAACTGCTGGGGGTCAAACTGAGAATTCCAAAAAGTTAAAAATATATACACAAGAGGCCACCCCATTTTATCAAATTCTCCCATGCTTATCATCACCATCCTCTCCACCCAACATCTCTCCGATGTTGGAAAAACTTGCAACAAGCTAGCCATTCTCTTCCCTTCGTCAAAAGGAACACATTAATACAAAATTTACACCAAACCACCACGTGAAACGGTGGGAATTGGTGGCATACAAAAATGCATAGCGAAGTTGGTGGGTCTCACCATTTTGGCAGCTAAAACTCACAACCATGGAATGGGTTTCAATGGGTTTGGAGAGAGAAACCTGATGGTGCTTTCAATTTCAAGAACGGACCACCAGTGGAGGAGTAATTGAAGAAAAACTATGCAACAAAGTAGGGTGGCATTGTACTATTTTTGGCGAAATTGACTGGCCAAATGAAGGAGTCTCATGAAATTAATTTGGGGAAATTGTTCGTCCCGTCGAGATGCAATGGATGGTGGCAGCTACACATATTTTCGACGGCTGTGCATGGCGGCAGGCCAACGTCCAACCACTAATCATTTTTAGGCGACGATCCGAGCGCATTCAGGTTGGTTCTGAGTTGTGAATTGACCTAAAACTTCGTTGATTTGGTAAAACATCGATTAATCAAATAGTTTGATTTCTGATTTAATCTGATTGAATTGTTAGGCAAATTTTCTGATGTAAATATAGGTTAATTAGACCAAAATTATGATTATGGACCGAAATGATTGTATGTGATTTTAATATAAAGTAATATGTCGACTCGGATCGATATCTAGAAGCTAATTATCATTAAGTTAAGCTAATTGATGTAATTGAGAAATCTAAATTGTCTAATGTTATGAAGATTGATTATTATTAGGAAAACATATAAAATTCGTAAGGGTGATATAAATTTAGGAATTATAGGCTTAGAACATTAAATTCGAAATTATAGGTAAATATCTATTCAAACAATTAAATATCTCTTGATTTAGTTCGGATAAAATGTTAAGTTGATTACTGATGTAAGTTTAAATTAATCAAAGTGAATTATAATTGTGGATTGAAATAATCGGGATAAGATTTATGATGTCAAGCCGAGACGTTTAGATATATAAATTGTGTACAGTGCTAGTGGGCCTAGATTGATAATTCGAACCTAATTATTGTTAATTAAGTTAATTGATATAATCATAACCGTAAATTTTGTGTAATATTGCAAGGATTAGTTATTGATGGAACATAGTAATTTCTTACAATTTGGCTAAATTATTATACATAAGCTTGAGCTATTAACTTAAGAAATGATCAGTGAATTGGAACAAACAAATCCTTCGCTAATACTGTAGCGATATTAGCGTGATGATTTGGTTAGAATAATTTAGATAAATGGAACATTTTAGCCTAAGTTACCATATCCAAAATAGGGCAAGAACTGGGTTAGATAAATGTGCCTCGTAATTAGTAACACCCGATTTTAAGGTATAAATGGTTTAATTATTGTTAAAGGATACAGTGCAAGCGTTTTGACATTTAATATGTCCTATTGGAATAGGTGACGAGGAGCCGGAGTCTCCAAGATTGTAGGATGTTGATGGCACTTCTGTGGAGTTTTCAAGGTAGGGGTTAAGCCTATTTTTCTTCTAGAAAGTGAATGTTCCTTGATTGTTTGAGTTCTCTATGCTTATCTATTTAAATTGATTGTACTCGTTTTGATGTCCAGAACTCTTATTGTGTTACCCGTTATTTATCCCGTATACCCTAAAGCCTTGCCGACTTCCCTTTATCATGTCAACTTTAGGTCATGCCAACCAAATCTCGTTTTGTCCTTCTGTTTAAATCGTTATGTGTACTATTTATATAGTCTTGTCGACTAATATTTTACCGACTGCATCATTTGAACTGTTTTACAAATATGTTTTTGATCGATTATTGAAATGTATTATCTGTTGGCATTATGTTGAGGCACCTTGAGGATGTTCTTAGGGAGTTACTGCCTGATGGGATGCCCTGGGTCGGGTATGGGCCCGGGACTAGGTTCGAAAAGACGACCAGGCAATATAGACTGATGGTGGTTGGTCTTCCGGCTAGTACCCATCTAAGATCCTGACTTGCAGATAGTTGGAGGTAGTTGTCTAGTAAGTGGCAAGATCTGGCATGTGGACCAACCATGCCATACCGAGCCGAGTGCTTAGGTAGCGGAGTAATAAGGAAAATTTGCTATGATTATTGTGCTCCGTGTATCATTTGTTACTGTTTATGTTCTAATTTGGGAACAATAAGGACAAAATTGCCTACGGCCTGTTAAATTGGAATCGTTTGTTCTATGTTACATCACTATTTCATTTTGAAAGAACATCTTACTTGTTGATAAATTTGTTTATCAATTGTTGTGCCTATAATAGTTTTCTTTGTCTATTTGTCATATTTCCCCCCGTCACTGAGTCCTTAGGACTTACCCCCTTTTGTTATCTTTGATTCTCTTCCCAGACAAGACGGAACAAAGGTTGAGGGCTCGAGCGTGCCCGAAGAAGGACACGTTTTGTAATAGATTAAGAGCTATGTTTATGTGTACAAGTTATACCTAATTGAGAAGCTTAGACTTGAGAATGTTAAGTGAATGATTAAGTTTGATCTAAAGACCTTGATATGTACATATTAAGCACTTTAAATGATCTTTGGGTTTAGTGATGGTCTCTTATCTTTTGTGTTTTGTTAAATTTTAGTTCCCATAGTTTTCTTTTGAATTATATTTTAAGTTTAGATTGGTAGCACCTTAGGTTAGGAATCACCCCTAGCTGGGGTGCCACATCAAGGCTTGGCAAAAGATGTGTCAATCATACACAAAAGAGGCAAGGCTTGAAGTATTTGAGAAATTCTTTTTTCAATATATCTTTTCATACGCTAACGACAAAAACATCCCCCAAGCATTCCTCGAGCTATGGTTACCTTCTACAAATATGTTGCATATTATCATCAAGAACTATCACCTCTTTATGAAATCTCCATGGACTTAGCAGATTGTCGATATGTGGAGATTTTTTATGATGAAGTCCTCGTATCTGCCTACGTAACCAATAAAAGGATCAAGTCATAACACCATTCAAAGTAAACTTCCTTTTGAGGGGTTGTCATACACAGTTTATACTCATGTAGGGCATGGGTAACATAAAGCTTAAGCTCGTACTTCAAGAAGCATAGTTAACCTAAGTAGACATTTCATACTCGTGTCAAGGAGTCGCTTGAATTTGATTGATAATTTATGCTCATGCCAAGGAGTCAGTTGCATTTGATTGACAATTTGTACTCATGCCAAGGAGCCTATTTGAGTTTGATTTGACTGATAGTTTACACTCATATCAAGAAGCACATGAGGTGACACTGACTTAAAGATTTTAGATAGTTTATGCTCGTATCTAGGAGCGTTATTGGCAGTTTAAGCTCTTATCAAGAAACACATGTGAAGACTTTAATTTGAAGATTTTAGATAGTTTATACTCGTATCTAGAAACATTATTGACAGTTTAAGCTCTTATCAAGGAGCACATGGAAAGACTTTAACTTGAGAATTTTAGATAGTTTATGCTTGTATCTGGGAGCATTGTTGACCATTTAGGCTCGTATCAAGGAGCGCATAGGGAGACTTTGAATATTAATATAGTTTTTGCTCATATCTAGGAGCCTTATTAACAATTTAAGATCTTATCAAGTAGCACTTAGAATTTGGAGATTTGAACTTTGGACTTGAAGACTAGGAGACTTGAATATTTGATTTGGAGACTTGAAATTTTGAGTCTTCGACTTGGAGATTTAGAGCCTTGAGCTTTGACTTGAAGATTTAGAGACTTCAGTCGTGTATTTAAAGACTTGGAAACTTGAGTTTGAATTTGAAGGATTGTAGACTTAAGTTTTGGATTTGGAGACTTAGGTCTTTGATTTAAAGACTTGAAATTTTGAGCTTGGACTTGGAGATTTAGAGACTTGAAGATTTGAGAATTTGAGATAGTTTATGATCTTATTTGAGCGCATTATTGATAATTTAGGCTCTTATCAAGGAGCACTTAGAATTTGGAGATGAAAGCTAACTGCCCCCAACATCTTTATCATCATCGGCATCACTTGAGTTTTCTTATTCGTCAAAATTCATGCTTATTTCAATATTACATGCATGAGTTGTCAAATCTTCAAAAAAATTTAGTTTGATTCCTTGAAGTATGTAGCAAAAGCTCCAATGTATTCCTTGGATACACATCTCAATAGTTGAAACCTTCAACAATTGATCTTTGCAGTTGAGGCTTTAATTTTTCCAACGATTGATATAGTCAATGACATGTTCTTTTTTCCACTGATGAGAGTTGGTGAGTTCAATCATACTGACTGTCCTTCAAGTGCTATAGAAGTGATTGAGGAACTCTTATTCCAGCTGCCCCCTGACTATTGATGGAGCCTACCACCAAATCAATGCACCCATCAAAAGCGTTGCTCTTTAATGAATGAAAAAATTGCTTTACCAAATAATCTCTATATGTCTTAATATTATTACAAGTCTCAATGAAATAAGACACATGCTACTTTGGGTTGTCTTTGCCATCAAATTGCTGAAATTTTGGGGGGCTGGTAACTAGTTGGCAACTTCAAGTTGTCAATCTTTTGAGTATATGAATTTAAGTAACTCATGGACGACTCAGAACTTCGGTTAAGCTTGTCTTTGATAGTCTCCATGATAAACTCCTTCAGTAGGTATATGGAAATTAGTCCATTAGTGGAAACTTGTAGTTGTCTTGTTGCAAACTTCTCACTTTTGGCCAATTGTTTCTTTGCAGATGTTTACCCTTCATCGAAAGCCTCAATTTGTTTCTCCACCATACAGCTAATATCAAGATTGTCCACTTTATTCATCAAGTTGGAGATTTAAAAGTCTCGCTTTTGGACATGCTTCGCGAGCCCTTCAATAGCTCTCGTCAAAGTTGCAATTCATTTCTCCAAGGTTATAGCACTTATCACCATCACCGCCGCCATGCTTGAGGAATTTGATGTTGAGGAAGGAATGGATTATGCTGATTCTTCCTTTGATTTTTCACAACCTTCATTAGCATCAATAAGATGTTGCAATGCCTTTCCCACAACAACTGAATAAGCCACCTCCGAAGATGATTGAAACTTCTTGGACATACTTCTTGTGATGACACTAACTTTTTTTGCTCCAGTGCTTGAGGAATTTGAGATAGTAATTTGTAGTACTACAGTCTTGTAGGCGGTCATTTGATACTTCAATCTTGATGAAAGAAAAAGATGACAGTAGAGATTATCCCACTGGGCGTGCCAAAATTTGTCAGCACAATTTTTTTTTCTGCAACATTAAAATTACAAGACAAGAAATATTTATACAAATAAAATGAAGTTGAAACTTATCAATTGTAGATTCAATCTCTAATCTAATCTTCTGACTCTTCCCTTCCAAATATGATCTTGAAATTTGATGAGCTCCACGAAGAATGCCTTGAACACTGTGGATCTCCTTGAATTTGATTCGAAATAATGCCGATTCGATTCGAAGGCTTCGCACCTTAATCTTGAATCAAATTTCAAAAATATATAAGCACCACAAATAACGCCTTAAACACCGTGGATCACTTTGAATTTACTTGAGAGAATTGTTGGACTCTTTTAAAGTTTCTCTCACATGCTAAGACTTGTGTTGTGTTGTTTGCTGTTGATGTCTAGAATGAACTTTGATTACCATTTATATATATGTTTATTTAGAGACTCGCAAATGAACTTGAACTTGTTTGATAGTTATCTCTTTGATAAAATAATATCAAATATCGAGAGGTAACATCAAATATCTCTGATTTGATTGGTCCACACATATAGATATGTTACGTGGCGCAACTTGGTTAGCCCGAGATTGCCAGGCTGTACGACTTGATTTAATAGGCTGGGACAATTCATATCTTTGACACTTATCAAAATTTTATTTAGGCAAAAATAAATACTTGAGTATCAAATTAACTATTTATCTTTTTTAAATTAAATTTAATAAATCCCAAAGTATAAATAGAAAACTTCAAATTAATAACTCGTATATTTTACATGTGTCACTTTCTAATTGTCTCAAAATTAATATTTGTACAATTATATCTACTTAATACACTATAAAAAATTGTGCTTTTTGTAATGCCTTAGAATTCCTTAAATATTTAATTAATTATTTTATCCTATATTTATTTATTTTTTTTTGACTTGTTATAACAGTTAGAAGAACATATGTCTATATATATTTAGCACTAGGTTTGTCAAATGTTTAAATAGTGATACATATATAAATATAGATATTCTATATTTTGAGAAGTATAAATTATAAATCTAATTAAATTAATATTATACCATACAAGAGTGGAATTATTAAATTTTAGGAACTAATAATATATATACTAGAATTAAGGTAGAATAAATATCCTAGCCATATAAGGAGAACAAATAGAATTCTCATTAGAGTAAACTACTTCTTTCAATATATATATATATATATAAAATAATAATACCCTAGTCTTTTAATCAACAACACCCAACAGAAATAAAAGGAAAAGAAAAACAGCAGAAGAAAGAAAAGGGAGGAAACTGACTGTGTTGTAGAAATTGCTAACGTACATCAAGTCGTTCCTCTCGAAGTTTACAGTTAGGAGTTTTTTTTTCCTTTTTTTGTTTTGTTTCTTCTTCCCGTTATTATTGTTGACCGAGAACTTTTCCTTTCCTCCATGTATATGTCATACAAATGTATCAATTTTCCTTCCTTTAATTGAATTGCCCATTGCCACCAATTTTGACTAGAAGGAAATTTTGAAATTGCAATCAACCAATTCCAGCCGCAATTGTTGACCTGTAAAAAAAATGATAAAAATAAAATAAAATAGGGAGAAAATTGAGAGGGTGAGCAACTTTTAGGTATGTATGTTTTTATTTTTTTTTTATGGGTTAAATCAGTGGGTGTGCAATTTTATATATATGTGTATATATGTGTGCAGGATATGATAGATTAGTAAATTGATTTTGACAAGTTGATTGAAGATATGACAATATGGTGAGTTCTATTTTTTTTAGCAATATATTATTTTACACTGTTGTTTTCTAACTACATGCTAGGGACTTTGGTTGATGACTTTATAAATTCGATTTTGAGTTCCTGATGACAAAACTTGACTTAATTGTTGGATTTTGGATATGTCCGCTTGATTGTATTGGGTTGGGTTTCTAAAATATATTGAGATAAATTTTCTTACTTATATTTTAGGATTTTGAATGGACTTAATGAAGAAAATATATATACATATATATGTAGTGAAATTATTCAGTATCAAATAGTATTGTTGGGTCTTAAGATAATACTGACTTATGGTACCCATAAGGCTAGTTTTAAGTAAATTCTGTCTGGTTGGTCAGTTAAATTGGTGATTGATGTGCTTATTAAATGAATTCAGGTGACTCAACATTTGATTCGCTTGATTCCGAGATAGGTGATTAATTTTTAGGATTGATCCTGAAGGTAAGTGCCTAAACGTATATATATACATATATATATTATTTCAAAACCCATAAGGATATAAGTTATAGTAATTCGATTGCAACTTATTTTAAGTTACACTGCACCATAACTGTATTTCACTGCTCACAAAAACTACTTTATTTTGTTTCATGTACAAGAAAACATGTGTTTTATGATTTTAGTGCTTCTAGACTAGTAATTAAAATTCGATGATCAACTAATTACTATTACTGTTACTGTTACTGTTAGTTGGATCCTACTTGGTCTGAAAGTGTGAAGAACTTCACCAGGCAGGAGTGGGCTTGCCAGTTGAACTCTAAAACCCCTTGGCCTAATCCCCCCAGCGCAAAACAGAAGCCGTTTGTGGCTGAGGTGGGTCGTAGGAATTCCTAGGGATGCTCAGGCACTATTTTGGTATGGTCACACCTTTCCGGAACGATAAAGGGTTGTTACGGTAGGAGTCATAAGGTCGATTGGCTACAGCAAACACTGTCTGATCATCATATTTAAGTTATTAGTCCAAGGAACTATTTGTTAACTTCTTGATTGTTACTACTAGACGGTTCAACGAATTTCACCTATGTTTTTCAAATAATTTTCACTGTACAAATAATTTTTAATTCATGAACACACATTACACACACTTGGCACTCACTCAGTATTTTAAACACACTCATTTTCTTCTTTAATTTCCTTCTAGCAGACCTAGATCCCAGCCCTAGTGAAGAGGTAGATCCTGTATGTGATGAGAATCAAGAGTGAAGACGTAGTTTAAGGTTTTTCAGTAGAATAGTATATTTCTCTTAAGTTTAATAGTTTTGTTTTGTTTATTATGGATTTTATTGTGTTTTAGTTCCAAAAAGGTTTTGATACTTCGAGTTTTGTGTTTTGAGTCTAGCTTGGATTAGTTGAGTTCTTGTTTAACCTTGTGATTTTGGATTGTTAGTTTCAATTATTTGGGATTAGTTTCACGCTTTTAGTAACATGGTTTGATTTTTTTTTTCTTGGGGCGTGAAAAAGTGGTATAAGAGCTTAGGTTTTAAACTTAGGCTATGTCGGGATACAATCCTCGGACTATGGAATTTGGGCTTAGAACTCTTAAAAATTGATGTTTTTCTCTTCTTATGTTCGTTTTATTTCTTTATTGGTAAAGGTTCTTTTGGTTTTGAAGGATAAGATGGTAAGTCAGAGTCACGTAAGTCAGCTCATCTTATAGATGCTTCACCCCGCGTAATTAAGGTTAGAGGAAATAAGCGGTACAACTTTAAATGCAGGTAATCCACTTGTAAGAAATTTAATGCACCTTGAAATGACTGCCCAAATTTAATTGTGCACCAGCTTGAGGATGCCATAAAAGAGAGCACCTTTGCTACAAGGATAGATGTGAAGAGTTAGAACAATAGCTAGAAGTCTGTCGACAAGAGTTGGTTCACTGAAACCTCGAGACATGTTCCTGCTAATCCTCAGGAGGTAGAACGCAGACAAGCTCCACCCTAGCTACCACTAATAGGTGATGATCCTCTAAGTCAAATGGTGGTGGCAATGCAATAATTCACACAAGCTTTTCAGAACCATCAACAACTAGGACGACCCCAATCTCCTGATATGGCATTTGATCGATTCCTACGTTTTCGACGACAACATTTCAGTGGGGAGCCTGATGATCGAAAAGCTGACTTTAGATTGAGAGCATTGGAAACTTCTATAGCGTGCAGAACTATAGTGATGAGCATAAGGTTAATCTAGCCGCATTCCTTTTTGAGGGCCCCACACTATTGGTGGAAAATAGTAGAGACGAGATGGAGACAACAACAAGCTGCTAGAACTTGGAAAAATTTTCTAAAGGAGTTTGGCAACAAATGCATCCTGAAGTTGGTTCACGAACAAAGGGAAGATGAGTTCAACCAACTGCAGCAAGGAAACCGCACGGTTGCCCAGTATGAGGCTAAGCATACACGACTAATGAAGTATGTGATGTACATGCTGGATGATGAACCAAGATGAGTTAGGAAGTTTTTGAAGAGGCTTCGCCCTAACATACAAAGAGAACTCTTTCCCATGGATATACCCAACTACACCACCACAGTGGAGAAAGCTTTGAAGATAGAATTGGGACTAGCTGAGTTAGAAGCCTTGAATAAAGTTGAAAAAAAGTCTCATCTAGCTGAAACCAACTGGCAACAAAGAGAGGACACAAGGGCAATGAGAGAAACAACCACAATTAAACAATCCCATTTGCAAACCAATTAGAACCTCTATATCGGTCAATGCTGGGAAACAAGACACAATGTGCAGCAACTGTGGATGCTCAGCACATGATGAATCTCAGTGTTGAAGGAAGGCAAGCCATTGTTTGGCATGTGGTAGTGATCAACACCACATCTGCAACTGTCTAAGGAAGAGGCAACAACCAGTGAATTAGAGTTTAACTAAGAGAAATCAACATGGTCCAGGAAACTCAAACAATGCCAAGCCAAAAGTCTCAATTGGAGTATTTTCACTCGAGGGTGAAGGAGTCCCAGATCTAACTGCTATGGTTGAAGGTAATGTCCTCATATCCCAACATTCTAGATGAAAAAGCTTTATTTGACCCGGGTGCAACTCACTCCTTTATTTCTATACATTTTGTAAATTCCATAAACTTGCATGTGGAGGATTTATCATACGACTTAGAAATGAATGCTTGTATAGGTTCTAGTATGTTGATGAATAGATTTTTTAAGGCTTGTGATATACGCATAGGTGGTAGAGATTTCACTGCAGACTTAGTCTTACTACCTATAGAAGGTTATGGCATTATTTTGGGGGTGGATTGGTTATCTAAATACCACGCCCGTCTTGATTATGGTTATAAGGTGATTAGTTTTTGCGAGCTTGGAAAATTGGTAATAGAGCTGACAGGGGATCGAAAGTCAACTACGATGACATTGCTTTTGGCAACTCAGGCTAGAAAAGCACTAAGAAGGGATGAGATAGTATACTTATCTTATTTGATCAATAGACCAAAGGACAAGGTGAAGATTGATGAGGTCCCAATAGTTGCGAATTTTCCTGATGTGTTCGTTGAAGAGTTAACATCGTTGCCCCTGGATTGCGAAGTTGAATTTTCCATTGAGGTTTTTCCAGGGACAAATTCAATATCTAAAGCACCATATAAGATGGCACCAGAAGAACTTAAGAAACTTAAGGTATAGTTACAAGAATTGCTGGAAAGTGGGTTTATTTGGCCAAGTTCATCTTCTTGGGGAACGCCAGTACTTTTTATAAAGAAAAAAGATGAGACTTTGAGGATGTGTATAGGTTATCGCGGATTGAACAATGTCGCAATTAAGAATAAGTATCCCTTGGCTAGAATTGAGGAACTCTTTGACCAATTACAAGGATCACGAGTTTATTCTAAAACGGACCTTGGACAAGGATACTACCAGTTAAAGATTAGAGAGAAGGATATACCTAAGACAACATTAAACATGATATGGCCATTTTAAGTATGTGGTGATGCCGTTTGGGTTGACTAATACCCCCGCCGTATTTATGGATTTGATGCACTAAGTCCTTAGACCACATTTAGACCATTTTATGGTTGCCTTTATTGATGATATCTTAGTCTATTCGAAAAGTGAGGAAGAACATGATGAATACTTGAGGATGGTATTGCAAAAACTTCAGAAACATAAACTTTATGCTAACTTTAGTAAGTGAGTTTTGGCTCGATCAAGTAGTCTTTTCAGGACATATCATTTCTAGAGATGGAATTATGGTGGATCCGTCTAAGATTGAAGCGGTGTTAGAATGGAAAAGATCGGAGACAGTGACCAAGGTGAGAAGTTTCTTGGGTTTGGCGAGCTATTATAGAAGGTTTGTCCAGGATTTTTCAAAAATAGCTGCCCCATTATCTGGTTTGACTAAAAAAAAGACTTTATTTAATTGGACTGATAAGTGTGAGCTTAGTTTTCGAGAGCTTAAAAAAAGGTTAACCTCGCCACAAGTATTAGCTCTACCTGAGGGTATTGAGAATTTTGTAGTGTATAAAAATGCTTTGAAAGAAGTCTTGGGATGTGTTTTAATGCAAAATGGTAAGGTAATAGCGTATACCTCAAGAAAGTTGAAACCATATGAGCAAAACTACCCTACTCATAACTTAGAGTTAGCAGCAATTGTGTTTGCCTCAGGGAAATAGAGACATTACTTGTATAGGGCAAATTTTATAGTGTACACCGACCACAAGAGCCTAAAGTATCTTTTCACGCAAAAGGACTTAAACATGAGGTAACATCATTGGATGGAGTTCTTAGAAAATTATGACTGCTTAATTCAGTATCACCCAAGGAAGGCGAACATAGTAGCTGATGCACTCAGTCATAAGGCACAAGTAGCTAATCTTGCTTTTCTAGGCTAAAGACTAAAGCCTATGGTACTGTACGCTAATATCACCTTGAGGCCGAACATTTATCAAAGGATTAGGGAGACACAAGGAGGGGACAAAAATTTACAAAGGTTTAAGACGAATACAATGGACACCCCTAACACCAAGTTTGAAGTAGATCAAGAGGAGACTTATTATATAGGAAACGGATCTATGTACCTGCGGATAAGGAATTAAATAGGCAAATATTAGATGAAGCTCACAAGTCGAAGTATACGATCTATCTTGGTGGTAACAAAATGCAACAAGATCTGAAGAAATACTATTGGTGCATCAATATGAAACGGGAGATTGCGAACTACGTGTGGAAATGCCTTACCTACCAACAAGTCAAAGCAGAACACCAGAGACCAGCTGGATTACTACAACCTCTAGAAGTGCCTATGTGGAAGTGGGAGATGATCACTACAGACTTCATCACGAGGTTACCTACAGCTAGAGGAGACTAAAATAGTATTTGGGTAATAGTCGACAGACTAACGAAATCAGCTCATTTCCTGCCTATCAAGGTTACCTATACAGCAGAGACACTAGTGCAAATTTACATTGATCAAATCGTTAGGCTACATGGGGTACCCATCAGTATAGTATTCGATCGAGATCCTAAGTTTGTCTCTAGACTTTAGAAGCAAGTGCAGAAGAATTTGGGGACGAAACTACAATTTAGGACGGCCACACATCCATAGACAAATGGTCAGTCAGAGCGAACTATTTAGCTTGAAGAAGATATGTCCCGTGCTAGCATATTAGATTTTGGGGAAGGTTGGATTAAGCATCTTCCATTGATTGAGTTTGCCTATAATAATATGGAAGAAAATGCCGATCACCATTACACTGGGACATAGATGAGTATCATGCACCAACAGCACTTGGACACCGAAGAGTAATTAGGCCGGAGATAATACAAGAAGCTATCGATAAGGTTCACTTAATCAAGCAAAGACTGAAGACTGCACAAAGTCGACAGAAGAGCTATATCGATAATAGGATAAGAGATTTGGAATTCAATGCCAGAGATATGGTCTTTTTTAATGCTGTAAACGAATATTAAACGGTATGGATACACTGTATCCGTATCTGTATCCGTTTAAGTTTTATAATATCCGTATCCGTATCCAATGGATATTTTTTAATAACATCCATATTCGTATCCGCCGGATATTATCCAAATTCGAATATATCCGTATTCGATTATAATTATTAAGATTATCTATTTATAAATATCCGAATATCCATTTATAAATATTCGAATATCCATTTACACATATCCGAATATTTGAATCCATTAACTTGTAACCAATACTTATTTTTCTAATAAATTTTATTAAAAAATCAAATAAATAGCATAGTAAAATTTGAAAATATAAATAAATAAACAATAAAATTAGCATACTCCAAATATCAAATAAACATACAAATTTCCTCAAGAATCAAACAGAAATAATAATTTTCAATATATACTACAACACTTAGAAAGAAACAAAATACAAATTTCACTTCAATATAAGAAAATTCTTCATACAATCCAACTAAAGAAACATACTTGAACTTCTCATTTGTTTAACACTGCAAAACATAATAAACAAAATATTAATAGTAAAATTTAAGAGATTATCTATTAAGGAGAAGAAAAAAAAAACTTATAATATACTTTACAAATAATCTCAATATATGAAAAAAAAAAAAAAAGTAAAGTGAAAGTACACCAAACCATTAAAGCATGTAAGAATGTTTGTCAATATATAATCACAAAGCATAATCCATATAATTATAACTTAAAGAATTGACTACATAATTCATAATCACAATTCATATAATTATAACTTTAACACTAAAATAATTTACCTTTTACAATGCCCAAAAATGCAATATTTCAAACATGCACAATTAAATAAAACATCACTATTATTTATCATCAATAATAATAATAATAATAATAATAATAATAATTTAAATAAAAAAAAAAAGAAAAATGGTTGGGATGGGAGCCCAGTAGACCCAAGGAGACCAACAGCACACTGCTGGTCTCCTCCGGTGGGACTGTGGGAGGCCAATAGAAACTGGGCTCGCGAAGCTGGCCTCCCACAGTCACACCTGAGGCCAACTTTTGAGCAGAAGCTGGCCTCCTCAGGTGGGATCCTAGCAGAAGTTGGGCTCCCAAGGCCACTTTCTGGTGGCCTCGAGTGGGAGCCAATAGATTTGTTGGCTCTTGGCTTTGGCGTCGCGGAGGCCACTGGCCTTCGCGATGAGCATGGGAGAAGAAGAAAAAGAAGAAAGGAAGAAAAGAGTACCTAGACTGGGCGACTGGTTTGAATGAAAGAGGGAGAGAAATTGAAATGTAAATGGGAGAGGTACGGTTTAGTGATTTTGTAAGAATTTTGTAATATTTTTTATTTTTTTATATTTTATTTTGATCATTTTTATTTAATTACAGTAGTTAATTTTTTAAATTTTAATTATTCGTTAATTTGTTATATATGACTCTGATTCATATTTTGATACTTAATATTTTTGCATATTATATTTTAATATAATTTTAAAAAATTAGTTTTTATGATGATTATTGAATATTGGCATTTAGTTTTAGATATGTATATAATAATGTTAATCAATAAAAATATTCTATATTATTAATATTTTGGGGTTTAAAATTTATAAAATTATGAGATTTTAGGATTTAAAGTTTAAGTTTTATATTTATATATATTTTATTAGTTTTCTAAATTAATAATGGTATAAATCTACAAATAAAATTATGAAATGATATATTCATCTTATATTATATGCATATAGTTAGATATTGTAAAATATTTAAAAATTGTTTGGATAAGTTTATAAGCTCCTCAAAATATTTTATAAGATGTAATTGTTTTGTAACTTTTTCAAGAAAATAACTTATAAAATTCCTAAAAATAAGATTTTAGAAACTTATAAATTATAAGCACTTTTTAAGAAAGTAAGAAGTTCTTAACTTGTTTTTAAAATCTTAACAAGTTTCTTTAATTTTAATCATATTAATTATAGAATTGTTATTACTAATACCTTATAAGCTTAAAAATCTTATTATCCAAATACTTTGAGAACTTATTTTAAAGTTCAAAAAATATCTTATAAGATACAGGAGCTCCAAAAATATCTTATAAGATGTAGAAATGTAACTTATAAGACTTTTTAAATAAATTTAGCCAAACACCTTAAAATTTATTTAAAAAGTCTTATAAATTCCTGTATGTTATAAGATGTTTTAAGGGGTTTATAAGTTGCTAGATCTTTTTTTAAAAATAAATTCTTAAATTGTTTAGATAAAATAAGATTTTGGAGTTTATAAGATGTTATTAATGATAATTTTATAATTAATATACTTAAAATTAAGGGAGTTTGTTAATATCCTAAACATAAGTTAGGAATTCCTAACTTTTATAAAAAGAGCTTATAAATTCTTAACATCCTACTTTATAAGCTTATAAGCTCCTTTTTAAAAAAATTTACCAAATTTTTTGGATATCTTATATGCTCTTAAATATCTTATGAGATATTTTAAAAGGCTTATAAGCTCACCCACACACCCTCTTAATGTCCCCTTAGCTAGTTAATAATTTTACTATTTTACTATTTTATTTTAGAATTAAAAAGTTAGTTATTCTTGATTTAGTTTTTTTTTTTTTCTGATTGTTGATTCACTTTATGATTAATTAATATTAATAAAATGACGTCAATATAAATTAATTATAAATTAAAGTAACAATAATTTCATATTGATTAATTTTATCATCTATATTTTGATATTTAAATTTTGTTGATTTAATATTATTTAATTATCATCATTACCGTCTAATTTTTTTATTAATTTTTTAATTACTAATTTATGCATATATTTATTTATATATAGATTATGAAATTTCATATTCAAAAAATAAAAATAATTTATTATGTATAATAATATATTATATATGATAATTTTTAAATTATTATTTATATATTAAAATACATAAAAATAGAATATATTATATATAATAATTTTTTAAATATTATTTATCGAATACGGATAACGGATTTAATCAAATTATGGATAATCGAATATATAAACGGATATATCCAACGGATATGCATTCGGAGCGGATTTTAAATTGATTGGATAGTTATTTACTATATTCGTATCCATTTAGATGTCTACTAATTGGATACGGATAATATCTGCTTTAAACGAATACGGATAATAGCCCTACAAACGAATTCAGATGCAAATGGTAAACGAATTTTCGAATATCCTTTTACAGCCTTAGTCTTTTTAAAGGTGTCACCAAGAAAAGGGTTTGCGAGGATTGGCAAATGAGGAAAGTTGAGTCCTCGGTATGTTAGGCCTTTTGAGATAGTGGAGATGATCGGTGCAGTAGCTTATCGAATTCTTTTACCCCCTAACCTTATTGGGATACATATATCTTCCTGTTTCACAACTAAAGAAATACCACCCAAAGTCTTCGCATATTATCAAGCACAAGGATTTGCAGCTTCAAAAGGATTTGACATACGAAGATCGATAGCCCAAGGATCGAGTTCCTGATTGACGTATTGTTTTTGGGCCTCAGGTATAAAGAATGTGCCAATGCATTTGTGCACGAGCAGCCAAGGTCAATGCAGGAGCTCCTCGACCTCGCAGAAAGATACATGACCTAAGAAGAGATGAATAAATTGAAATATGACAATCTCGAGGTCGAGAAGAAGAAAAGTAAGGAGAAAAACGACCGCCAGCTGAGAAAGGGATGTCGATCCCCCATCAAATGCTTCCATGACTATGCTTCACTTAACCTCCCAAGGAAGGAGGTGTTGTTTGATATCCAGCACGACAATCTCCTTAAAAGGCCTAGAAAACTGACCCAGACAGAAGCCATGAAAAAGTCAAAAAAATACTGTCACTTCCATAAGCAAAAAGGGCACGACATGAGGATTGTTTCAATTTGCATGACGAAATCGAAATACTGCTCAGGCAGGGTCATCTAAAAAAAAATGTCGACAAGCATACCAAGCGCAAAGAGGGCAAAACCGACCGAACTCCCCATATAGAAAGGTCGGCTAGCCTGAGGAGAGAAGATAAAGGAAAGAGACTAGCCCATAAGCCCCACCCACCCATTAGAGGAGTCATCGACATGATTGTTGGAAGTCCTACGGGTGGGGGGGACTCAAGATTCACTAGAAAACAAACCCAAAGGCAACTAGAGTCGACCAATTCAGCCAAGGCCAAAATGGTTTTCCAGCTTTCAACCAGTGCAGAACCAACCTCCTTCACTGAGTTTGACCTCGATCATCTGGAGAACAAAGGAGTTAACAAAAATATTGATTGCCCTATGGTGGTAACACTCAAAATAGCTAACTTCGAAGTGAGAAAATTTTTGATCAACAACGGAAATTCTACGAACATCATATTTTTGTCTACATTGAACAGGATGACCCTAGGGCAATTAAAGTTTGAGCCAATCCAAACACTGCTGGTCGGATTTGGGGGGTCTGAGGTAATCCCGGAGGGATCTATTAACCTATCCACATCCTTTGGACAGGGCCCCCGCAGCAGAACCTTGATGATCAACTACCTGGTAGTCAACGCTCTATTCACCTACAATGTCATCATTGGACGACCTGTCCTGAATGACTTCAGGGCCATTGTCTCGACCTACCATAAGAATGTCAAATTCCCAACCCAACAGAAGTAGGGGAACTTTTATGTAATCTTAAGGATGCATGGCGTTGCTATACCATTTCGATCGAGCCCAACAAGCAAAAGAAGTGACCTCAACTGAAGCCCTCGAGAGACACCCCTATAGCGAAACCCGATGAGGGATCTTCATCTAAGAAGAGGAAGCTGGAAGACACCCGGATCGAGCCCGTTGGGGAGTTCAAAATAATAGAGCTGGAACCTAGAAAACCTGACAAGACTAATCGGGTCGGAAGTGAGTTGGGCAACCATCTAGAATACCTCATGGTCGATTTCCTTCGAAGAAATATCGATGTGTTTGCATGGAAAGCCGCTGACCTCCAAGGAATCAATCTAAGCGTTATTGTCCATCATCTTAATGTGGACCCTTCCTACAAGCCAGTGAGGCAGAAGACATGAACCTTCAATGCTGAGAGGTCCCAAATCATCGAAGAAAAGGTCAACAACCTACTAGAGGCAGGATATATTGTAGAAATTTAGTACCCCTCGTAGCTTTGTAATGTGGTGCTCGTCCCTAAGAATGAGGGGAAATGGCGCATGTGTAATGATTTCACTGATTTGAATAAAGCTTGCCCTACGGATTCTTAACCCCTACCCCGCATAGATTTGTTAGTGGATTCTATAGCTGGTTTTGAACTATTGAGCATGATGGATGCCTTTTAAAGCTACCATCAAATATTCATGGTACTCGAGGACAGGGACAATACATTTTTCGTCGTTCCTAATGGAGTATTTTATTTCTTAGTCATGCCCTTTGGGCTCAAAAATGAGGGGGCAACGTATCAAAGATTGGTCAACTTTATGCTCAAGAACGAGATCAAAAAATCTATGGAGGTCTACGTCAACGACATGATTGTCAAAACAAAGAAAGTCAAAGACCACTTAACTGACCTCGACCACACCTTTCGATACTAAAGACATTCGGCATAAAACTCAACCCCAATAAATGCACCTTTGGAATTCAAGACGTAAGTTCCTTGGCTACATGGTTAGTCAGAAGGGGATAGAAGCGAACCCACATAAGATCTAGGCAGTTTTAGACATCACCCCGCCCCGCACTGTTCGAGACGTACAGCGTCTAGTCGGCAGGACAATAGCCCTCAGCAAGTTCATTACGCGGCTGGCCGACAAGAGCAGTCTTTTCTTCAAAATACTCAGAAATGCAAAAACATTGGGGTTTCAGTGGACCCAACAGTGCAACCAAGCTCTAATTGAACTTAAGCAATACATGTCCTCACCGTCTATGCTCGCCAAACCCAAGCTGGGGGAAGTTTTACAACTTTACCTGGTTGTATCCACCGCCTCGATCAGTTCAGTATTGGCATCGACTAGAGGCGAAACTCACCGATCTGTGTATTACTGCAGTAAGGCTTTGCACGTGCCTGAACACAATTACCTGGAGATCCAGAAGTTTGCTCTCACCCTCGTTACAGCAGTAGGGAAGTTACGATCTTACTTCCAACCTCATGCGATCATAGTCCTGACCAATCAGCCCTTAAAACAGATGTTGTCAAAACCAAACACCTCGAGTCAACTCACTGAATGGGCCATCGAGCTTGAGGAGTTCGACATCACGTTCCAACCGCGAACGGCCATAAAAGCATAGGTCCTAGCTGATTTTGTAGCCGAAAGACTCGACCTCCCAAGCCAACTCGGTCAGGAATCCTTCATTTGGACTTTACACATCGATGGTTCAGCAACCACAACAGGAGGCGAAATTGGTGTGTCTCTTCGATCCCCACTCGCAGAAGAGTATGATTTTGCAATAAAGGACTTCCCAGTCACCAACAACGAAGTAGAGTCCGAAGCTCTCATTGCCGGAATAAACATGGCAGCAACTCAGGGCCAGCTAGTAGCAATCACTGACTCCCAGCTAGTGGTCGAGCAAGTCGAAGGAAACTTTGAAGCCAAGTAGGCTAAAATGAGCCAGTGCTTGGCCGAGGTGAAACGATTACAGCAGTCATTCAAGAGCTTTACCCTGAGCCAGGTTCCTCGAACGGAAAATAAGCAAGCAGACGCACTCTCAAAGTTCGTTAGCTCAACGAGGGGAACCAGGGAAAGAACTATAACATTCTTGGTAGCCAGCAAACCATGTATCCACACCAACGACCAAAACCTCGTCGGGAGCATCGAAAAGGCAGTACCCCCTTGCAGGACCTAATCAAGCTCTACCTAAGCTAAGGGACAATCCCCAATGACGAAAAGAAGGCCCATAGACTTAGAGCACAGGCAGCTAAATTCACCTTTGATAAACACATACAGCTCTACAGAAGCTCGATATCACGACCACCACTTAAATGCCTAACACCTGAAGAGGCAAACGAAGTGCTTTATGAGATCCACACCGACATTTGCGACAATCATTCTGAAGGTCGATCCTTAGCCCACAAAGTCATCTACTACGGTTATTTTTTGCCCGCCTTATTAAAATACACAGTCGACTTCGCTAGAAAGTGCCCGTCTTGCCAGCTCCACCCGAATATACCACACCAACCAGCCACGTTAATGGTAAACGTCCAAATCACATGGCCATTCGACCAGTAGGGAATCGACATAGTTGGATCTCTCCCAAAAACATCTGGCCAACAAAAATTTATCATTGTAGTAGTCGAGTACTTCACTAAATGGGTTGAAGCGAAAGCAGTTCCAAAAATCACCGACGCGGCCATCAAGAGCTTCATTTTGAAGAACATAATCTGCCACTTGGGTTTGCCCAAAATTCTAATCTCAGACAATGGGACCCAATTTCAAAGTAAGAGCACAAGAAAATGGTGCAAGGCTTTGGGAATATGCCAGCACTTTACGTCGGTAGGGAACCCCCAAGCTAATGGTCAAATGGAGGTCACAAACAGAACAGTTCTCGACCACCTCAAAGCTCGAATAACAGGAACAGGGGCAAGTTGGGCAGACGACCTCCCAGGATTGCTACAGGTATACAAAACCACACCTTGAACAGCCGCGGGCCACAACCCTTACAGCTTGGTCTACGGGTCCGAGGCGGTAATTCCATCCGAATTGGTGCAGCACACAGCCCGAGTGATTCATTATAACCCGCTCAAAAACGCAACAGAACGGACCCTTGATCTAATCACCATTGACGAGCTACGCCATACAGCCTACAACATAATGCAGCACTACTGGTTGAAAATAACGAAAGGTTACAACAAAGGAGTTCAACCTCGTAGTTTCAAAGTCGGCAACCTAGTCCTCAAGAAAGTCGAAGTGTCGAGAAATGTAGAAAAACTCAATCTAAAATGGGAGGGACCTTACTCTATGGTCAAAGTGTCAAAACAAAATGCATTCTAACTAGCAGATACACGAGGCAACGAGCTACCACGACCTTGGAACACTATAAATCTGAAGAAATTCTATGTTTAAAAAGGCTACTGGCCTCCATTATATTTCTTCGCAAAAATGAAAGTTCATGGAAATTCTTGCAAATACCTACTTGCATAAGTTGATTACTTGTTGTTGACCCCATAGTCAACCAAGCAGGCTTCTAACCACCAAGACAAGGCTTCACAGCCAAGACCAAATTGTCGACCCCGTAGTCGACCAAACAGGCTCATAGCCGCCAAGTCAAGGCTCCCAGCCAAGACCAAATTGTCGACCATATAGTCGACCAAGCAGGCTTCTAGCCGCCAAGTCAAGGCTTCACAGCCAAGACCAAATTATCGACAACGTAGTCGACCAAGCAGGCCCCCAGCCGCTATGCTGAACCTTAAATTTTTAATATTGACATCGCAGTCGTTAAATTATATAAGTTCACTGTTAGTTATCTTGTTCAATTAAGCAATCGACGTGATAGATTGTAGCCGACCCCAAAGTCACTAAATTGTATATACGTAACATTAATTGAAATATGCGTTGGATTAGGTAATCATGGTTCATTCGACAGCAATCTTGAACTAATTTTCCCAAAATTTAACAATGAAAAATTGCACATACATAAAAGAACGCATATTATTCAACTAAACAAAGATGTTCAAATAGCAAAAGGAACACTTCATCTAATTCAAAAATCCCGAGTACACATATCAAAATAAGTACATCTATTGGAATGAAAAAAACATCAGTGCAGCAGCATCAGCTCGACCCGGCGCCCTCGTCATGCCCCCATCGACCACCCTCTTCAATAGCTTGTTTGAGCTCATTGCTCGAAGGAATCAGAACAGGAACCACCACAGGATCGCTCTCCCTCAACTCGGGCATCATAATGGCAATAGGAACAGTGGCCATCACCGACTGAAAAGGTCCAACCTTGTCGGTCAGAAAGCTCCCGTCCAGTGGAGGAAGGTGTTTGGCAGCGTCGACCATGCCATCTCGAACCTCGAAAGCAAACTCACAGGAAAATTCCTTGGCGATCTCATCCAGCTTCTTGGCTACCTCGACTGCCCTCATTTACACCTCGATCAAGGGCGCGGCAGGCGAAGCCTCTGCAACTCCTTCGACCACAAAAGCCTTTGTACCTCCTTCTTCAGCGACACCCTCCTCATCCTTAGGGTAAGGTTGCAACTGCTTATCAAGGAGATTACTGAGGCGTTCCCTATCCTCGGGTCGAAAAAATAGCCCAGAAATTGCAACTGCTTAAAGGCCTTCTCAAACGCAGTCCGGGTGTCATCCAAGGAGAACACAACGCTCGTGTCTTGGAACGCTGAGCAGAGCATAAACTGCTGCATTGCATCTAGCAGTATCAGTGGCAGCTTCTTGTAAAATTCATCTCGAGCTTCATCGAGCGCCGCCCTCCGACCAAACTCATATCCAAGCTGCGCATCTACTCTAGCATGCTTAAGCAGCTCATCTATTCCAGTCCTTTCCTTAATGGAGGTAACCAGCTGAGTATCTTTCAATCGGAGCTGGTTGTTAAGCTCCTCGACCATCTTGGCCAGCTCCTCGACCCTGGTCTGGGAAGACTCGAGTTGAGCCTTTAATGTCTCTAAATCCCTGCCCTCTTATAAGTGCTCACGGTCGGCAAGGGCCACCTCCGACCTCTTGTAGAAATGGTAGCCCAGCTGGCCCATTTGAAAGATAACATTACCGATAAGAAAATTGTATTCGATCGAAGAATAAAACTCAACAATACAACACAATCGACCAGAGCCTTACCATATTTGAGTGATGGGCCAGAGCCCTGAGCGCGGCATCCTGGCTCAGCCCCATCAGTTTTTTCTGGTCGGACGCGAAAAACTCGGCTATCATTACCTTCAGTAGAGCAGCTCCGATCCACCCCACCGTCTCCATCGATAAAGAGTTGTGGACAGCCATGCTCGGCTCATTTTTTAACCTCGGCGATGGTACTTGGGGTAGATGGAACAACAAGTCATCCCCATGCCGTCCGAATAGATCGTAGCCAGAGGGTTGGCCCGACCCCGTGGCCTTTCCTTTACCTTTCTCAGCAGCTATCCTCTTCGGAGCAAGTCCCGCCTGCTCGACCATAGCTCTCTTCCCCCGACCCAACGGACTGTTCCTTATAGTCCCACAAGCCGAGCAGGTGATGGACTAGGTGATAGAAAGGGAGTCATTGCCCAAGGCTGAGGTGCCTCGACCACAGCCGCCACTCGACGAGCTGTTGTCGCCAAATGGCATTGTTGGTTCCTTTCGACCCTCGCTAGAGCCTCGGCTCTGGATCGGTTCATGATTTCTTATGATATATCAAGCAACATAACAGCAAAAGGTTAAAACTAAATAGAAAAATAGAAAAATGATGAGTCATCGACAGAACAATCGACCTAGTCAATCGTCCACTGGCAAGCCTAGTTGGGCTGGTGATAACCCGGCTAACACTAAACTTATTTCCTCGATAAATACCGAGGCTTCTACCTGACCAAACTCAACCAAATCCCGAACAAAGGTATTGGACCTGGTTGGAGTTAAGTTACCCGGTATCTCGACATGCCCCATCCACCAGCCCCTCGGGATATTAAAACCCCCGGCGACTCGAACATACAAATAACATTTTTTCCACTCTTGCCCTTAAGAAGAGGCCGAGGTCACAAGAAATTTATGATGGGGTCAAGCAGTGAGATAATAGAAACCCGACTCATCAATGCTACTCGACTTGTGGGACAAAGAAAGAAGAAAAGGATTGGAGAAGTTGTCAAAATTGGCAGGCTGGTCAAAAATGTGCATTAGGACGATAAAGCTATAAATAGTTGAAAAATAGTTCGGCAACAGTTGGGTTATACACACTTGTAAACCCCTGAGTAGGTCAATTATAGGACCACCTAAGGGGAACCTAAGACCACACCTAAAGGCATCCTTGAACACAATTATACAACCAACTGGGGGTCGATGCATCTAACCAGAAGACCCAGGTGTTAAAAGCTCATACTCAGTGGGAACATGATACAACTGCCTAATACGCCTCAGATTAGCGGGGGTGATCGTAGACACTATTTCACTATAATGGTCAGGGGTAAATAATCGACCACTTGATGGATGAACCTGACTTGGCACAACTATGCCACCCCCACGATCGTTGCTCGAGCTACTGGAACTCGAGCTATCGCTCGATGAGCTACTCGACTCCTCTGATAAACCCCTAGGCCTATCAGAGTGAGTCGCCTCGCTGTCCCCCCCCCCATGACTACCCTCAGAATCGGACAGATGGAACATGACTATAGCAAAGGAACAATGCAAAGGAAAGCGAAGGAAAAGACTTACTCTTTCTTGGTGAACAAAAAGCACAATATAGTAGCAGCAAATTCAGTTCGCTCAAGGCTTGACCAAACGCGAAGGCAGTAAAAGTAAAAATAAGTATTTTAACCGCGCCTATTTATAGGTGCACGAGCATAGGAATCCAAGTGGTTGTAATAATGTTGTAACCACCATTTGGCACCATGCCCGGCACGATGTAACCGCACATTAAATGCGCGAAACCCGAGTCAATTTTCAAAAATCCTCATCAATGAACCCGTGTAACCACCCAATGGACTACTCCCCAATCTTTCTCATCAATCCTCTCGTTCAACATTCGAAAGTGGGGGGACTCATGATATGGGATAGCACAATAGGCTCGGCCCAAAGACCATAGGCCCAAGGATGTAGCACCAGGCCCATCTCACACCCCAGGCCCAATGAAGCTACCGACGTCAGGTGACCCAAATCAACCATACAGATCGAGGGCGAGCACTCAATTGGGTCGTAGATAAGGCTGCTAGTTGACCCATCGACCACGATGCTCATCCACTTCTTACGCCGCACGCTAACCCATCGTAAGGTCGACCCTATCGCCGACCAGGGGGGTCAAGTCGGCGTAAAATCAACTCCGCCGCATTAAATGCCCTAACATGCAGTATGCCTCCATATTAATGATGCAAGCCACCCCAATACCACCCATGCTGCCGCAGTAGGTAGGAGGCGTGTCTACAATGTACTAACTTGCCCATGAAATCTAGAAGGGCAACCACCTGAAGCAGTACAGGAATGAGAAATGACATAATGCCCCTTATGCAAAGATAAAGATCCTTCCTATATGTCAAAGGCATTTCAGATAAAACCTCACAAGGAGAATGCCATAAATACCCCCTCTCCAGCCTCTCAAAAGGGGTATGTTATTCGATATCCAAAGCCCTCACTCTGTTGCTCGCTATAACCGATCGACTCTATACTGACTTGAGCGTCGGAGTGCCTTAGCCGATGGTACCTCGGCTAGTCTAACATTTGCTCGTGATTACAGGACTCAACCCAATTACCTCTACATATCGGCCACCCAAGTCGAACACCTCCAAACTTACCATTTGGTCCAGCTTAAAATGGATTTCACCCTCATCAAGAAGGATTTGACATACGAAGAGAGACCAATTTAAATTTTAGATCGAAAAATTCAGAAGCCGCGCACTTGAGAGATTCCACAAGTAAAGATTCTTTGGAGAAACCATAACATGGAGGAAGCAACGTGGGAAAGTGAAGAGGAAATACAAAAACATCATTTGGAGCTTTTCGTTAACTCAGGTTAGAATTTGGGGACCAAATTCCGTTAAGAGAGGAGGGATGTAACGGCTTAGAATTCCTTAAATATTTAATTAATTGTTTCATCCTATATTTATTTATTTATTTATTTACTTGTTATAACAGTTAGAAGAACATGTGTATATATATAAATATATTTAGCACTAGGTTTGTCTAATGTTTAAATAGTGATACATACATAAATATTATATATAAATATAGATATTCTATATTTTGAGAAGTATAAATTGTAAATCTAATTAAATTAATATTATAACACATAGGAGTGAAATTATTAAATTTTAGGAACTAATAATAAATATACTAGAATTAAGGTAGAATAAATATCCTAGTCATAGAAGGAGAACAAATAGAATTCTCATTACAGTAAACTACTTCTTTCACTATATATACATATATACATATAATAACATCCTAGTCTTCTAATCAACAACACCCAATAGAAACAAAACGAAAAGAAAAACAGCAGAAGAAAGAAAGAAGAAAGAAAAAGGAGGAAACCAATTGTGTTGTAGAAATTGCCAACGTACATCAAGTCGTTCCCCTCGAAGTTTACAGTTAGGAGTTTTTTTTCTCTTTTTTTTTGTTTTGTTTCTTCTTCCCGTTATTATTGTTGACCGAGAACCTTTCCTTTCCTCCATGTATATTTCATACAAAAGTATCAATTTTCCTTCCTTTAATTGAATTGCCCATTGCCGCCAATTTTGAGTAGAAGGCAATTTTGAAATTGCAATCAACCAATTCAAGCCGCAATTGTTGACTTGTAAAAAAAATGATAAAAGAAAGGAAAATGGGTCTTTATTTTTTTTATGGGTTAAATCAGTGGCTGTGCAATTTTATATATATATGTATATATATTTGTGGGATTTGATAGATTAGTAAATTGATTTTGATAAGTTGATTGAAGGTATGACAATATGGTGAGTTCTGTTTTTTTAGCAATATATTATTTTGCACAGTTTTTTTCCTGACTATAGGCTAGGAACTTTGGTTGATGACTTCATAAATTCAATTTTGAGTTCTTGATGACAAAACTTAACATGGTCGTTGGATTTTGGATATGTCCGCTTGGTTGTATTGGGTTGAGATTCTAGAATATATTGAGATAAATTTTCTTTCTTATATTTTAGGATTTTCAATGGACTTTAATGAAGAAAATATATATACATATATACATATATATGTAGTGAAATTATTTAGTATCAAATAGGATTGTTGGGTCTTAAGATACTATTGGCTTATGGTACCCATAAGGCTAGTCTTAAGCAAATCCTGTCTAGTTGGTCAGTTAAATTGGTAATTGATGTGCTTATTAAATGAATTCAGGTGACTCAACATTTGATTCGATCGATTCCGACGTAGGTGATTGACTTCTAGGATTGATCCTAAAGATGAGTGTCTAAACCTATATATATATATATATATATATTCTTTCAGAACCCAAAAGGATATAAGTTATAGTAATTTGATTGCAACTTATTTTAAGTTGCACTGCACTATAACTGTATTCCACTGCGCACAAAAACTACTTTATTTTGTTTCACGTACAAGAAAACATGTGTTTTATGATTTTAATGCTTCTAGACTAGCAATTAAAATTCGATGATCAACTGATTACTGTTACTGTTATTGTTACTATTAGTTGGATCCAACTTGGTCTGCGAGTGTGAGGGACTTCACCGGGCAGGCGCGGGCTTACTAGTTGAACCCTAAAACCCCATGGCCTAATCCCCGTAGCGCACAACAGAAGCCGTTTGTGGCTGAGGTGGGTCATAGAAATTCTTGGGGACGCTCGGGCACTGTTTTGGTAAGCTCGCACCTTGCCTGAAGCGATAAGGGGTTGTTACGGTGGAAGTCATAAGGTTGATTGGCTACAGCAAACACTATCTGATCATCGTATTTAAGTTTTTAGTTTGGGGAACTATTTGTTAACTTCTTGATTGTTACTGCTAGACTATTTAACGAATTCCACCCATGTTTTTTTAAAATAATTTTCACTGTACAAATAATTTTTTATTCAGGAACTCACATTACACACTTGGCACTCACTAAGTATTTTACTCACACTCATTTTCTTCTTTAATTTTCTTCTGGCAGACCTAGATCCTAGCCTTAGTGAGGAGGTGGATCCTGCAGATGATGAGAATCAAGAGTGAAGAAGTAGTCTTGGGCTTTTCAATAGACTAGTATGTTTCTTTTAAGTTTATTAGTTTTTTTTTTTTTGTTTATAATGGATTTTATTAGGTTTTAGTTCCGAAAAGGCTTTGATAATTTAAGTTTTGTGTTATGAGTCTAGCCAAAATTGCTTGAGTTCTTGTTTAACCTTATGATTTTGGATTGTTAGTTTCAATTATTTAGGATTAGTTTCACGCTTTTAGTATACATGGTTTGATTTCTTTTTTTTTTTTTTGGGAAGGGGCATGACAGAGTGGTATCAGAGCCTGGGATAGGATCCTTAGAGTATGGAATTTAGGGTTAGAACTTTTAAAAATTGATGTTTTTCTCTTCTTATGTTCTTTTTATTTCTTTATTGATATAAGTTCTTTTGGTTTTGAAGGATAAGAAGGTAAGTCAAAGCCCACATAAGTTAGCTTATCATTTAGATGCTTCACCCCACATAATTATGGTTAGAGAAAGTAAGCGATACAACCCTAGATGCAGGCAATCCACTTGAAAGAAATTTAATGCACCTAGAAATGACTACCCAAATTTAATTGTACACTACCTTGAGGATGCCATAAAAGAGAACACCTTTGCTGCAAGGATAGATCTGAAGAGTCAGGACAACAGCTAGAAGTCTATCGACCGGAGTTGGTTCGCCGAAACCTCGAGATACATTCCTGCCAATCCTCCAAAGGTAGAATGCAGACAAGCTCCACCCCAACGACCACTGATGGGTGACGATCCTTTAAGTCAAATGGTGGAGGCAATGCAACAATTCATGCAAGCTCTTCAAAACCATCATTAACCAAGAGGATCCCAATCTCCTGATATGGCACTTGATCAATTCCTACATTTTCGACCTCAATGTTTCAGCGAGGAGTCTGATGATCGAAAAGCTGAACTTTGGATTGAGAGTATTGGAAACATATATAGTGTGCTGAACTATAGTGATTAGCAGAAGGTTAATCCAGCTAAACTATAGCCCGGCACGACATTGGCGGAACTCAATAGAGGCGAGATGGATACAACAACAAACAACTAGAACTTGGGAAATTTTCCTTAAGGAGTTTGACAACAAGTGCATCCCAAAGTTAGTTCGCGAACAAAGGGAAAATGAGTTCAACCAACAGCAGCAAGCAAAACCGCACGGTTGCCCAGTATGAGATTTGGAATTCAGTGGCGGAGATATGGTATTTTTAAAGGTGTCACCGAGAGAAGGGTATGCGAGAATTGGCAAAGGAGAAAAGTTGAGTCCTCGGTATGTTGGGCCTTTTGAGATAGTAAAGAGGATTGGTGCAATAGCTTATCGAATTCTTTTACCCCCTAAACTCACTGGGGTACATATGTCTTCCATGTTTCAAAACTAAAGAAATATCACCCAGAGCCTTCGCATATTATCAAGCAAAAGGATTTGCAGGTTCTGAAGGATTTGACACACGAAGAGAGATCGGTTCAAATTTTAGATCAAAAAATTAAAAAGCTACACACTAGAGAGATTCCACTAGTAAAGATTCTCTGGAGAAACCATAACGTAGAGAAAGCAACATGGGAAAGTGAAGAGGAAATACGAAAACATCATCCGGAGCTTTTCGTTAACTCAGGTTAGAATTTGGGGACCAAATTCCTTTAAGGGGGTGAGATGTGATGCCTTAGAATTCCTTAAATATTTAATTAATTGTTTCATCCTATATTTATTTATCTATTTATTTACTTGTTATAACAGTTAGAAGAACATGTGTATATATATAAATATATTTAGCACTAGGTTTGTCTAATGTTTAAATAGTGATACATATATAAATTTTATATATAATTATAGATATTCTATATTTTGAGAAGTATAAATTATAAATCTAATTAAATTAATATTATACCATACAGGAGTGAAATTATTAAATTTTAGGAACTAATAATAAATATACTAGAATTAAGGTAGAATAAATATCCTAGTCATAGAAGGAGAACAAATACAATTCTCATTACAGTAAACTACTTCTTTCACTATATATACACATATATATATAATAATACCCTAGTCTTTTAATCAACAACACCCAACAGAAACAAAAGGAAAAGAAAAATAGCGCAGGAAAGAAAGAAGAACGAACAGGGAGGAAACCAATTGTGCTGTAGAAATTGCCAACGTACATCAAGTCGTTCCCCTCGAAGTTCACAGTTAGGTGTTTTTTTTTTCACTTTTTTTTTGTTTTGTTTTTCTTCCCGTTATTATTGCTGACCGAGAACCTTTTCTTTCCTCCATGTATATTTCACACAGAAGTATCAATTTTCCTTCTTTTAATTGAATTGCCCATTGCCGCCAATTTTGACTATAAGGCAATTTTGAAATTGCAATCAACCAATTCCAGCCGCAATTGTTGACTGTTAAAAAAAATGATAAAAGAAAGGAAAATAGGGAGAAAACTAAGAGGGTGAGCAACTTTTATACATATGGGTATTTTTTTTTTTAGGGGTTAAATCAATGGGTGTGCAATTTTATATATATGTGTATATATGTATATATGTGTGTGGGATATGATAGATTAGTAAATTGATTTTGATAAGTTGATTGAAGGTATGACAATATGGTGAATTCTATTTTTTTAGCAATATATTATTTTGCACAGTTGTTTTCTGATTATAGGCTAGGGACTTTGGTTAATGACTTTATAAATTCAATTTTGAGTTCCTGATGACAAAACTTGACCTGATCATTGGATTTTGGATATGTCCGCTTGATTGTATTGGGTTGAGATTCTAGAATATATTGAGATAAATTTTCTTACTTATATTTTAGGATTTTGAATAGACTTTAATGAAGAAAATATATATACATATATACATATATATGTAGTGAAATTATTTAGTATCAAATAGGATTGTTAGGTCTTAAGATACTACTGGCTTATGGTACCCATAATGCTAGTCTTAAGTAAATCATGTCTAGTTGGTCAATTAAATTGGTCATTGATATGCTTATTAAATGAATTCAGGTGCTTCAAAATTTGATTTGATCGATTCCGACGTAGGTGATTGACTTCTAGGATTGATCCTGAAGGTGAGTGTCTAAACCTATATATATATATATATATTCTTTCAAAACCCAAAAGGATATAAGTTATAGTAATTTGATTGCAACTTATTTTAAGTTGCACTGCACTATAACCGTATTCCACTGCGCAACAAAGCTACTTTACTTTGTTTCACTTACAAGAAAACATGTGTTTTATGATTTTAATGCTTCTAAACTAGCAATTAAAATTCGATGATCAACTGATTACTGTTATTGTTACTATTAGTTGGATCCAACTTGGTCTGCGAGTGTGAGGGACTTCACCGGGCATGAGCGGGCTTACCGGTTGAACCCTAAAACCCCATGGCCTAATCGCCCTAGCGCACAACAGAAGCCGTTTGTGGCTGAGGTGGGTCATAGAAATTCTTGGGGACGCTCGGACACTATTTTGGTATGCTCGCACCTTGCCTGAAGCGATAAGGGGTTGTTACGGTGGAAGTCATAAGGTTGATTGGCTACAGCAAACACTATCTGATCATCGTATTTAATTTGTTAGCCTGGGGAACTATTTGTTAACTTCTTGATTGTTACTGCTAGATTATTTAACAAATTCCACCCATGTTTTTTTAAAATAATTTTCTCTGTACAAATAATTTTTAATTCATGAACTCACATTACACACATTTGGCACTCGCTAAGTCTTTTACTCACACTCATTTTCTTCTTCAATTTCCTTCTGGCAGACCTAGATCCTAGCCCTAGTGAGGAGATGGATCCTGCGGATGATGAGAATCAAGAATTGAGAAGTAGTCTTGGGCTTTTCAACAGACTAGTATGTTTCTTTTAAATCTATTAGTTTTGCTTTGTATATAATGGATTTTATTGTGTTTTAGTTCCGAAAAGGTTTTGATAATTTGAGTTTTGTGTTATAAGTCTAGCCAGGATTGTTTGAGTTCTTGTTTAACCTTATGATTTTGGATTGTTAGTTTCAATTATTTGGGATTAGTTTCACACTTTTAGTATACATGGTTTGATTTTTTATTTTTATTTTTTTGGGAAGGGGCGTGACAGAGTGGTATTAGAGCCTAGGTTTTAAACTTAGGCTATGTTGGGATAGGATCCTTAGAGTATGGAATTTAGGGTTAGAACTCTTAAAAATTGATGTTTTTCTCTTCTTATGTTCTTTTTATTTCTTTATTGATATAAGTTCTTTTGGTTTTGAAGGATAAGAAGGTAAGTCAAAGCCCACATAAGTTAGCTCATCATTTAGAGGCTTCACCCCACGTAATTAAGGTTACAGAAAGTAAGCGATACAACCCTAGATGCAGGCAATCCACTTGAAAGATATTTAATGCACCTAGAAATGACTACCCAAATTTAATTGTGCACTACCTTGAGGATGCCATAAAACAGAACACCTTTGCTGCAAGGATAGATGTGAAGAGTTAGAACAACAGCTAGAAGTCTATCGACCGGAGTTGGTTTGCCGAAACCTCGAGATACATTCCTGCCAATCCTCCAAAGGTAGAACGCAAACAAGCTCCACCCCAATGACCACCGATAGGTGACGATCCTTTAAGTCAAATGGTGGCAGTAATGCAACAATTCATGCAAGCTCTTCAAAACCATCATTAACCAAGAGGACCCCAATCTCCTGATATGGCACTTGATCGATTCCTACATTTCCGACCTCCATGTTTCAACGGGGAGTCTGATGATCGAAAATCTTAAGTTTGGATTGAGAGTATTGGAAACATATATAGCGTGCTGAACTATAGTGATAAGCAGAAGGTTAATCCAGCTAAACTATAGCCCGGCACGCCATTGGCGAAACTCAATAGAGGTGAGATGGAGACAACAACAAACTGCTAGAACTTGGGAAAATTTCCTTAAGGAGTTTGACAACAAGTGCATCCCAAAGTTGGTTCGTGAACAAAGTGAAAATGAGTTCAATCAACTGCAGCAAGGAAACCACACGGTTGCCCAGTATGAGATTAGGAATTCAGTGGCGGAGATATGGTATTTTTAAAGGTGTCACCAAGAAAAGGGTATAAGAGAATTGGCAAAGGAGGAAAGTTGAGTCCTTGGTATGTTGGGCCTTTTGAGATAGTGAAGAGGATTGGTGTAGTAGCTTATCGAATTCTTTTACCCCCTAACCTTACTGGGATACATATGTCTTCAATGTTTCAAAACTAAAGAAATATCACCTAGAGCCTTCGCATATTATCAAGCACAAGGATTTGCAGGTTTTGAAGGGATTTGACATACGAAGAGAGATCGGTTCAAATTTTAGATCAAAAAATTCAAAAGCTGCGCACTAGAGAGATTCCACTAGTAAAGATTCTCTGAAGAAACCATAACGTATAGAAAGCAACGTGGGAAAGTGAAGAGGAAATACGAAAACATCATCCGGAGCTTTTCGTTAACTCAGGTTAGAATTTGGGGACCAAATTCCTTTAAGGGGGTGGGATGTGATGCCTTAGAATTCCTTAAATATTTAATTAATTATCTCATCCTATATTTATTTTTATTTTTTTTACTTGTTATAACAGTTAGAAGAACATGTGTATATATATAAATATATTTAGCACTAGGTTTGTCTAATATTTAAATAGTGATACATATATAAATTTTATATATAAATATAGATATTCTATATTTTGAGAAGTATAAATTATAAATCTAATTAAATTAATATTATACCATACAGGAGTGAAATTATTAAATTTTAGGAACTAATAATAAATATACTAGAATTAAGGTAGAATAAATATCATAGTCATAGAAGGAGATAAATAGAATTCTCATTACAGTAAACTACTTCTTTCACTATATATATATATATATAATACCCTAGTCTTTTAATCAACAACACCCAACAGAAACAAAAGGAAAAGAAAAATAGCGCAGGAGAGAAAGAAGAAAGAAAAGGGAGGAAACCAACTATGCTGTAGAAATTGCCAACATACATCAAGTCGTTCCCCTCGAAGTTCACAGTTAGGTGTTTTTCTTTTCACTTTTTTTTTGTTTTGTTTCTTCTTCCCATTATTATTGCTGACCGATAACCTTTTCTTTCCTCCATGTATATTTCATACAAAAGTATTAATTTTCCTTCTTTTAATTAAATTGCCCATTGCCGCCAATTTTGACTATAAGGCAATTTTGAAATTGCAATCAACCAATTCCAGCCGCAATTGTTGACTGTTAAAAAAAATGATAAAAGAAAGGAAAATAGGGAGAAAACTAAGAGGGTGAGCAACTTTTATGCATATGGGTTTTTATTTTTTTTTTAGGAGTTAAATCAATGGGTGTGCAATTTTATATATATGTGTGTGGGATATGATAGATTAGTAAATTAATTTTGATAAGTTGATTGAAGGTATGACAATATGGTGAGTTTTGTTTTTTTAGCAATATATTATTTTGCACAGTTGTTTTCTGACTATGAGCTAGGCATTTTGGTTGATGACTTTATAAATTCAATTTTGAGTTCCTGATGACAAAACTTGACCTGATCATTGGATTTTGGATATGTCCGCTTGATTGTATTGGGTTGAGATTCTAAAATATATTGAGATAAATTTTCTTACTTATATTTTAGGATTTTGAATGGACTTTAATGAAGAAAATATATATACATATATACATATATATGTAGTGAAATTATTTAGTATCAAATAGAATTGTTGGGTCTTAAGATACTACTAGCTTATGGTACCCATAAGACTAGTCTTAAGTAAATCATGTCTAGTTGGTCAGTTAAATTGGTAATTGATGTGCTTATTAAATGAATTCAGGTGACTCAACATTTTATTCGATCGATTCCGACGTAGGTGATTGACTTCTAGGATTGATCTTAAAGGTGAGTGTCTAAACCTATATATATGTATATATATTGTTTCAAAACCCAAAAGGATATAAGTTATAGTAATTTGATTGCAACGTATTTTAAGTTGCCCTGCACTATAACCGTATTCCACTGCACACAAAAACTACTTTATTTTGTTTCACTTACAAGAAAACATGTGTTTTATGATTTTAATGCTTCTAAACTAGCAATTAAAATTCGATGATCAACTGATTACTGTTATTGTTACTATTAGTTGGATCCAACTTGGTCTACGAGTGTGAGGGACTTCACCGGGCAGGAGCGGGCTTACCGGTTGAACCCTAAAACCCCATGGCCTAATCGCCCTAGCGCACAACAGAAGTCGTTTGTGGCTGAGGTGGGTCATAGAAATTCTTGGGGACGCTCGGGCACTATTTTGGTAAGCTCGCACCTTGCCTGGAGCAATAAGGGGTTGTTACGGTGGAAGTCATAAGGTTGATTGGCTAGAGCAAACACTATCTGATCATTGTATTTAAGTTGTTAGTCTGGGGAACTATTTGTTAACTTCTTGATTGTTACTGCTAGACTATTTAACGAATTCCACCCATGTTTTTTTTAAATAATTTTCACTATATAAATAATTTTTAATTCATGAACTCACATTACACAAACTTGGCACTCACTGAGTCTTTTACTTACACTCATTTTCTTCTTTAATTTCCTTCTAGCAAACCTAGATCCTAGCCCTAGTAGGGAGGTGGATCCTGCATATGATGAGAATCAAGAGTGAAGACGTAGCTTTGGGTTTTTCAGTAGACTAGTATATTTATCTTATGTTTATTAGTTTTGTTTTGTTTATTATGGATTTTATTGTGTTTTAGTTTTAGAAAGATTTTGATACTTTGAGTTTTGTGTTATGAGTCTAGCTTGGATTGGTTGAGTTCTTGATTAACCTTATAATTTTGGATTGTTAGTTTCAATTATTTGGGATTAATAAGTTTCACGCTTCTAGTATATCTAGTATACATGGTTTGATATTTTTTTTTCGGGGGGGGGGGGGCTTGACACTTTTAGTGACAAAAATAAGCATTAGTATAAAACATGTCACTGATGTCGTATACTAAATGATACAATTTTTATCATGTCACAATAGATGTTTTTAAATAACAATAATCTTTATTTATTAACATATAACTTAATAGTGATAAGAATTAATATTTTTAGTTGTCACTGTTGATAATTAGTGGCACATTTATAAAAACAATTCAATGACTACAAAAATTGTCAATAGATTAAAACCATGTATGTGACAGTAATTGTCAATAGTGACAATATAAGCATTAACAATTGCGAAAATCATTATTTGTTAAAATAAAGTTGACGAAAAATATGTAATATTTGTACAATTAATTAACTCCCTTATGAAACTGGAGTACAAACTCATGTTTTGATTCGTTTTGTATATATCAGACAGGGGTAAATCACGCCCCTATATGTTCAATATATATATATATATATATAATCATTGATAATTTTTACATTGATACCTATTACTTTCTCACTAATTTCTTCCTTGTAGTGATAGTTTATGCATTATATTAATTTGTCCTTACAATAACATTCAAAATATAATTATTGAAAATTGAAAAAATACACTACAGCAAAAAAAAAAAGAAAAATTAGCGGCAAAGTTGTAATTGATTATGTAATTGTTGTAACTTATTCTGCATAACAAGTGACAAAAATTTTATTTTATCAACCTAATAATTTTTACAAATTCAATATTGATAAAAATAGTATTTAAGTTGATTAGTGACACATGCATATAGTGATAATGAAAATTTTATCATAAATCATAGTGATACTTTTTATTGTCACTATAGGTTTGTCAGTACTCGTCAATTATGATAATTTAAAAAATATTAGTTGTTGCCATTATTAAGTCATATTACAACAAAATAAAAAATATTATCACATAAAAATATTATTTAGTGACAAAATAAAAATTATTATTAATTAATATATGCTATTAGTAATAATTTTATATTGACGCTTATTATTTTGTCACTAATATTATTTATTTTTTTGTAGTGATATCATGGACAGAAGAAGACCAAAATTTTGATAATAAAGAGCATTTTTAATAAATCCAAAGTTTAACAAAAGTAATTAATTATTAAATGAAATGCCTCATTAGAAAAAATAAAAATTAAGGGAAGTAGAAAAATATTCTCGATTATTTAGGAAAAAGATAAATAATATTCTATCAAATAAAATGCCTCAAATACATATTAATGCATTATTGATTTTATATTGCATGAAACTGGATCCGTGGTCCCTTTTGGAAAATTGATAAATAATGGGCTTCTATTCCTCTGCATCGAGCCAATGCTCAAATTCAAAAAGAATAAGTGCTTAAATTCTCTTTTTAGCTGTAAAAGTTGGTGTCTATAGGTCTTTAGTGAACTTGAGTCCATTTGGATCGTGAGACCCATGTTAAGTGACTTTATTAGTTAGGTGGATTATTTCTTTTTATTTAATTAAATTTATATAATACTTTAATTGATCAAAAATCAAAGAATTTGGACTGAATTTGGATAAAATTCAAATTGAATTTCTATCCATGACAGACCTAGTTTAGTCAAGAACCAAAGGCAACGCCACAGTATTTGGCAGTAGAGGTAAGTACTAAGTAGGTATTGGATTTTCCGCGTTGTCATAGGGTCATTATTTTAGTTTCTCCTAACTACATTGTATTTGGCAGTAGACACAACTCACAAGTAGTCATTCGATTATTCATAAAATCTTTGGGTTTGATATTTCATCTAATAATTAAGTAAATTGTATGTGTGGGTGCGTTTTGAGAAGGGGGCGGGTACCAATGTTAATGTCGAGGCGTAACATGAATGATGCATGTCAAATCTGCTAAAGGACAACATTCACAATTCAAGTATGGGTGTCAATTTGAGTTAAAACCCATTAGCTCAACCAATTCACATGGTTTTGGATTGAATTAAGGCTCAACATTTCACAAATAAATTTGAGCATGTTGAATTTTAGATATGTTGTATTAAATTTGAGTTTAAATGGGTTTTAATTGGGTTCAAAATTGGTTCATTCAAAAAATTTAATTAATTTAATAAATTATCTCATTATATTGTAAAATTATATATTAAATAGAGTGTAGAAAGCATAATAATATTATTATGGTCTTTTGAATTAATTTTTTGAAACAAGTAAATTAAATCAATTTTTTTATTTTTTATTGGAACCATATCAAACTCAACCTAACTCACAACTCAATTCATTTTGAACCCAACCCGCTTTCAACCCGTTTATCTTAACCCATATAGAACCCAACTCATCTAAACCCAAACCAAACCCAACCACACCCACCCATTTGCCACTACGAAATTCAAGACGTAATTGAATGGATATATGAAGTTGGCAAAATTGGAAGATAGATACGAATTCTGCTTTTCTATATGTGTGTGTGTGTGTGTGTGTGTGTGTATAATGTGTTGACAATTGAGCTAGCTAGCAAAAAGGATGGTTTAGATCTTCTATTCTATTTCGTATTTCATCTCTTATTTCATTGAATTGATGTATGACACATATATTAGATATTTTCTTATAAAAATAATTGATTGAGAACCAAATATACTTGATATATATAAATCACATTGAAATAGAAAACGGAACATAAAATGAAATAGAGAATTCTAAGTGCAAAACGATACGGAATATATTGGCAAAGAATCAGTGAATTTAAAACAGAAAGCCAAAGCAAGTTTCAGCTAGTTAGATTCAATTTGGAGAAAAAAACATGGCCAATATATATTAGTTTGGAAATTGGGTACATATTCAAATCCCGCAGGCATCCTTCTTTCTTTACTTTATTAAAGGTGGGATAAAAGGGGAGAAGCTTTACGGATGCTTTTAAAATATTATATTCCCCACAAAAGAGCCATGTAGTAATTATTGGACTTGGGTTCTTATATTCTTCATTCATATGAAATCATACTGACAATGTAATGATCAACACAAACTTTCCCTAGAACTTGAAGATCTTTCCCTAAATAAATAAAGAAGAAAAATATAAAATTGAAATCTTAGTTAACCTTATTTATTATTTCTCATTCTAAATGCATTCATAATTGAATAGAGCAAAAATCATGCAATAGTAAACATGCATAAATTGCAAAAGTAAGTGCAAATTAAGGATTTTAGGTATAAGAAAGAGCATTGTAAATTTTTTATTAAGTTTATAAGGATTGAGGAATTAATGTAAATTTTGTTTTGAGATGGTGGTACTGTTAATGTAGTTAGGTAAACATGAGCCTATGGATTTGAACATCATACTATCGAACTAGAGAGAGAGATTATCCTCTGGTAATAGTATATCTATTTTTAATATCTTTTATACACTTATCTATTTGGATCAAGGAATTTAGTAAGGATAAAAAGGGGAGAAAAAGAACATAGGCGCAAATATTGAAGCAAAAAATGCACAATTTGAAATATGAAAAATATTTTTTTAGAATTTTTCTCATTCAAATTCAAAATCTAAACATAGAATTGAAGTCAGCATAATTTCTTTTCGTACTTGATTAATGCTGCCTAGCTAAATTTTCAAGGTCGGGCTACATAAAATTAATACCAATATTAAGGAAGTTTGGTATTTATTCCTATAGAAGTCAATTTGCTGGAGCATGTGGTATAGAAGAAACAAGAATAAATTTGAAGGAGGTAATTGGATGCCTATGGATACCGTTAAATTTGCTTACGTTTTCTTGGATGAATTCAAACACGCATGCAACTCCAATTATGGAAGTAATATTTCAGGCGAATTTAGCAGTTGTATGGGAAGCTCCAATCGATGGATATATTAAGGTCAATTTTGATGCAGCTGTCTTTAAGGAAGTAAAATCAATTGGAGTAGGTAGGTATTGTAGCAAGAGGACATGATGGACAATGTATAGCTTGGGATTCCATTCTTTTGGATAGGCCATTGACTCCAGAAGCTGCAGAATGTTTGGCAGCGAAATTTGCTTGTGATCTTTGATATAGGAAATCATGGCTGAAAATCTGCATTGAAGGTGACTGCCTGAACGTTATCAGAGCACTCAGTTATAAATCACACAATTTTTCAGCTATTGATTCTATTGTGTCAGATGCAAAAAACTTATTAGGATAGGCTACTTCCGTGTCGTTCTCACATATTAGATACAATGCTAATTCTTGTGCAAACTATATATCTTACTAAATGTGCTCTTAAAATAACTCTTAATGAGATGGATAGGATAATGTAATTTGGAATGCTCTTGAGTTTGATTTAAGCTAATGAAATCTCTACCGTTTCTCTCTCTCTCTCTCTCTCTCTCTCTCTCTCTCTATATATATATATATATATATATTTATGTTGATTTCAAACAAATTTGTTATCATAAAACCTTCAAATATTAATATTTTCTAATGACCATGTAAGGCAAAAAATGTAAAATTGATACTCTAATTTTATACCATTGGTAAAAATTGATTTTAAATTTTCGGGTTATAGAATTAATTAGTACACTACCTTTTAAAATTTGATAGTTTAAAAATAAATTGAGCCCTAAGCATAACTGCGAGCAGCCCATGACTATGTGGTAGCTGATTTTGTGCCGCATAGCTCTTTGTCATCAAATTGCATTGCTTATGGCACAGCAATTCAACTGGTCACTTCAACAAGAAAATGAAAATAAAAATGCAAAAGAAAAGCAAAAAATGAATTTATATATAAAAAAAAAAAAACGAAATATAAAAAACAAAAAAGATGCATAAATCTTGAAATATACATACATACATATATATATATCCCCACCTCTTGCCCAGAAGCATACCCTTGGGCTAGCGGGTGCAGCAGCTGGCCTTTGCAGCTGGGCCCCTGGGGGCTGTTGGCCATGCGGCCGCCATCCCGGACGGCTGCTGGCCGTCCAGCGGCCAAGTTGGGGGAAGAGGTAAAACAAAAAAAAATTGCCATTATTGTTTTTAATTAATAAATAAATATATTTAAATTTAATTAAATTATTTTAGATCATGTTTATGATTTTAATATTATTAAGTATATATCTAGAATTGTATAGTTAAGCGAATATGTTTAAATTTTTATTTTATTTTTTATTAATAAATAAATTTAATTAAATAACTTTAGATACATTTATTATTTTAATATTATTGAGTATATAATTTAAAGTTACATATCCAAATTATATTTTCTAAGAGTAGGTTTAGACTGTATATTTTCAATTGTTTTACATCTTATATCTTCAACTAAATCTAATTAATTAAATAATTAGGTATGTTTATTATTTAACATTATCAAATATGTAACTCAAAATTATTAAAATTATATAGCCTAAAGTGATAAATTAGATTTTTAAAAATATTAAAGTGATAAATTTATATCAAGTAAATCCTTATAGGATTGGAGGGTATTAGGTATTTTAATTTCTAATGTAGAATTTTTAAATTTTATTAGCACTCAAGTTGCATTTAATTGGATGATTTGACAAATAGGATACCACATAATTGTCCATACAGGCAGAAGGGGCAAGAATTTGTGACGAACCGTCACGCAATGTCAAATCAATTGCCACATATATATGGACTGCTCGCAATTGTAATTTGAGCTCATTTTATATTTAAACTGTCAAATTTTTAAAAGGTAATGTATCAATTTTGTAACCAAAAACTTAAGTCAAAATTTTGATAGTAAAATACAATTAGAAGATCAATTTTGTATTTTTTCCACTACGTGATTCTAGATATATTAACTAAACTGCACATGAAGAATAATTAAGTAAATTAGTTAATAACAACCATGAACCATAATTGGTTAGACAGAGATAATACAATTTTTCTATTTTTCCATTGGGAGGGGGTCAAAGTTTCTAAGAAAGACAAATATTCATACTGCGAAGTGCAAAAGGGTCGGGTTTGTCCATACGTGGCAAACTCTCTAGAGATGTAATGTTTGTGACAAATGAAAGCAAGCAGCAAATTACCTAATGTGGCTACTCACAGTAGGAGTGTAAACGGATATTAAATGGATCGGATACATTATTTTCATATTTGTATTCATTTAACTTTTTGAATATTCGGATACGGATATGGATTTGATGAATATTTAAAAATATCCAAATTCGTATCCATCGAATATCAGTCAAATTTGGGTATATTCGTATTCGATTATAATTATTCAGATGCATTCATATTTTATTAAATTTATCCGTATTCAAATTATTGTTTTATATTTATATTTGATAATAATTATTTAGAAAGCTATTTACAAATATCTAAATACGTGAATATATGAACATATAACAAATACATATTTTAATTAATAGAAGGAGCTATATAATTTAATTAAAACGAAAGCAATCAAACAAATAGCATAATTTTTAATTAATAATTGAACTTATAATTGATTATTAGTACTTATTAATAATACTAATGGTATTTAAGTATATTAATTATAAAGTCAACCAACAATAATTATGTTAATTAACTTTATTCTTCAAGTTTTTTTCTATATTACAATAATTTTTTAAATTTATTCTTTTTTCTTCCCAATTCTTCAATTATAATTTTTATATATACATATATGGATTATGAGATTTTTATTGAAAAATATAAATAATATATTATTTAATAAATATATATTCGAATCAGATATTAAACGGATTGGATACGCATTTACCATATTCATATTCATTTATAATCGAATATCTACTAATCGAATACAGATAATATCTGCTTTAAATGGGTGCAGATAAATTTGGTATAAACAGATACGAATGCGAACCGTAAACAAATTTTTGAAAATTCATTTAAGGCCCTAACTCACAGAAATTCCATTCAACTGAGAAACAACCCATAAATACATAGCAAACATTAACAAGGACATGTACACACCATTTGCCGTATACTGACTGTTATGACCACACAAAGCACTGCTTTGTATACATCCCCAACAGACAACAGAAGCTCTGTACAAATATCCCATCGAACATTTTTGGAAGGCCAAATAAATTCCTAAGACAAGGAATCATTACATGAATCTATCTTCTTGTTCAAACTCATAGGATAAGGTCAAATTAACAGCCAAATCCACCAAAACCAAACACCACACATGCATCTTCATTCCAGAATTCAGTCTATGTTCTTGGAAAAGCATTGCAAACCAATGGGTGCTTCATTTCCATTGATAAATTCAAGCTTTCTGACAAGTCCACTCCACAGTTACTAGAATTAGCAGAAGCAGTCCAATTGAAGTTTTGAAGCAACTGAGCTAACCAAAGCTGGACAGTAGCAAGGCCCATTGCCTTACCAGGGCACACCCTCCTCCCTGAACCAAAAGGGGCCAACCTGAGATCAGAGCCCATGATGCCAACATCCGCCTCCTCCTCCTCAAGAAACCTCTCAGGCCGGAATTTTTCGGGCTCGGGCCAGACCTTCTCGTCGTGCGTTATGGCCCACATGTTCACCACGGCCGTCGTTCCAGCCGGGATAAAGTATGGACCTACATAAGTGTCATGGATAGCGAACCGGGCCCACGAAAGTAGGGGGCCGGGAGGGTGCACCCTAAGGGTCTCCTTCACAATGGCTTGGAGGTAAGGAAGGTTTGGGAGGTCAGCATCAGCCACAGGTCTATCAGTCCCAACAACAGTGTCAATTTCATGTTGAGCCTTGGCTTGGATGTCAGGGTGAAGAATCATTCTTGCGAGAATCCATTCTAAAAGAATGGCAACAGTATCAGTCCCCCTAAAGATCATTTCCTGAGGAAATAATTGACAAAAAATTATTCCATGGGCGGAAAAGATCTATTTTGCCATCACCAGGCACAGTGTAAGCAACAAGAAATCTGAAAAAGGTGAAAATATATTATTATTATTATTATTATTATTATGCATGTATAAGTGTAGTCATCAAGGTGTTGATCAGGTAAAAAAAATGCCCAGTTTACGTACTCATCATACTACCCAAATATACACAATATATTATTTCATGGCAATTGGCAAACCAAAGAAAATATCAAGAAATTAACATCAATGATAACTAGATGCATTAATGAACATTAATTTGACTTAACTTGCTCAATAATATTTCATGAAGAAATGCTTACCCAGAGAACAGCAACCATGTCAGAATCAGAAAGCCGACTCTCCTTCTCCAAATCAAGCAAGACATCAACAAAGTCATGGTAAGAATATTGTTGATCATCATCAACATGTATCCCTCCCTTTTTATCAGACCTCTTCAACCTATGCTCCTCTATAATCTTTCCAACAAAAGTATAAACTCTTGCAGCCAATTCTTTGCTCCTTTTTCTCACTCCCTGCAAATCCAGCCACCCCATAACAGGAAAATGATCACTCCAGTTGAATATCCCCAGCAATTCATACCCTTCTTTCACCAGCCCCTGTAGCTCTACACCTTCTCCATTTTCCCCACTAAAGTCGTAGCATTTCCCGAACACGCTCATCATCACGTTGTTTAAGGACCCAAAATGCAACATGTTTTTTACCTTAACTTCACCATTTTTCTCCATTTTCAGCATGATTTCCTTCAACATTTTCAGTCCTATCTCTTGCCTCAACTCCCCAAAACAGGCTATTCTCCTCGGACTGAACAGATGTGTGGCAGATATTCTCCTCAAGTTCCTCCAATATTCTCCGTACGGCGCGAAGCCCATAGCTCTATGAAACAAAAGCTCGTACGCAGATTCTTTAACAGGTCTATCAGCAAAGGCCGAGCTGTTCAAGATTTCTTTTGCGGTCTCAGCATTGCTTGAAATGATGAAACGCGTGAAGCCAACTGAGAAAGCCATCAAAGATGAAGCTTTGAAGCTTTGGGAAAGGTTGAGTAGAATTCTATGCGTGAGAGAGTTTGAGAAGGCAAAAACCAAGCCCAGAAGAGGGAGGCCCGAAGGCCCCCGAATGGCGGCTCTGGGCCGGGTTCGGGCCATAGAGAGAGCCCATGCAAGACCACCTGGTGTCAGCCAGAAGGCAAAGACTGCCATGAAAAGAAGAAAACATAGCAGAAGCTCAAAACTGATTAGAGTTGAGGAGTAACCAGTAGATGGGATGAAGAGAAAACTGAACTCAGATGACATTTTTAGTCTGTTAATGATGGTGAAAGGGGAGAGGTTTATAGGTAGGTAATGGACAGCTATCGTGTGAAAGGCTTTGTCTGAGGGAGGGAGGGAGGGAGGTACAGTGGTGGAAGTAACATATAAGGAGACGAATTGAAGAGCGTGATTGAACTGCTAAATAGGGGTGGCATTTGAGAAATTTGACCAACTTTTGATTAAAGTACAATTGATTTCGTATGAATTGATTTTTTTTTTTTTTTTTTTTATCTCTTTCCACCATGGTTAATTATATTCCGACTTATATTGACATAAATGTATAGAGATTTATCCTAATTTAGATTTTAATATTTTATATTTATGAATATACATGAGTCATGCATATATATGAGAATGAATTAAATTATTAATTTCAAGATACATTTGACGTGTATTGACATATAATATTATATAATGAAACTAAATTCAAAAAATAGAATATAAAATTTGAATTGACTTAATTGTTTTTTTTTTGTGTGTGTGTTGAGAGGGGGGGGGGGGGTTAGGGTTAAAAAACACACAAAAAAGAAAAAAAAGAAAAAAAAATCAAAGGTGCTTTGGACATAACTTTGAAGAAATATATTCCATCATGAATTAACATCAATAGCATACAGATACATAATAAATTAGGGTAGAAATGCATTCTTTATCCTTTAGTTTAGCTTATTTTTGAATTTAATTGTTTATGCTAATGTTTTCTTTTTTATTTAAACATCATCAAAAATTTGTTAAGATTCAAACTTTTAATCTCCCACATTATATGAGAGACTTGTATCATAAAATGGCAAGTCACTCGGCATGCATGTGCCTATTTAACTGAGCGCAATTTCAATTTCATTTGACAAAAAAATCAATAGTTTTTCCAAAAATAAAACAAATAAAAAAATAACAATTTTTGATTTAAAATTGGTTGAAAATTAAAAATCTTAGGTTATCTTACTTGAAATTTAAAAATAGGCTAGCTTATAGGATTAAAAATATATTTTGCGTGTAGAATTGCTACTATATATATATTCAGAGAGGTAGCGCACTAGCTAGCATTACTTTTTGATGGTGTGTAAATTAATAGTACCATCTTTGATTTGGTGTCTAGCAATATCAATGAAGTATGATATATCATCTTTGTTTCATGATTAATCTAAAGCTAGCATATCAATGGAGTATGACCAAATCCAATCACAGTTACCTCCAAAGCATCATAAGATTGGACTGATTGGTGTATGTATATGAATCATACATGTTTTAGATTCATATGGATATATATATGTGTGTGTGTGTGTGTGTGTGTGTGTGTGTACTCGTCTTGAATTTAATGCGAAATATATACTCCTAACATTAATTAGTTAGAGCATCTAGTGCACTTAAAAAATAATGCATGCATGTACACTTGAACAGAAATAACTAAAATTAATAAAGTTATAATTTCAAATTAATCAGAAAGAAATCCTGTGTAAAGTAAGGATGTTTAGTAAAGCTACGTACAAAATAAGGAATTAATTTAATTAATTTTATCCCAGAATTGCATTATGTAGTAATAATTGAAAGGATTTAATAATCATCTCTTTATTCCAAATTGAATATTGTTCAATGAGCTCAGGGACGGATCCAGAAACGAAAGTATGGGAGGCAAAAGTTATAAATATATGACAGTTCAAATACAAATTTTAGAGTAAATTGTAAAAATAGGATTGTGACTATGGTCAATTCGTACTATAGGACCAAAATTTAGGGTTATATTAAAGTGGGACCAAAACTCATTGAAAATCGAAAAAAGGACAACAACCATCAAAAAATACAGTCTGCAATGATGATTGCTTACGTGGCGCTTGCATTGGTGTTCCACGCATGTGCAACGCAAGTGCCACACAAACAATCACCAACCCTAACTGTGTTTTCCAATTGCTGTTGTCCTTTTTTTTTAATTTTTAATAAGTTTTTGTCCTACATTAATACCACCCTAAATTTCAGTCCTATAACATGAAATGGCCATAGCTACGGTCCTAGTTTTGCAATTCTCCCCAAATTTTATAATTTATGAATGCGAAATACATAATTTTCATCAAAATTAAGCACAACAATCTTTTATATTATAATTTCATCAATAATCAAATCAATAGACTTTTATTAATATCTTTTCAATATAAATAATTCACATTGGCTAAAAAGTCATTTTCCATTTTAGTTTTTAGCCTCTTTTTCGCAATTGTTATAGTGGAGAAAGTTTTCTTACTTACAGTTATTGAAAGACAAAAAAATTCAAAAGAAAATTTTAAAATACTCATTTACTCTTATCTCTTTGTTTCAATCTTATTAAAGTCAAAAGGATGGATTTTGGTTGTTTTACAAGCTTCTCAAGGTTTTTTTTTACTAAACCTCTATAATATTTTTTCATACAAATAAAATGAAGTACCCTAACAGGTTTAGCCTAATCGTTTTCGTTTGATTATTTGATTGTGGATATGGATTTAAAATTTTATTTTGAGTTTTAAAAGATTAAAATAGGCAAAGATTAAATTAATTAATTTTAATTTTTATTATTAATTAAAAAAATCAATCAATTTAATTCGATATATCTAAATAATCAATTTTTTTATTTAAGGACCAATAAGAGAAGTTAAATGTTTCAAAAAATAATGAATGGTAGTAGAAAATTAATTATTTTTAATTAATATTAAATAATCTATTCTTTTGAAATATAAATTATTTAAATTAATTATTATATATGAGTATATATGTACATATACATAAGATATATATAAAAGCTGGGAAGCAATGTTCCATGCTTCCCACCCAAAATCCGTCCCTGAATGAGCTAGCTATCACACAAGGCTAAGGGGCCTTATTTTGAGCCTACTTATTACGGTGATTATTTGACGATATTCGGTACGTATTATAAAACATTAAAATGGTAATATTTTTTTCAATATTATTTAAAATGTATTTGATTAATTAACTTCGTTTTTAGTTGCAAAGTAATCAAGTAGTTAGTAGTGTCATGAGGTTTCGTCTTCCAAAACTCTATAATATACAAGTTGAGGATGCAATTAGTCTTACATTAATTATGTGTTAGTATTTGTGTGCTTTAATAATATTATTTCTTCTCTTTAAATGTATAGTTTGATTTAGATTAATTACACATTAATGTACTAATTAAATATATAGGTTTAATTTGATATCTTGATTTAATATAAAATGTGCACTTGTATTCTTGATTCATTTTTTATCATATTTTGATGTAAAAATGGATCAGTTTTATTAATTAATTAATTAGCTAGTTATTGATATCTTAATGTAATTAATATTAAATTAGTTTATAATGACAGTACATTGTACATTATACTGAAATATATGAACAACCTAGCTAGCTATTGATCATGCTTTTCCACTTATATAATCATGTGCTTGGCATGGCATGCCTTGTACTTCTTTATCGATCAGTCTTCGTATGATCCAATCATATGCTGATTTGCCTCTTCATCGCTCTCTCAAATTACTTTGCTATCATTATTGTCATTGTTTATTACAACTTGCCTAAGCTTAGGCCACATATTTATTACTTTTGTAGCAATAATATTGCTCATCATGAGAGCACCCCTCCTCCATTCATGATCATAATTATGATCATTCTCAACTGCGGTCTTGTACGTACCTATCCTTCTATGTTTCTCTGTCATATAATTTGAAAATCACTTTGCTTCTTTGATAATAATCATTTCCCAGGATATTTTTCAATCCTCAAAACAAAAATAAACAACTCATTACGTTCCCTAATCCACTACCAAAACACCTATAAAAAATGTCTAGAAATCACCTTTCCTTCACACATTTTTGACATTCCCCAATTTTGTCTATAATTAAAAATTATACATTTTTATCTTACTAGTCCAACAAAAACTATATTGATGTGACACCTATAATAACTTTTGTTTCCTCCTAAAATATTTCCAAGCAAGCCAATTTTTCCAAAACATTTTCTACCAACCACCAAATCATTAACAAACAAACTTCACATTCTCCCACCCTACTGCCAAAATTCATTTCTCCAAAATATTTTCTCGAAACATCCAAAATATAACCAAACAAATCCTTTATATTCTTCATATTTTCAAAAATGAAGTTGAAAATGATTTGATATGGTTTTTCCTTGTACCATCATATTTCATAATTAGAAAATATTTTATGTCCCACAAAGTCAACATCAAAATATATAGAACATCTTTAATTTGTTGCGTCCATATATTCTAGTAATCTATATAAAATACATTAGCATTAATTTGTATAGAAACTAATCAAGTTAAGGATGGATGATTGATAATATTGAAATATGATTTCTAACACCTTATAATCATGAATATGTTAACAGTCTAATTACATTGGGCTACGTACTTATTGTGATTGTTAATTTTGTGTTGCCTATGTGTAGGATGATGAATTTCTACAACCGAAATAAAGACTCTTCATAATCATCATAAATGTTTTTAAATGACATATATTGAACAAGGACAACGACTAAGAATAAGTGAATAATTCTGGACTTAATAATATCAAATAATTAAAGAATAATTATTCAATGTACAAAAAGTCCTTATATTTGAGGCACTGTTTACAAAATCAGACCGGACCGACCAGTTGGATTGTCAACCGGCAGGCGAATCGATCCGATTTTCTCAAAAAATTGAAAAAATGAAAAGAAAAAAAACCATATTTTGTAAAAACCGTTCAAACCGTCTGGTCGAACTGGTGAACTGTTTCCCGAATTAATTGAACCGGACCGGTTTTTTCATTTAATTTTTAATAAAATTTTTTTTTTTTTTTTTTTTTTTTGTCTAAATATAAAGTTTGAAGGTTAAGGTACACTTCAAAAACTATTTAAAAGTAAAAAAAAAAACCTTAGTTTAGAGTTTAGAATTAACTTACACAATCTCAACTTTAAATTTTAGACTCAATATATTTAAATTGTTGTGATCATTTATAATATGAATTGTGAAATTTGGATTGTAATGTTAAACAATATCATTTAAGCTCTTTATGTTTTATATTTTGGCATTTTATTAATTTTTAAGTAATATATATAATATAAATATATATATTTCGTAATTATGACGTCACGGTTCAATTGCGGTTCAATTACAGTCCAACCAAAAGTTGAACTAGTGAACCGTGAACCGATAAATTTTTTGGTTCAATGAATGATCCGATTTTTCAAACACTAATTTGAGGGTGACACTTTATATTGTATGATGTTGCAAAGAGGTGATGTCTTATGATTATAGCTAAATGTACTGATACATTGGACTTTGTAAATGAAATAGAAAGATTGTGGTTATTTAATATAGAATTCACCACTCCTAATGAATACTCAAAATTATATCTTAATCCGGCCAATAATTATCGTATGACATACATATATATAGGCTTAGGTTGATATAGAGTTTAAGTGTGGTCCAGTCCGTGAAGCTTGCCTGGAATATTAATTGGGTAAAGGATTTATATATCTAAATTTTGATATCTCATGTGGTCGAGATGGATCTAGAAATGAGAATATGGGGGATAAAAGTTATAAAAACATAAACGTTTAAATACAAATTTTATAATTTATAAATTTGAAATGTATGATTTTTCATCGAAGTTAAGTACAACAATCTTTTTTGTCATAAGTTTCATCAATAATCAAATCAGTAGACTTCTCTATTAATATCTTTTTCAATAAATAATTAAACGATCGGCTAAAAAGTCATCTTCTATTTTAATTTTAGCCTCTTTTTCATAATATTTACAGTGGAGAAAATTTTCTCACTTGTAACTATTGAAAGACAAAAACATTCAAAAAAAAAAATTCTAAAATATTCACTTACTTTTATCTATTTTTTTTTTTAAAATATTTTTAAAGTCAGAAAGATGGATTTTGATTGTTTTGCAAGTTTATCAAGGTTCTTTTTTATAAAATCCCTATAACATTTTTCCATGCAAATAAAATGAAGTAACTTAACAGGTCTAGCCTAATTGTTTTCCTTTGAGTACTTGATTGTCAATATGAACTTAAAATTTAATTTGTTTTGAGTTTTAGAAAATTAAAATAGGTAAATATTATATTAATTAATTATAATTTTTATTGTTAATTAAAAATCAATCAATTAAATTCAATGTATCTAAATAATTAATTTTTTAGGCCCAATAAAAAAAAGTTCAACTTTCTAAAAATTAATGAATGGTAATAAAAAATTTAAGTATTTTTAATTAATAATAAATAATCTATTCTTTTAAAATATAAATTATTTAAATTAATTATTATAAGTATATATATATACATACACACAAGATATATCACACAAAGCTAAGGGGCCTTATTTTGAACCTACTTATTATAGTGATTATTTGACGATATTTGGGATTATAAAGCATTAAAATGGTGATATTCTTTAAAATATTATTTAAAATGTGGAGACAGCAGCCGCGCGGCTGCCATGGGGTGGGAGACGGGGCAGTAGGGTGAGGGTGGGGGTTGCAGAATGCAGAGTGTGTGGGTGGGGTGGAGGTCGGGGATTTTATATATATATATATATATATAAATTATATGTATTTGTAAATATATATTTAAATATAAAGAATATTGAATATATTTATGTATAAAAATATATAATATATACATAATATATTTATATACAAAAATATAAAGAAATAAAAATAATTTCGTTAAATTTAAAAATAAAGAAATTGGTGTGAAGGAAATGAAAGAATATATATGCAATTAGAAATTTGGCACATTTGATGCATATGCTAAAATTTTTATAAATTTTTTTTGTATGATATCAAAATTTATTTATTTTTTATATAATGTAATTTTATTTTAATAATTTTAATATATTTATTTATTTATTATAAATAAAAATAAAAATTATGATAAAATGGTAATTCTAAGCATAAAATAGGTGAGTTATAAATATTATATATTTGTATTGATATAATTTTATATAAATATGAATATATATTTTTGTATATATAAATATACATTATATATAAATATAAATGTATACATAATTATACTATATATTTATATTTTATAATAAATATTATTTATATTTAAATATATAAAAACAAAAAAATAAATTAGAAAAATGAAAATGCAAAAATTAAGAATATTTTTTAAATTTAAAAATTAAAAAATTGGTGTGAAGGAAATGAAAGAAGATATATGAAAAATATTTCTTCAAGAAGAAAAGATAAAATAAAGATATATGAAAATATATATAAAAAAATAAATAAATTGAAATAAAAGTATATGAATTAATTAAGGGTAGTATAGTCATTATATGTTCAAATTAGTGTTAGATTGCAGTAAATAAGGAGAGAGAGGCGGTGTGTATAATTTTCAAAAGTATAAAGAGGTTTTTTACCTTTTTTTTTTTTCCATAAGGAGGTTTTTGGCCATTTTTCATTTTCACATGAGGATAAAATGCAATTTGCGCAAGGAAGTTATCTGCTAGTACTATATTTATATGAGGTGTGGATTTTAATAAATTTTGATAGCCCGCTAAATATTGTGGATTAAGTTTTCTTTTTCTTTTCTTTTTTACGTTGCAAAGGATGCCCATATTGCTAAGCCACATCCTTAAGACGTAAACAAAAGAAGAATGAAATGAAACTCAATAATAAACATCTGATAAACAGGCTGTTTGTTTGTGTTTCTGTTGCATATATGCATTCTTCATTTTTAGTATTTTTAAAATTGAAAATTGTTGTGCTTGGTTTCCGTTTATAAATAAAAATATATTTGGATTTTATTGTTGAGAATGTTGAATAAGATAGGTATAGGATAAAAACTTATTAAATTTAGAATATTTGTGCAGCAAAAGTGTATTTGTTGAAAATGTATGTATATCTTAATAGTTCTAGAGTTTTTTTTTTTAATATTTTGTATTAATTTGCATTTAATTTTAATGGGTGTTATAATAGGAGGATTGGATAGATGTGAGAAGAATCAAATCAAACAAATATATTTTGAATTTGAAATAGTAAAAGATGAAAAGATACTATTGGAAACACAAACAAACAAACCCCTTGCAATCATACTATGAGCAGGAACAAAAGTAAATATGCTTGAGAGGGAGAGGGGGTAGGGGGAATTTTATTGCACCTACGTATTATCTAATAGAGGGAATCAATGGAGAATCTTATTGTGATGACGGTTGTTTATTTCGAAAATAAAATCGAAGTAGTCACGGTAAGCTCAAAAAATAAATAAAATAAAACGAGTCATGCCTTCAAATCAAACCCATTAATTAATTTAACTCTAAGTCGTCATTTCACAATCACTCACGATTCGATTGTCTTAGTGAACTGAGTGAGTCAAGTGATCTGAATAAATCATTTCGATATAACCGTGGATCCAACATTAACATGACATATTTTGAATTATGTGGCGTTTTCATACAAGATTTCACATTTATGCTATTTCTACGGAATGTAGCTTGATTAGTGAGACAATATATCCCTCTGCCTAAGAACAAGGAGCTCTATTTCTATTTTCTGCAAAGTAGTGCCTTATTTTAAGAAATGGCTTTCTTTCTTGTTAAAGAGTATATTTCCTTAATACGATGCTAATGTCATCCATTTTTTCACGATAACTTTCCAACGCAAAAGATAGAGATCATCAACATTTTATTTTTCTCATCTTCTGGTTATAACTACACTAAGTTACATTTCACCTTAGAATGATCACAACTCACATATATAGTGTGTGGAAAAGAGAAGATTAAAGTTATTTCAAATTTAGAAAAATGTAATTAACCCTATCGCCTTCATTTCACGGAAAATGAGTGATTGGTTTCAGGCAAATTATATTGAGAAAAGCTGGATTAATAGTAATAGATTCACAATGATGGCATTAGACTAAGTTAAGAAACATAGCCAAACTCTCCCCCTCATTTGTTTTCCTTTGAACAAAACAAGAGAAGATTTAAAAGCTAAAGAATAAAACCTAGCTAGAAGTACAAGGAGCATTGACAGATTTGTTGACAAACTGAAGGCAAAAAAGCCAGAAAACGGGCCTTTGTTTTGCTGTTGATGCAAAAAGAATCTGTGCTTCTGCCAGTATATAAATCCATATTAATGATGCTATGTCACAAGTTTACCTTTTATGTTCATCTCATTTCAACAAAACCGAATCTATTTCAGAATCCCCCAAATCATTTTTCTTTGCCTCCATTTTATTATGAATCAACAAGTCTAGCCAACTCCCAGTGACTAGATTTCAGGTTTTGGTCCTTGTAATTGTCTCCTAACCAAGGCCGTGCAAATACCGTTCTTGTTGAGGAGATCGTCATGAGTGCCACTCTCTACAATCTGACCATCAGAAACTACTGCTACAGTGTCTGCAGTTTTCACAGTCGGCAGTCTATGAGCTATGACCAGCACTGTACGGCCCTTCATCAGAGAATCCATGGCATCCTATACAGTTCAAACATCACAACAACCCATGCCTCAGACAATGTCACGTGATAAGAGAAAATTAGAGTACAACGGAGAAAACACACCTGAACTAAGTACTCGCTTTCAGCATCGAGGGCACTGGTTGCTTCATCTAAAAGTAGGATTCTGGGATTCATCAGCAAAGCTCTAGCAATGGCTATTCTTTGTTTCTGACCACCTGATAGCCTCACACCACGTTCTCAAACAATGGTCTGGTACTTCTCAACAAACTTGGAAATGAATTCATGAGCATTCGCTATTTTCTGCTTGTTATACAGTGAAATATGATCAAGAAATTTGTTGGACTCTTTGATATTGGTCACACTAAAGAATTTGAATCTTACAGCTGCATTTTCTATGTCGGTGCTGCTTGCTTTCCCATCAAATCCATATGCAATATTCTCCTCGATCGAGCAGTTGAAAAGAACAGGCTCCTGGCTCACAATACTGATCTGCATTTTAAAGAATTCAAAAATTTTAGGAAATACAAATCTATATGAGTTATGTATCTTGACAGCACTGTATCAAACTATAAGATAGCACTATATATAATCAGATAAGAAAAAACATTTAGTAACAGAATTACCTTCCTGTGTAGATGCTCATGAGATATTTCAACTAGAGAAACCCCATTCAGCATAATCTTTCCTTTGACAGGGTCATAAAATCTCTCTATCAAGTTCACTATTGTGGTCTGCAGCATGGAATAAGATTATAATAGGTGCTCCAGGATAAGCGAGTTACTGCTTTCTAATTTTTCACTCTCCCAACCAATTTCGTGGTCATCGAGCCTTTGATTGTCAGGGTAGCACCATAGATAATTACCACAATGACAGATAGTATTGAAGCAGCATTGAGACCTCCAAAGAAAAGACAAACAACTTTCTGCATAGATGAAACATGAGACATTGGAAGATGAAACTTTGGATTCACAAAAACCACATGACATTAGAAAACTCACAGCTTGTCTTAGTCCAAGCTGCAGCGTCTCGTCAACTTTTTCAGAATAGCGTGAGTTCTCGTATTCTTCCTGTGCAAAAGATCTCACTGTGTGTATGGCACCCAATGTTTCCTACACAGCATTAGTATGTGTTACGTGAAGGAAACTAGCAAGATTATCAAAATTAATTCATCCAACATGTTGACGGGGATTTAAGGACCATACGAATGATAAATGACCTACATCAGTCAAAGACATAAGTGTACCACTTCCTCCTCTTCTCTCTCTCCTCATCCAAGTGAAGTTATTCTTTTTTTTTTTTTTTCCTTCATTTAATTTACAGCAGAAAGTGTTAATTCTAATGTCTTGTATATTTCTAGGTCGAGAAGCTTATTTCAATATGCACAGCAGGTAAGTACAATAACAATCACTAGAAGGTTACATGAATGTTTTTGAGCTGCCATGTTTTCAAAATTACGCTTGTCCCATCTACCTCTATGATCACATACACAAACTGGTAGAGTGACATAAGGGTTGCGTAATAGAGCATTAAGGTAATGCTGTAAACTAAATAAATGGAGAAATTATTTAAGTGGGGTAAGGATACACCTCAGCAATAGAAGAAGCCACTGCAGCAGCAGCTTGAGTCTTGTGAGAAAGTTCCCGAAGATAGCGACCAAATTGACGTACAGCTATGGATATGACAGGAATAACAACCAAAGCCAACACCGAAAAGAGAATAGGAACATGGAATTACTATAGGTGTGGTAGAGGGACAAACGATATGATGAGTTTATTCTCTGTTTTAAGGATGATTAAGTTTTACATGTTAACTTCCATGATGTTGCAAACATGAATCCAAGACCAATAAACGCAGTTGAAAGACTGATCAAAGCGTCTGAAAGACTGGTAGTTGCAGCATATTTTATAATCTGGGTATCTTCAGACAGTCTACTTAAGAGTTCCCCTGTCCGAGTAACATCAAAAAATGCTATCTCCTACAAAATTTACCATCAGTTCCATTTTTTCTTTTTTTTCAAGAAAGTCAATGAGAATTGAATTTTCTTAGCCACGTAACTAGCCCAATAAAAAAAATAATAGAAATTCAACTGGCCCAGGTAACAGGTTTTACTTGGTGAATAAGATGACTGAACAAGTTCTTTCTTAATCGAGCAACAACCCTCTCACTGGCAGAGGAAAACAACCATGCCCGAACTGCTGTGCAAATTGAACTGAAGGAAAGCATGCACTGTCAATTATCTGAGATACTATACAACCACTGAACTTGAACGAAACTTAAAAAATTAATTAAGAATCTGAGGCATGGACGGATTTACAGGGGCGGGCAAGCAGGGGCCGTTGTCCCCCTAACTGTGTGTGTGTGTGTGTGTGTGTGTGTGTGTGTATTAAAAAATTTCAATTTAATTTAAATTTAAATTTTAAAAGAATACATTATTCAATATTAACAAAAATAATAAATTTTTAATTAACATTCATTAATTTTAGAAGATTTAACTTTTTTGTTGGCCTTAAATAAAAAAAAATTTATTATTTACATTTGTTGAATTAAGTTAATTGATTTTTGATTAACAATAAAAATAAATTTAATATATTTAATTTTACTTCTTTAATTTTGTAAACTCAAAATAAAATTTTCAATTCATATTCACAATCAAGTAATCAAATGAAAAGTATAGTTAGATTGGACCCATTAATGTATTTTCATTCTATTTGTGTGAGAAAAAAATATAAGAGTTGAGGGACTTGCAAAACAACTAAAATTCATCTTTTTAACTTTAACAAGATTAAGATAAAGAGATCAAAGTAAGTGAATATTTTAAAAAGACTTTTCTAAATTTTCTTTGTCTTTCAATAGCTACAAGTGCGAGAAAATTTTTCCAGCTATAAATATTATGGAAAAGAGGCTCAAAATTAAAATAAAAAATGACTTTTTAACTAATTGCTTAGTTTATTATATTGATAATGATATTACAAAAAAAATTATATTGATTCGATTATTGATTAATTTTACGGTATAAAAGTTCATTGTACTCAACTTCGATATAAATCATATATTCCAAATGCGTAAATTATAAAATTTATTTAATTTTTATATTTTTATAGTTTTTGGTCTCTTCATACTGTCATTTCTGAATCCGTCGCTGAATTCTGAAGTCACAGATATATGAAGAAACATTACTCTAATTTTTTTTATATAAACTCATCAGAGCATCTCATTGCGAAAAAGGCAGAAATTACTCTCTTCCAGACCATTAAAATAAGCATACCCAATTATGACAAGAAGAAAGATTTCAAGTATGGTATTATAAACGGCCTTCAAAGCTCTAGATTTCTGTTCAGGTGTTTGAATGTCTCCTGAAACAATATCGATTATCTTTTGGCTGCAGAATTCACATGGTAAGAAAAATTAGAAGATATCCTCAGCTTTGGGAGACAGGTAGGGAATGGTGGCAGTGTTCTTCGCTGAGGTTTAGTACAGTACATTACCAGCAGTACAATAGATGTGGAAGCAATCAATAGAGCAACTGTGGCAACAATCAAACTGGCAGCTTCAGGCTTCGCCTGTCATGTCAACAAATTTCATGAAAAAAGACCAGTACTAATTGACTAATCATGACATGCTACAAAATTGGCATGCACTTACAAGGGATAATACTCTACTAAAGCCCACATTTGCCGCCCGGCCTGTATTTCCCAAGAATAAAGTTAGCTTCTTATAAATACCACAATGTAAGGCATAGTATCAAAAAGATGAGTAAAACTGAAAACCAAGATTACCGGCACTATTGCATCTCCATGTTCAAGGTCTGTCAGCTGACCATTTTCTGCAGCAGCATTTCCATTTTTCCCCACCTACTCAACCTCAAGAATTAACAAAAAGAAAGATAACAAACCCGAATACATATATACATATGCTAACACTTTAAATCACTAATAAATTACGCATAAAAAAAGAAAAGAAAAGAAAATCAGATTTTCGGCGTGCCCCAGAACAACTTGATCGACACAAGGCCCTAAAACGAAAATATTCTTATTCAGCTATGTCAAAAATCAAAATGATGTAATCTCATCGGAATCACGAAGCTAAACCAAGAGACGAATAGCCCACAAAAAATAAAACAAAATTAACAGAGACAAAAAATTCACTGATAGATAGAAAAACATTTCATGTGCTGTTTATAGCCCCAGCTCACATGTCTGTTAGGAAGAGGAATTCGTTCACTTCCGTTCCGTGGCCATGCATCCCTCAACACTCCTCTGTCTTCCTTCTACTCCCACAAAATGGAGATTGGAAGATGGAAATTTCAACTTATCGATTGGTAGGAGAACAGTATATGTGGCTGAAAAATAAGTGCCGATCCCTATAGCACATTTAAATTTCCTTACTTGACTTAGACTTTTAACACTCATCCTCTGTCAACATTTTATAAACATAATATAATATAATTTCTCTGCATTTTCCTTACTTGACTTAGACTTTTAACACTCATCCTCTGTCAACATTTTATAAATATAATATAATATAATTTCTCTGCATTTTCCTTACTTGACTTACTTGACTTAGACTTTTAACACTCATCCTCTATCAACATTTTATAAACATATTTCTCTGAATTTTCCTTACTTGAGTTAGACTTTTAACACTCATCCTCTACCAACATTTTATAATGGGTAAAACCCTCCAATACTCAAATTTTGTCTCACTTTACCCTCCTATTCTATTAATTGCATCATGTTGCCTCATTGTTGTTTCAATTTTACTTCACTTACTTTAACACTATTAAAACCTCTTCAATTTCTATTAGCAAGCCAAGCAAAAATGGTTAGATCACCATATTTTATATTAATATACCCAAAATACCTATACATCAATATTTTTTTGCCAATCTCTCCCAACTACTCTTCTCTTATATAAATACACAAATTTTATACAAAATAATATTTAAATTAAATTAAAATATCCAAGCTGAATGCTGAAAGATGAAACTTGGATATCACTATTAACTGCACTACAAATATATCAAAAACTTGCATTATATACCAATAGTACATCTCTAGAAGAAACAATAATTTTCATTAAAGAAAACTCAATTAATAATATACAGACCCCATTTTTTCCTCAGTAAAATTGCTTTACTAACCATGTTTTATTACCTAATACATCCTTCTATGAAATCATCAAAAATAAAAAATAAAAACATTGCCTTTAGCACGAAGTAGCAACAAAATTGCGTGTAAGTGAGATTTCACAAGGACATTTGAAATCGATCTTTAACAAACACATTTTCGTTATATATCTTTGTTGATTTTATATTTCTAAATATTTAAATATAAATTTTTCTTTTTATGGAGAAAATGAGTTTTATTTGTTAAATGAACAATTAAAAATTATGGGCAACTTCGTCTTTTAAAAAGAAAAAGTTAACGCTATTAAGGAGATGAAGAGAATTTAATGGAATTGAATAATAATTTAAGTAAAATTGAGAGTACATGGAGTTAAAGTGATGCAATTAAATGTACAAGGGGGTAAAGTGAGACGAAGTTTGATTGCAAGGGGTAAAGTGGATTTTACCCTTTTATAAACATAATATAATATAATTTCTCTAAATTTTCCTTTCTTCTTCATATAGTAGGAAAAAAACATTACGTTATTAAGGAAGTTAAAAAGGTTATTGTTCTTCTTACTTAATTGGTATGTGTTACTAGGACTGTCAATTGAGTGGATTTTAATTTGAATTCGATTTGAATTTGATCAGATTATTTAGAATTTTTAATCGATAAAAGATTCGATAAATATGATCCAATTAAAAAAATTCGCAATCCGAAATAAATGGAACGAATATAGTTTTGGCTCGATTCAATTCATTAATAATTCAAATCCGAATATATATATAGTATTACACATATAATATAATGTATATACTATTATATATAGCACAAGATTGTGAGACCTACAATTATGCAATTTTGGCCAAGTTGCAAATTTTTAGAATTTTGAGTTTTTTAATTAAATTCAAAAATTTTATTAATTATTGATTGTTATCATAACCGATTTGATCGTATCTTATCTCTAATTTTCTTTCAACAAATAAATTTAAAATTCAAAAGGTGTTTTATGATCACCGAATTAAGGACTCCTACAAAAAAGTTATTCTGTAAATTTCATCACATTAAACAAATCATAACTTATTTATCTCTACTTCTACTTTCCCCTTCTTCTTCTTCTCCTTCTTCTTTAAGATAACTCTTTCATTCTAAATTTTTAAGTGAACTTCCATTACATTCTATCAGCATTCATATATTTTTTTTCATCTTTATATTGATTCATTTTCAATATACGCATGAGAAACATAACATCATGTATAGATGTATTTGTTGCTCAATTATCATTTAAATCTTTGTTTTTCTTTCTTTCTTTCATTGTAAATAATAAGTATAAAAATATATATAAAAAAAAGGTCAAATATCTAGATCAATCAAGTCAACCAAGACCAAGATGGGCATTTAGAGTTAAATGGGTTGAAGTCCACTAAGGATTTAATCACTATAAATACCAACTCAGAAAGTCAAAAGGGACATGAATAATTACTCATAAAAAATTGGGAGCTCCTATCAAACACATTTTGGAGAAAATAGCTTGTCAAATTTGCTTACTTTCAAAAAGGATCTTAGTTCCATGTCCAAGCAGCATCATTCATAAAATGTTTTGAGGAGCTTATGAACATCCTCTTAATATATTATAACAATTGTAGCTAGAAATTGTTAAAAATTTAAAACTATACTGACGTACTTTCATTGTAACTTAGGGCTCAACTTGTGGTATGTTCATTCTAGAGGTATATTGATGCAGGTCTATTGCGAAGTTTAAGGGAGTGATTGCTTGTATCAAACTTTTTCATTTTCTATTTTTCTAAGATAAGAGTTGAGATGAAGCTTTTCAAATGAATGAAAATGAGAAATGAATATGTGATTGGTTGTAGAAAATAATGTAATGATGAGTGTTGATATAATAGAATAATATGGTGCGAGATCGTGATTGGTTGTTAGTTTCTTTATGAGATGTATTTACAAGAATGTGCTATTTATGAGATTTTTTTTTTTTTTTTTTGTAAGATATACTATGTGTTCAAAAAAAGGTTATTTATGTTTTGTATTAAATATGGTCAATTTTAAAAATATAATTTCTTTATCTAAATAAATTACATGAGTTAGTTTTTATAATGTCATTGTAATTTTATTTGTATGATTCAATTATTGTATGATTCAATTATTTCAATAAAAATAATTTGATAAATTTTAATTTATTTAATTGATCGTTCTTAAATAATGGTTAACTTATTATTAGAATTAAGTTTGTCCTTTGTGTGTAAAAAAATTTAAAAGTAACTATTTGTAATAATTTTTGAAGTGCATGAGATATTATTTATTTGATTTTTTGGTGTATTAAAATTAAATGGTTATGGAGATATATAAGTTTTAGTTTTAATTGATGCTATTTTTGTATAATTTGTGAGTGTAAATCTGACCGCTTTGTGTATTTGTTTTTTTTTTTCTTTTTTTTTTTTTTGACACTAAAATACAAAGATTCATTGCAATTCAGAAATGATTACATAAGATAAATATGCAGGAAGATGACCATCCCACACATAAGGTTCAGATATAAAAATAAATGATTTAGCAATGCAATGAACCGCTTGATTCGCTAAACAATGAATAAAGCAAACTTGGCAATGTAATATAATCTTTGAAGTGCATGTGATATTATTTATTTGATTTTTTGGTGTATTAATATTAAATGGTTATGAAGACATATAAATTTTAGTTTTAATTGATGCTATTTTTTTGTAAATAATTTGTGAGTGTAAATCTGACCGCTTTGTAAGTGTGTGTGTGTGCGTACATATTTTACACTAAAATAGAAAATTTCATTGTGATTTAGAAAGGATTACATAAGATAAATATGCAGGAAGATGATCATACATAGAAACAGAGGTTTAAGCAATATAATGGACCATTTTGTGCATTAATTAATTCCAGATAATGTAAAAACAACATTAAGTGTAACATTGGATGTATATTTACTAACTATAGAAATAAAATATTTTCATAAAAGCTACGATTTAATAATGATGTGTTAATTTTATTAACAAAAGGTACTCTTATATATATATATATATTATATGAGAAGTAGATTGATTGTGAAATTTGAATTTTTTTTCTCAATAAAACTACTTTATATTTTTTAGAAACTTATAAAATTTTCATTTAAATAAAAAATTATATTAATTTTTAATTTTGATAAGGAATAAATTTTTAAAAGACTAAAATACTCCTATATTTAATTAAATTTACAAAAATGTCTAAGGATCTGCGTCCCTCTTATACGGGTCCACCCAACCACCCAATCCGCATTCGAAATAAGGAGTAATCCTATCCCTCCAATTTTGCCACGTGTCCACCTGGGATTATAGTCACATCAGCCGAATAGTACTTGGCCAACTCAACCGTCACTATAAATACTCACTCATTTAATGCCTCCGCCATCTTTGAGAGAGATTAACTTCCTACATTTCCCCTCGTATATCATACCTCACGATCTATAGAACTCATGAGTTTTTCTCTGTTGGCAGTCCAGTAAACACTCACCCGAGTCCCAATCACTGATCGACCTTTCGATTCGTGACAAATATACTGATATTGTTTTTACAATAAATTTCATTTGAAATTAAAGAGATAAAATTGAAAATAGACGTGCTATTTAATATAAACGTGTTTAAAATATCAAATTAACATTAAACTTTAATTTTCTTTGCACATGTCCTCTATTGAATCTATTTCTAGGTAGTCTAATACATGTCACCGACGGAAGACCAATTGAGTCAAAGTCGATGCCCGTGAGTGCAGATTTGGGTGGAAGTGTGTGCATGTTGTGCGTGTATTCCGTGGTCTAAAAGAATTGTAACGAATAAAGATAAAATAGAAACAACGGTCATGGAGTAATAGCCTAGATCCATAGGTCTCCAAATCCCCGTAGAATAACATGCAAAAAAAAAAAAAAAAAAAAAAAAAAAACATGCAAGAAACATTTTTACAGATTGAGTTGTAGAGAAAAACTCATTGCTCGCTTGTATCCAAGTAAAAAACCCTGTCCTCTGCCGAGGAGAATTTCTTGTATCTCAAAGATGGCCAAGTGGCCTTCGGCCCTTATATGGGATAAATAAATGAGCCTTTAATCGAAATTAACTTTTATTTTTTTTTATGTGGGTAAATAAATGGATCATAAATTGAGGCCCACACTTATTTTTTGGTGTTATAAAATCCTAACAGATTGGACCCAACAATTAAAGATATTTGAGTCTACTCAAACTCTATAACTCATCTTTGTAAGTTCTCTTTGTTACAAATACTGTAAGGTACACAATTTTTATCTTTTAGTTTTTCATAATTCTTTTTGTACGCTTCTCTCTTATATCAAATTTTGACTTGAGTGTCGAAAGGTTTTTGCCATAGAACACATCGAATATCCCTAACAATTTGTTATTGAGTGCAGGACTCAAATCGAAATGAATACTAAAAGACGTTCAACAATGGACCAAAAGCGAATTTTTCCGTACTCACGCCATTACAGCCATGGCCGCCCTAGTAGTTGGCAGCCATGGTTACCAACTATGACTGTCATGATAAGGTAAGGTGGGGAAGATGATGGGTAAAAAAGAAATTATATATAATTTTAAAATTATTTGCTTTATTGAAAATATTTTAATATTTATGAAATTTTATTAATATTTAAATATATGTTAGTTCATTATGAGTAACTTAAAACGATTACACTCATTTTAAGAAATAAAAAAATTTGTTTTATTTTAAGAACTATTTCAAAATTTATTATATATTGAAATTATAGAAATATAATTATTTTATTATAATATTTAAGAAATTGTATTGATATTCAAATACATGTAAATATATTACAAATAATTTAAAATTATTAAAACTATACTAACTTAAGATATAGTAAGTTTGTATTTTCTTAAAATTTAATTTAAAATTCGTTATGTATTTAAATTATTGAAATTATATTTTTAATTATTTTATTGAAAAATTATTTAATATTTATAAAATTTTCTTATTAATATATGTAAACTTACATGAGTAATCTAAATTATTAAATTATACTAATTTAAGAAATATATTTATTTTTCTTTAAGAATTTCGTTCCCCAAATAATTTTAAATTATAGCAAGTTTATTCCAGTTAATTATTTTTAAAATATTTAAAAGTAGCAAAAATTGTGCATATAAATAGTATTAAAATATAACTTAGTATAAGTATGTGTGAACATAATACATAGATTGAATTGTATAACTTGACTTTTAATTAACTTAATTAATTAAAATAAATAATAAAATTAGAGTATTAACTATTTAAATAAATAAATATATTTTTAATAGTAATATTAGTATTTAATTGAATTTATTAAATTAACCTCCTTATAGATTCTTTTAATTACAAAAAGGTCCTCACATGCATAGCACATGCATGAATTGTATAAAGGTATTTTGGTCCAAAAAAATAATCAACTGTATGCAGCCAGTCAACTAAAGGGTAGCATCAAATTTTTACACATCTTTTGTGAAAATTTTAGCAAACTCCGCTAATTAAACTAATGATTGGATCTATTTACTAGATATCACTAAATCTTGGGAAGGTAGATGTGATATTAAGAAAGATAGCTATAACTATTCCATTTAAAAAACATGAAAACTCCATAGATAAATTAAATAATATTTTTTTAATCAATCGTGTTTAAAATGGAATATTCCTATTAAAATATTTCTATAGCATATACCTACTTTTAAATTTGAGTCACTATTCTTTAATTTTGTTTTGCAGTATTCTCTTTTATTAGGAAAAAAAAATAGAGGAAAACGATAAATATAATAATTTTTTAATATGTGATTCAATCATTCCAAGAATCTCCCACTTTAATTTAGTTTGTGGTATCGACAATGATGACCAGTGATGTAACTGCCTACTTCATCTACTTTGTGCTGCTTATATCCTTGGGATTTAATATATGATGATAGGCAATCCCACCTAACTTTCAACTCGCATGGTATTTGGGCCAGCTCAATAAAGACAAAAATAGATTCAACCAATCCAAATTGCGGGTAAAACACTCCCCCAGCCTCGCCCCACCCCACACTCACGCTCACGTTGGTGGGAGTTTCGAGTTTTGTTGAAATATAATACTTTCTAGTCCGACCCAATAATTTGATATGAAACGAATGCAAAATTAGTGGATTTGGGTTGAGATCAGGTCGGCTTAAATACAATCCAAAAATTTTGAATGCGTTTCGTGTAAAGCTGTACATACTACATATTGCTGCAACATAAATATCAATTAATAATATATAATTAGTTACTAATCAATGACAACCATTAACAATGTCACTAAAAAACTAACTAATATAAAAGAAATAAAATTTGATTGTTATTATTGTAAAGATTAAGAAAAAAAACTTTATGATTAGTACAAAAAATTTCACAGCATTTTTAATAACTAATAGATAATCAAACAAAATGAATTCAATCCAAATTTTTAAGTTTTTTTTTTTTTTTTCAAAAAAAGGTTAATAATTAGAAAGATTGAAAAGGAGAATAAGCATTGAGATTGGTTTTGTGATCTCATGTGTTCTTTCTTTCTCTCTCTTTATATTTTTGCTATTTGTTCACTTTGGATTTGTTTGTTTGTAAATTGCCAAAATATTTTTCAACTTTCAAAACATAAACAAATAATCCATCACATTCTCTAATATCAATATCCAAAATATACCCAAAAAGTCTAAAATGCCCTCCCAATTCATTTTCTACCTATTCCCCAATATCTACCCCTCTCATTTTTGGTCCCCATATCCAATCTATATAAACACATACATAAATAATTTTAAAATGTTAATTTCACCTTACTAACCCAACAAAAAAGTTATTAATGTGGCATTTTGTCCCTCTCAAAACACAAACAAACCCAATTCATTTTTCATCTACCACCAAAAATACAAATAAACAACCATCACATTCTTCAATCTCACTTCCTAAAATCTATTTTGTCAAATACTACGATTCATAAACAAACAAGCCCTTTGTTTTTGTTCTCTTTCATCTATTGACAAATTCAATGTTAATTTATTTGCCCAAATAGTTTTAATATTTTTTATTATTGAAATTAATTTAACCTTGAATATTTTCACGTAATTTGAATTTTAATGCTTACTTGCAACACACTGTATATAATTCTATCTCAATCTCGTCATGACCTAACATTTTTTTATAAATAATTATGAAAATTTATATATCCACATCTATATAAATACCACATATTTTCAAGTTGGTCAATGTCGCTAAATCATAATTTTTTTCTGATAAATCATTTTTTTTCTTGTTGTATTCTTCTCCATTTTCTCATGCTAGCTAATAATTCAATTATGTCGTAATACATAGGGTTGTCAATGTATTGATTCGGACTGAATCATACAAGATTTGAATCTGAATACGATAATGATATGTATATCAGAATTCGATCTAAGATCCTGTAGGATCTGTGGTTTTTATAATCATATCCAAATCCAAATAAAAATCGAATATCCGAAAAAAAAATTGAATCCAAATACTCCTAAAATCATCATATAGTTTTTATTTTAGTAGAATCTAAATCCAAAATATTCATCCTTAAAAAAACATACACACAACAAATTAATGAATACATTTTCAAGTCTATTGATCATTTAAAGGCAATAATAGAATATAACTTAATTAAATTCGTTCACCATATCATTGCATTTTAGATTCTGTTGCTGATAATAATACTTATTTGATATTATAAATACATAGTTATACTTGATTATTCAATCAACTGATTATAGATTTAAAGTTTTCTAATTAAAAAAAAAAAACCTCATTTTGATCAAATCGAATTTTGCATTGTGTTCTTTCCATATTATGACATTCTACTCCTACTCATTATTATTCCCTCATCATTTTCTGTTATAAAAATAGATAAACAAATGATGCAATTATGATGTAAATAAGCTCGAAATCTAATAATATATATAAAAAGCATCTAATTGAATATATTGCAACTTCATTCGTCCAAAAACTCATTTTAGCATTGTTGTAGGATTCTGTGTGTACATATATGTACTATTTATTATATTTATATAATATTACATATATAAAATATTATATATATGTGTAATACTATATATATTCGGATTTAAATTATTAATGGATTTAATCAAGCGAAATCTATATTCATTCCATTTATTTCAAATTATGAATTTTTTTAATTAAATAATATCCATCGAATTCTTTTATCGATTAAAAATTATAAATAATTGTATCGAATTCGATTTAAAATTCACTTTATTAATAGTCCTAGTAACACATACCAATTAAATAAGAAGAACAATAACCTTTTTTAACTTCCTCAATAACATAATGTTTTTTTCTACTATATGAAGAAGAAAGGAAAATTCGGAGAAATTATATTATATTATGTTTATAAAATGTTGACAGAGTGGTAAAAGTCTAAGTCAAGTAATTAAATTTAAATGTGCCATAGGAAACGTCACTTTATTTTTCAGCCACCCATCCCCTTGGAAACCTGAACCGCTCCATATAATATATATATATGTATATATGTATATACCGTTCTCCTACCAACCAATCAATTGAAAATTTCCATTTTCCGGCCTCCATTTTGTAGGAGTAGCAGGAAGACATAGAGGACTGTTCAGGCATGCATGGCCACGGAAGTGAACGAATTCCTCTTCTTAACAGACATGTAAGCTCCGGCTATAAACAGCACATGAAGTGTTTTTCTATCTATCAGTGAACTTTTTGTTTCTGTTAATTTTGTTTTATTTTGTGGGCTGGTAGTCTCTTGGTTTAGCTTCGTGATTCCGATGATATCTTGCTTTCTTTGAGTGGATATTTCATGATTTCTGATTTGAATGCTTATAAACAGTCCAGATTTTTTTTTTCTGAATAAGATTGCAGGCACTTCTGGTTTCAATTTGAAGTATGTATATTTATCTTCTTCCTGTAGGTTTAATTTTAGCTATTTGAATAGTTGCAATCTTAAGCTAGATGAGATTCGTTATTTTGATTTTTGACATCGAATATTTTCGTCTTAAGGCCTTGTGTCGATCAAGTTGTTCTGGGGCACGCAGAAAATCTGATTTTCTTTTTTTAATGTATAATTTATTGGTGATTTAAAGTGTTAGCATATATTTATTCGGGTTTCTTATCTTTGTCTTTGTTAATTCTTGAGCTTGACTAGGTGGGGAGAAAAGGAAATGCTGCTGCAGAAAATGGTCAGCTGACAGACCTTGAACATGGAGATGCAATACCGGTAATCTTGGTTTTCAGTTTTACTCATCTTTTTGATACTATGCCTTACATTGTGGTATTTATAAGAAGCTAACTTTATTCTTGGGAAATACAGGCGGTAAATGTGGGCTTTGGTAGAGTATTATCCCTTGTAAGTGGATGTCAATTTTGTAGCATGATTAGTCAATTTGTGCTGGTCTTTTTTCATGAAATTTGTTGACAGGCGAAGCCTGAAGCTGCCAGTTTGATTGTTGCCACAGTTGCTCTATTGATTGCTTCCACATCTAGTATATTGGTGGTAACGTACTAAACCTCAGCAAGGAACACTGCCACCACTCCCTACCTGTCTCCCAAAGTTGAGGATATCTTCTAATTTTTCTTACTATGTGAATTCTGCAGCCAAAATTTGGAGGGAAGATAATCGATATTGTTTCAAGAGACATTCAAACACCTGAACAGAAATCTAGAGCTTTGAAGGCCGTTTATAATACTATACTTGAAATCTTTCTTGTTGTCATAATTGGGTATGCTTATTTTAATGGTCTAGAAGAGATTAATTTCTGCCTTTTTTGTGAATGACCTTTTTCACCATCTCATCCTGATAAGGATGAGATGCTTTAATGAGTTTATGTAAAAAATTTAGAATAATGTTTCTTCATATATCTTTGACTTCAGAATCTTAATTAATTTTTCAAGTTTCGTTCAAGTTCAGTGGTTATTTAGTATCTCAGATAATTGATAGTGCATTCTTTCCTTCAGTTCAATTTGCACAGCAGTTCGGGCATGGTTGTTTTCCTCTGCCAGTGAGAGGGTTGTTGCTCGATTAAGAAAGAACTTGTTCAGTCATCTTATTCACCAAGTAAAACCTGTTACCTTGGCCAGTTGAAATTCTGTTATGTTTTTTATTGGGCTAGTTTCTTGGCTAAGAAAATTCAATTCTCTCATTGACTTTCTTAAAAAAAAATTTGGAACTGATGGTATATTTTGTAGGAGATAGCTTTCTTTGATGTTACTCGGACAGGGGAACTATTAAGTAGACTGTCTGAAGATACCCAGATTATAAAAAATGCTGCAACTAGCAATCTTTCAGAGGCTTTGAGGAATCTGTCAACTGCGTTTATTGGTCTTGGATTCATGTGTGCAACATCATGGAAGTTAACATGTAAAACTTAATCATCCTTAAAACAGAGAATAAACTCAAATCGTTTGTCCCTCTACCACACCTATAGTAATTCCATGTTCCTATTCTCTTTTCAGTGTTGGCTTTGGTTGTTGTTCCTGTCATATCCATAGCTGTACGTCAATTTGGTCGCTATCTTCGGGAACTTTCTCACAAGACTCAAGCTGCTGCTGCAGTGGCTTCTTCTATTGCTGAGGTATCCTTAACCCACTTAAATAATTTCTCCATTTATTTAGTTTACAGCATTACCTTAATGCTCTATTACGCAACCCTTATGTCACTCTACCGGTTTGTGTATGTGATCATAGAGGTAGATGGACAAGCTTAATTTTGAAAACATGGCAGCTCAAAAACATTCATGTAACGTTCTAGTGATTGTTATTGTATTAACCTGCTGTGCATATTGAAGTAAGCTTCTCAACCTAGAAATATACAAGACATTAGAATTAACACTTTCTCCTGTAAATTAAATGACGGAAAAAAATAACTTGACTTGGATGAGGAGAGAGAGAAGATGAGGAAGTGGTACAGTTATGTCTTGACTGATGTAGGTCATTTATAATCCGTATGGTCCTTAAATTCCCGTCAACATGTTGGATGAATTAATTTTGATAATCTTGCTAGTTTCCTTCACGTAACACATACTACTGTTGTGTAGGAAACATTCGGTGCCATACGCACAGTGAGATCTTTTGCACAGGAAGAATACGAGAACTCACGCTATTCTGAAAAAGTTGATGAGACGCTGAAGCTAGGACTAAGACAAGCTGTGAGTTTTCTAATGTCATGTGGTTTTTGTGAATCCAAAGTTTCATCTTCTAATGTCTTATGTTTCATATATGCAGAGAGTTGTTGGTCTTTTCTTTGGAGGTCTCAATGCTGCTTCAACACTATCTGTCATTGTGGTAGTTATCTATGGTGCTACCCTGACAATCAAAGGCTCGATGACTCCAGGGTCTCTTACATCTTTCATTCTGTATAGTTTAACTGGTAATTTCCTTAAGCAAATAGATCTTTTACTGAGTTTTAATACATGCTTCAACCTTAGTTAATCACCCAGTCTTGAAATCATTCATTTCCTGATACACTCTTTACTTTTTCCAGTTGGATCGTCAGTATCTGGACTATCTAGCTTATATACAGTAGCCATGAAAGCTGCTGGTGCTAGTAGGCGGGTTTTCCAACTTTTAGATCGTACGTCATCCATGCCAAAATCAGGAAACAAGTGCCCCCTGGGGTTAGTTTTTTAAGTTGAAACTTGCAATGCTCTAATTTGTTTGTTTTCTTCAATAATTACACACTACTAGAAAATGCATCATAACCAGTGGTGACTAACTATGGCATATTAAATTTGACTGGAAAATGTGGTTTTAGTTACCTATTTGCCTTGTTCATTTTATAGCGAGAGTTATCTTGTTCCATCCTACAGAAAACAAATTGGTTGCTTTTCTCATAAACTCAGAGTGCTAGCCAAAGAAAATTTACTAACTTGACCATGAAAATATAAATCACAAATCTGCAGTGGGGGATTGTGTTGATAGTTGTCAACTGTCAAATTACTATGGCCCAGTAATGGAGTCCATTTTAGTCGACTAAATTCACTTTAATTTCCACTCTGATTAAAAATTACACTTCAATGTGATAACAGTTTCCTATTCCCTCTACATGCATTCCCATGAATTTTCATACTTATTGTTGATCACCATTACTGTACTCATTTTTGAAGCATAATTGTCTTCCATAGTGAGTATATTGGAGTCAATTAGGGTTCCAAGTAGAATGAGTGTTTTTTGTTAAATCTGTGCCCATTATGACATGGATGCTATACTCATTAACATGTTTATCACAGAGATCAAGATGCTGAAGTAGAGCTGGATGATGTTTGGTTCGCCTATCCATCCCGCCCTGATAATATGGTCTTGAAGGTATTGATCATACATCTCCCTTCTGATGTTTTTAAGATAGCTCTAATTGTTTGGCTAAGTGCTTTACAATTTTGTGGTTTTAGGGAATAACGTTAAAATTACAGACTGGTTCAAAGGTTGCATTGGTAGGTCCAAGTGGTGGTGGAAAGGTATTATTTTATTGCTCTTGAAGTTGCCATGATATATTACATATTCATGCCACCATGTCATACAAAGTCTGAGATAGATCCAGTGGTTTGGGAGAGTGAAAAATTAGAAAGCAGTAACTCGCTCGTCCTGGAGCACCTATTATAATCTTATTCTCTGCTGCAGACCACAATAGCGAACTTAATAGAGAGATTTTATGACCCTGTCAAAGGAAAGGTTATGCTGAATGGGGTTCCTCTGGTTGAAATATCTCATGAGCATCTACACAGGAAGGTAATTCTGTTACTAAATGTTTTTTATAGTGCCATCTTATAGTTTGATACAATGCTGTCAAGATATATAGATTTGTATTTCCTATAATTTTGAATTCTTTAAAATGCAGATCAGTATTGTGAGCCAGGAGCCTGTTCTTTTCAACTGCTCGATTGAGGAGAATATTGCATATGGATTTGATGGGAAAGCAAGCAGCACCGACATAGAAAATGCAGCTGTAAGATTCAAATTCTTTAGTGTGACCAATATCAAAGAGTCTGACAAGTTTCTTGATCATATTTCCACTGTATAACAAGCAGAACATGGCGAATGCTCATGAATTCATTTCCAAGTTTGCTGAGAAGTACCAAACCTTTGTTGGAGAACGTGGTGTGAGGCTTTCAGGTGGTCAGAAACAAAGAATAGCCATTGCTAGAGCTTTGCTGATGAATCCCAGAATCCTACTTTTAGATGAAGCAACCAGTGCCCTTGATGCTGAAAGCGAGTACTTAGTTCAGGTGTGTTTTCTCTGTTGTACTCTAATTTTCTCTTATTACGTTACTTTGTCTGAGGCATGGGTTGTTGTGATGTTTGAACTGTGTAGGATGCCATGGATTCTCTGATGAAGGGCCGGACAGTGCTGGTCATAGCTCATAGACTGTCGACTGTGAAAACTGCAGACACTGTAGCAGTAGTTTCTGATGGTCAGATAGTAGAGAGTGGCACTCATGACGATCTCCTCAACGAGAACGGTATTTACACGGCCTTGGTTAGGAGACAATTACAAGGACCAAAACCTGAAATCTAGTCACTAGGAGTTGGCTAGACTTTTTGACTCATAATAAAATGGAGGCAAAGAAAAATGATTTGGGGGATTCTGAAATAGATTCGGTTTTGTTGAAATGAGATGAACATAAAAGGTAAACCTGTGACATAGCATCATTAATATGGATTTATATACAGGCAGAAACACAGATTCTTTTGCATCAACAGCAAAGCAAAGGCCCGTTTTCTGGCTTTTTTGCCTTCAGTTTGTCAACAAATCTGTCAATGCTCCTTGTGCTTCTAGGTTTTAATCTTAAGCTTTTAAATCCTCTTGTTCTGTTCAAAGGAAAACAAATGAGGGGGAGAGTTTGGCTATATTTCTTAACTTAGTCTAGGGCCATCATTATGAATCTATTACTATTAATCCAGCTTTTCTCAATATAATTTGCCTGAAACCAGTCAGTCATTTTCAGTGAAATGGAGGCGATAGGGTTAATTATTTTTTTCTAAATTTGAAGCAACTTTAATCTTCTCTTTTCCACACACTATATATGTGAGTTATGATCATTCTAAGGTGAAATGTAACTTAGTGTAGTTATAACCAGAAGATGAGAAAAAGATGTGGATCTCTATCTTTTGCGTTGGAAAGTTATCGTGAAAAATGGATGACATTAGCATCGTATAAAGAAATATACTATTTAACAAGAAGAAAGAGAGCTATTTCTTAAAATAAGGCACTACGTTGCAGAAAATAGAAATAGAGCTCCTTGTTCATAGGCAGAGAGATACTGTCTCACTAATCAAGCTACGTTCCGTAGAAATAGCATAAATGGGAAATCTTGTATGAAAACGCCAACGCCATGTAATTCAAAATATGTCATGTCAATATTGGATCCACATTATATTGAAATGATTTATTTAGACCACTTAACTCATTCAGTTTACTAAGACAAATCAGAGTGAGTGAGTTGCAAAGTCCACTATGGAATGGCGATTTAGAGTTAAACTAATGGGCTTGATTACTTCGACTTTATTTTCAAAATAAACGGGACCTAGAGTTGTAAATGGATATTCGAAAATTCGTTTACCGTTCGCATTCGAATTCGTTTATAGGACAATTATCCGTATCCGTTTAAAGTGGATATTATCCGTATCCGATTAGTAGACATCCGACTGTAAACTGATACAAATATGGTAAATGCCTATCCGATCCGTTTAATATCCGCTCCGAATACATATCTCTTGGATATATCCATTTATATATTCGATTATCCGTAATTTAATTAAATCTATTATCCGTATCCAATAAATAATATTTAAAAAATTATTATATATAATATATTCTATTTTTATGTATTTTAATATATATATATATAATATTTTAAAATTTTACCATATATAATATATTATTATACATAATAAATTATTTTTATTTATAGATTATTAAATTTCATAATCTATATATAAATGAATATATGTATAAATTAGTAATTAAAGAATTAATAAAAAAATTAGACAGTAATGGTGATAATTAAATAGTATTAAATCAAAAAAAATTGAAAAATTAATATATAAATGATAAAATTAATCAATATAAAATTATTGTTGCTTTACTTTATAATTAATTTATATTGGTGTCATTTTTATTAATATTAATTAATCATAAAGTGAATCAATAATTATAAAAAAAATTAACTAAGTTAAGAACAATTAACTTTTTAATTCTAAAATAAAATAGTAAAATACTAAAATTATTAACTAGCTAAGGGGACATTAAGATTTAAGAGGGGGTGTTTGAGTGAGCTTATAAGCTTCTTAAAACATCTTATAAGCTCTTAAGGTAAGATGTTAAGAGTTTATAAGGTATCAAAAAGTATTTGGTATGTTTGTTTAATCTTTGGAGTATGCTAATTTTATTGTTTGTTTGTTGTCTTTTTTCTAGATTTTATTATGTTATTTTTATATGATTATTTTTTTTAATGAAATTTATTAGAAAAAAAATATGCATTTTGTTATTAACGGATTCGGATATTCGGATATTCATAACCGAATATTCGGGTATTTATAAACAGATATTCGGAATAATTATAATCGGATATAAATATATCCAAATTCGGATAATATCTGGATACGAATTCAGATGTTATAAAAAAAATATCTGTCGGATACGAATACGGATACGGATACGGTAAAACTTAAACGAATACAGATACGAATACAGCATATCCAATCCGTTTAATATCCATTTACAACCCTAACGGGACCCTTATTTACTCAAACTCATATTTTTAGACAATCAACAGTCATCACAATGAGATTCTCTATTGATCGCCTTTATTAGATAATATGCAGGTGCAATAAAATTCCCCGCACCCCCTCTCTCTCTCAAGCATATTTACTTTTATTCCTACTCATAGTATCACTGCAAGCGGTTTGTTTATTGTGTCACTTATTATAAAGTACCAGAAGCACTTTCAAAGTTTGTGATCAATCCCCACTTGATTTTGTATAGAATGAGCTCTCTTGTTTTGTTAAAACTTTAGAAATCACTCCCCACTCACTTGATTTGACAAAAATACCCTTAAGTATAATATTTTTCACTCATTTTCTTTATTTCTTCACTATCCACACAACCAAATAGTAAACCCTAGCATATGTACTTTCATTACTAGAAATAGAAAGAAAAATCACATAAGGAAACAAAGCTCCACGGTGGGAACAATGGCCACCAACACGACATCCACATTTTCTTCTTCTCTCTTTATTTTCATCATTTTCAGGTTTTTTTCTTCTCAGTTGCTTTTGAGTTTCTTCTCAGTTTATTTTCATATCACCCCGACCACCGCATTTTCTTCATCTCTCAATCTTGTAGTTTTCCAAAAATATCAACTAGTAGTGAATGTGGAGTGTTCACTCAAGTCTTGGGGAGTTGCCGCTACAAAGACCAGCTTCATATAATGTCAATTAAGGATAGTACAACTTTAATGGACATATACCTTAATCTTGCAAGAAAATGGACTGAAATCAACCCCGAACTCTTCACTTTGCAATACATAGCTCCACATCAAAGATTGTACATGACTTTGACCGATGACAACAATGTCATGAATATGGTCTTCCTGCATTTAACATTGAAGATGAACATTATTGACATTCTGATACACCGAAAGGATGAATCGAGTAGCAGTGGAAAGAAGAGCAGTAATACTTTAAGGTAATACTTCTACAAAAGCTAAATTGTACTGTAATTTGTAAAGTTTTATACTCAAAGTGTTCTTAAATTGTACTTCATTTATTTGAAAATCTTTCAATACTTGGAGCATTTTACATTATACTTCATTGCAATTAAAATTGTTCTGCATTGCTAGTGTTTTATACTTAAAGTATTTTTCAATTGTACTTCGTTTATCTAAAATTGAACTACAATGCTGAATTATTTTTCTTCGACTATTATACATTTATACTTCATTTTACATAAAACTATACTACATTATTGAAGTTTTACACGTTAAGTGTTCTACTAATTGATTATCCAAAATTGTATTGCAATTACTAGTGTTTTGTACTTGAAGTGTTCTGTATTTGTACTTCGTTTCCCTGATATTATACTTTATTTATCTAAAATTATACTACAATACTGAATTATTTTTCTTCAACTATTCTACACATATACTTTATTTTACAAAAAAATGTACTGTATTATTGAAGTTTTATATTTTAAGTGTTCTGCTACTTGGTCATCGAAAATTGTACTGCAATTGCTAGTGTTTTATACTTGAAGTGTTCTGTAATTGTACTTCATTTTATATGAAATTACACTTTATTTTTATGAAATTGCAGTACAATGCGGAATTATTTTTCTTCGATTATTCTACATTTATACTTCATTCTACCTAAAATTGTACTCTATTATTGAAGTTTTATACTTCAACTATTCTACTAATTGAATATCCAACATTGTACTACATTGCTAGTGTTTTATATTTGAAGTGTTTTACAATTGTACTTCGTTTATCTGAAATTGAACTACAATGCTGAATTATTTTTCTTCGACTATTCTATATTTATACTTCATTTTATCTAAAATTGTACTACATTATTGAAGTTATATACTTCAAGTGTTCTATTTATTGATTTTTTAAAATTGTATTGCAATTGCTATGGTTTTATACTTCAAGTGTTCTGAAATTGCACTTCTTTTTATATAAAATTGTACTTCATTTTATATAAAATTGTAATCTATTATTTAAGTTTTATACTTCAAGTATTTTACTAATTGATTATTCAAAATTGTACTGCAATTGCTAGGATCTTATACTTAAAGTGTTATGGAATTGTACTTCATTTGTCTAAAATTGTACTTTATTTTACCTAAAATTGTATTATATTATTGAAGTTCTATACTTCAAGTGTTCTATTTATTGATTATCTATAATTGTACTGTAATTGCTAGGGTTTTATACTTCAAGTGTTCTGAAAGTGTACTTCTTTTTATTTAAAATTGTACTTCATTTATCTGAAATTATACTTTATTTTACCTAAAATTGTACTCTATTATTTAAGTTTTATACTTCAAGTGATCTACTAATTGATTATCCAAAATTGTATTACAATTTCTAGCATTTTATACTTGAAGTATTCTAAAATTGTACTACTTTTTATCTAAAATTGTATTTTGTTTATCTGAAATTATACTTTATTTTACCTAAAATTGTACTCTATTATTGAAATTATATACTTCAAGTGTTCGACTTATTAATTATCCAGAATTGTACTGCAATTGCTAGGGTTTTATACTTCAAGTGTGCTGAAATTATACTTCTTTTTATATAAATTGTACTTCATTGTACCTAAAATTATTTAAGTTTTATACTTTAAGTGTTCTACTAATTGATTATTCAAAATTGTACTGCAATTGCTAGCGTTTTATACTTGAAGTGTCTGGAATTGTACTTCTTTTATCTAAAATTTTACTTCGTTTATCTGAAATTGAACTTCATTTTACCTAAACTTGTACTCTATTATTGAAGATATATACTTCAACTGTTCTACTTATTGATTATCCATAATTGTACTATAATTGCTAAGGTTTTATACTTCAAGTGTTATTAAATTATACTTTCTTTTATATAAAATTGTGCTTCATTTTACATAAAATTGCACTCTATTATTTAAACTTTATAGTTCAAGTGTTCTACTAATTGATTATCTAAAATTGTACTGCAATTGCTAGCATTTTATACTTGAAGTTTTCTGAAATTGTACTTCTTTTTATCTAAAATTGTACTTCGTTTATCTGAAATTGTACTTTATTTTATATTTTATTTTACCTAAAATTGTACTCTGTTATTGAAGTTATATACTTCAAGTGTTTTACTTATCGATTATTCATAATTGTACAGCAATTGCTATGATTTTATACTTCAGGTGTTCTGAAATTATACTTTCTTTTATATAAAATTGTACTTCATTTTACTAAAATTGTACTATATTATTTAAGTTTTACACTTCAAGTGCTCTACTAATTGGTTATCCAAAATTGTACTGCAATTGCTAATGTCTTATACTTGAAATGTTCTGAAATTATACTTCATTTTACTAAAATTGTACTATATTATTTAAGTTTTACACTTCAAGTGCTCTACTAATTGGTTATCCAAAATTGTACTGCAATTGCTAATGTCTTATACTTGAAATGTTCTGAAATTGTACTTCATTTTACTAAAATTGTACTATATTATTTAAGTTTTACATTTCAAGTGCTCTACTAATTGGTTATCCAAAATTGTACTGCAATTGCTAATGTCTTATACTTGAAATGCTCTGAAATTGTACTTCTTTTTATATAAAATTATACTTCATTTATCTGAAATTGTACTTCATTTTATACTTCATTTTACCTAAAATTGTACTGTATTATTGAAGTTATATATTTCAAGTGTTCTACTTATTGACTATCCATAATTGCACTACAATTGTTAGGATTTTATACTTCAAGTGTTTTGAAATTATACTTCCTTTTATATAAATTGTACTTCATTTTACATAAAATTGTAATATATTATTTAAGTTTTATACTTCAAGTGTTCTACTAATTGATTATCCAAATTTGTACTGCAATCACTAGCGTTTTATACTTGAAGTGTTCTAAAATTGTACTTCTTGTTATCTAAAATTGTACTTCGTTTATCTGAATTATACTTTATTTTATACTTAATTCTACTTAAAATTATACTATATTATTTCAGTTTTATACTTCAGATGTTCTACTAATTGATTATCCAAAATTGTACTGCAATTGCTAGCATCTTATACTTGAAGTGTTTTGGAATTGTACTTCTTTTTATATAAAATTGTACTTCGTTTATCTGAAATTGTACTTCATTTTATCTAAAATTGTACTATATTATTGAAGTTATATACTTCAAGTGTTCTACTTATTGATTATCCATACTTGTATTGCAATTACTATGGTTTTATATCTCAAGTGTTCTAAAATTATACTTCCTTTTATATAAAATTGTACTCTATTATTTAAGTTTTATTCTTCAAGTGTTCTACTAATTGATTATCCAAAATTGTACTGCAATTGCTACATTTTATACTTGAAATGTTCTGAAATTGTAGTTTATTTTTCTGAAATTGTACTTCATTTTACCTAAAATTGTACTATATTGTTGAAGTTATGTACTTTAAGTGTTCTACTTATTGATTATCTAAATTGCTAGTGTTTTATACTTGAATTGTTCTGCAATTGTACCTAGTTTATTTGAAATTATACTACCATGCTGAATTATTCTACATTTATACTTCATTTTTACCTAAAATTGTACTGCATTTGTCAACCTCAAGGGATGCATTCAAGGAGGAAATTGGTTCAACCAATGCATCGCACAATGAATTAGCTTTAGTTAGCAACTCAATTGATGCATGGAGGCATTACATATATAGAGAGGGTCAGACATTCAAGGATACTGAGGAGTTCAGAATTATGCTTAAGAATTATACGATGGCTACTATGCGGTCATTCAATGCAACAAAAATGACAACAACAAAATCATAGCCGTTTGCAGTGATGAAAATTGCGAATGGAGAATCTATGCATCAAGGCATGAAGTTGATAAATTATTTGGCATTCGAAAATACAATCTAGAGCACACATGTGGTGAGGCTAATCTTCGGACAAGGGGACATCCTAAAGCCGATTCTGCTTGTGTTGCTAACATTGTGAAGGATAAATTGAGATCAGAGCTATGTTATGGGCCCTCTACCATATTGAAATATATCCACAAAGAATACGATGTGGAACTTAGATACCCTAAAGCATGGATGGGTAAGGAATTAGCTATGCATGACATCCATGGAGCTGAGAATGGATCTTATGATAAGTTGAGGTGGTACTGTGATGCTGTGAAGAGGACAAACCCTGAAAGTATTGCAGACTGTGAGATTGACCCAATTAGTCAAAAAATTTGTCGGCTATTTATATATTTCAGTGCCTGCCTTATTGGTTTTCTCGAGAGATGCATGCCGTTTATATTCTTAGATGGCACCCATATTGAAAATAAATATAAAAAGAAGCTTACTCAGTGTTGTCAATAAAGATGCTAATGATGACTTATTCACCCGAGCATATGCAATTGTTGACTCTGAAAATGATATTAATTAGGAGTGGTGTGGTGCTCGAGGGGTTGAAAAAATCTGTTGTTTTCCTTTTTGGCTTCCTGTCATCTCAATTACGCACATCTGTAACAATCGATGACATGACATTTGACACTTTAAGTTCAGATTCTTCGAACTCTGCTTCATGAACTAGTGCATGAAGTTCTGTGGTCAAAGGGATGATGGAAGTTGTGGGATCATGATGGTGTTTTGTTCAACTTTCTTCATCCAAACTATCTTCAGTTTCATCACCAACACCATCATCAATCCCTAAATCAGCTTCTTCTGCATTTTTCTTCCCAAAATCATCCCATTCTTTCTTGGCATCATCCACCAAATCATGTTCTCCCTTATATAGATACTCACTAGCTTCCTCATTATGCTCCCCTTCATCAGTCTTATCCTCAGCAGCATTCTTCTCCTGACCCTGCTCTTTGATTGCCATCATCTCTACTAAAGCAATTTTTTCCTTCAATGATTTAATTTCTTGATCTTTCGCTGTAATAATTTCTTCAAATACTGTATGATCACAAGTATGTACTTCAGTGACAGTAGTAGTGGCAGCTTCTGATTTTTTGATCAAAACTGCCAAGTTTAACTCCTATGGAGCAGGATTGAGGGCTACAACCTATTACAATGAAAATAATTATCAAATTCAAATTATTATAAAAAAATAATAATAATGAATTATTACCATATCTCTTGTAACTTGTTTCAATTTATTCTCAGCCCTATTCACATTATTTGGGAGTTTGCTATCCTTCCACTGGTAAAAGCGTGGAAAATCAAACAAACTTTCTGGTGAACCCAATGATGGGATACGTTCGTAAACCCATGTTTGTCATTCATAAATGAAAAAATTATACTCACTTAAATATAAATATAATCAATGCTATTAGTAAAATAAAAACCACTTACCATCAAACCGACTGTGCACCCATCAAGGTACTTCTTCTTGCTACTTTCTCCACCTAGTCCTCCTACATGGTTCCTTATATCTTCGATAAGAAAGTTGTATGCAGCTATGTGCCATGCATACAAACTGACTATTGACAAATCGTCCAAGTATGGTAGGGAAATCGTAGAGTCCAATAATTAGAAGTTGGAAACAGAAAATAATTAAAAACAAAAAGTACATACAACCTACAAAAATTGTTTAAGTCATCCTCACTATCTTTATACACATACTTCTCAAACATTTTTGCTATTTCAAATCTTGTTATATTCTTCAACTTTTTGGAAAAAAGTCGGTCCATAGTTGAAGACTTCATCTTCAATCTTATATCAACTGATTGCCCCACATGTGGCAACCCTAAAACCATAGAAAATTTGGTTGCAAAAAATGGAACTTCAACCCCCTCCGCAAAAAGAAATGACAGATTTTTTGCATCAAACCTCCTAAGTATAGCTTCAAGCTTCAAGCCGAATGAAGCTAGAACTTGACTTAGGTGTATCCATGTATATATAAAAAGAAGTCTTCTTTAATGCATTAAAATATTTTGACCCCATCTTAGATTTCACATGCTCCAATTTAGTCTGAAAATATTGGGGGGGAACAGTGAGAGCATACCTCATTATATCTTACCTTTGCTGCAATCAAATAAAGAAAAATTAGTATATAAACAGATTATATATTACCACTTTCAGATAATGTGTACTGAAAGCTTGAATGTTTTGTACTATAGTTGCTTCTCAAATGTACTTCAGATACACAAATTATATACTCCCACTTTTAGATAATATGTACTAAAAGGTTGAATGTGTTGTACTTCAGTTGCTTCTAAAATGTACTTCAAATACACAAATTATATCCTATCACTTTCAGATAATGTGTACTAAAAGTTTGAATGTTCTGTACTACAATTGCTTTCAGATACACAGATTATATACTACCATTTTCAGATAATGTGTATTGAAAGCTGGAATGTTTTATACTACAATTGCTTCTAAAATGTGCTTTATACAAACAGATTATATACTACCACTTTCAGATAATTTCAAAATATAATTTCAGGTATAAGCAGTATAAACCCCAAGAAAGTGAAGTATAACTTTCATGCCTTTCAAGTACAAATCAGATATTTTCAAATATTACAACAAAAATCATATATATATATATAAAATGGCTTCAAGTTTTTAACAACTAAAAAAGAGTTCAAACAAACAAATATGAAAAAATTTACCTGCAAAACTTGTAAAACTGAAAAATACACACATTTGAAAGAAAGCAAGGTCCATGAAATGAGTAGCAGAAAACATACCTTTCTGAACCTTGTTCTCTTCCTTCTGTTCTCTGCGCCTTGTTGGTGCTCTTGGTTGTTCCATTTTCGCACAGTTGCAAAGAAGTTGGGTTTTTTTTTTTCTCTTCTTGAGTCGATTTCATTTTCCCTTTTCTATTCTCTCGTCCGCTCACGCCCTTTTGTTGGCAAACGAGAGGCCGTTTTTTGCACCTTTGTTCTACAGAGGAAAAGACGGTTTCCAAACAAAAAGAAAAAATGCTTTTGAAGAAAAGTTGTCATTTGATAGAGTGGAGAGAAAAAAAAAAACTACCGTTTGCTTCTTTTTTTTTTTTTTGTTATTTTGGCTAGGTACAAGAGTATTTAAGTCTTTCTAAATATTTAGGGAGTGATTCCTAAAGTTTTGAAAAAAGTAATGAGTTTGGTGTTTAAAAAATCAAGTGGGAAGTAAATTGGATAATAAAAGTAGGTAAAGGAATTTAATCCTAATTAACTGTTGTTTATTTGTGTTTCCAGTAGTATCTTTTCATCTTTTACTATTTCAAATTCAAAATTTATTTGTTTGATCCATTTCACTTATTTTTGTTTTCAATTCTTCTCACATGTATCCAATCATCCTATTATAACATCCATTAAAATTCAAATTCAAATTAATACAAAATATACAAAAATAACTCTAAAACTATTAAAATATACATACGTTTTCAACAAATACACTTTTCCCGCATAAATATTCTAAATTTAGGAATTTTTATCTTTTTCCTATCTTATTCAACATTCTCAACAAAAAAATCCAAATATATTTTTGTTTATAAACGGAAACCAAGTACAACAATTTTCAATTTTAAAAATACTAAAAATGAAGAATTCATATGCAACACAAACACAAACAAACAGCCTGTTTATCAGATGTTCATTATTTTCATTTCATTCTTCTTATGTTTACGTCTTAGATGTAGCTTAGCAATATGGGCATCCTTTGCAACGTAAAAAAAACCTTACTCCACAATATTTACCGGGCTGCCAAATTATATTAAAACCCACCTAATATAAATATAGTACTAACACAAAACTTCGTCGGGCAAATTGCATTTTACCCCATGTGAAAATGAAAAAGGACAAAAAAACTCTTTATGAAAAAAAAAAAAAAAAAGGCAACAAACCTCCTTATGCTTTTGAAAATTATGCACACTGCCTCTCTTTCCTTATTTGCTGCAATCTAACACTAATTTTAACATATAATGAATACTACCCTTAATTAATTCTTATACTTTTAATTCAATTTATTTATTTTTTATATATTTTTTCATATACCTTTATTTTATCTTTTCTTCTTGAAGAAATATTTTTCATATATCTTCTTTCATTTCCTTCACACCAATATTTTAATTCTTAAATTTAAAAAAAGTATTCTTAATTTTTGCATTTTCATTTTCCTTTTTTTATGTATTATAAAAATATAAATATATATAGTATAATTATGTATATATTGATATTTATTTATAATATATATTTATATATACAAAAACATATATACTCATATTTATATAAAATTATATAAATATAAATATATAATATTTATAACTCACCTATGTTATGTTACCATTTTATCATAATTTTTTTATTTTTATTTATAAAAAATAAATAAATATTTTTATCATACAAAAAATTCTATAAAAATTTTAGCACATGCATCAAAGGTACCAAATTTTTAATTTCATATATATTCTTTCGTTTCCTTCACACCAATTTCATTATTTTTAAATTTAAAGAAATTATTTTTATTTCTTTATATTATTGTATATAAATATATTATGTATTATATATTTCTATACTTAAATATATTCAATATTCTTTATATAAATATATATTTATAAATACATATAACATATATATATATAACCCCTAACCTCCACACCACCCACACCCTCTGCATTCTGCAACCCTCATGGTAGTCAGGCGGCCATCGTATCCACCATGGCCGCCGCACGTCATGGCCAAAACAGCGGCCATGGTCGCCGTTTCCACAGCCACCGTTTTTTGCCTCGACGGCCGCCCTTTTTGAGGCTGCTATGGCATGGCAGCAGCTAAAGTAGTGGGAGTGGGTGAGGGTGCAGGGGTTGGGGTTGGGGTGGGAGTATATTTAATAATTATATATATATGTGTATATATAAAGATTACTTATACAATTTATATTTTTTATATATCGAATAAATCTGAATCATTAATTTTTTTTAAAGAATTCAACGATTGATATTTAGGATAAAATTATTATTTAAGCAGCCAAAAATGTAAAATCAACTGCACCTGCCGCTCTTGTACTATTCTACGAAACGGAGGGAGGTAATTTGCTACTTTTTTAAAATCATAAGGTGGTGGATTGCCCTTTTTTTTTATAGGAAAGTTTTTCGTTCTTTTCCATTTTCTTAGAGGGATAAAACCCAATTTGCCCAAAATCCTTCTAGATGAACGTTTTTAAGCAGTCGGGGACTTGAAATATTTCAAAGTAATTGAACACTATAAACAAAATTGTAGCAACTATTCCTTCATCTCCATCCATCCTCATTGATAAAAGGATTTTCTGCTGTTTACCATGAATTAAATCTTTGCATCAACAGAGGAGGTGGTGGGAGGAGACAAAAACTGTTTGATACTTTATTAAAAATCCAATGGCGCCCCACCCCCCCCCCCCCCCCAACAACCCCCGGACGCACAAACAAACAAAAAACAAACTCCCCACCCACATCTTCAATTCAAAATTCTTCACTGACAAGGTAACAAGACTACGGTAGAAAAGAATTTACAAATGGAAGCAAAATACAGTTAGTGAAGCCTGAAATTAAGGAGAGCTGATGCCTGAATCCTGATGGTCACAGTTTGGAACATGAACGCCTAATGGACAAAACCCTGTTCAGAAGCTTTACTTGCCTTTTAACGAAATGTTCTAACTGGCAAGAAAACAGAGAGAACCAATTAGTTGAGAAGATGCAAATCAATGTAGACAAGTATAGAAGGGAGCATTTTGATACTTTTTCCCATGGAGAATTAGATATGTAGGAACATACTACTGCAAGATCTCTTTGTAATAGTGTCAATTCTGATCATCCTCCTGAGCAAATGAGCATATAAGCCAAATGCTTCATAGCCAGAAACTGCCTTCTATGTTTGAGACAAAAGCCCACAAATTGAAGTAAACAATCATAGCAGCATTGAGTGGATGAATGTATTGAATATTAGCAAAAGCACCAATTTCTAATCACCACATCCACCAGGGGTAAATGTTTTTGTTCAAGATAGTGATTCCATGTAAGACTTGATATTCTTAACATCTTCACCTGACTCTGGATAACAATGTGGAGAGAAAAGCTTCCACATTCCAACTGGATGGCGACTTCGACCTACAGCATCTCCAGCAAATCTTCCATATATCTTTTCACATTCTGGATAGGGCTTTACATACATATTGTAGAATCTCAATCTACTAAGCTTAACTAAGTTTCTCAAACCCACCTCGTCCCCAAGTCCATCATTTGACCGCAAATATTCAATCACATTGAAACGAGGAACAATCTGTTTATCAAAATTCACCCCTAAATATTCTGGAACTTCGACCAGGCACTGAATATCAAACTTCATCCTATGAACCAAAAAATTAATCTTCTTTTCAATATCCTCTGTCTCATAGAGAATCACCCTTGGCTCCTTCCACAACACCGTAAATGCATCTCTATATATCAACCCATGTTTCCTTAAGCAATCAATCCTTAGTTTCACTTTATATCCAGCCCTCAACGATCCATCACTAAAAATATTCTCTTTAATCGCCACCCTGCATTTTAAATTCCTCAGGATTTCCACACAGTGTGAAAGCTCCCCATTCTCCAATCCAAGAACTACGGGATCTCTAAGAATCTCTTTCCTTACCTCACTCAAGTGAAAACCTAAATCCCCAAATTCATCAAGCAAAGGTTTCAGCCTGTCTTCCAGTCCAAATGCCAGAATCTCAGGAAACAAACCAAATATCCTATCAATTTCTCTTCCCTGGATTCCAATTCCCAGCAAGAACTCAACTTTACCACGAATGTCATCCTCACTCGAAATAATTACCACGGGTACAGTTTCTAAAACCCTAGTGATAGTGCCCTCACTAAAGCCCAAAACCTTTAAACATTTCACACACCTAACAGCATCATCTGGGCTTAACTCAAATTTCCTGGCAATTTCAAGGACATTCCTAATTGCCATTGATGTAATATTATAAATTCCCAACTTTGCAATACCCAGTTGCCACTTTTCCAGGAATTCAAGTTGTAGAATTCTGGGACAACCACTTACAGTAGAAACAAGAAACTCTTGAGAAGGCTTTAAGGACAATAAAATCTTAAAAGATTTTTCAATTTTTGAGGGGCTTGAATTCAGTAAAAACTCATTTTTCTTGAGGAAATCAGGGAATTTAGGAGGTGGAAAGCCATACCGTTGGAAGAGACCGCAGAGAGAAATCAAATTCCGCTGATGGGATCCTGCAGTCTTGGAGAAAGATTGGTAATTTTGGCTCGGAAATGGACGGCTAAAGATGGAAATCGATGATTTTGTGATATGATGAAGCAAGGTTCTGGTGATAATATTACGGATTGCCATTTTCGTTATCATTCCGATTCTTTGGCCGGGTATAATGTACGCGGAGAAAGGCGCCTATCCTATGCAAATTCTAATCTCAGTGATTATAAATTGTTAAAATTTTAGTGAAGTCAGAAATTTAATCATTTAAACAAGAAGTTTGTGCCCAAACTGATGTTCTGATATTTGAATTTTTAGGTTCGAATCTTGAGTTTTAGTAAGTGTAATTATTTAAATGAGAGTTTATGTCAAAATTGACGTTTCAATATTTGAGGTTTTAGGTTCGAGACTTGTAGCCGCAGTAATATTAGTAGCAAATTTAATTAACTATATGTGGAGTTTGCAAAAATTAATGTTATGTTGTTTGAGGTCTTAGGTTTGAGGCTTCGAGCCTTAGTAATATTAATAGTAAACTTAAGTATTTAAATGTAGAGTTTATGTCAAATCTTATGTTCCAACATCTAAAGTTTTGAATTTCAGACCTCGAGTTTTAGTAATATTAATAGTAAACTTAATTATTTAAATATAGAGTTTATGTCAAAACTAGTGCTTTGAGTCTCCGACATTCGAAGTTTTAGATTGGAGGCTTTGAGTCTTAGTAATATTAATAGTAAACTTAATTATTTAAAGAGCTAATTGGACTTAATTTTTAAGCCTAGTTTCGTTTTTGAGATCAATTCTCATTTGAATATTTTTTATATGCAGTGTTCAAAATTCAAGTTTGGATTCATTTTCTATTTGTGCCAAAAATACTAAAATGCTCGTAACTTAAACTAAAACTAGAAAATACCCATTATTTCTCTACCTTTCACATTTCTCCCAATTTTCCTCCATTTTTTAAACTAATTTCTATTTCTCTCGTTTCATCAATTCTTCATTTGCTCTTCTTTCGCATGTTGCTCTCTTCCAATCCATAGTTCGTCATTATTGTATTGCTCAACCGAAAAGATTTTTTTTCACCCATATTTCAGAAATTACAAGGTATTTCATTTTTTCCTACAAGATATTTCATATTTGCCTGCCGTTCATGGTTGAAAGATTGAAGGAAAATTCTTTTTCAATGTCTGCTTAAAAAACTAGCGTAATTATTAATATGTATGGAAACATATACAATTCTGGTGTACTATAAGGAGTATTTGTAACAATTTTAAAAAATTTTTTACCAAAATTTCATTCTTTTGAAGTGTTTGAGAATGCTTTTACTTTTGATTCTTTAAAGTTGGTTGAGAAAAATTAAAAATTAAGAACGACACTCACCTAATTTCTACAACTTTTTAGTACTTTCCACCATGGACAAATCCAGAACTGAAATTGGGAGGAAAGGGGGGCAAAAATTATAAAATATAAAATTTTAAATTTATATTTTATAATTTATAAATTCAAAATACATGCCATCATTCAAGTTGAGCGTGATGCTCTTCATATCATAATATTCATTAATGATCGAATTAATGTCAAAATTTTAACAATATCTTTCTTAATATAAATAACTAAAGAATCAGCTAAAAAATCACCTCTTATGTAATTTCTAAAGTCTATATTTGACAAACAGTTCTCAAACAAGTAAAATAAAAGTGTTGTAGTGGGTCTAAACTTAACCTAATTATAAATTATTTTATTGTAGATACGAACCTAAAACATTGCTTTAAATTTTACAAAACAAAAATAGGTAAAGAATTAATAAAATTTATTACTGAAATTTTAAATATATGTAAACTATAAATTATTACAAAAATTAAAATATATATATAAATGTTCGGGACATTATTACTAAAATTTAAAAATATATAGAAATATTAGAAAAATTAAAAGAGTTGCACAAAATGTTGAGGGCAATGGTCCCCCCACCCCCCACCCCAACCAATCCGTCCCTGCTTCCCACTATTATTTTAAGCACTCAGTTTTAACTACAACTTTCTGCTTCTCCAAAAAAATAAAAACTTTTGCAAACACCCAATATGCGCTTACACTATAAGTACATGCATTATACGCGTACAAATACGTATATATGATATTTACTCGAACAGTCCATTTATTAAATATTTAAGGCTTTTATTTAGTTGGGATTAAAGAAAGAAAACTTGCATTTATTTCGTATTATTTTATCTACCTTAGTTAAAAACAACTTTGATGGGGTGAAAGCTATTGATGCGCAGATAATTTATAGCAATACCTAATGCTGAAAAAAAAGTTTCCATTGAGCAATAGGGAAAGCACAATAGTACAACTGATATTTTGTCATTAGCATTAACAGCAAGAAACTTCTTCATTTTAGGGATACCATGTGAGAAAGCAATGAATTGCACAAGCACAACCTCAATTCAGGACACAAGAAAGCTAAACCATATTACAATTCCCAATGTCTTAAGCAACTAAAGATGAAGATGTTGTTAGCCCCATTGTCAAATGAGGCCTTGACTAGACAAACAGTAAGCAACAGTCTCATCTTCGAATTCGATAAGCCAAACGTATTAGTTGTTGCCACCTCCAAAAAGGTATCCCAGGGAAGAACCGCCACCTGGGGCAGCATGGACCTTAGTAGAAGGTCGATCCTGCCAGAAAGGTTCTCATTTATCATTTCAATCAAAATTAAGTTCACAATAGTACACATAACCATGCATGTTAAGTCCTACAGACCTTCACCTTTACAAATGTCATAGCTGGTTACAAATCAATTAACCAGCACAACAGTGTAAAGGACTTGCTGGATGCATCATAATCAAACACAAGTACTAAATAAATACCACATTACAAATCCAAATAGACGGTGATGGAGATATAGTCAACCAAAAATTTTGTATAAAATTTAATGCAGGTGAAATAGAAAGCAGAGATAGCATCAAATCAGATATATAAATGGAAACAGGGATGCAACAACCATACCATATGAGCACGAAAAAGCACAATCAGAAAAAGATAAAACATCCTGCAAGTTCCCGTCTTGGAAAATAATTTGTAAATTGGCAACCCAACCCATTCCATTCAAGTAAATTGCATTTCTAGGGAACTAAAAACACAAACTTCTTTATAATCTGAACATGAATGTCTGATTGTCTGTAGTTCAATAAGAGGTTGACACAATCTTAACCAAAACAGGCTTTCTTGGCTAGCCTAGTTATGTCCTCAGATAGCCATGTCATAGTTGTCAAGTACTCCTACATGCAAATACCACTGCGTATAGCACAAATGGAGGATTAAAAAGCAAGAAAGTGTTTTACAAATGATCAAGAACTCTCAGGAAAGAGACTCTTTTTGGACACACATTTTAATGGATGACAACAAAATCAACAATAAGCATGCAAATGCTTCTAAGGCTTCATTTGGTTTCTGAAGCACTGATCCATTTTCAGTCTGATAATATGTTTATTTTGTACATTTTTTGAATGATTTTCCACAAACATTTCCAGAAAACAACTCTTTTTTTAAGACTACACCCTGATTTTCAAAAGCCTACACCTCATTTTCAAATAAAGAACTATTCATTTTACATTTGGAAAAAAGAAAAACAAACAAGTTTTATCAAATGACATGTTAAATCAAGTTGTCAACTCAACCATTGAACTTTCCAAACACATTTCTTTTTAACACATTCATTGAGAGAATTTTTTAAAAGTATGTTAGAAACTTTTTTCACAAAAGCAAACAAAAATGAAGCCAAAAATATATTAGACATCTCACAGAAGCCTAATGATTCCAAACGCAATAACCTATTCCCCAGTTGTGCAAGTGCATGCAATTTAGCACCATCCTCAGATATAATAATAAGATACCAAAGATAATAAGCATACTGTGAGGAAATTTCCACTGTTCTGGCCATCAGCTCGGAAATAGTTATTCTTCTGGTTTCCCTGGATGCCAGCAGGAATCTGCTTAGTAGAATCAACTGGTGGTGCAACAGAAGATGGCTTCTCCGGTATCACATGGTTTACCACCGGGGCTGGGTTATGGGTAGGAGCCTGCACATTGTTTGCGGCAGGTTTTGGAGCAGGAGCTTCGCCACTTCCGAAAAGGTAACCCAGAGAACTTTGCCCCCCACCACTGCTAACTCCGCGACCCATTATTATTATTGAACTCAACTTCCGTACAAACATCAGATTCAGTCAACAATATCATTATCATACTGTAAGATTCTAGTTCAATTAACACAATATACAGAAAATATAAACAAAAGTTTACTTCGGTCAATTAAAAGGGATACAAGTTCCTCTCCTTACTGTTACAACAGAACACATATTAGGAAAAATGAATTCAGCGTGTTTGGATCAACAGAAATCAAAAAGGAAATGGAGAAAGTGGGGAAAAAAAGAAAAGAAAAGAAAAACTATTCAAATAGGAAATTAGATTTTAAGGCTTCACTGGCATCAACTACTAAGTTAAAGTTCATTATTCTGTGGAAAATTTAAATGGAAGAGTCATTTTCTTTATTGTTTTTCTCTTGCCACGTCTGCTACTCTTTCCGGTAATTCCACTTCCCAACCAGAGACCCAACCATACAAATTTTGTAACATTCAACAAAAAATTAAAAACAAAAAAAAAAAAGAAATTAAAATTTGAATTTCTTCACATTTCTACTAATTAGTTTTTGCAACAGAAACAAAACTGTAACAAATAATCGAAAGCAAGAAACCAAAAAATTCAAAAAATGAAACAGAAGATCAAGAAGAAAAAACGTAAATAAGAAACGAAAATGATAGAGTGATGTCGCCATTAGTTTGTCCGCACACAAAAAACTTTTTCCGAACTGAAATGGTAGATCTGGAACAAAACACAACGTAAACTAACACAATTGGCAATATAAAAATTTCTGCACCATAGTCAGGAAAAATAGGAAAGACATTTGAATACATATATATTGAGAGAGAAAGACAACTGCTAACCTGTGTTGTGACGGGTAGATCTGATCTGCGGAGAGAAGATAGGAAGAGAGGGGAAGTAAAACGGACTACTATCACTCTTTATATATGCGTTGAAAGATAATTTGAATAGGCAAATACTTTTCATTTCACTCTTGGTAAAGTTATCCAGGCAATAATTATTATTCTTTTTCTGAAAATAAAATCTATTTTTTAATAAATAAAAACATTTTAATTTTGAGATTATTCAAAAAAATTAATATTTTATATTATTTCACCAATTTAAATTATATATATAAATATCGTTCAACTATTATTTTAAAAAATATATATCTTTTTTTAATAATAATACTACTATAAAAATAATATATAATAATTCAATAATTTCACTAGATATCAAACAAAAATATCTATGAAAATACATAATTTATCTATTCTTCAAAATAAAATTAAATATAATTTCATCCTCGTTTCATTCTTTTATCTCTGTGAAAACATATTTTTCAAAATATTATCTCAAAAAACCTCAAAACAAAATTAAAAATAATAGTGATGATGGTATGAACAGTTTAATAATATATTGGGCTGTGATCCAATTCAATCAACCTAGTAAGAGGTCGAAAAGGGGCTTGACAATATAGATAGGTCAAGTCTTGCAACCAATAGCACACGTTAGGCTAGCTAAGGTGTCCTCAGTTTAGACACTCTGACGCTTAAGTCAGCATTTAATCGACTAGAAGGTAGAATAGCAGAGTGAGGGCTTTGAGTGATAATGGGCATTACCTTGTTGAAATGTGGTAATGTGGTATTTATAGCCTTTTCGAAGAGGTTGATATGTCAATGATACCCTTACGTATATACATAGAGGGCATTTGTCTTCATTCGAAAAACTTTAGGTCTTCTCTATTTTGTGTAGTATTCTAGGTGACGCTTCCTCCAGATCTATAGGACATGACGGTACATAGGAGGCACGCACTATTCTAGCGTTACTAGAAATGTGGTACTGGTGGTGGCACGAGTCATTATTGCAGAGCCACGTTGCTTGTCAGAGCATTCAATGCACCAGGGAGGTGATCGCGTCTGTTCAACCTCCTGGGGTCGAGGTGGACACTTGCTTGTGAGTCACTTGCGCAAGCTCTAGTTGACACAACGAAACTCTGTTGGATTCAAGTATCTCCCTAGTTAAGTGTTGAGTAAACATTATTAATCTGGTCGATCATGTTCAAGTCGACTAGACAAGGTATTAATACTCGTGCTGGTGGGAGGCCTAGTGATGTTGGGTCCGATCGATAACCTAGTCGATCACTAATGGGCTGGGCTCGATAGTTAATTGGGTTACCCCACGTCATATCTTTCTCCTGATCGAGTGTTATTGGGATGGGCTTTTTAGGTTATCCTAAATCATAAGTGCCCCCTATTCCCAAGTATTGATCGAGAGTGTCAACAAGAAGGGATGGGGAGTAGCTGACTTGAGAGAAAATGGATATGCTCGACGAGGAGTTCAACATGTTGGTAACATTTATATCTTAAAAGTCGACGAAGGTTTTAGTGTATTTAATGTGTATTACGTTGGGCAACGCAAAATGCTAATTGGCGGATGTGCAATAATTGCCCGGTAGCCGATCAAATTAACTGGTTGGCTTGCTGCTGGATCAGGCCTATAAATAGGCACGGTGAAAACTTTCATTTACACTTTTACAGCATCCTAAGAGGTCGAACATGAGACTTACTACTGTTTTTGCTAATCGAGTCTTATTTTAATCCTGCTAATTGTGTAAGTCTTTTTTGACCTCGATCACGTTTCATTCTCCTTTATTTTGATCATATTTTTTATATCCAATATGTTGAGTGTATTTTTGGTGATGGTAGTCAAGGGACTGATAGTGAGCTACTCAGTTAGATATGGGTTCTTTTAGTAGTTCTAGTGACACTCGTATTACTACGGGGGGCGAGGCTAGGCCAAGCCAACCCCCAGTGTCCCGTGGTCGGTTATTTACACCCGACTACTAGAATGAGATTATATCGAAAGTCAAGGATGGGGATCTCGAGCTGATTAGGCAGTTGTACTATATTTCTCGGGAGTTTAAGCTGACTATCCCCAGCCTTGATGATAGGATGCATCAACCTCCAGTTGGTTGCGTCATAGTTTTCAAGGATATCCCTAGATGCGGGCTTAAATTCTTAATAGCCCAACCTATAATCGACCTCCTAACAGGCTTACGAGTTTGCATTACCCAGTTGTTGCCAAATTGCTTCTCAACCCTATACAGCTTTGTAGTTCTTATGCACGTACATAATCAACCCCCAACCTTTGAGAACTTCAGCAATCTCTTTCATCTTTCGATATCTCGAAAGTCAGGGAGTACCAAGGAGTCAGGCTTTTACTACCTTATGTCCCGCCCTCCTCAAAAATTCCTAGTGACCTATTTTTCTTCATTTGGCCAAGCCTGGAAAAGCCGTTATTTCTACGTTTGATCTCCAGGTGGATTCAAGTTTAACATACTCAAGGATTGGATTAAGGGTCATGTCAAGATGTCAAGGAACGAGACCCTGACCTAGCCTAATGCCTTTCGAGATTTAGTTTAGCTTGGGCAAATAGAGGCCTCGAGGTATGTCAAAGAGTATCGCCTGCCCAGCTAGATTTTCCAGCATATGCTTGACTAGGTAGATGTCTTTACTGGTCTTTTGGTAGTTATTTGTCCAACTTTCTGTCCGATGCTGATGTGTCTACTTTTCTTTTCTCCAAATCGAGAAGAAACTATTAACTATACTTGAGCTCAAGGGATTGCTCGTTAGCAAAGGGCGCAGGAGCGCCGCCAAGAAGCTACTTGTCAACATAGCGCTCCTTAGGTTGCTCTACAACTGCAAGCACTATTGCCTGCTCCTCAAATTGCTCCTAAATAGGCTCAACCAGCGCCTGTCTAGTCTAGCAGCCCTGCGCCTCGTCAAAAGAAGCCTGAAGTTGAGCAACCTAGACTGACTCAAAAGAGAAGTGCTGCTAATAAAGGGAAAGGGAAAGCTAGGGTTTCGAACTAATCAACCGGGATCGATCTCTTTGGGCCTCGATTGGAAGACAACTTGCTCCCGCTGCCCCATTTTCCCTCGTCTAGGTTCGAAACTGACATTGCTGCCCATAATTCCTTGTCGATGATGACGGCAGGGTCGATCAAAGTCGCACCCTTGAAGGTTATGATGGTCGGACTCTTCATGTCCAACTAGAAGGAAATGATGGAAATGATTCAACTGGCAACTCTGAAGTTGTTGTCATTGCAGGTCAACCAATTAGGTCACCACTTTTATCGCAGGGCCGAGCTAGCCCTTGGTGATCAAAATGAGCTCCAGAAGGAGCAGAGTGATGCAGAAATGGCCAAGACTTAGCTCAAGTCCATGCAGTCGAGGATTGAGCAGCTGAGTAAGTAGATCGAGGATAAAGATACGCAGCTCATAGCTGCTGTGGATAAGAAGAGCATGATGGATAAGCTGTTGCGGAAAGCTAGGATAGAGGCTGAGGCCTCTTACAACATTGGCCAAATGCACGGGTGTAATAGTGCTACAAAATATGCTCGAGATAAGTTCTTCTAGGAGCTCCCCAGCATCTGAAGAGATGCTGTGTAGCAGTTCAGGCTGTGCTCGACATTTCAAGATGTGAGCATTGTCTTTTCACTCAACGACGCAAAGGATGCATTCGATAAAGATATTAAGTAGCTGGAATTATTAAACTATCAAATTCGGCTCGAGAACAAGGAGCGCCTCAGCCTTCTGCGTACTGAGCAGCGTGAGGATTACCCTGAGGTCCTGCCTACTGAAGAGGGTGTGCCAGAAATCGGAGTTGTTGATACCGCCCATCATAAAGTGGCTGAAATGGCCAAAGAATTTGCCTTTGCGAACGAGTTTGCATTCAAAATTAAGGATGGCAAGTTGATATAGCTACATACTTTCCTCCCATCGAGCCTATGTTTCTATCTAATGAGGTAGGACCTTCCCAACCAGCTGGAGCTATCTAGTCCGCACATGTGCCTGCGTCTGCTCTCGTTCTTGAGCAAGAGGTAGAGGGTCCTCCAACTGTAGTACATGTGCCATCTGGTGATGAGCTTGATCATGCGATCGAAGAGGTTGCGGCTGAAAGGATAGGAGGAGAAGGAGCTGGGTCGAGCTGAACCTGCAACCATTTTGTTGCTTTGCTATGTTTTACTCTGTTCACCCTGCAAGGCGTTTTTATAGATTGTAAAAACTATTATGATGCTCTGTAGTCATGTATTTCGTCATTGGATCTATAAAATTGGTTTCTATTTTTGTTCATCTATTTTGTTGAGCTGCTCCCCTCCCAATTACTTCTTTACTTGTGTGAAACTAGTTGTATGAATAAGCAAAATCTATGTTTCTTCTATATAACTGGTCGAACAATGCAAACTTAATAAAGAAATGGAAAATATTTAATTAGTTTAAAAACCAAGTTAGTTGTCGATTATGTGATCGACTTGTCAAGAAATAAGGAACAAATCTAATGACGTTTGCATCAACTTGACCCATTTAAAATAAGTTTTCAAATAGACTTTATTGCGACTCTTTGGCCAACTTAAGACTTCTTTCTCGCAATCAAATGAATTAGCTTGGTGCCGTGGTCGACCATGGATTGTCTTGATTACGATGATTGATTACATGGTTGATTTTTAGTTGTGTTTGGGGACGATCCAAGGTTGATTTTGAACGATCAACTCCTTTATTAAATAATTGGGCTTGAAGCCAAAGTTTGCGGTCCGAGACTGGCATTTGGTCTACTATAGGGTCAATGTTTATTATTTTGGCTATAAGCTGTGTTATGTGGTTTGAAATTGGTTTTGTGGTCGACTACGAGGTCGACGTTAAATGATCAACTTGTTTATTACTTTGTTCAAGCGAGGCTTAGATAGCTTTCCTACTATGGTTTGTCCTAGTCTAGTTCACATCGACCTTCAAACAAGTTTCACTCAAGCAGGGTTGTTTAATTCTCCTTTTGATGTCATTCATATATTTCCTTCTAGTACTCAACATATTTTATTTTTTGATATGTAGCCATAGGATCCGTGCTCGCAGAGCGAATGGAGGAACACATAATAGGTGTATTGCAAAATAACATCATAAAGAGATGCGCTAAGTGTGCGTCGCCCAAGCCCCCTGAGCCAGTGGTTAAGTAAGGCACGCACCCTGTCAGTACCAACAGTGAGTGCGCCTGCTATAGACGACAAGATTGAGGTGTTTTCTTCTAGTCCTTCTACGAAGCGTGCTCGTGGATCCACTACTTGTCCACAATTCATTTGTCCTTTCCATGTTGGTAAAGGAAAATGACTTTTTCATTACGGTTTGTGGTGGATTTTTGGGATGGAATCCTACTTAGACATTGACTAGACAACTTTTAGTGTTAATCCCATGTCGGGCATGGTATACGAGTATGATCAAGAGAAAGTGGAGTTATGCTCCTTTTCTCAATTAGTCTAAATAGCTGCTGGTGATCTTGCTTGTATATGAGCTTGTTTCATTACTTTGATTTAATTTTCATCATTGTTTCTTTTCTTTGTTGCTTTGCAGTGATTTCTTACTCTTAAGCGCTTTTCACATTTTTTGATCGAGTGGTGGAACTTGGGTGAGCAAATTTCTCACCAAGTAGAGAGAGCACATCTTTAAAAAAAGGCTACCAAAATCATTAAGCATTGAAGGCAAAAGGAAAAGGAGTTGGGCAAGCTGCTTAAGGAGCATGAGCGCTAGAAAGCAAATATGCGAAAAAGGTGAAGAACGGGGAGAAATTTAAGGATTTTTCTAGTGGGAGGTTCCTTATAAATGCTACTTATGAAGAAGTTATCAAAGATTCAAAGGTTGTAATGAGTTCTTTAAGGCAATTGAAGCAAAGGTAATGGTGATCTACGAATAGGCTATTCAGAGTTGTTGCCGTATTTTGAGCAAGATTAAGCTACAACCTAAAGAGGATTTATTGATTCTAGATCCCATTATCTTGATCAATATTACTGCCAGAGAGTTTGAGAAGAATCTTAGAGTTAGGGTAGAGATTATAGCAGAGGAGCCAGCAGAAACAGCTCCGCAGGAATAAAGATACTTAGTTTAGGATAGCAATAGCAAGTTAAATTTATGTCTAGAAACTTGTTTAATACTTTTCCAGTCAACTTGAATAGTATCTTTGACATATTTTTCCATTTCATATTGATGTTCACTTTTAGAGGCAAAGTGTTGGCAGACACCTTTATGTCTCTCTCATTTGATTTTAATAAAATTTCTTAATTTTTGTTCATTTTATGTTCATGCAAACACATAACCAGTTGTATAACTTATTGACTTTGCATACTTATACTTCAAGAATTGAGGAATGGGAGGCATAAAGGTATCATAATTAAACAATGGGAAAAAAAAGTGCATCATGATCACCTGCGCGAGGCGTCGAATTTGGGTTCTAGCATACAAACTCAGGCGCTTGTGCCAAGTTTGAGCACCTGCTAGGAGCTAGGTGACTGGGGCACCCTACACAAGGCGCCTTCGTGGGTTTTTTTTTTTTTTTTTTTTAATTATTCTTGGTTATGTTGTCAAACTTGCATATAGCGCAATTTCTTTAATGGCCACTTGAGGGTATAGAGAATTTTATTGATAAACTACCGTGGGTACTTTAATGCATTTATGAATTTAGAATGGCAATCATAATTACAAATGTAACATGTTATGAAGCTTTCTAGGCGTGGAGCCCTCTTTGCGCTGGCGTCAATCAACCTGGTGTAAAGTGGAGTTCTCCGAAGAAGGAAAGTTAGTTTTGCACTCAAGTTGGACATAATTTAAATGTTAAGATGAGAATAAGCATGTTCATGGGTCTCTTGGGAGGCTCTATAATAAGTATGTGATGAGTGTAGAGTCCTTGGACTTAGAGATTTTTCTTTGGGTATTTGTTAAGTGTTGGGATGTTCCCATCTTTCTCTTCGTTAGGACTCAAGATGGGCTTTCTTTGCTTGACAACTTAGGTGCCTTTCAAAGCGTTCCTTAGCGAGTTTCTCTATATCAGTTGCCACGAGCTCTTGAGGGGAGCCGATAGTAGGCCTTTGAGAAGATGCCACGTACTTAGAAAGAGAGCGAATAGTGGATTTTCTTAAAAGATGACACATATACCAAGGGAGCCGATAGTGGGCTTTTTTAGTAGATGCCACGTACTCCTGAGGGAGGCAATAGTAGGCTTTTTTAAAGGGTGCCACTTACTCCCGATGGGAGCTGATAGTGGGCTTCTTTAGAGTGTGTTGGCCACGTACCTCCTTAAGGGCTCATAGTAGGATTATGTTGAAGATTACGTACCCCAAGGAGGCCTTTGTAGTAGGATTACGCCGGTGATTGCCACGTACTTTTCACACTCCTCGAAAAGTTTTATAATAGGTTAATATCAAAAGCTTCTTTCTAAATACTCCTTATAAATGCTACAAAGTTCAATATTATAAAAGAGGCATAATAATATGAAGAGTATGAGAAAGTTCACGTTCATTAAAGAAATATCAATAGAAAACTCGTGTCATCCTTGATTGGTGTATGCATTATTCAAAATCAAATGAGGGCTTGTAAGATGCTTTAAAAAGTACTCTTTGGAGAAGTAGGGAGTGCTTCCATGTGTACTGCTTAATTGGTTTGACTGGTAGGCAAGCAAATGCATTTCACGACAGCAACACTATGTGTTAGACTTCAAACGACATCTTCTGAGTTGCTTTGACGATTCACATTGTGGGCTTTGACTTTACATTGGAAGTAAGAGCAAAGCTCATTTCTTTGTTGTTAAAGTTCTCTAGGTGGATTCCTAGGACTTTTCCTTCCTTTACCACAGGTTGTTCTTCTAAGAGAACTCTTTTGTTTGTCCACGTACTCCTTGAGGTATCCTTGCTAGATCAGCATTTCAATTTTATCTCTCAAGTTCCACAATGTTCTGTAGTATGCCAATTGAGATTATGAAAGTTGTATTATCTTGAAATTCTATGCTTCTTTGGCCTTTCAATGTCCATTAAGGGGTATCCCGTCAAGCCTTGGGACATGGCAGCTTGTAGTATCTTTGCTCTATTGGTCATAAGAGACGTGTACTGGAGTGCTAGCCATTTAGCTCTCGGTGCTTTCACATCTTATTTTCGTTCTAGATCGGCTTCCATATCTAACACCTTACACTTGCCAGTATCTTGTAGGTCACCACTTCTTACTTCCTCCTCATTTTGTTCTTCCACACTTGGAGTTTCTTTGGAACTATGATGGGTTACCTTTCCAGGTCCTTATGCTTTCGAGTGCCTTAGATTCTCCAATATTTTCTTCTTCATTGGTGACCTTCGACTCTACTTTTAGTAGGGTTGATAAATGGGGTTCACACACATGCTGGATTCTGTGCCACTTTTTACTTGATGGTGGCATTACCTATCATAGTGCGTCCTTCAAAAAGCATCGAGGGTGTCCCCGCAATGAAGAGGTTGCCTTTCTTTCATGCATAATGCTGGTTGGTAGGCTTCAGGTGCTTACCCTGTTATGGACAGCAAGATTCATTCTTTCCAACTCTTGGGATGCTTATGGGATCATTTAGCCCCTACATCACGTATTCTTTAACATGCCTTGACTGGATCAACCTCTCGACCTTGATTTTCAAGTGATCGTACCAGTCAATGGTATGTCCACAATGCTAGTTACAATAGCACCATTTGTTTGTCTTCTGCTTCTTTGTCTCCCTCGTCATCTTTTGAGAAAGGTACATGACAAACACAAAGCTTTGCCCCAAGCCTCTTCTTGCGAGATGGTAAATGGGGTATAGGTGGTGATGCTTGAGTCCAGTTGTGCCTGCGGGCCTTGGGCACTCTGCTATGACTGTCATCTCTGTTGATTAATCTATGCTCCTCTATCCTTGAGATTTCCATGGGTAAGGACAAATTCCCAATGTGATCAGAGAGTTGTGGTGCTAGTACATGAGTCCACCATTTGGTAGTAGTAAGTATCTAACAGAGAAGGCTTCCCTATGAAGAGAACTGGAAAGTCTCATGTTGAAATTTTGCTCAGGATTAGTCTTTTAAGTAACTGGCTTCAGGAAGGACAAAGCTCCTTGGTCCTAATCATAGGGTTGCAATAGCTTCTCCATGCGTTGGGCAGTTGAGTTAGCTAAAACTCCAATAGTGATGCTCTCCAATAGGCTCGTCAGTATTTTTGGAGTTAACAATGATGTGAAGTTCTCGAAAAGTGGGACATGATTCACAAGCATTTCACTTGGGGGATAAATATACCAAAGAGTGGCTCTAAGATCGTTTGTGAAGTTGCTCCTAGCCGGCAGCCTCCATATCCTTGAATGCTACCTGGGTATTGAAGTGATGAACTCCATATCTCTCTTGTATCCTCAGTGTTCCTTCATCTTCCTTTGAATTTCCCACAAACACCACCAAAATCATGTTGCTCGAAAATGGAGTGAGGCCCTTTTTGAAAAATAGCAGAGTGTGGATTCGTCTTCTTAGGAACGCACACAGAGATATCTGCTCTTCTCAAGAGTTCTTCCACTCTAAGAAGTTTTGCAAACAATTTCTTATGTCCAATTTCTCTCTCAGACTTGGTATTCATTAATTTTAGTCTTCATGGGCCTAAGCCCATTAGTGTTTTTCTACCATTCTTTTTAGGCTTTGCTTCTTCTTTGGGTTCTCTGGCCCATTAACTCAGTTAATTAATTTTAAGGTCCATTTATTATTTCTAATCAATTTATGAAATTGCCCTTATGCTAAATTTGTTGACATCAAGTTGTCCTTAAAGCTCAGCTGGCTTTGTAGCTATTCATCAAAAGCTATCAACTTTGACTTCAGCTGAGTAAATCGCTTAGACAATTTAATGTTGGTTGCTACTTAGCTGGCGGATGTAGTTCAATAACTATTGTCTACGTCATCATTAGAGAGCTTCAGCTTCAACACGACTACTTCCATCCAGTACTTGGTCCAACTTAGCCTAGATTCATTGAAGACTTGAACCAGCTCAGCCAATATTCATAGAATATGTGATTAGCTCGAGATGAGATTGCTTACTATTAGTTCAGCTTGGCATAAAACTTAGTTTGAATACATAACTCTTGTATCACCATCAATCTCCCACTTCTATAGGCCAAAAATGTGTTTTTGAACCTGAAGAATGATAGTTTGTATTTCGTGCTATCTTCATGCCAAGCTATTTGATGCCCAGATGCTTAATTTCAAATTTTGGTGGGCCTTCAAGTCCTTTCGTATGTTAAGAAAAGATTTTGACAGTGTCCTCCTTTCCCAAGCCATGATGGTTTGCGTGTACGGTTGCTTTCAATTTAATGCTCTTGCTTTCTTCTTTACCACATGGACGACTGTGATTTTTTTAGGGATATTTGAGCCCTTTTGTCTTCTTTTCATCTTCTATAAATACCATCGCTCTTTCGTCTTCCTCATTGTCTACTTCAGTTCTCCACAGGTTTATGCCATTTCTTTAACCAGCAATCCCATCTTTGCAGCGTTCTATTCCATTTCTTGGTGTTCCTACTCCATCAAAAGGCCAAGATGAGTTCAGTTTTTTTTCCTTCAAATACTCTATTTATTCTATTTCCTTCATATTGATTCTATGTTTACACTAAGACTTTCTTGATTTTCTTGGCTTCTTTCTCAATCTCTTTCCTTTCTATTAAGAAAATGACTTCTCACTCAAATCAAGATCTTGAGATAGTATTTGTAAAGCCTGATCCGAACAATGATGAGAATTCATATGAATCTTACCTTATCATAAGTCACAAGGTTATGAGGGAAACTAAGAAGAGCATGCTGGATGTTGGTTTAACCTCTTATGATGTTTATTATTCTAGGATGACTTGGTTGAAGAGCGTTAGGCTTAGAGAGATTATGAATATTTCTCTTGAATATGGGATAGTAATACCTCGATCATCAAGTCAATCCCACTTACCTCATGAAGGATTTTTGTGTTTTTACTATGAGCAAATGCAGATCGGTTGCACTTTCCATTGGCTGAGCTATTCATGTTAGTCTCTGGGGGTCTAAGTATCTCTTTCAACCAGTTAACCCAAAATTCTTTTAAGCTAACAATTGGCTTTATCATCCAATGCAACATCTGCAAATAGAATCTACAATTGCCTTGTTCCATTCTCCTTTTTCCTAAAATCCATGAGCCCAAGGATGTTTTACCTTACTTCTTATAAAGACATGTGATTCCTATATGACTATCCTTCCTCAATCAAATTTTGAAAAGAAAGCTACTTCTTTATTTCTTTCCTCAATCATCGGGGTTTCTTATAAGATGGATAGAAAGCCTGCCCAAAACTAGCTCGTCTTGCAACCGAGCTCGACTTGTAGGTTGGGAACACCTCTTAGATAAGCTTAATAGTTATCAAATGCAATTATCTTATCTAGAGAAACCAAGGTTCCTCAACTATTTTGTGCTCAACCCTAAAAGCTAAAAAACTCACTAAGCCTTTTAATACATACTTTTTTTGGACTATTTCATTCATTTCTTTATTTACAAGTCAAAAAATAATCTTGGGCCTGTTCTTTAGCATTTTGGATGTTTTCTAGAAAATATTTTGGGAGAATGGCTTTTTGGAAAAAAATTTGGAGAATGTGCCAAGTGTTCTTTTGTGTTTTGGAAAAACATGAAAAATGAATTGAGAATGAGTTATTTGTTCTTTTATATTTTGGAGGGAGACAAAATTTACTGTAAATGTCAAATCAATTAATTTTTATTGGGCTTGTAAGATTAAAGTGATTTTTTATTGTGTGTGTATATTTATAGTTGGATATGTGTGTGTATGTATATGTGGGTAATGATTGATAGATGGTCATAATAAAATGATGTTTAATTAATTTAATTGGTGATTTATTTTAAAATTTATATTTTTGTAAATTAAACATTAGTAAATGATGTATTATTTGGAAGAAAATATTTAATAATAAATATTAATTAATTACAAAATCATAATTATATCTTAAATATAAAAAATCGACTTACATAACAATTATTAATATTGGCTAATATAAAAAAAATAATTATTTTACATTAATTATAAACTAATTAATTACTATTTATTAAATAAATTATAATTATTTAACTATTTATTATTTATGATTTATGTATAAATAAACTTAGTTATTGATTTAAATAAAATAATTTATTTAACAATTTTTATATATATAATACTTAATAACAATTCATCAAATCAAATAAATAAATAATTTTATATTATATGAAATTAAGTCATCTTAAATTATTTATTAAATAAATAAATATAATATTCAATTATACATGAAATAAGAAACATAATTAATATATAAATAACAAGTTAATTAAATAATTAAATAAATTAATTTAACTAATTTAATATGTTATTTACTTACTGTAACTCATTGTTTGATTATACATTATTTAGTAAATAAATTATTTAGTAAGAATCAAATAATTTTTACTTAAATTTAATTAATTTTCTCAACAATTACTTTAATTATATTAATATTAATATATTAAACATAATAATTATTAAATAAGTATCACACTATAATTAAATTTTTTATTGTAATTTTAAATATATGTGAAGATTAATTTTTTGAAGCAGATTAATTTATTTATTATATCAAATTAAAACATCTTCAGTTTAAATATTAAATATAACTAAAATATTATTTAATTAATAAGTAATTTAAATAATTTCATATGTTATTTAGTAAATAAATTATTTAGTAATAATATAAATAATAGTTAATTAACTTTAATTAATTTTTCAATAATTAATTTAATTAAATTTGTAAACATGAGTTTTAGAATTTTATAACTAGTAAAATTTTAATATTTTTATATATGTATGTATGTGTGTGTGTGTGTGTGTGTGTGTGTGTGTATATTTATGAATGAGTGAAGTAAGAGAGAGAGAAATGAATGAGTGATGTGAAAGGTAGAGCAAGAAAATGATGGAATATGTATGGTTTGTAGGGTGTAAGATATTTTGAGATTGTTTTGGGAGGGATTTTTTGGGTAAAATTTTTTGTGGTTTGAGAGAATGATTGGAGAATATGTACATTTTTTGTATTTGTTTTGGGAGTTGGAAAATATTCTAGGAGAATGCTAAACAACAAAGGCCTTGTTTTTGGTATTTCAGAAAGACTACCAATCAAAGCCTTCTTATTGGTCATAACTGTTGAAAAAACAGCGTGGAAAAAAAATTCACCCAACTACTCATTTTAGAGACTCAGGCTTTTTGTCTTTGAAAAGGGCAACCTCTAACCTTTCTTCTAAAGCTCTTCCTCTGAAAAGGCATCATGTTATTTCTCCTTTACCTATAGTAATACCAGTGCAAGTGAAATGGAGCAAGAGTCAGCTCAAGAGGAGCTGAACTCACTCAACCTTTGATGGGATTTCCCCAATACTTATTTCATGGCAGAGAGTTCAATGCTGACTGATGCTTCTCATTCATTAGGTCAGGACTTTCCAGAGGTCTATCTTCTGAATCAGATCAGCAAATAGTGGATGAAATGTCTTTTTAGGATCTTGGAGCCCAGTTCGTTTCCTACATCTCTAAGCTACATTAAGTTGGTACATCATTTTAACTTTACTTTTCATATCATCATTTTAACTTTTCTCTTCCCACCATTTTCCATACAGGTGAGTATAATAGCTGGTAGGTATTAGCATGGTGGGAGGGTGAGCAGATGCAGATAGAATTAAAAAGGAAGAAGCTAGCCGCTGAACTTACCTAAATCAAGTTAGAGGTCAGGAAATTTAGGGAGTTGAAGGAACAATCAGCCTCTCTTAAGATTAAGTACGGCAAAACGACAACTGGCTTATGGTTAGCCTCAAGATGAAGAATTCGAAAAGGCTAAGGAAGATGGACGATGGGAAGATAGGGATTCATTCTTCAAAATCTTCCATGTCATTGAAGAGGGCCAAGATTACTTGGAGTCTTGTTGGTAATCTCGCTTGACTGAATATATGAAGAGTGACGAGTTCAAGTGAGCATTACCCAATAAAACACTGAAGTATTAGTACCTTGGCATATAGATGTGCATCAACCAAAAAGAGGATTGCCACATGCTTATATGTTGATAACTCTAAAGTTTGAGTACAAAATTATAAGGCCAGATTATTTTGATAAAATTTCCATGCAGAACTTCTAGATCCAGAAAAATATCCTATATTCTATGACTTAGTTCTTAAACATATAGGAATATGTAGAGATAAAAAAAAACAAAAATAAATGTTGTATGGTTGATGGAAAACTCAAAATTCATTATCCATGTCCATATTGTGGGTATTCGATTTATAGAAGGAGATAGAATGGTCGTGACGATCGTAATGCACAACTCAATAACCAGTAGGTAGTACTTTACAATCAAGATCTCTCATGGAGATAAAATTGTCATATCAACATGGAGATATGATTTAGAGTGAAAGCAATGAGATATCTATACAAATATATCTATGAAGGATATGATAAAATGGTCATTAATATCACTCAAAGTGATGAAGAAAGTATACTTGATGAAATTAAGAATTTTCAAGATGTTTGCTTAGTCTTTGCTCAAGTAGCAATGTGGAGAATTTTTTAATTCAATTTGAACTAAATATATTCGTCATTGATTAATTTAAAACTTTAATTTTCAAATCAACAATCTATGATTTATTGGGCAAATTAAAAGTACAGAGCATTCTCAAATGGGACTATATCTGTAAAATAATACTCATGGATTATTACTCTATGTGTTCTAAAAGTAAAAAAATAAGGAAACATCTTTATAGCGAATTTGCGGAATATTATGTTTGGAGTAAGCAATATAGATGCTAGAAGAAAATGACAAAAAGATATGTGATAGGTCATATATACGATGCAAAGCTATAGAAGGAGAACGATTACCTTATGTTGCTCTTAGGTCATGTTAGAAGCCCAACATATTTTCAAGATTTAATAATAGTAAACATGATACGATGCTTAAACTTCAAAGAAACCATATACATAAAAGAGGATTGCTAGAATCTAATTAGAATGTTCTTAAATGTCTAGATTAAGCCATTAGTTTTCAAATCTTACGTAAATTGCAAAGATTATTTGCAATGATATTGATATATTCCAAATGACCATTGCACTTCAACATTTGTGAAAAATCTTTAGAACAAATGCTTCGAAGTAATATCTAAAGATTTCAAAATAATCCAAAACCCTAATTAAGCTAACCAAAAATTTGCAAAGTTCGAATTTTTTCTTAGAAAGCATGAGAAAAAAACATACATCCACAATCTTCCCGGCATTCTAATTGATATCAATAATGTGAGTGGTGATTTATCAAGAGAGATACTTGTAGAAATACCATTAGAAGATTATGGAGCTCAACTAAAGTTGAATCCTAAAGATATAGTGCTTGTATAATCATCTGAGAGTAATACAAAACGATAAATATGGCATGTTCTTTATGGATAGACTCAGGGAATTAGAAAAACATTTTTGTATCAATTAATGTTGATTCATCTTATATCTAAAAAACATATAGCAATTGCAACAATAATATTTGGAGTTGCAACTGCAATGGTGCTATGGGGAATAATAATGCATTACTCTTCAATATATTAATAAATACAAATGAATCAAAGTAAGTGTACTATATTCAAGCAAAGTGGAGCAGCAGAGTTATTGGGTAAAGCACAATGTTGATATGAGATGAAGTCGTAGTGGCAAAAAGATGGGTGATTGGGAATTTAAATAATTGTCTTAAAGATAGAATAGGAAAGGATGGGCATTTTTGCATTTTGATGGCAAAGTGATAATTTATGGTGAAGACTTTATGTAAGTATTACCAATTGTTCCAAGGGCCACAAGTCATCAAATAATTTCTCCAAGCTTAGTGAGATTAATCCAAATCACTTTATTAAAAAATATGAGAATAAGAAATGACCACAAATTTGGAAATTCTTACTTAGAGTTGGAAATGAAAAGAATCCAATTGATGTTAAAGGTAATACCAATATTCCTGAAATGATGATTATCAAATATGATTATAAAGAAATCTACATTGAATGACTTATTAGAGAAATTTCCCCAAATTTGTGTAAGAATGCTAAATCAGCTCATTACATAACAAGTTGAGCGATACTAATATCTAAAAATAAAGATGTTGATAAACTAAAATGCTAATCTACGTATTTCATGGAGAAGCAAATAATTGATTAGTGGTCAATAAAATGATGTGTCTAGTCCAATGAAGTAATATAAATGACATAAACAAGCCCTAATAATTTAGTGAATCACTAATTGGAAATTATTAAATTTATAATTCAGTTACAGATGAGCGACTATAGGATCTATTGTCAAAATTTTGAAGGGACATTCAAACATTTTGCATTTGTTCATAACAATAAGGTACTTATACTTTTTGATAAAGCACTAGTTCCCCTAATGATGTGTTTCTGAATAATTATTATAATTTATCTTTGTGATTATTGTTTAATTCTCATAATCACAACTTATATATAACATAATATCATTTACAATGTACTAGTACCACTATATAGCTCCACTATTACAAAAAATAAACAAGTATTTTTATTTACTTATATTATAAAAAGAATTTGGAAGATGAATAGAGTGTATTAAACTCACTAGTTTTTATAATAATTTATGGGTTAATTAGAAAAAAATCCCTCAACCTACTTTTAATTTAGTGTTCAGTCCCCATTTAAATAATTACAGACTAAACTCCCCACTTTTTCACAAAAGTTAGGAATCGCTCCCCATATCTTTTAGAAAGACCTGTATACCCTTACAGCTGGAAAAAATAACAAAAATACATGGGAAATGTGTTATCTCTTAAGAAGAACGCTTTCTTTTTTTATATTTTTGCCTGAAATCGACTTCTCTAAGCGCCAAAAGAAAAGGGTGCGAAATCGTTCCTTTGCCACTGACGCGAGAAGAAGAAGAATAATAAGTGAAAAAAAGAAAAAAAAACAGCAACAAAATTTCTGCCATTTTTCTGCGACAATGGAAGGAAAAACAGCGGCAAGAAGAAGCAAAGTACAAAAAGAAGTGATGAAAAGGAACAAAGGTATGTTTTCTGCATTTGAAACTTCAAATGTCTGTGATTTTTCAGTGTTACACTGATTTGTTGTCTATTTTCTCATGTTTAGGGTTTTTATTCATTTTTTAGTCATTAAACACTTGAACCCATTTGATATATATATGATTTCTATTGTGAGATGGGAAGTTCTGATTTGTACTTGAAGGTTATGAAAGTTACACTTCACCTTTTAGGGCTTTATACTTCTTTTTAACTGAAATTATATGGTGAAATTATATTATAAAACTATTTGAAAGTGGTAGTGTGCTATCTGTAGTACAGAACATCGAAGCATGCAGTACACATCAGCAAAAATGTAGTATAAAATCTCTGTAACCGTAGTACAATGCAGTGTGTTATCGGTAGTACAGAACATCCAAGCATGCAGTACACTTTAGTCATAAATGTAGTATATAATCTGTATAGGTGCAGTACATTGTAGGAGCATCTGGAGTACACTTTAGGTAAAAATGTAGTATAAAATCTCTATAGGTGCAGTACATTTTAGAAACAAATGTATGTAGTATAAAGCATTTAAACTTGCAGTATACATTAGGCAAAAGGTAGTATATAATCTGAATAGCTGCAGTACATTTTAGAAGCATCTCGAGCACACTTTAGGCAAAAGTGTAGTATATAAAATCTCTGTAGGTGCAGTACATTTTAGAAGCAAATGTAGTATAAAACATTCAAACTGGCAGTACACATTAGGTATATGTGTAGTATAAAGCATTCAAACTTGCAGTACACATTAGGAAAAATGTAGTACATAATATGCATAGCTACATTACATTTTAGGGCATTTGGAGTACACTTTAGGCAAAAGTGTAGCATAAAATCTCTGTAGGTGCAGTACATTTCAGGAACAAATGTAGTATAAAACATTCAAACTGATAGTACACTTTAGGCATAAGTGTAGTATATAATCTGTGCTGCTGCAATGCATTTTAGAAACAAATGTATGTAGTATAAAGCATTCAAGCTTGCAGTATACATTAGGCAAAAGGTAGTATATAATCTGAATATTTGCAGTACATTTTAGAAGCATTTGGAGTACACTTTAGGTAAAAGTGTAGTATAAAATCTCTGTAGGTGCAATACATTTTAGAAGCAAATGTAGTATAAAACATTTAAACTGGCAGTACACTTTAGGTAAATGTGTAGTATAAAGCATTCAAACTTGCAGTACACATTAGGAAAAAGGTAGTATATAATCTGCATAGCTGCAGTACATTTTAGGGCATTTGGAGTACATTTTAGGCAAAAGTGTAGCATAAAATCTCTGTAGGTGCAGTACATTTCAGGAACAAATGTAGTATAAAACATTCAAACTAACAGTACACTTTAGGTATAAGTGTAGTATATAATATGTGTTGTTGCAGTGCATTTTAGAAACAAATGTATGTAGTACAAAGCATTCAAGCTTGCAATATACATTAGGCAAAATGTAGTATATAATCTGAATATCTGCAGTATATTTTAGAAGCATCTGGAGTACACTTTAGGCAAAAGTGTAGTATAAAATCTCTGTAGGTGCAATACATTTTAGAAGCAAATGTAGTATAAAACATCTAAACTGGCAGTACACTTTAGGCAAATGTGTAGTATAAAGCATTCAAACTTGCAGTACACATTAAGGAAAATGTAGTATATAATCTGCATAGCTGCAGTACATTTTAGGGCATTTGGAGTACACTTTGGGCAAAAGTGTAGCATAAAATCTCTATAGGTGCAGTACATTTCAGGAATAAATGTAGTATAAAATATTCAAACTGACAGTACACTTTAGGCATAAGTGTAGTATATAATCTGTGTTGTTGCAGTGTATTTTAGAAACAAATATATGTAGTATAAAGCATTCAAGCTTGCAGTATACAATAGGCAAAATGTAGTATATAATCTGAATATCTGCAGTACATTTTAGAAGCATCTGGAGTACACATTAGGCAAAAGTGTAGTATAAAATTTCTGTAGGTGCAGTACATTTTAGAAACAAATGTAGTATAAAATATTCAAACTGGCAGTACACTTTAGGCATAAGTATAGTATATAATCTGTGTTGATGCAGTACATTTTAGAAGCATCTTAGTACATAAACATTCAAGCCTGCATTATTCATTAACTGAAAATGTAGTATATAATCTTTGCATCTGCAGTACATTTTAGAAGCAACTGAAGTATAAAACCTTTAAGCATGCAGTATATATTAAATGGAACTCTAGTATATAATCGTGTATCTGCATTACATTTTAGAAGCAACTATAATATAAAAAATTCAAGCATGAAGTATATAATAACTGAAAGTGTAGTACACTCTATTTAAAAGAGTTAGTTTATTATCTGTTTATATACTATTTTTTCCCTCATTGCAGCAAAGCCAAGACATTGTGAGGTCTGTTCTCGTTGCTCCCCCCCAATATTTTCAGAGTAAATTGGAGCTTGTGAAGTCCAAGATGGGGTCCAACCATTTTGATGCATTGAAGAAGACCCCTTTGTATATATACTTGGATATGCCTAAGTTAAGTTCAAGCTTCATTCAGCTTGAAGCTATAGTTAGAAGGTTTGACCTAAAAAAGTTCTCATTTCATTTTGCGAAGGGGGTTGAGGTTCCTTTTTCTGCAGCTGAATTTTCAATGGTTTTAGGGTTGCCACACGTAGGGCAATCTGTTGATATAACATTGAAGATGAAGTCTTCAACCTTTGACCGCCTTTTTTCTAGAAAGCTGCAGAATATTACTAGATCTAAAATAGCCAAAAAACTTGAGGAGTATGTATATAAGGATAGTGTGGAGGGCTTGAATAATTTTTGTAGGTTGTACATAGTTTTTGTTTTTAATTGTATTCTGTTTCCAACATCTAATTATTGGACTCCATGATTTCTCCTACCATACTTGGACAATTTGTCTAGAGTTGGTCTGTATGCATGGGGCATAGCTGCATACAGTTTTCTTGTGCAAGATATGAAGAACCATTTAGGAGTAGGTGGAGAAAGAAGTACATTGATGGGTGTACAGTCGGCCTGATGGTAAGTGTTTGCTTCATTTTTCTAATGACATTGATTATATTATATTCAAGTGAGTATAATTTTTCGATTTATGAATGACAGGCATGGGTTTATGAACATATCCCGTCACTGGCTTCACCAGTGAGTTTGTTTGAGTTTCCACGCTTTTACCGGTGGAAGGATAGCAAACTCCCACAAAATGTGGAGCAGGCAGAGAATAAATTGAAGCAAGTTACAGCAGATATGGCAATAATTGTAATAATTCATTATTTGTTTTATGTATAATAATTTGAATTTAATAATTATTTCAATTGTAATAGGTTGTAGCCCTCAACCATGCTCCAGAGGAGTTAGAATTGGCAAATTTGATCAAGAAATCAGAGGCTGCCAGTACTGCCATCAGTGAAGTCCATGTATGTGATCATACAATATATGAAACAATTATTGCAGCGAAAGGTGAAGAAATTAAATCATTGAAAGAAAAAATTGCTTCATTTGAATACATGGCAATGAAGAAGTAGGGTAAGGATGAGCATCTAACTGATGAAGAGACTAATGGGGTGGAGCTTGAGCAGGAAGCTGGTAAGTATGTGCATGAGGGGGAACTTGATTTGGTGCATGATGCACAGAAAGAAGGGGATGATTCTGAAGACATGTTGGATGAAGAAAGTCGAACCAAACAACGTCATGATCATTTAGATTCCCCCATACCTTTGAAGACAGAACATTGTATACCAATTCAAGCGGCTGAGTTTGAGGAATCTGAGATTGAAGTGGCAAATGTCATGTCCTCGATTGTGACAAATGTGCACAATTGAGAAAACAGGAAGCCAAAACAAAAATCTCCAGATTTTGTCAGCCCCCCGAGCACCACACTAGCCAAAAGAGGAAGACAAGTGACAAAGACCTATCGTGCTCGTCCTCGTGCATGAAAAAATAAAGAACAAGAATAGAATAAGGTGTTGTACACTACTTAATGTTTTATTTTTTTGGTACTTGCATTTCATTTATAAACTGTCTGTTTGTAATAAATGTTATGATATCTTATACTTGATTGGTTGATATTTGCACTTAATAGATGATGTCTTATACTTCATGTTGGTGATACTTGCACTTATGACCTGATCGTTTCTAATTAAATAGTTGACACTTTCTACCTAATGTGCTTGAGTTTTGTACACCATATTGGTGATGTCTGTACTTCATGTGCTTATCTTTTCTACTTAATAGTTGACACTTTATACCTTTGTGCTTGAGTTTTGTACTCCATGTTGGTGATATCTGTACTTTATGTGCTTTACACTTTATACCTAATGTGCTGGAGTTTTGTACACCATGTTGGTGATATCTGTACTTCTAGTGCTAATCTTTTCTAATTCAACAATTGACACTTTATACCTAATGTGCTTTAGTTTTGTACACTATATTGGTGATGTCTGTACTTCATGTGTTTATCTTTTCTACTTGAATAGTTGACACTTGAGTTTTGTACACCATGTTGGTGATATCTATACTTCATGTGCTTATCTTCTCTACTTCAACAGTTGACACTTTATACCTAATGTGCTTGATTTTTGTACTCCATATTGGTGATATCTGTACTTCATGTGCTTATCTTTTCTACTTCAACAGTTGACACTTTATACCTAATGTGCTTGATTTTTGTACTCTATGTTGGTGATATCTGTATTTCATGTGCTTATCTTTTCTACTTCAATAGTTGATACTTTGTACCTATGTGCTGTGTTTTGTACCCCAGGGGCAGATGAACCAATCCAGGTGGCAAGGTGGCAGATGAACCAACCATCCCAAAGACTGAAGTGGCCGATTCTTATAAAGGAAGGACTAATTATAGATATCTTGCTCTTATTCCAGTAGAAGAGTGAGAAGTCATCGACAACTTTGTCAGAAGAGATAATTTGAGGTAACAAAATTTGCTTATTATTTTTCTATTGGATAGATTGGTTTCTGAACTAACAATTAACAATTGTGTAGGGTGACTGTATGGGAAGGAGCAAGACAGTTTCTGGATGGACAAAACTTTTGTGAGCTCTTATTTGGAGGAGAACTTATCGGTGACATAATGGACTGTTACATGTCGATATTATGTAGCCCATCTTTCAGAAAGAAGTGTCACCACAAGGTGTGGTTTACGTCCTCAATAGCACAGGTATATGGCAGTTTCCTAACTTAATTTAGTTCACGGTGACAAATGAGTCTAACCATTTGTTTTATACTTCATAGGCTGATATATTAGACCGACTAGAGGAACACAACAGCAAGGATATTACGGCTGAAGAATTTGTGGAGTTGAAGCTTAAACTTAACAGGTATATGGAGGTGTCGAAGAGCTCACGGTGGATGTTTTAAACGAGTGTCGTTACATAATCCTACTGATTTGCCAGCGCCAGCACTGGTTCTTGGTTGTCCTCGACACCTCGACTCGTTCTTTCTTATACATGAATTCAATAATGGCCGCCAGATACAAACCAATTGCTATTGCCATTGTAAGTTTGCTTTCTTTCCCTATGATTTCTTCATAAAGTAGGGAGTAAACAACTGATCAATATTTTTGTAGGCTTTATTCTATTCTCGGTACATGAAGCTTTCATTGGGGAGTCGTGTGGATGAACAGATAAAGCAAAAAAAAAGCAGGCAGCAAGTGGGTACAATTGATTGTGGTGTCTATGTATGCCTTTGGGCAGAATGTTTTGCTAGAGACACCCCCGAGTTCTGGAGGGATGCTAGAACAATTGATATTGATAAATATCATGCAAATATGGCGTATAGAATATTAACTCATGAAAATGCCAGGATTTGAATCACTTGTATGTAAATATATGTGTAAATTGAAGAATAATTTGTTTATAATATTATTTTGTATGTAAGTGTAATTTTCCATTAATTATTTATAACTTAAATTCAATTGAAACAGGGCAGGGAATTTGAATACAATTCAGGGGAAATGAGATACAAACCCGGAACAAAGAAAGTATAAAACGTGTTTCGCTGAAGAACACTTAAATTCAATTGAAACAAGGCGGGGATCTTGAGTACAATTCACAAGAAACAAAGTACAATTCAAAATAAACAAAGTATAAAATGTGCTTCGTTGAAGTACACTTCAATTCAATTGAAATTGGGCTGCATATTTAAGTGTATTTTGAGGGCAATGAGGTACAAACCCGGAACAAAGAAAGTATAAAATGTGTTTCGCTAAAGAACACTTAAATTCAATTGAAACAAGGTGGGGATCTTGAATACAATTTAGGGAAACAAAGTATAATTCAGAATAAACAGAGTATAAAATGTGCTTTGTTGAAGTACACTTCAATTCAATTGAAACAGGGCAGGGAATTTGGATACAATTCAGGGGAAATAAGGTACAAACCCGGAACAAAGAAAGTATAAAATGTGTTTTCGCTGAAGAACACTTAAATTCAATTGAAACAAGGCGGGGATCTTGAGTATAATTCACGGAAAACAAAGTACAAATTTAGAATAAACAGAGTGTAAAATGTGCTTCGTTGAAGTACACTTCAATTCAATTGAAACAGAGCAGGGAATTTGGATACAATTCAGGGGAAATGAGGTACAAACCCGGAACAAAGAAAGTATAAAATGTGTTTTCGCTGAAGAATACTTAAATTCAATTGAAACAAGGCGGGGATCTTGAGTATAATTCACGGAAAACAAAGTACAAATTTAGAATAAACAGAGTGTAAAATGTGCTTCGTTGAAGTACACTTCAATTCAATTGAAACAGGGCGGGGATCTTGAGTATAATTCACGGAAAACAAAGTACAAATTTAGAATAAACAGAGTGTAAAATGTGCTTCGTTGAAGTACACTTCAATTCAATTGAAACAGGGCAGGGAATTTGAATACAATTCAGGGGAAATGAGGTACAAACTCGGAACAAAGAAAGTATAAAATGTGTTTCGCTGAAGAACACTTAAATTCAATTGAAACAAGGCGGGGATCTTGAGTACAATTCACAGGAAACAAAGTACAAATTCAGAATAAACAGAGTATAAAATGTGCTTCGTTGAAGTACACTTCAATTCAAATGAAACAGGGCAGGGAATTTGAATACAATTCAGGGGAAATGAGGTACAAACCCGGAACAAAGAAAGTATAAAATGTGTTTCGCTGAAGAACACTTAAATTCAATTGAAACAAGGCGGGGATCTTGAGTACAATTCACGGGAAACAAAGTACAATTCAAGGGAACGAAGTACAAAGTCGGACAATCTAAGTATAAGATTTGTTTTCTTGAAGTACACTTATTCAAATTGAATAATTATTCTCCAATAATTGTAATGATGGGCAAGTACAATAATTTGAGATTATTGGATCTGGTGAAGTACGAATTTGTACGGATGATAGGGTGGATATCATCGTCAAATTCTCATTTCGTTACATCTTTGAAAGCATAAGTATTCTTTCATTACTGCGATTGATAACATTCATCCGTTGAATACTAGTGATTAACAACTTAAAAATTTTAATATTATTTTATTCATATGATAAATATTGGACACATACTTCAATAGTTTGGTTATTAATTACCAAGAATTAAAAATCAAATCTTTGAACAAATTTCAATTCAAAAATATTAGTAAAAATATCAAGATATTAAGTACAAAGTTGCCCAAGTGAGGCGCAAATGCGAAGAAATCAAGTACAATTATCCCGTATTGAGGTACAACAATTAACTATGTCTTGGAAAACATGCAAAAATATTGATTTCACGCTAAATCAGCTGCCTCATTGCCCAAGTGAGGTGCAAATATGAAGAAATCAAGTACAATTATCCCGTATTGAGGTACAAAAGTTAACTATGTCTCGGACAACATGCAAGAATGCTGATTTCACGCTAAATCACCTACCTCATTGCCCAAGTGAGGTGCAAATGTGAAGAAATCAAGTACAATTATCCCGTATTGAGGTACAAAAATTTACTGTGTCTCGGACAACATGCAAGAATGCTGATTTCACGCTAAATCAGCTGCCTCATTGCCCAAGTGAGGTGCAAATGTTAAGAAATCAAGTACAATTATCCCGTATTGAGGTACAAAAGTTAACTATGACTCGGACAACATGCAAGAATGCTGATTTCACGCTAAATCACCTGCCTCATTGCCTAAGTGAGGTGCAAATGTGAAGAAATCAAGTACAATTATCTCGTATTGAGGTACCAAAGTTAACTATGTCTCGGACAACATGCAAGAATGCTGATTTCACGCTAAATCACTTGCCTCATTACCCAAGTGAGGTGCAAATGTGAAGAAATCAAGTACAATTATCCCGTATTGAGGTACAAAAGTTAACTATGACTCGAACAACATGTAAGAATGCTGATTTCATGCTAAATCACCTACCTCATTGCCCAAGTGAGGTGCAAATGTGAAGAAATCAAGTACAATTATCCCGTATTGAGGTACAACAGTTAACTAGTTTACTGATTCTTTGCAAGTTCGACGATTATGCCCTGTTCTACCACACCTTTTACACTTAATTACACGTTTCTCAATCTGTGATGGAATCCTCTGTGTCCTTCTACGCCCAGGCTGAGATTGACAAATAGGTGTATGAATGACATCATCTTCATCTATAGGGAACATTTGCATATCAAACATAGGAATAGGGTTTATAACTACCTGGTATGCTTGTTGATACATCTCAACTCGGTAATATTGATCGGTGAAGTCATACGGTGAAAGTGACTTTGACAAGCATGTCTGCATGGTATTTTATCAATCTGCCATGCTCTGCACGAACAAACTCTGCTCTGTAAATCTACAGCATACGATTTATCTTGCTCAATCACCTCAAAGTTCCAACCGGCAGACATGACAACTTTTGAGTTACAAGAACACATATGATTGATTGCCAACTTCTTCTCTTGCTTGGGACATAATTGACCAACCATATTTTGAGATTCTTCTCGTCTAGAATGCATCATAACCATTATTTGCATGCGTATGTGATCAACCATGGTTGCAACTGGCATAAATCGGGCTGGTTTAACCCAATCATTCCAACTTTCTGCTTGATTATTGTTTATTACCCCCCATCGATCTCCACTGAATAAGGAATTTGCCCAACATGGTGGGTCAGACTGCATAATAAAGTCTCTGGCAAGCAGCACTGACTCCAAGATGCTATCTATATGTCGGGTATACTCCTGCCTTGTAGGCGGATATGCAGCTTTCATAAAAACAGAACACCAATGTTTCTTGTTATGTAGAGAGTACTTCCTTAATACCTGAATTTAAAATAATAGAACAGTAATGTACTTAATGTTATGAAGTAGAGTTTATTTCACATAATTTTCTCACAAACAAAGATAGAGTACACTTACTTGTTTCTTAAAGTTATCCACTAAGTGTCTCAAGCAATATGCATGGTGGCTACCGGGAAATATCATGGGGAGGGCCTCAAGAAGACCTGGATGTCAATCGGAGAAGAAAGTAAACCTTGATAAGCCAGGTAGATATTCAGAATCTAAGACACTTCTCAACTTAAAGCAGAACCACTCCTAATTAATATCATTTTCAGAGTCAACAACTGTATATGCTAATGTGAATAAGTCATCATTAGCATCCTTACTGACAGCGCTGAGTAAGACTCCTTTGTATTTATTTTTAATATGGGTGCTGTCCAAGAATATTAATGGCCTGCATCTCCTGAGAAAACCAAGAAGGCAGGCACTGAAACATATAAATAGCCGACGAAATTTTCGACTGATTGGGTCAATCTCACAGTCTGCAATACTTCCAGGGTTTGTCCTATTCACAGCATCACAGTACCACCTCAACTTATCATAAGATCCCTTCTCAGCTCCATGGATGTCATGCATAGCTAATTCCTTACCCATCCATGCTTTATGGTACCTAAGTTCCACACCATATTCTTTGTGAATATCTTTCAGTATGGTAGAGGGTCGATAACATGGTTCTGATCTCAATTTATCCTTCACTACATTAGCAACCCAAGCGGAATCGACTTTAGGATGTCCCCTTATCCGAAGATTAGCCTCACCACATGTGTGCTCTAGATTGCATTTTCGAATGCTAAATAATTTATTAGCTTCATAGCTTGATGCATAGATTCTCCATTTGCAATTTTCATCACTGCAAACGGCTATGATTTTTTTGCTGTCATTTTTCTTGTATTTAAACGACCGCAAAGTAGACACTGCATAATTCTTAAGCATAATTCTGAACACCTCAGCATCCTTGAATGTTTAACCCTCTCCATATATGCAATTCCTCCATGCATCAATTAAGTTGCTAATTAAAACCAATTCATTGTGCGATGCATTGGTCGAACTAATTTCCTCCTCGACTGCATCCCTTGAGGTTGACAAATGAAGTACAATTTTAGGTAAAATAAAGTACAATATGTAGAATAATTCAGCATTGTGGTATAATTTCAAATAAATGAAGTACAATTTCATAACAATAGAAGTATAAAACGCAGCAATTGCAATTCAATTTTTTGGATAATTCATTAGTAGAACACTTGAAAATTAAATAAGAGATTCAAAAAATTGAAGTACAAACTAAAATAAAATGAAGTACAATTTGAGAACACCTAAAGTACAGAACTTCAATTAAAAGAGTACAGATTTAGATAAAATGATGTATAAAATGAAGTATAATTTTAAGAAATAGAAGTAAAAGAAGTGAAGTACAATTTCAGAACACTTGAAGTATAGAACTTCAATGAAAAGAATACAAATTTAGGTGAAATTATGTAAGAACTGAAGTATATGTTCAGAAAATCGAAGTACAATTTCAAACACTTGAAGTATAAAACCTTAGCAATTGCAGTATAATTTTTGGACTAATTCATTAGTAGACGCTTCAAAATTAAATAACAAATTTAGATAATCGAAGTACAAGTTTAGATAAAATGAAGTACAACTTCAGACATTTGAAGTATAGAACTTTAATGAATGGAGTACAAGTTTCGGTAAAATGATGTATAAAATGAAGTATGATTTCAAAAAATTGAAGTACAATATTAGACAAAGTGAAATACAATTTCAGAATACCTAAAGTATAGAACTTCAATGAAAATAATATACAGATTTAGGTGAAATTATGTAAGAATTAAAATATATGTTTAGAAAATCGAAGTACAATTTTAGATAATGTGAAGTACAATTGCGAACTCCTAAAGTATAAAACTTTAGCTATTGCAGTATAATTTTTTGATAATCCATTCGTAGTCGCTTCTAAATTAAATAATAGATTCAGAAAATTGAAGTACAAGTTGAGATAAAGTGAAGTACAATTTCGGACACTTGAAATATAGAACTTCAATGAATGGAGTACAAGTTTAGGTAAAGTGATGTATAAAATGAAGTATAATTTAAAGAAATAGAAATATAATTTTAGACAAAGTGAAGTACAATTTGAGAACACCTGAAGTATAGAACTTCATTGAAAAGAATATAGATTTAGGTTAAATTATGTAAAAACTGAAGTATAATTTCAAAAAATCTAAGTTCAATTTTATATAAAGTGAAGTATAATTTCAAACAACTGAAGTATAAAACATTAGCTATTGCAGTCTAATTTTGAGATAATACATTAGTAGACGCTTAAAAATTAAATAATAGGTTCAGATAATTAAAGTACAAGTTCAGACAAAATGAAGTACAACTTCAGACATTTGAAGTATAGAACTTTAATAAATGAAGTACAAGTTTCGGTAAAATGATGTATAAAATGAAGTATGATTTCAAAAAATTGAAGTACAATATTATACAAAGTGAAATACAATTTCAGAATACCTGAAGTATAGAACTTCAATGAAAAGAATATACAGATTTAGGTGAAAATATTAAGAACTGAAATATAAGTTCAGAAAATCGAAGTACAATTTTAGATAATGTGAAGTACAATTTCAGAACTCCTGAAGTATAAAACTTTAGCTATTGCAGTATAATTTTTTTATAATCCATTTGTAGTCGCTTATAAATTAAATAATAGATTAAGATAATTGAAGTACAAGTTCATATAAAATGAAGTACAACTTCAAACACTTGAAGTATAGAACTTCAATGAATGGACTACATGCTTAGATAAAATGAAGTACATTTTGAGAACACATGAAGTATAGAACTTCAATGACAAGAGTACAAATTTAAATAAAATGATGTATAAAATGAAGTGTAATTTTAAAAAACAGAAGTACAATTTTTGATTAAGTGAAGAACAATTTCTGAACACTTGAAGTACAAAACCTTAGCAATTTCAGTACAAATTGGATAATTTATTAGTAGAAAACATGAAAGTCAAATAATAGATCCAGATAATTGAAGTACAAGTTTATATAAAATGACGTACAATTTAGGACACTTGAAGTATAGAACTTCAATGAAAAGAGTATAGATTTCTATAAAATGAAGTACAAAAGAAAATATAATTTCAGAAAATAAATGTACAATTTTAGATAAAATGAAGTACAGTTTCAAACTCTTGAAGTATAAAGCCCTAGCAACTGCAGTGTATTTTGGATAATCGATAAATATAACCTTTATAGTATAGACCTTCAATAAATAAGTAAAGATTTTGTAAAATAAAGTATAATCTCAAAAAATTGAAGTACAATTTTGAATGAAAAGAAGTACAGTTTTTGAACACTTCAGGTATAAACTGTTAGCAATAGCAGTATAACTTTAGATAATCAATTAATAAAACACTTTGAAGTATAAAACTTAAATAATAGAGTACAATTTTAGTGAAATGAAGTACAATTTCAGATAATTGGAGTACAAATTTGTGTAAAATGAAGTACAATTTTCGAACAATTGAAGTATAAAACCCTACCAACTCAGTACATGTTTGGTTAAATGAATAATTTCAGAAAACAGAAAGTATAATTTTGTATAGATTACGTACAATTTGGAAACACTTCAAGTATAAACCTCTACAAGTTGCAGTACAATTTTAGATAATCCTTTAGTAGAAAACACTTGAAGTATAAAACTTACATAATAAAGTATAATTTTTGTGAGATGAAGTATAATGTTAACTACAATGAAGTATAATGTAGAACGCTACAAGTACAGAAAGATTTTCAAATAAACAGAGTGTAATTTCGGAACACTTCAAGTACAAAACTTTACAAACTGCAGTACAGTTTAGATTCTGTAGAAGTATTACCTTAAAACATCACTGCTCTTCTTTTCTCTGTTGCTTGATTCATCCTTTTGGTTTACTAGGATGTCAACAATGTTTATCTTCAATGTCAAATGCAGTAAGACCATATTCGTGACATCATCGTTATCAGTTAAACTCACGTACAATCTTTGATGTGGAGCTATATATTGCAAACTGAAGTGCTCGGCGTTGATTTCACTCCATTTTCTTGCGAGATTAATGTACATATACATTAAAGTCATACTATCCTTAATTGACATTATATGGAGCTGGTCTTTGTAGCGGCAACTCCCCAACACTTGATTGAGCACACTTGCTTCACTACTGGTTGACATTGTCGGAAAAATATAAGAAACTCAGAAGCAATTGAGAAGAAACTGATAAGAAGATGAAACCCAAAAATGATGAAAATAAAAAGAGAAGAAGACAATGCAGCTGTTGGGTTGGCGGTTTTTGGCTCTGACGTTATTCTCGTTCCCGCAGTGGAGCTTGTTGCGTTTTTTCTGTTTCTGGTATGATAAGGTTTACTGTTTGCTTGTCCAGATGAAGAAGATGTGAGAAAAAAATGAATGAAAAATATTATACTTAAGGGCATTTTTGTCAAATCAAGTGAGTAGGGAGTGATTTCTAAACTTTTAACAAAACTAGAGAGTTTTTTCTAATAAAAATCAAGTAATGACTGATCACAAAAATGAAAAGTGTGTTTGGTATTTTTAAATAAGTGTCCCATAATTTATCATCGTATTGGTTGGGGTACTTGCTACAATTTGCTGGACTTGAGGGATAAACGTACATTTCTTGTAAACTTCTAAAATATCCATGAAGGAAAAAGAAAAAAAGAAATAAAAATAAAGAAGGGAATCCTCCCTTTGAATCAGAACGTAAAACACGTAAATAAGCTACTCATAATAGGGTTTTTCTCTCTACCTTTGCCCGTCGTTGTATGAAAACCCGAAGCCATATCAAATCGTTTCGCAGTCTGTAGATTTATCTCTGAATTTCAGTAAGTTTCACCTAACTGCATCTTTCGGAGATGCATATTCAACTTTTTCCAGTTTAATTGGTTGGTTTTGTTTAATTTCGGAGAAAAAAGAAGGAATTTTTTCGTGAATTTTACTTTTTTTGAAGATTTATATTATGCGGGTTTGTTGGAGATGGTGATTTCTAGGAATTTCATTTTGTGGGTTTGTTGGATTATAGTTCAGTCAAGTTTGATTCTGTTGTTTAGTTTCGCCCTTTTTAGATATGTCTTTTAAATGGATAAGAAATGTGTTATTTTTGATTGGTTTTGGATGGACTTAATAATGTGTTTCTTCCTGTTAGAGTATATTTAATTGAGTATTGGTGGCATTCTAAGTAGTAAGAACTAAACTTGGATATTGCAATATGATTCTTTTGTCCTATTCTTAACCCCTAAAGAACCTGTGTCCTGACATCCAAGGTATTGGAGTAAGATGAAGGTCAGATTAATTTCCGTCCTGTCAAATCACAATGCTTGGACAGTAATTTAAGTTGCTAGACTGTAAATAATGAAGTATTTTGAACTTAAGATTACTGAATTGATCTGCTACTTGAGAGTAAGTCCTTAGAGGAGTAACTTTTTGCTTTAAAAGGCTTATCACTGTCGCTTTTTCCTTCATTCTTATTTTCTTAGGCATTAGCTATCTGTATGTGCGTATCAGCAAATTTGGCTTCTTTTTCAGTGAAGTAAATTATAGTTTTTGTTTGAAATTCAGATTGGTTAACTTTTCTATTCTTGTTTCAGAGAATTCCTTGAGAGGCATTATTGAAGAGTGTGCGAATTGTTCTTGATGTGGAGGATGCAGTGAGCATAAATCTGTTGGATTACTAGTTTAGTTTGGTTTTGAGATGCATGGTCAAGGGAATTACACTACTCAGGTTGGGCAGAGTCCTTATGTGCCCTCACCTGCATTTCAGCAACACCCTACTGCCGCTCCTCCTCCTCCTTCTCATCATGGCCCACCTGCTCCACAACCACAAGTTATTCAACAAGGACATCCATCTTTTCATTTTACACCAGGCATCCCTGCATATCGGCATGCACTACCTAGTTTTCCGCACCAAGGTCCACCTGCACCAGTCTCACTTGTATCAAGTGCAACGAGTTCTGCTCAATCTTACTTATCGCATCCCCACCTTCCACAAGTCCATGTAAGCACCCAAATCTCTCATTCATATCCAACTTCTAAGCAACAGCATTTGTCATGGAGTCAAAATGTGCATCAACTTCCTCCACCTGCCCCTCTTCCACTTCCAAGTGCATATCCACTGCCTTCTTCACAAGGGCATACTGTGGAAAGAGGTCAGCCCCATCAACCCCCACCTCATCCTCCCCCATCCCTAATCCCACCTTACTCATCTAGTTCTGGTTTTTTGACGTCTGATACATTTGGATCCTCTTTGCTTTCAATGCGGCAACACTCCTATCTACACTCGGTGGGGCCACCCCCACCTCCACCTCCACTCTCTTCCCCTCCTGGAGTTCCACCTCTTCCACCATCTTCACCACCATCAGATGTTCTCCAATTGAATGATGGAAGCCGCAGATTGAAGGACTTACCAGATGGGGATAATTTGATTTGTGAAAGTCCACCTTCAGTGAAGCCTGTGGAAGATGGAAGTGTACATCAAATTGACGTTCCTTGTCAGTACACTGAAGAGAATGGATCTAAAGTGGAATCAGTGGATGCTGTTGCCGCTCATTCACCTGCTGATTCTGATATGGATATGGAAGGTGAGCTGAGTAGTTCCTATCAGAACTTGTCAATATGCTGCTGTGGTGTAAGCATCTGAATTGGTTTATTTTATTTTAAATCTTGGTCCTCTAAATGCTTCATCTGCTCCAAACAGCAGTGCTTATTAAAAACTTGCGAGTGTGGATTAAGAAATCCTTGTTGGAGAGCAGTTCATGTTATCAATGATAGGATTGTAAGAACTTCCAATTTTTTTTCCTTCTTGCTTGTTCATGTTCCAGTTGATTTGTACACACACCCTAGTGCAAGTGTTCCTCAATGCTGACATCCTCGAAGAGCTGCAGATTTGTTTACATTTATGTGCTATGCTGGTAAATGGCTAAGAAACTATTTTCTATGTTTTTTAAGAATATCAAGAGATAATTCTACATTTCTGATAGATGATGAATTCCTAAGTTTTATAATTAGGAACTTGTGTAATACAATATTGTACCTGGAAAGTGTAGTACTGTAGTTCATCATTGACAAACTTATTCTGAAAAAATTACTGAATCAGATTTTTGTTTTTTGACATTTTATTTTGCATGAGAATAGTTTTTGAATCTACATGTAAGTTATTCATTTAATCTTTATTATTTTATTAAATTATTTTTCTTTTTAGTTCAGTTTAAATACAACCTGAAAATATAGTTTGGCTTCCCTCCTTCCATTTTTTCAATCTAATTAAGAAGTGTACTGGAGCAATGAGGAAACTGCTATATTTGGGTTTTCACAATTACTCACTTATCTTGTTTTTATGATCTATAAGCCATATCAATAAGGTTCCTTCTGTATGTTCTGAAATTATTCCACTAATATGCACAATATTCAAGCTAGACATTATGTGCTTTTAGACTGATACATGTAGATATATGTGTTTCTATCTATGTTCGTTATACATTGTGCGTATCAATATAAGGAACACTAGTAAAGGAACACCAATAGTATACATGCTAATGTTTATTTTCTGTGGTGCTTCTAGATGATATCACTCACCCTGATGAGGAGAAAAAGATTTGCTTATCTAGTAACTCAAATGATGAATGTGTTTCAATATCTCAAGAAGATTATTCAAAGGAGCAGCTACAAGCTTTGCAGCTTACTGAAGGACACAGAAGAGTTCCTAAAGTTGTTCTACATGGAAATTCATTGTTTTCTGAAGCCTCAGTATTGAAGGACCAAAGAGGAGGTATAAACTAATCCTGCTGTTTTTTGTCACTTAGGTGCTGTTAGAGTTCTCATGGCCTCTTTGCCTGTAGTTCTTTCTTCATGCTATCATGAAAATTTCACATACCTGCTATGTATTTTATCACTTCCCCTATCTTCCATTGCATGTGGAATATCCATCAACATTCATATTGAGCTGGTGAATCTTATTGCTTGTTGAAAATTACTAATGCTTGTCATTTCTCTCTTCTTTTCTTTTCACAATCGTTATTCTATCTTTTCTATTCTTTTCAATGTTTTAACTTTATTTTCTATTTTCACTGGCGTGGGGATTACGATGACTTCTTTAAAATCACCTACTGAGGATTTTTGAATTTTTAGATTGCTGTTGGGTTATATGGGACTTTTGATACTTCTGCAGTTCGGTTGGCGACTGAGAGATTCACTATTTTAATTTTATCTGTTTTTGCTATGTTATTTATGCACTTATTGGAATTTTTCTCAAATGATAAAGTACTGGTTCTTTGTACATAATAAAATCCTAGAAATAGAATTTGGTGCAATAGACGTTAGGATTGTGGTCTTTCTCTTTTTGATATAATTGGGGAATTAGTCCTTCAGGTATTTAAGCCTCTTAGATTTACTGATTTATCTGAGGGTCTTCTGGATCTTCTCTTCATGTTTGTGGCGTAATTTCTTGACAAAGATATTACTATAGTTTGCTCCTGTAATGCTGGTGGTGGTTAGTTTTTGGCCACAAGTCACCTACCAGTCTGATATGATGGTTTGAGAGGCAGAAAGGAAGTTTCTATGGGATGGTTAGTGGTTGAATTCAGGCCTCTAATGATTCAGAAATAAGGAACATTATAGCTTTATGGAATCAATTTGAGATTTTTAGGGAGAATTCTGAGTGAGAAGATTGACAAAAAATCCTGATTCTGGGAATAATTGGACTGTTTTGCCAGAAAATGGAGAAGAATTAGTGAGAAACAGAAACAGTAGAAAAGTAAGAAAAGAGAGAGAAAGTTAAGCAATCACTTCACACCTAGGGCCTTACAGATTGCATCCCATGTAGAAGCAACATAACACATTATGAATAAGTTTGGATTATACAAGCTGCATATTATATATCTGTGAATGACAAAACTTCACTTCTAGTAGGCTTGCAAACTTTCATCTGGGGCTTGGGTCCTTTCCTTTTGCATGTTCCATAAATCCGTTACTTCGACAGCTATATCATGATACCCACAAAATAGATGCATAACGCATTTATGTCAGGATTGTTGTCTTAAACAAGGCAGATTATATGTTCTAAGATGCCTTTATTTTCAATAGTCATGGATGTAGCTGTTTGTTGAAAGTCTATATGATAAACTTTCTTGTATTTGTGGAAAAGGCAAATTACAATGACCAAACACCTGTAGCAACAGCCATAAAGAAAACTTGAGAACAACATAGTGCCTAGACTATAAGATAATAATTGGGAGTAAAACACAGGATAACCCAGGCAAAAGCTTGTTGGCGTGCGTGTTGCAGGACAAAGTCTTGAGCCATTTATGGAGGACTTTATGATGAAGGGGCTGCTTGGAGTGAATTAAAGTAATAATAGCAAATAAAGAATGGAACAGAAGAGAAGTAGGTATCGTAGCCGAATAAAGTGGCATTGTATTGTATCTATGGTTTGACTGGCAGAATAAAGTGGCATTGCGCCTATGGTTTGCCTGCATCAAACAATGCAAGAAAACTTAAGAAAGATCTCTATAACTCATTTATCAGATATCTATGAAGGAGTTAGATGATTACTAATGTTAAATATGGGAAAAAGCTTTGGATATCAAACTATTCTCTAATTCCATAAGTTTAGAATGACATATATAGCAGGGTGTTTATGGAACTAAGAACTCATTTCTGGCTTTTATCAAGTGTTCTGTTTCCATGCTCTTGGGGTTCATGTAGAATTCTCTCAAGTTGCTTGTTGCTGCATCATTCTTACAGTTGCATTTGGTTATTAACCTCATCCTTTAGTATAATAATTTCTAATGAACTCAGTTCTTCAAACTCAACTCTTTTTCAAGTTGGCGTCTATTTCCAATCAGTCTGTTTTCACTTTAATTAGGGTCTGTATTCACTAAGATCGTGAAAGTACCTCTTCTTGCAAAGATTCTTATCTGTGGAATATGCTGAAGTCCTGGAAACTTCCAAGTCTTATTATCAATAAAAAGTAGACTTGCTTATTTCCTCAGGTGCTGTTAACTTTAATAATTGCAATTTAACTGTTAAGAGGGACATGGATAGAGAACATTAACTTTATTGGGTTAGACTACTTTGTCTAACAGCAAGTTTTTATATTGGACCTCAGATGCTTAAATAAGAACTCTGAATCTCCTCTTTGTAAGATAAAGGAAGAGGATTTGATGTTTCTCAATTTTGGTGTCTCTAGAAATAAAGTCTGAATCGTTTCATCAACCTCTCAGGTTGAGAGGTCAAAAGAAATAATAGAGGTTGATTGACCCCTTTTGCAAATGATTAAGAGAAATGATTAAGAGAAATTCTTGTATTTTCTGTAGCCTTCTCCATTTATTAATCTTCCTATTTTCTCATTTCATTTGTGATCGTAATTTCAAGTTTATTGCCTTTTGAACCAAAGTTGCATGTATTTTTCACATCAAAATTGGGCAACCAGGCATACCGGAAGAATATGTATAAATCTTATAGGCATCATATCACACTTTATTCATTCACTGAAAGGAGAAGACAGACAGGAGACAATTATGAGTGGTGCCATGATAGAAGTGCCTTCTGTCCAAGTTACTTTGTGGTTTTGGAAATGGGTCGATCAATGGGAAGTGTGAGATGCTCAATTGTATGCTGTTGCACAATATTGATAAAGCAAGTAGCATTGGCAACTAGCTCTTTGAACTTGATTTCAATGAGGAACTAATTTGGCTAATACTCCGCTCATTTTTGTTTTCTTCAGAATTCCCAAAAATTTTACTCCTATTACTTAAGAATCAACTTTTTCTTTTATTGTTCTAGGTAAATGCAACAAGCTTGATAGGTTTCAAGTGGAATTAGGAATTGAACTACTATCTGTTCAAATGCTGTGTTATGCTGCAACATGTCATTGGCGACAAATTAATCTCTGAACGCGAATAAATCCATGGGTTTAGAAGTTTTTTTGGTAGGGTTCTTGTCCTTCTATATTCTTATATACTCTCTCTCTCTCTCTGATTCTTTTCGTTTTTCTTAACTTTATATGACATAATAAAGAAAGAATCTGTCAGTAAACTTTCTGAATTCCTAATCAGTCTGTGAACCTCAATCCCTGTTTAAACAACCCATCTGCGAGAGACAAAAGTTGAGGAACCTAGCACCTCTATAGTATGATGATTTTGAACAAAAACTGCCATACCAATTTGAAAAAGCATGGGAGTGATGGAGGGACTTGCATTGGAGATGAAGAAGAGTCTTCTAATTTTGTGTTGCATGCTTTAAATTGGTGCATTCGAGAGAAATTAGTTGTGATTTGGAGGGCCATACATTGTGTTGCAACTCGCAATGCAATCATATGTGGATGTATTTGCTTAAGATCTCTTTTCATTATAGGAAGTCTGATCTTGTGCTTAATTCAATATGATTTTACATTTACTATCATGTGAGACTCCATTTCTTATTGGAGTGGTGCCAGCTAACCTCAGTGAATTAATTTGTCTAGTAGGGTAAGGTGCAAGAAATTGTTAGTACATCATGCGACTATAGTATGAATGTTAACAAAATGAAATAGGGGATTTGGTAAAAAACGAGTAAAACCAAAGGAATATTTAACATTACCTCAAGCTATGTGGTAAGATTAATTCTCCATCTCGATCAAAATGATGAAAAATATTCGAGAAGAAAATCAAAGGCTCTTTTGAAGAAAGTACTTGTTTTATAGAAGATTTTTGATAGAAAAATGAGAGCAGATGATGAGTGGTTGTTTTGTTTTATGTTTATAGCATTGCAGCGGAAGTGCTCAAACTGTGAAATATTGAAGAGAGCACTTGTGGAAAAATGATTATTAGTTCACTTTATGATATTCTTTGATCCCACTGAATCTTGAGTTTCATTTGTGTACCGTGTATTCACTTATTAATTTGTTATTTATTTATTTATTTATTTTTTTGTGAAAGCGCTTGCAAGTACAATGAGATTTTTATTCAGATTCGATGCTGTAAAAAGAGCGTTCTTAGTAAATTAGTTGTTATTGGGAGCTAGAAATGTTAATTTGTGAAGAAGAGGTGAGAAAAACACACATTGCTTGTTGCTGCATTGTGAAGTGGCAAATGCTCTGTTTGGTTTAACTGTGAAAATTTCTTGGTTTCTTGGAGCTAGCGAGAATATTGAAGACTAAGGGATAATATGGTGCTGCTATGCAAATTTTGAATCTTATGCATGAAGGGGTAGGGTTATGTTTTGATGGAAAGAGGGAAAGGCTCCTGTCAAAGAAAGAGGTCTTTCATCTTAATTTTTGGGGCGGATTACTTTCCTGATAGTTATGTTTCTGTTGTTTACTGCTTAGATGGTTTGCATAATTTGGTGTGTTCAACATAGAACGCTTAATTCATGGTGAGGTGTCACTTTGGCACACAGATACAAATTACCTAACCGATTGTGTGTGTGTCTTCTTGCCAAGCTGCTTCAAAAAATTTTTAATTCTCAATACAATATTTACCACTTTTGGGGTCAGAAAGTAAAGGAAATATTATACGACAGTAGAAACATTGGAGATATAGGAAATTGACATAAAAGAGCAGCAGCAGTGGTAGTGAATGGAATAGGCAAACGAATGAAAGCCCCAGTCTGTTGAAAGGAGGAAATCATAGTAATACACAAAGCAAGGATTCTAGAACTAAATGACTTCAATAGCAGTGGGAAGGGCAAGGGATGTTATTCTAGGGTTTCTTGCTTTTTAATGTGAAAGGGTTGAGGGGGCTTTATCATTATTTTCATTGGATATGAACTTGCAATGTCAGCATTTGCCATTAGGCTGCCATTTACGAACAATCCAGGTTTCCTAAACGAAGTATGATGTGTACATGTGAAAGCTTAAAACAGCTTCTCTGAGGCGCTTTCGCTCAAAATAATTCTACATTGACTCTTTCCTGCACCAACATCTGCATTCTGCAGTCTGCTCCCTTGCACACACTTGGTGCTCAAGCTAAACATTTGTCCAACCCAAAAAAGAGAAGGGGGAAAAACAAATCAGTTGGTCTTCTGAAATTTTTAATTTCTACCAGAAATTAGCTTATTGGAATTTATGTTAGAGCACCAGGTCCAGAAACTTAAATTTGCGGTAGTTATTCATGTTCTTTTTCTACTTGGTATATTTGCTGATTTATCTCTTTTCTGTATTACTGGTTGGCTATGCTCTACAGATTTCTTGCAATTCTGGACTAGCCAACCTGCTATTTGTTTGTTCTTTTTATATCTTAAAAATGGCCTTGGAGGTTGATACTTGAAGTTTAGTTTTGATACACATCATCTGTGATTCTGTATCTGCAGGTTCTGAAGTTGCGTCAGCTTGTGATTTCCATGTCACCAGGAAGGTATCTTCTGCAACCGATGATACAGGCTTGACAAAATATGGACAAACTGAACCCCCCTCAGATGTCAGTGTAAAGGAATCTTCTTCCCAGATAAAAAACTTCAGCCAACCCGTTGTACCGGTAGTTTATAAAGAAACTGATTCTAGAAAGCTTTCCAGTCAGCTCATGGAAGGTGCGAATCCTTTCAAACTTTTACAGGGTTATGCTTCTGAGAATACTTCAGAAAATGAAGGTGAAAATCTTCTTGGAGATGTTAGCCCTTCGTCTATCAATGATGGATATACAAATTTTGATTCTGAGAAGGGGTGTAATTTTGGGTCAGAGATCAGACTCTCGAGTCTCTCGGAGTCCAGTAAGCATATTTCCTCCAAGTCCATGATTGAATCACCAGGAAATGCGATGGAAGTTGCAAAATTATCTTCTGTGACTGGAAAAGTTGAGGAATTTTCAGATAAAAGCCATAGAGCTCAAGAAGCTGTCAGTGTTGGTATTCCTATAGCACTTCAACCAAAAGATTCTTCAGGGAATGATGATGCTAATAGTGGTCTTGGGAGTGCCAATTTTCACAGCCCAGATATGAAGAATAATTCTACTAAGTTGAATGTAGATGAGTTTGGAAGATTGGTCAGAGAAGGTGTTAGTGATAGCGACACAAGTGATTCACCACATTACACACGGAGGCACGCAAGAAGAGCCAGAAAAAGGAGTAGAAGTCAAAGCAGAAGTCTATCTCCTAATGATAGGAGAAGGAGGAGAGATCCATGGAGGAGGAAAGATAGGCGTGTCCGATCTCGCAGGTCTGAGATGGACGTCTGTTTGATATTTTCTGTAATTTTTTCTCTTGTTAATATTTTAAGTTTGGATGACAAGAATTTCACATCCTTGGTGATTCTTTTTCAGCTCATCTCCGAAGAGACGAAGAAGTAGGAGTAGGTCACCTGTTTTAAGGCGCGAAAGTGAGTTCAGCGGAGATAAACTGAGAAGGGAGAAGGGTCAACTTCCAGAATGCTTTGACTTTCTGCGAGGCAAGTGTTATCGTGGAGCTACGTGTCGGTATTCACACCATGAGTCTGGCAAGAGGGAGAGATTGAGATACAACAAGGGCAAACAGCAGTATCGTGATACACCACATAAGCTACAGAGTCCTGATTTACATGCAGAGAGTCTGGTTTGCCCTGACAAAGAGCTGAAGGATAAAGGGATGAGATTTCCTGAAGATATGCCTGGTTTAAAAGAAGTAAAAAATGCAAAAGAACTGCCAGTTGATTCTACCCACTCTCCTGGTAAAGTGAATAGTCTGAGATCTGGTTCTCTTCTAGTTGCTGATGTTGTAGCAAGTAATCTTTCTGGTTGTTCTGCTCCTGACATGCCCTCAGGAAAAGAAAATTCTTTGATTCCAGAATCTCAAGCACAATATTCTGATAAGATCCCGCAAATAGTTGATCAGCAAGGTATAAGGATGGATGATTCTTTAATCTCTGAATCTTCTTCATTTGTGCAAGCATCAGCAGCCACATCAACCCATCCTCCTGATAAACCTGATGCAAAGCAGGGTCCTACTAGTCAAATGCGGTCAGTTGGAAGTCCTATAACACAACCATATTCTGCTGGAGAAGTCCCGTCCCAGTCTGTGAAGGAGTTGCCCCCATCAATTGCTAATCATCCTTCCCAGTTGACCCCTCCTTTGCCATCAGTCTCTCAGGTAATGAGTGCCCCATTTGCTCGACCACTAATGCAAGATTACAACTTGATGCCGCCTATTGCACGGTTCTATTCTGCTCCAGAAAATTATCCACCTTATCAAGCACCATTAGCTTACCAACATTCTCATTTTCCTGGGCCATCAAACTCCTTACCACCACCCCCTCCACACAGTCATTTGTCTGTCAATGTAACAACTGGGGAACAAAGCATTCCTTCACAACACATGCAACAGTCTTTACTGCCTCCTTGGGATGGTTTGTCTTCTTATGCATCTATGAGACCCCAGCCAACTGAATTGCCTAATCAATCTCAGACTGGTCAGTATCAGGCACATCTGTTGGCTCAGGAGCCTGATCAAATGATGCATACCGATAATCTTGGATCAAGTAGTTTGCATGCGAGCAATCTAACGAGTCGACAGGGTGGTCCTCGTATAATTGGAGAAGATCATCCAGTACATGGCATGAGTCCTTTACAATCATTTGTTCAGGCTCAAACTAATTCCTTATTGATGCAGTCACCGTTGAAAGGATCACATAGTTCTGTTGGTGGAGGTCTTCCTTCAGACAGCAATTTTTCTCATGGACATCCTTACTTCCAACAGGCTTCCTATGGCCTGCAATATTCTGCAGCTTCAGGTGTCTCCTTACAACTTCCTGAGCCTGGGAAGGTGAGTTCTTCCATGTCTAGGACCACCCCAGATTTTCTTGAGAGGAATCACCCTTCTTATGTGCGTGAATTTATGGGATCCAGAATTTCAAATCATTTCAATCCTTATGCATCTACTTTTGATCAGCCACTGAGCTCCAAATTCAGTTCAAGTGCTTTAACTCAAGAAAATGATAAAACCATCAATAGTAAATATGTTGGCCCGGTTGGTTCAGCATCAGTTCCTGTCGACACGCACATGATAGGAAGTATTGGCTCTAAAAATATTATTTCCTCATTGAGTTCTCGATTGCCAGCTGAGAGTGTTTTACCAAGGCCAGGTGGCGATCAGTATGATCCACTCTTTGATAGCATTGAGCCAGCTTCAAATTCATTTGGTAGAGCTGATCATCAAAAGCATGAAACTACTGGTGATTCTGATAATATGATGAGGTTCAGTGGATCTGTGATAGGTATCAATCAGGAAAGAGGAGCAGCTGGCTCAACAAATGATTCTCTAGAGAATGAAGAATTTGGGGAGACTGCTGATGCGGAGGTGGGTGCTGTCTTGAATGGAAGCCCTAGTGATCCTAATGATGCAATTGACATGAATGCAGGAGAAATTGAGATTGATCAGGTCAAGGCTTCTGGGAAAAGGAAAAAGGGCAAGGATTCAAGATCTATGAAGCTTTTTAAGATTTCCATTGCTACTTTTGTGAAGGATGTTCTAAAGCCATCATGGCGCCAGGGTAATATGAGCAAGGAGGCGTTTAAGACCATTGTCAAGAAAACCGTTGATAAAGTATCTGGAGCTATGAAGAGTCACCACATACCTAAATCCCAGGCAAAAATAAATCACTACATTGATTCCTCACGAGGAAAATTAACTAAGCTTGTTATGGTATGCCTTCTTTGAAATCAAGATTTGGTTTTTTGAGTGTCGTTTGAAATTTATACAGTTTTTCTTAAACTTACTGCATAAGTTATAATGGTAATATCTACATTCACTGTTATTTTTAACTTTAAAGATGCCTGCATGGAAGGATCCACTGCTCTTTGGCCTAGTGCATGTTTCATATGATTGTATCTTATTAGTGAGTGTTTCTGACTCTTCTTTCTGAACTCCTCTTTGCAGGGGTATGTTGACAAGTATGTCAAGGTGTAAAATCTGACCTGTGTCTTCTATCAAAGACGGGACGTCCATACTCTGAGTTTTACTTATGTTCAAGCTTCAGAGATTTAAAATAAATATGCTCTCTGTCAGTGTTCTCAAGAAGGAAATTTGATGGCTTCAGATTGACAAATAGGTTGGGGTGCTTCCGTGCTTGGCAAAAAGTTAGACATTGTTGGTCAATAAATTAATCATCTTCAACAATGCCCCAAGTAAAGCCTAATGACAAACTTCAGACTGGTGATATATCCATTTAATTTAGCAAAAGTAATGAGGGAGTTGCAAATCTTGTATCTAGTGCATTTCTTTTGAGTTAGGTTTTCTTTGTCTTTGGTTATACCTTTTCTGTGTCATTTTCTGTTCTGGAGATATATTTACTGGTTAGCATACTTATTTTATTAATATGATGTATCTCATACAATCTCATTAGAAAATCTCATTTCATAATCTTCTAAGTGTTAATATATTCCACCTACAATTTCCAATCCGTCCTATGTGAGATCCGTATTGTATGTACAATATCCAACAGCATTTATGGATTTGTATTATTGGTTTTGTAATGTTAAGGCCTGCAAAAAGTTGCATCTAATAAACATAATCAAGGCAAAGTCTTGATGGTGAGGATCTTTGGTAATTTTCAGTTTTTTCCCTCTCTTGATTTAGACTCTGATGCTGTTTGCTGCTCCTATTTTTCTAGTCAAATTATTTGGCTTATAATTGCGGCGGAAATAATACAAATTATGCAATTTCTGTTTGAGACTGTTTTGGGGCATTTAACCCATGGTGCATGATATTCTCAATGTCTACCGCAGGAATACTTGGCTCCTTGTTTTGAGCACACTTTGCTACAGCCTATGGAAGAAATTGCGGCCTTTGCTTGTTAGGGCCATAGTTCTCAATGCTTACTTGGGCTTGCAACAATCCTGTTAAAAGGGAGTTAATGAGGTACATTTGCATACTGGATATTTTTAGATCTCTGACAATGCTTGCTAATTCTATTCCTTTATTGCAACATAAAACTTTCATTATGTGCATTTCTCCTGGATACACATTGGAGGTAATATTTGGAGCCGAGACATGTACTAGATTTCATTGATGTCAGCAAGCAGCAAATGTATGCAGCTCATCGTGGGCTCTATTAGGTACATTTATTATTTTCTAATATTGAACCATTTTCTTTTATTTTTTTTTGGACAATTATATTGAACCAAGTTTATTTGGTATAATGGGTATGAAAATTGAACAATTGCCAGTGTTGTGTATAGAACTGTGATTTTGTTTCAGTTGTTGAATGTTTCTCTTTATACCATGATGCCTGTGATATGCTCGTAAATTTGTTCACTCTAATGCTTAGCGTATTTTTCTTTCTGCTTCACATGCTAAAGTTATGTAACACTGAGATCAGTTGGTGATATATAATGACTTTAGTTTGTATTTTGTGTCTTCCATGTGACTTAACAACTAAGTTCCCATCTATGTTTTTAATATACTGTTTCAACTTTCATATAAGATGGATATCATATCATATTTAACGTGCTTTTGTCCGGTCATATGTTCTTTGGCTAATTGGTTTGGTATTAAAAACTGTGATCATTGCATTAATATGCTGCAATATGGTGTTAAATCTGCAGTTTTTGAAAAGATCAATATGTCTACTGGATATCTAGCTTGCGTTGCATGTGGATACACGTTCTGAAAAAGACAATTAAATACTTTCATTTCAATATAACTAATCATGAATACTATAAGTGGGGATGAAGTAAGAATAATTGGTAGACAGTCTTTGATGTTGATAAAAGATGAGTTTTTAAGGCTTTGTTTGGATGTGAATTGGGACATTCTCCCAATTTTGAATTCCCAAAATGATTTTTGGAAAGTGGGATTGGGGAATGTGATGTTTGTTTGTTTGTGTTCTGGGTAGTAAGCAGAGAATGAATTTGGAGAAAATTATTTGTTTGTTTGTGTTTTGGGAGGGGACAATATGACACATCAATAACTTTTTTGTTGGGTTTGTGGGATGAAATGGGTACTTTAAAATTATTTATGTGTATACATAGATTGTATGAGTCGTAATATGTGTATATATTTGTAATGATGAGACAATTGATTGGGATTTTGGAAAATATGCTGGGAGTGTGAATAGTAGGAATATTTTGGGGAATAAATTTTGTATTTTGGGAGTGGGATTGGGGAATGTGTAGTATTTGTTTGTTTAAGTTTTGGAAGTTGAAAAATGAATTGGGAATTTGTAAACAGACAAGCCCTTTGCTCTTGGAATAAAAAAATAGGGTTGAAAAGCAAATTAAACTATTTAAACTTGAATTCGGTCACTAAAAGTTTGTGAGTTTGTTAATCATAATAAGTTGTGCTTGAACTTTTCTTTTTTCAAGCCGATAAGATTTGAAATTTGGTTGAAGCTTTACTCTAAAGAATTATAAAATATGTGCGAAAGGATCAAGTTACTCAAAGCTCAAGTCGGATTTAATTTGATTAAAACTCATTTAAGCTTGATTAAAATAATAATTTAATCAAGTTTAACATAACTTTTGAAATTCTATAAAATTGCAAATACTATTAAGGAATAATGTGTTCGCTCAGGTTAAGGTATACACATTTACATAAAAAGTCTCAGTTAAAGTAAAGTTGAAAGCTATATTTTGTAATAGTAGATTTTCATCTAGAAGAGTTGTGGAATTTAATTTCATTTGCACACGCATTTATTTTCAACTCAATGTAAAATACATAGCTGGCTATGTTTAATGTCATATTGGCGCATTTGTTTTCAGCACATTGCAAAATGTATAATGAGTTATGAGTGGTATCTTTTTGGAGTGCCAGGGAAAAAATATTTTGAAGTGTCATGTGGAAATACATGAAGAACAACATGTTTGATTTTGTTTGAAGTTTACGTAGAAAAATTGTGTTTGGGTTTGGGTTTATTTTTATACATATCGGTTTATATAAAATTTTTATTTGATTAGTAGAGTTGCTGTGAACTTTTGTATCATCATATTTGTCGTTATTCTATTAATATAATGATTGAAATCGATCACTATCTTTATATAAAAAATAATTGAATATTTTGGGGAGGAGGGGATGGCTTTCTGGTTACTGTCACCATCATTCATATTCATTGAGGATATGTAAAATTGACTGCTATGAGCATAAGCATTTGTTTTACTTGATAAGTCTGGAGATACCAATATTCGCCAACCATATGGTTGCATGGGCCTTTCAACCCCACATAGACAATTTCCTTTTATTTAGGTTGGCAGTTATTTCCATCAAAAAAAAAAAAAATGTTGGCAGTTATTAAAATCGACATGCATTGTTTACCCATTAATCACGTCCAGATAGTTTCAGTAATACAAAAATGAAGCAAAATTGCGTGCTGTGTGATGTGGAAAATTGATAATAACTTGCGATGCTTAAATTATTGTGGTTTTATCTAATTTTGTCGCTAACAAAGCCATGATAATGGTTTTTGCAGAGATGCTTTATGGTGTTATCATATTGCCTAGATGTAACATTTGTATGTAAAACAAGTTTAAAAATATTCTTTCATATTAACAATTGAAGTAAGGGTTAAATGCACTTTGTCCCCTTGAGCTATTGTAAAAATTGCAAACGTCCCTCTAAACTATTAAATGTAATACAAACCCCCCTGATTTTAACAACATTAAATGGAAAAGTGGAGAGAGATAATCCGCAATGTGATATTTGTATATTTTGCTTGATATTTCAAAAATGCCCTTCAACTAATTATACACAAAAATCCTGCTATAACTTTTAATTGTTTAGAAATGCATTTTAGCAAAAAGAAAAAAAGGGGGTTTCAATAAAATTAAATAAAAAGATATCAATAAAATTAATTATTTAGCTACATCCCAATTATGGCAATCTACAAAGTTTTGCTCGGGGTTGTTTGGAGTCTAAGTTGTCCGTACAAGTGCCTGTTGTTTACACACACAATTTATTCTTAGAAAATTACTTACATAAAAATTTAAATTGTCATTTATAATTATATAAAATTATATTTCTATTTAAATAATTAAAATATGAAGAATTATAAAAATTAAAATTAAAGTTTATTTTTTCATTTAACTTCATTGAAGAATAAAAAAAATCTAATATTTCATTAAGAAGTAATATCAAATAATTTTAATTAATTCATCAAATAATTCACTAAAAATTATTAATTGTTATTCATTAAATATTTAATATGCCTAAAGTAATTAATTTAAATTTTTTTTTCCATAAGTATTTAAATAGTGTTTAACAATTCATTGATTTTTTATTTATAAATAATTTTATTTAGTGATTATTTCATGTATTATTTTTAACCTCATATTTTCAAAATTAAATCATATATATTTTAGTATTAATTATAATTTTTAAAAATATCAATCGATTATAATATTTATACATCAACTCCTTACTATCGTATACCAATTATCATTTCAAATATATACATATATATATATATATATATATATAGAGAGAGAGAGAGAGAGAGAGAGAGAGAGAGAGAGAGGCCCCAATCATCCAACTATAAATATACATTAATAAATTATATAAAAAATTAATTCTTGAAAAATATTAAATAAATAATTAGGTGTTATTTTAATAAATTTAAAATTATTTTTTGATTAAGAAATATTATAATAAATAAAATTTATTTTTTTTAATTCAAAAAATTTATTTTATAAATTAATATAATCTTTAGTACAAAAAATTTCATTTAATAATATGAAATTTATCAGATAAATAATAAATTTAAATTAATTTGTCTAAAGATTCGTTTAGGACTTGTTAAATAACATATTAACTTGTTTATAAATAAATAACCTATTTAATATTATATTAATCTTCATTGAATATTATATTTATTTATTTAACAAATCGTTTAAGATGTTTGAACTAAAATTATTCTAAAAGTACCATATAAATAAAGAGAAAATGCTAAAAATCGAGGATGAAAAATGATGAAATTTGAGTGCAAAATATATCACACACATATTAAGAACCTTATATTAGAGGTAGAGGGGTAGTTTTGTCTCATCAGTTGCTATAAAACCTTTGAAATGGCAGGAAGCTGCAATGTCAGTACCCTCTAATGGAAAACATAACTACCGTTAGAATTTGGGGAGGGCGGGGGGCCGGTTGTGTTACATTTAATAGTACTTTGGGGGGTATTTGCCACTTCTACAACAGTTCAGGGAGCCAAAGTGTATTTAACCCTTGAAATAATTTTAAATGTCTCAAGATGAAAGACTTCTAAACTTAAATGTAATATAATATATGGATAAATGAGTAGTTTGGCAGTAAGCTCCATACTTGGAAACAAATGCATCGTGGGTTCGAATTCAAAGAGGGGAGTTGGAAAATAATAGAGATCCTCTTTTTAAGATAAGAAAAAAATCATATAATATAGTAGAAAGAATGGTAAATTATGTAATGATCAAGTCAATTGCAACATTTAAAACTATTTTAAAATTTGATTATATAAAAAATATTGGGACAATTAAAAGCATCCTAATATGGTTAACTTACTGCACTTGGACGAGTGTCAATGTCATATAGTTGATACATATAAGTTCTTATAAATTGTTAGCTTACATATTACGACACTTTGGTATATTCCATTCTCATAAATTTACCAATAATTAGCTACGATAAGATAAAGAAATTCCGATAGGTCTACTGTAATATTTCTTTTTAGGCCTCTATTTGCCTTCATTCTTAGGCCATCAATTAAAAACAAGAGAAATGATATACTACAATCCATAATAGTACTCTATAAGATTCAACCCTAAATCAAAGCTTAATTGCAAAACTAAAAATCATCATTACATAAATAAATCAACCATCTGTCGTGTTAAAAAATAAATTATGTCTGAGCTTGCTAATCAATCAACATATTCTTAGAACTCCAAAAGATAGTTATAATATATTTATTAGATGCACACACAATTCCTAGCATATGTTCTCAATATGTGGTTGACGTTGTCAAGTATTATTGCATAGTTCATCTTAGTAAAACCTCCTTTGTCCTCTTCCCGCGCTTTCTATAAAATGGAATCATAATTAAATTGAGATATAAAAGTTATTAAAGTCATAAAGCGCACTTTAATAGATGACAATACTAGGGAGCAATTGCTCTATATAAATCTTAATGATTTCAAACTCATTAAGGCCAACCAACTTTTCGAACTTGAATTTTGCACTAATTTGGTACTAATCATTGTCTACCAACCATATCAATCTGGAGTTTAAGTTATTAATATTTTCGATTGCCAGAATTTTTAAAATATCAAATTTGATTCTTATAAAAACTATAGCCTTAACCATTACAAATAGAATGTATATCTATTGAGCAAATGATAAGATTAAATTAGATATATTATCTAAAGGTCAATTTATAGCTTCGTTACATCAATTATATTCAAACCTTCTCTATGCAACTTAAATGAACCACAATCACTAAACTTTGATTCAACAACACATCAAAATGGTTTCACCAAGCACCGATTCTCTAGATATGTATGATTGACATGACATTGATCATTACTTTACATAAAATATACGATATGATTTATTTCTAGTGGTTGAGTGTTGATATTTGATAAGTGCTAATTGAAAGATAATGCTTAAGCTTTATGTACTTCTGAAGAAGTATTTGCACACCTTATTAATTGAGCTCTAAAGTACTTTGGGGGAAGTACCGTGCACCTTGTTAATTGAACTCTAAATATTTCAAGAAAAATACTATCGCACCTTACCAATTAAGCACATATTTCAGATGAAGTACAACGCGCTCCATTCATTCTATGCTTGCTATTTCTCCTTTCAATTCTAATATTTCATAGGCTTTAAAATAACATTTCTTTCATTTAAGTTATGTCTTCTTCATGTTCCACAATGCTACATTAATTTGGGCTTTTAGATAGTGTCATTTGAACCTTGAGAAAGTCAATTAGCAAGTTCTTTCATTTCAATATGTAAAACAGATTTTTGACAATGTACTTGAATTTCTTCTTCATAGAAAACTTGTGTTAAAATATAGTATATTTAAAGAAAATGATTTTTTCTCCACAAAATAGTGAGAAAAATGAGGAAAATCTATTTGACATCACTCTCATTCTTTAATACATTCATTACTCATCTTTATTATTTTTTTCTTTAACAACCAACCAAAATTTAAGATTTTATATTTCTTTTTTGATTTTATTTTATTTTTTCTTCTCAAAATCCTTACACCAAACATAGCGCACAAGCATGAATATGAGTGATCATCTTTGAGAAGACAATGATATATAAGACATTCTAAATTCAAGCAAGAGAGAATTGGAGAAGGTTCCACAACTTTCAACTAAATTCAAAGAGATGCACGGTATTCAAAATGTATATCAAGACATTTGTGGTGAAGCTCATCTAGTTGCAACTTTTGATTAGAGATTATAGTTTAAAACCTTTGGATTCACGTAATTGGAAGAGAAATCAACTTAAATTATTAGGAAATCAAACTATCGAATTTCGCCTCTGAAGTTATAAAGTCCAAAATCATTGTTTTTGAAAAGAAGGAGATGGTTGAAATATAAATTATATCCCAATAATATCAAAATTCAATTAATAAATTTTAATAAGTGCAATTTTAATTTCTAGTTTTTGTAAACATGAAATTTGTGTTGCAACCAACATTAATATTGCCCGAAAGCCCTTCCTTCGCTTTTCAAACTTGCAAGATTCCCACCAATCTAAGCTCTCACAATTTGTAGCTGCAGGCCGCATCATAATATTCTAGCAACAAATTAAGAATAATTCTTGGTTTGATTCGGGCAACAGAATCAAGCTTTAAATAAACGAAAGTAGACTTGTCCATGGCACTGAAATCACATTCCTTATTAGTTGGAAAAACTGTCCCTTTTAATTTGGAATATCATAAAACGATGGATCCATCAAGCTAGCTAGCTCAATGAGATTTTGGCCACCACCTCTTTTAGACCTTTTGAAATCAATGCTCAAGTACACCTCTAAATCCATTTTTCCTTTGGTTTAATTTAATTCGCTGAAAAAGCTATATTGCTTGTCAGGGTCAAGAAAAAAAGTCACTTGGTATATTAAATATTCTTGGCATGCACTAGAAAAAGCATATTCATTTCCTTCATCAGATACCCATTATTGATATTTGAATATTTTAATATTAAACTCACATTTCTTTATAGCCTTATATATATTACTTAATTGTTGATCAGAAAGTGGTGACATTATGGTGAAGTTAGTAGTGTTAGCACAGAGTATTCTCATTATGCATTTAATACTTAAAACTCATTTTATGGCCACTAACTCACTACATGTCTACTTATTACCACTAATATGTCGATTTATTTGCCACTACTCCATGATCTTGTAATTTTTATACTTATTACCCAATAATTTTTATTTATGATTCTATGTTACAAAGTTTTATATCTCTAAGTAGGAGACATTTCTTCATGTGACGACTTGCAAAAAGACAAAAAGAAAATACTTACAACTACTAACATATACACTAAAAAAAGGCATAGTTTCAGTAAGTGAAGGAAGGGGTGTTTATAGTGGAGCTTTGGACGCAAATTTTTTTCCAGAGTTTTTGAGTTGTTTGATGTTATTGAGCTACTGTATCTCGCGAAGGACAAGTCAAGAGTAATTACTGTTGGCATAGTGAAGAATTATATTGTATTGGGCGTGAATCTCCTTAAAGAAAAGTAGATATTTGTGCTTTAGCCTTAAATTTTTTCTTATTTATTTTTAACTATAATTGTACTATCATTAATAATCTTAAGGAGATTCAAACATTATAGTTAAAAAATGGATATCAATATGGAAAATCTAAACAAGCCATTTTGTTTCAATAGTACTCAATTCAAGAGATGGAAAGGCAAACTACTTTTTTGTTAAGTCTTCTCAACGTGTTTGTGTCATGAGTTTAGTAGTGACAAATGGGTGGGGTGGGTCGTTGGGTTTGGTTTGGGTTTATGTGGGGTGGGGTGGGCTGGGTCGTTGGGTTTGGTTATCGGTTGAGTTGTGGGTTTGAAATGGTTCTAATAGAAAATAAAAAATTGACTTAATTTACTTATTTCAAAAAATTAATTCAAAAGACCATAGTAATATTATTATGCCTTTTACACTCTATTTAATATACAATTTTATAACATAATGAGATGGTTTATTAAATTAATTAAATTTTTTGAATGGACTCATTTTGAACCCAATTAAAACTCATTTTAAACTCAAATTTGATACAACTCATTTAAAACGCAACCTGATCAAATCCATTTTTGAAATGTTGAGCCAAATTCAATCCAAAGCCATGTGGGTTGGGTTGAACCCATGGGTTTGACACCCATAGTCATGACTAAGAAAAATCCAAATAAGATAATCGATAGCAACATGAATGGTGATAAATATGTTATCCACCAAGAGAAAGTGGAAAACCATGATAGTGACTTATTTGAGTGTCGATATTATCTCCCGTAAGAAAATTTTTAAGAGAATTGTAGAGTAAGTATAGTATAGAGGAGCCAAAAAAATATGATGCCAACAAATTCATCATGTAGTTTAGGTCAGAGGATATTATTGACGATTTGTGGCATAATTGACAAACTTCCACATTTATTGAAGGAATTTCAGAAAACCATAGGAAAACATCTCTTGAAATATTGATAATGCTTAGAAAAAGAAGCAAGAGCCAAACGCACTTATGCTACCTATTGAGAGCACTTCATAACCCAGATCACAACAAAAGTTAATTTAATTTCTTCAGATAGTGTTGCGCCCAACTCTCAAAAAAGAAATTTTTTTGTAAGAATGGTATATCTCCCAAGAAAGATATTAGTCACAACAATTAAGCATAACATCCATAAACATCAGAATTTGAGGGTATCGTATGTTTATAGGTAGAGCAGGCATATTGCTAAATTTTACAAGTATAAAAAACGTGAGACTGCTTTGCAAGCATAACTGAAGAGCCACCTGACGCAGTAATAATTGGCACAAATGATTGCAAATGTTGACGGATGGTGTGGATTTTGATTTAGACCGTCGTGTTTTGCTGTAATAAAGATTGGTTGGGAGTGTATGCTCATTTTGAAGGGCTTAAAATTATTATGCTTGATTATTCTCATACCACTCAAGTGCTTGAAATGGGAGAGAGTGAGTTAAAATTCACCTCAATTAAGTTGGATATTGACCTTGAAAGTTGTACTTTGTACTCCAACAGTGAGGAAGCGAACTTTATGCCTAGCTTTCCACTCGCCAAATTTGGTTCCATGTAGATCGATTATAGAGTATGGTTAATATATAATTACTAAAAAGAGTATTTTTGTGGTAATAAGTATGCATGTGATAGCTCATAGCTAGGATGTTCAAATAGAATGCTAAGATGAGTAAATATCTTCTACTTCTGTGTATATGCTTTTTTTTTTTTTTTAATTGATTTTTGAAGTGCTCGTTTGTCTCATATTAATGACAATTTTGTGGGAATCATGAGTAATTCAAGACTTATCCTAAAATGATTAAAAAACATTTAAAAAAAATGTGAGGTTAATTTGTCGTAAAGTCAATTACTAAGAGACCTCATCCTAGTTTTGAAAGAAATATCAAATTGTTGGAATAAATTTATAATGATAGTGGCAAATTTGGAGAAATTGTAACTTGTGGAGGAAAAAACGATATTTTTTTACATTTATCTATGGCTTCTCTAAATATACTTATGTTTATTTGATAATAAATAAAAAGTGATGTATTTGAGAAGTTTAAAAATTGTCTCCATGAGTTGTGAGAAATTAATTCAATAAGGAAATAATAAGAATTAGAAGTAATAGAGACCAATTAGAATATGATTTTAATGAGCTTAATTCTTTTATTAGATTATTGAAAATAATTTATGAAATTACTCAATCACACACCTAATGGTGTGAAGAAAGAAAAAATAGAACTTCGATGGATTTGACAAATGCCATGATTATTAAATTTTATATACCTTTAAGAGTAGAGTTATTTTAACAACTTATTATCTATTAAATTGAGCGGCACATAAAAAGGTGAAATCAACACCACTTGAGCTATGGAAAGGTTAGAAGCCAAAATTGAGATATTCTAAAGTTTGGGCTTGTTTTGCTTATCTAAGGGTAACATATTCTAAAATTCCAAAATTGGTAGTGACAACTTGTGCTTTTCTTGATTATGCTTCCAATTATACAATTATAGATTTTTAAAATTTGAAGACAATGTAGTTTTGAATTAAATGATGCTATTTTGCATAAAGAATTTTTATTTAATTCTAAAAATAATTGGAGTCAAAGAACTTCGACTTCAATTCTAAGAAAAAGTAGTTGTGATTTCATGAATGGGCTAGAGTACAAAAAACCTTTTGTTCATGATTTTTACGTTTTTCACACTTAACTTTACAAGAAGTTTTTTTTTTCATCATTTGATGATTATATATATATTTTTCTTCTCTTTTTTTGAAAGAGGCTGAAAATGATGAGATGGAATCACAATTTTTAGTAGAATTTGGAACCTAGTTGATTTACCACTGGGTTGTAAAACATTTGGTTGCAAGTGGGTTCTTAAGAAAACATTATAACTATATGGTTCTATTGATAAAAACGTACGTGATACATAAATACATAATTGTTGTGTATATCTATAATCCATTACCAAAAACACTAAGCTTAATGACAAAAATTAAGTGACAAATGTGAAAATTATCATTAATGAAAAGTTTTAAATGATAATAACTTTTGTTTATCATTATATATATATATGTATGTATGTATTTAGAGACAAAATCTTTTATTTTGTCACAACTCATGATAATAACTTAATAAAGTCAAGAACTAATTTAGTGATGAATCTATTGACAACTTAAATTTTCACTATAGTTTGTAATAAAATTTTTATTATCATTATATATATATATATATATCTGTGTGTGTGCCACTAACATAATTCTTGTCACTATACATTAAATTCGTGAAAATTATTATTTTAATTAACCAAATAAAATTTTTGTTACTTAAAAATATATAGCTGGTAACAAACTTTTATATTGTCATCACTTAGTATAATATCATTATTTATTGTTTTTCTATTTTATAATGATCATTGCACTATAAAAAATAAGATTCTAGTGATTTAATTTTGGGACCAACCGTATTGTTACTAATAGTGAGCGGTGGTTAATGAGACTAGTAACTATTAAAAGTTTTCAAAATTGTAGTAAGCATCATATTAAAATTGTTCATGAGACTTTTATGTCACATGATTTCTAAGTGCTAAAAGAAAGAAAATTCATTAGTTCATCTTTCTTTCAGCTTCCATTAGAATCATGATTCCTAGTACTTTATGGGTTTGTAAATGGACAAAGGTTAGAAGGTCGATTCCCGCCAAGTTCTGTTGATGAAATATCATTGTGAGACCCACCCTTGTGCAATGTAGTTATTATTTGCATGTTTAAAAGGGTGAGGCATATCAATGCATGTTATAAAAATCAAATCAAGAGGGCCAAAAAGGTGCAAACATGAATTTTGTAGTGTTGCTTGTGGGATGAGCTAATATGATTGAGATGGTTAGTTGTTAGTGCCTAATAGAGTTGAAGCACACCACGTGCTATTTTCTATCTTCACTTTATTCATGTGGTTATCCTTTTGTCTTCCCCTTCTATTCCCTTTGTCTTTATTTCTGCTTTTGATTTTTGATTTTTAACCAAAAAATATTCATAATATATATTTTTCACTTTAAATATTAATATTGGTGTACTTTGTTCTGCAATAACTTTTATTTTCTTTTTTTAAAGTAAATTTGTAGCAAGAAGATAAGTGAATCAAAATGTAGGCGGGATGAGGCGGGGAGTAAGTCGCTCTCTTAAGATGATTTCACAACCCTTCTCAAAATTATTGGTGCAACAAGGTTAATGGTTTTTGTTGCCTATTATATACAACAGCCCAGCAAATAGCTGTGGTTCCACCAAAACCTGCACTATTAAGTGAAGTAGAAACCACACAAGGCACTTTTACTGAGCTCGTATCTAGAGAAATAAATAGAGAAAAAACTGATTTTTCTAAGTTGTATTGTGTTTTCTGACAGACACCCATAACCTCTTTATATAGTGGTAAAAAGGACACAAAATTTAAAATTTAAAAAATATATTAAGAAATTAAAATATGTAATACCAAAAAACAACAATCAATTATCTCCTCCACTTTTCTCCATGTGCGAATGTGGGGGAGATTTCCTTTTATTTCAACACTAGTAATAAGGTAAAATAATATATATATATATATACACACACACACACATTATAGTTTAAGTTTTAGTAGTCTATGTGAGACATATTTTTATTAAAATATCCAATACATTTTATTTCTTACAAAAATTTAAAATCCAAACGCAGTAGGGGTGTGTGTGTGTGTGTGTGTGTGTGTAGCAATATTACCTTTTTGATCTAGTAACCTCACATGGCATGTAGAAAGAATACCTATGCAAAGAGTCGTAGTTGAACTTGGAAATTAACTAGTACGTACTAGCTATAGCTAGCTTGTTAATTTGTTGAAATAGTGATATACAAATTGATAGTATATATACCTTTTTAAGATTATTTACAAACTTAAGACAAGTAAATGGTATGTATGTCTACTTATAAAAGTTGAACCTAAGATGGGCTCTACATAAAAAGTATATTGTATTAGTTTCACTTTTATGTTTCTCTTCTTTGGCACACATCCTCTGCATAGAAACATATGCAAGTCTCAGAAGGAACCCTAAAATGTCAACAAGATATTAAATTGGTTTCACTAATCCCTGCTGTTCATGATCACACACACACACACACACATATGTGTGCGTGTATATATATATATATATGTATTGTATTTTTCTTTCCTGTGAATACAATTAAGAATATTAATTCCAAATGGTTGGCTCCCCAGCTAGCTGCTTAGGCTGTATAAACACATAATTGAGAATAATTACAGTAAATCAAGATTTTGAAAGATTTGGGTACCTATTTAATTGCTCTCCATAATTATTTGTTGTACAACCTATATATATAATAATTAATTAGCCTTGTGATTAACTAATCCAGCTTGCTTAAGTTGGCATTCTTACAACTCTTTGCTAGTTTTCTTGAAGTTAACTATTTATATATAGAAAAAAGGTATCACATAAACACTCGTAATTATTTAAAAAGAAAATAATATAAACTACAAGCATTAATTACAACGCTTTAGTTACCTTTTTTTTTTTTTTAATATGTTTGGCTTTTGAAGTAATATTTAGCATTTTACTATATAATGTTATGATTCTTTCATATTTTTGAATAAATTTTGGAGTCATTGATTTGCACTTTTTTTTAAAAGAAAAATTTTATACACACATATTAGAATTCAATAGTTTGAACATTTGATCTCACACTATATGTGTAAGACTTATGTTAATAATTAACTAAATAGCCACCAACGGAGTCATTAATTTTCATTTATAAACTAGGAAAATAAATTTTAGACAGACACTTAACAACACTAGAGTTGCCATCCAATTGATCAAGTAATATCGTCCTTATATTTATATGTGTAAGATGTAGGGTTCGAATTCCTAAAGAATTTTTAGTGCGCGTGTGCTTGTGTAAATAAAAAAAGAAGATTATGCTCAAATTTGTATAGAATGAATTAAATTGAACTCACATCATTAAGTTAAATTAACTTGACGGTTGTCTTAAAGTCATTATTGCTAAATTATTACTTATTCAATTATTTGTTTCCTAATCAAGTCCTTTTGTTATTTTGGATGGGTATTTTACTAGTATCACTAATTTCTCTAAAAAAGTACAACCCACTTTCTTTTCTATTTGGCCGTTACCTAAGTTTTATTCATACTCTACTTTCGACATGTTATAAATCATTTCTTTAATTTTTGTGATTTCCGCCCCTCAAAAATCGAGAATTTCTCCATTTTTGTAGGCGTAACATAATAACTGGAATTGATCTGCAAAAAACTTACTAAAAAAAATTAAATTGAAAAGAGAAAAGAATCTGTTTGGTCAAGAAAGAACTCAAAAGTAACATCTGAACTGATCTCTCCCTTCCATATAATCCCTGACAAAATCACATGATCATGCAGACAGTTTTAGACCCACGCATATACTCATCCCACATGGAAGTGTAAGGCTGGCAAAAAATGCCTGCCTCCTCACCTCCCTTCATCTCCCTCCTCATTTAGCTATGATTAAAACATTTTCTTTGATTTTAATAATGGTTTTGCCAACTTTTTACTCTCTTATCATACTTTGGTTTTCACATGGATGATGGACCATACTTTTATTGAGCCCTCCAAGCTTTCGTGGGCTGTCTTCATTTTGTTGTTTCTCTGGATGGGATTTCACCAGGCCCCCTGGGCATCTTCTGCTTGATCTGGAAAGATTCCTTCTTGGTGTAATACAATGGTGTTAGTTTCTTGGCTGGTTGAATATTGTGCCATTGATGAGCAAAATTTATGCGTGTGCTATTAGGTGTGTTGCTTAGTTCTTTGGGTTCTCATTGTGAAAATTTGTTCAGCTTCTTCTAGGGAGACAGTTGAAATTGCTTGCTTTGAAAAGATTTTATCTTGGGTTATGGTTTTTTTTCTTCTTTTTTTCACTTTGATTGCTGAAACAAACTGCAAATTTTAGGCGATTCTGCATAGTGGGGAGAAAAAAGAGCATTTTGATTTCTGGGATTTCTGTTACAAAGCAGGAGTCTTGCGTTGACAAGCTATTAATACTTAATCAAGTGTCCTTTGACAGTAATCTACTGAAGGAAGTGCAGTCCAGAGGGAAATTGCTGTCCAAATATGTATGTACGGTATTTTGCCATTTGAAAAGCTTGTAATAAATTGTTTGATTTTAGGGGCTTCTTTCTTTTTTTACCTTTGCTTCTGGGGACTGGTCAATTATTATTTGTACCGATGGTTTGGTATAGTTTTGAGTGCTGGGAAGAACATATGGGAAAATATTAGCTTGGAAGGCTGATTTTAGCATTGAGGAGGAGTCACTGAGGATTTTGTTAGTGGCGTTTAAAGGAAAGAGAGTGAAGATGGCAGCAAAGTTGTTGCATTCTTTGACAGATGAAAATCCAGATTTGCAGAAGCAAATAGGATGTATGACTGGCATCTTTCAAATGTTTGATCGTCAACATATCCTTACCAGTGGCAGGCGCATGGTTGGCCACAGCCCCAAAAGGCTTGCTCCTGGTAATTTTTATCTTATGTTTGTTGCTCCATGTAATTTGTTTGGAAAAATCCTGATTTTAGAATTTATATCTTTTTTTCCTTTCTTTGACAACAATGTAATTGACGTACATTATCGGCATATAAGATTGATTTCTGGCCACAAAATTGTGGAAACTATACATCACTTGTCATGCTACACGTTCTTTTCATTACCTTTCTTTAGTATTTTGTATTGTTTGCAATATAAGATCTACGTGTTAGTTGCTCATATCATTCTTCCTGCAGTAAAATATCCGTACAATTCATATGTTGATAAGAGCACAAAACTCAGCGCTAAATATTGCTGAATTTTTGCAGGAAATTCCCACTTCAATAGCTGTACTTCAGAAATAGAGTCTAATAATGCACAAGTAAGACCTGCATCAAGGGTATGCTTCTGAATTTTAAGTTTCTTATCTTCTGAAAGTACCGCAGCACTGAATCTCTTGGTGTTTTGAGCAGTCACTAAATTGGAATGAGATTCTCTACTTGTGCCAAAGCCTATTAATAAACCAAACCTACTAGACTTTAAGTCTCTCGTCATGGGTGCTTGCCAAATTCTTATGTGATTGTCGTTAAGAATTACTAAATGATGAAATACACAATCTTCCATTAACCTACGAGGGAATGTTCAAATTTATTCTATCATTAGAATCCTGCAACTGCCCTGTTGAGTTAAAAATAAGCAACTTGCCCATAAAATCCTGCAAATTTCCCCACCACTTCCCCTTGTCATAAGCTTAATAATATAAGAATGACAAAGCATGACATACAGGGACTGTTTGAAGACTGTCATAATGGTCTTACTATAAATTCCACTAGGTACTCAAAGAGACTGTTTGGAGGGTCTTAAAAGCAATGAGAGCAGAAAGTTGCCTCATTAAAAATACAGGGAATTGATCTCTTGTTTGTGGAGGGATGTGATTTTGATGTCTACATATTGCTAATGTACAAAACTCAAGAAACATTACATAAGTGATTTCCATTTGATAATGCCTTGCTAAAAGATCGTAACACCTTGAATAAAGCTGGCTCGCTGGTTGATCAGATGCTTTTATGAGTTGAGTGTGAGGGTTGTGTCGCAGATGTAATAAATGACAATCTTCTTAGTTAAGCCTTTTCAGATGAGGCTGTGACTTCTGAACGCTTTGTTCTTATCGTTTATGGAGATCTCAAAAATAACAGCAGTATATACTCCACATTTCATGGTGACCTCCATTGTGAAAATTAGCGATCAATCTCATAAGAATTTGACCTTTGCCATTTTCTATTGCAGGAAACGTATTCACACAAGAATATCCAAGAAAAACAAAGAATCTCCACTGAATCATCCAGGGCTTCTTTCTCCTCTTCATCCCGTTCATCTTCTTTCTCTTCTCTTGATTGCAATAGAGCTACTCAATTGGAACCTGCATCCTTTGACAGAATAATTTTTCCTGAAACTCCTTCAAGGGATCCAGCAATGGGCCTCCAAAATTCATCCAAACAATTTAGTCGACAAAGTCTTGATCTTCGTGATTTGGTGAAGGATTCCATGTACAGGGAAGTTCAGGGCTTATCAGTTAAAGCTAAAACTACCGAGGAGGCCACGAATCCTGTCATGAAGTATGGAGACTCACCAAGGCCACAGTCCAAAATTATTGATGGGTCTCGAGGATTAGGTCTTGACACAAGGCAAAGGATGCCTGCTGATCTCACAGAATCTCTTAGAGTTCTTGGTAAACTTCATGAAGCACCGTGGTACCAAAATGAACCTAGACAACTTTTCAGATCATCATCCTACCACTCAAAAGATGGGTCTTTATTTTCAATTGTTAGAGATGCCCCTCGGTTTTCTTATGATGGAAGGGAGGTAAACCGTGCACCCTTTGATTTGCAGGATGTTTCCAAATCTACCCAAAAGCTTAAAGAGCTTCCAAGACTTTCATTAGACAGCAGGGAGGTTTCAATGCGGAGTGCTAATGCTGATTCCAGATCCAACTTTTTGTTGAAATCTAAGCAGCAGGTTAGTGGTGAGTTTGATGGTAAGGTTCAGAGCCTGCAACAAATGCCTGGACAGCAAGCACGGCCTCCAAGTGTTGTAGCAAAGCTGATGGGTTTGGAAGCACTGCCTGATTGTGTTTCATCCAGTGACACCAACTCTGGTTCAGGTAAGAGTTATCCAGATGAAGGTTTTGTTAATATCTCAAGGTCACCTGCAAAAACAAATCCAAATTCAATTCGACTATCAAGTTCCTCAAAGAACTTGTGGAAGGAGCCTAACTCACCACGTTGGAGAAATCCTGATTCATCAATGAGACCTATGTCACGATTTCCAATTGAACCAGCACCGTGGAAGCAGATTGATGGGACAAGGAGTTCTCAGAAACCAGCCTCCAGAACTGTGAGAGATCCAGCAAAGGCTCCAACCACACATCCTTCTGTTTACAGTGAGATAGAGAAGAGATTGACGGATCTTGAATTTACACAATCTGGAAAGGATCTCAGAGCACTTAAACAGATACTGGAAGCAATACAGTCAAAGGGATTCTTAGAAAAACAAAAGGAAGGTCTAGGTTCAAATTTCATCAGTCATAAGAACCATGAGCAAAAACATTTGAGTTCCAAACATGAGGCAAGATCAGTAAACAACCGAAATCCACAGACTGACCAAGTTCCTGCTTCCACAAAGAGGAGGACCCATTCTTCACGACACCGTGAGTCTTCAATTGTGATCATGAAACCAGCTAAACTTGTCGAGAAATCTGGTATACCTGCTGCTGCTGTAATTACACTTGATGGCTTATCTGGTCTACCCAAACTTCAAGATAATGAATCTGTTGGAAAGGATTTAAGCAGCAGTGGCAGAACAGCTAAAGATCTGAGTTCTAAATCTAGTCAAAGAGACAATGCTGTAAATCCTGCCAATATGAAAAATGACAGAACTCTAAGAATCACACAGACTTCAACAAAGTCACAACAGTTGGCCAAAGAAGGCAATGCAGGGTTGGGGAAGAGTTCAGGATCCATCAGCCCAAGAATGCAACAGAAGAAACTTGAGCTGGAAAAAAGATCTCGACCACCTTCGTCTCCTGATTCAAGCAAATATAGAAGACAGTCAAACAAGCAACAAGGTGAGTCCAATTCTCCAGGTGGAAGACGAAAACAGCAACTTTCCAACTTTCAGCAAAGTGATGTCCAACTGAGTGAGGTCAATGTTGAATCAAGGAATTTGAATTACCGTGAAAATGATGAGTCAGTTCAATCAAATGAAAGTATCATGTGGAGCTCCAAAAATTCTGTAGCGGCAAGCTCTGAAAGATCTCCTGGCATAAGCAGTTGCCTGAGTCCAACCATGAAGGCTTCTGAATTTATTTTATCTGGTTTGGTAAAGAAGGTTGGTACTTTCTATATCCTATATCCAATTGAATTGGCCTATTTCATTTCTTAAACTGTTTCATGATTTACTTCAGAAATCTACTCTTGCATCGAGTGAAGAAGAGCCAGCAGAGTTTGGTTTTGTTCCTCCTGAGTACTCTAGCCCTGTCTCTGTTCTTGACAACTTAGTCTGCAAAGATGATTCACCTTCTCCTGTAAAGTATGTTGGTAAGACCCTCAAAGGTAATTCCCTTTTTTTTGATGTCACACTAGCATTTGTTGAAGCTAGAACAAAAAGTGCACAGGATATGGCAATTTTCCTATTGATTGGCTCAATATTTTTATCTAAAATCTACATCATTACATTATTAAGAGAGGCCTACAGTCACTACCTAGATCTCTTTGGTATGTCAAGTTACAATCCCTTAGAAGTTGACATGTCTCTAATACTCTCACTTCTCTCTCTTGACTGTTGTCTACCTTTTTCTTTATTTCATTCCGTCTCCAATTTAATTTTGTTTTTATTCATGCAAATCACATTTTCTCATTCCATTTCTTAAGGTATTTATAATGTTTTTACTTATCATGAATTCAAATTAATGCATAAAATGACTTTTCTGTTAAGTTATTTATAGTCTCTTAGAAAAAATAGCAACCACATAGGGTCTGCAGAAGTCGTTAATTATTACAGGAATGTTAATATAAATGGTAATCTATTTTTAGATCGTACAAAGATTTAATGATATTTCCCTTTTTTCGTTTTGTTTTTGCCTTATTTTTTTTTTCCTTTTTTGTGCATTGTGTATATTATATTCTTTTTACTTTTTAATGTCAGAGATCCACCTGTTTCTTGTTTCTGGAAGCTAATGTTCCATTGTTGAGAAAGAGTAGTGTCAAGAAAATATTTTGTTCACAGTACTTTTTCATTAAATAAAGATTTCTCAAGTCTTTAGTGCTTCCGGTAATGATTAGCAATGGTCATTCATGTTCTTTGGAAGAGGTTTGAGCAATGACTGAAGCCATAAGATTGTGGTGCAGGTTGCACTTTCTCTTTTATCAAGTGATAGTACTGATTGATTGGCATTTATTTCGCAGTGGATGTATCAATTGATAAAGAGAGGGATTCAAATGCGGTTCAAGGAGGTTCTGTTGATAGTTTTATTCCCAACTCCACGCAATCTGGTTCAACATCTGAAATTAACCGAAAGAAACTTCGAAGCATTGAAAACTTAGTTCAGAAGCTCAGAAGGCTCAACTCCAGCCATGATGAAGCACGTACAGATTACATCGCCTCACTGTGTGATAACACTGATCCAGATCACAGATACATTTCTGAAATCCTATTGGCTTCAGGACTTCTACTTAGAGAACTTGGCTCGACCCTGACAAATTTCCAGTTTCACTCATCTGGCCATCCTATCAACCCTGAGTTGTTTCTGGTCTTGGAACAAACAAAGGCAAGCACTTTCCTAGAGGAAGAATTCAGCACTGAAGAGACAGCTCAATTGATGATAAAGGAGAAAATTCACAGGAAACTCATTTTTGACACTGTTAATGAGATTCTTGCCAGAAAATTGGCCTCAGCGGGTCCATTTTCTGAGCCCTGGTTGAGACCACATAAGCTAGCTAGGAGGGCCTTGAATGCACAGAAGCTTCTCCGAGAACTGTGTTCTGAGATTGAAGCACTTGAGGCTAAATATCTCAAATGCAGCAGCTCCGACGAAGAGGATGACAGATGGAAAAACCTCTTGTACAAGGATGTGATGCATCAGTCTGAAAACTGGGTGGATTTTGATGATGAAATCTCAGGTGCTGTCCTTGACATTGAGCGGCTGATATTTAAAGATTTAGTTAATGAGATTGTGATTGGAGAGTCTGCTGGTTTGAAAACTAAACCTGGTAGGCGTAGACTCCATGCAAAGTAATTTGTCCTGTCCCATATCCTAAACTATTCCTTTGCCATTTTCCCCCATGATTTACATTTTTTCCATTCAGATATGAAGATTCATTTGTAAAACAACTGGCTGGTTGGATTGTGAAGGAAATCCTTTTTGGGTGGATTACAACATATTTATAAAAGTTAAAGTTGCAGCAAATTAGGCAAGAAAACTAGCAACTTGCAAACTGTTTTGGTAAGCTTAACCTTATGACATGATCTTAATTGGGCTCCTCTTCTTTTCCTTTTTTGTATTTTGAATATTTAACATTTTGGTCTGTGGTGCTTATTACTTTGGCCATGTCCTTGTTTTTCGTCCATTATCTCCATATTTTATCTTTCTTGATAGTTAGGTACAACTGAAAATCAGTAAACCTGGAAAATTTTCAGCTACATCATTTTGGCTCTGGAAGCCGGCCCAAGTTTTAAAAACTTGTTTTCTGGTGCGACCCAACTCAAGTGCATCAACAAAATCTAGCTAACTGGAAACTATAGGACAAGCTTGAGCAATTCCAGAAGCATGCACCAAACTATAAGCCCAAAAAAGTAATGTTGTTGACCTACCGGAGTATGACCAGCAGCCTGTCTTTCATATAAGATTATCCTATTTATGCATGTAATTCCGGTGTCAGACCGCCACTACACTGGTTCACTTTTTCAACTAGTAGCCATGATCTTCGCGGGTGTATCTGTTAGTATGAACACAATACGGCAGATTTGTGGAGCTTGTTCTGTTAGAAAGTTAAAGCCACAGTGATAATCCCAGCATGTAGGCTGTAGCATTCTCTTTCCAGTTCGTCTTCCAGGCGAGCTTAAAGCCTCTCCCACCAAACGTATTTTGGAGAGTGCCACTGAGTAGCCATCGCTTCCATAGCATAGTGGTAGTGCGTTCGCTTCGTAAGCGAAAGGTCGCGAGTTCGATCCTCGCTGGGAGCTTTGCCATTTTCTTCTACTTATTGGTTTGATTATTTTTGTCTTTTTTTTCGAATTCTGCACATTTGAGTCATCTTATCCCCCCTTACAAGAATTAGCATATGGCATCTGGATCTCTCCACTTTAATTCCTATATGCTTCTATGGAAGAAAGCCCCTCCACTCCGTTGCTCTGACAAAACCTACCAATGCCTTGGACTTCAGGCTGACAATCCGAAGCAGAAATAGGGATCAAAGCCTCTTCAAAGTCATCAGGGCGTTGCTGACGGCGCGATCTTCCGGAGTTGCTGCGAATACAACTTCTTAGGTATTAACTCATCTTAAAGGATTCTTTATTTTATTTTGGAGGTATACTTGTGTTTAGGATAAAAAGAATAAGGACAAAAAAATAAAATGCGCAAGTTAAAAAGTTGTATCTTTCAAAGTGAGGTGAAGAATTTAGGGTTTTTTTTTGTTTTTTGTTTTTTTTTGGGTTTTTGCTCTCTTCTTGGAGCTCGATTAGCTAAGGTGAAAAGTAAATGTATAAGAGAAATAAAAGTAGACAATAGTACTATATAAGAAATTTAGGTAATATTTGGTTATATTTTCCCAAAACAATATATATCCTTATTTTTCCTCCAAAACATAATTTTTTTCCCCCAAAATATTCTATGTTATCCTTCAGTATTCCCAAAACTTCCCCAATTTTCAATATATACATACATATATTATATATACATCATATATATTTTATCATTATTTTAACAATAAAAAAATACTCAATTTCGTTTTTACTCCAAAAACCCAACAAAAAAGTATTGATTTGACTGCTCCAATAAAAACTGTCTTTCCCGAAAACATAAACAAACATATCAAAATTCTCCAAAATCAATTTTTAACTATTCCCCAAAATATAACAAAAAATCAACTACATTCCCTAATACAATTTTAACATTTTTCAATAATTTATTTTCCAAAATACATAATAGATCACACAAAAAGCATAACCAAACATTCCCTTACTTATTTGGTTTGGAAGGATAATTGAAAAGAAAATAAAATAGCGACTATATGAAAATTTTCTAGGCCAACTTTGTTTCTATCTAAAAGCGCGCAGGTAAAAAGTATGAGTTATTAGATATAAACGTCTTTCATTGTATTCTTGAAGAGGGTGAAAATTGTATTTTAGTGTATGGGGCTGAAATCCAGTAATATTGACTAGGGGATGGTCGAGGAGTGAGTTTTCTGTGTGTTGGGGTCGAGTCCTACAATCAATATCAAATGTAAGGCTAATCGAGGTGCCCTCAGCTAAGGCACTTTGACGCTCAAGTCGGTATGGATCCACTAAAGAAATGAGCAGCAAAGTGAGGGCACAAGATAGGAAATGGCATACCTTGCTAAAGGTAATGGATGGGGTATTTATAGCCTTCTCCAGGTGGCTGATAAATCCGAGATGCCCCTGCTAGGTGCCCAGGACTCCTATCCTTGTCTGGGGGTTTTTCAATCTTTAGACATCTGTGTACTATTTCAGGTGGCGCAGCCTGAGGTGGGGAGGTACATTGGTGGCGCGTCTCAGCCTGAGGTGGGGTGGTACATTGGTGGCTGAAAAAGGGACGTACTATGGTGGCACGTGCCATTAATGCGGGGGCATGCCGTCGGGTGGTGCATTCAATGCGGTTGAAGAGGCTGTCGCCTAGGATCGACCTCTTTGGTCGGGGTGAGTACTTCTTCATAGTCTCGTTGTGCGGAGGCGACTCTGATGTGATTGGGCCTTACTGTTCGGGCGAGGGACTGCGCCTTTGGGTTAGGGTCGATTGGACCTGGTCAACAATATCAACGATGGAACTTGCCATGCTGGATAGTATCGGTGAGGTGGAGTTATGGTCGGTTGATTGGGCCTCCAAGTAATTGGGCCACTAGGACTCGCACTTCTATTTTGGTCGAGGACTGTTGGGCCTATTGGGCTGTCCCATATCATGAGTCCACCCCATTTTCGAGTCCTGATCGAGAGAATCGAAGAGAAGGCGTGGGGAACAGCTATTTTGCGAAGTTCTCGATGACAACTTCAGAGATTAAACCATAATTTGAAAAATTGATCGGGGTTTGGGGGCATTAAATGCGTATGTTACATTAGGCATGTGAAACGCTAAATGGTGGTTAGGCTAATTATTGCAATCGCTTCAATTGCCGCTCATTGAGGCCTATAAATAAGAGCAGTGAAAATTCATATTTTTACTTTTATAGCTTTTACGTTAGGTTGATTCGATTACTTGCTCCTGCACTTATAAGCAATTATTCCCTGGTTTAGGCTTCCATATCGCGTAAGTTTTCGTGACTATTCCGAGCAACTCCTTACTTTATTGAGTCTGCATGATGTTGAGGGTGTTTGAGGAGGAAAGTAGTGAGGCCGATCGGGGTAGTGATAGTGAGGTAACTAGGTCGGATCAGGATCTGGCTGGTGGGTCGAGGGAGTCGACTAACGACTCTTAGGATTCATCTAGTGGCAGTTCAAGCTTCAGTAGCTCGAGTAAGGGTCGGGCCATTGCTGAGGGCGAGGCCAGCCCTAGCCGACTACCCATTTCCCATGGTCAGTTATTTAGCCCCAACCACTATAGCGAGATTGTTTCAAAAACTACTCATGTCGACCTCAACTTGATTAGAGAGTTCTACCATATTCCTCCGGAGTACGAGTTAATTGTGCCTGGGCTGTCTGACTGGATGCATCGATCTCCTGCTGGGTGCATAACTGTATTTGAGGAGGCCTTTAGGTGTGGCCTTAGGTTTCCTTTGGTGCCATGTATAGTTGACTTGCTAACAGGCCTAGAGGTCTGTATAACCCAACTGCTTTCAAATTATTTTTGACCTTGTACAACTTTGCAGTTTTTATGTACATACATAATCAACCTGTCTCTTTTGCCAACTTTTTAAACCTTTTTCACCTCTCGATGTTGCGGAAGTTGGGTAGTATTGATGAGTCGGGTTTCTGTTATCTGACTGTTTGTCCCCGACAAAAATTCTTGGCGACCCCCTCGTTGTCCCATAGGTAGGAATGGAAAAAATGCTATTTTTATGTTCGGTCGCCCAAGGGCTTTAATATTCCTACGGGGTAGTGGAGGGAGCACGTCGAGATGCCTAGCAATGTGGCCCCGACCTGGCCAAATTCTTTCATTCTCGATTTAGTCGAGTTTGGTTAGATGGAGGCGCAGGGTATCTCGAGGAGGAAAAATTGGTTTTGGCAGGCTTGTCGCTTGCTCAGTTAGATTTATTCGTTGGTGCTCGACTAGGTAGACCCCAATTGCTTATATTAATTGATGTTGAGTTTTTTAGTTGAAATTGACACGTTTTTTTTAGTTGATCCTGACACTTTCCCCATGGGCGGAGTCATCTTGATCAGTCATCTTGGGAGGACCTGCTAGTGGAGACTCTACCAATGCTAGTAAAGCACTAATGCAAGCATCAAGGTAAGCACAAGCTCATGCGTAGCAAATTCCATCTTGGGTATATTTGAAGGATGCGCACTTGTACTCTCAACACCTTCAAAGAGGAAGACATAGAACTTGGGCGATGAGGCCCCCATGATCCGCTAGTAGTCTCTACGTTCCTTGACAACTTCTGGGTGAAAAAGGTACTCATAGATAGTAGTGGTTCGACAAACATCTTACTCCACAAATGCTTTCCTCTAGCTAGCTAGGAGTCTGTAATGCACAATAGCATAAAATCAACAACCTCTTGTGGGTTTCATAGGAAGTATGTTTCAATATTTATAAAGAACTTTTCAATCTATATCTATCTATCCATATCTATATCTATATCTATATTACCTATAAAAGTATGAATGAGTATAGTGATTTCTTCCTTTTTATGTGGGGACAAATATATCATTCTCTAATAAACTTATCACATTTAATACACATAGTTTAATTGGTAATTACAACCAAATTAAGTTTATTTTTAATTAGGCTCATAGGAAATAATAACTATAATTAATTAAGTCAAATCTCCATCTTAAATAATGTATATACATCAAATGTATATCTTTGTATTTATTATATTTGTTGAAAATTAAATATATTTTTAATTAGAATAATACAAAACAATAATTATATTAAAATTAATTAAATAAAATTTCTAGTTAGCAAATGTAATTACATATATTGAAATCATCATGTATAACACACATAGTTTAGTGGTTATTAAAACCAAATTAAGTTTATTTTTAATTAAACTCATAGAAAATAATAACTATAATTAATTCAATTAAGTCTTTCCACTTAAGAAATGTATCAAATATAATCCCAAATTCAGTGTATTCTTATTAGGCATACAGAAAATTATAAAATTAATTAAACAAAAAATTCCTACTTAGCAAATATAATTATGTATATTGAAATTTATGCTTCTACCAACATATTTAATTGGACTTATAGAAAATAGCAATTAAATTATATACCCATCTAATGAGGCTATTACTATCACATGCAATACATACGGTTGTATGGTAAACTATGACTTAATTAAATTTATTCTAATTAGACTAATAGAAAATAATAATTGAATTTAATTAAATAAAAAATAAATTGATGAGAAAAAAATGATATTTCATAAATGTATTTGTATAGATACTTCGTCTACGCTATCCCTCAAACATAAGAAAAGAAATATTTTTGATATATCAAAATAAGTGTTCAATTCAAATATAATAGTAAATTTAATATGACAATGAACAATAATAGATTAAGTTTTACAATGACAAATTTCATTGATGAGGAAAATGAATAATATTTTTTAAATGCATTTGTATAATTATGGTCTTCTTCAAGAATAAAAAGAGAAAAATATTTATTATATATCTAGATAAGTGTCAAACTCAAATATAAATTGTATTTAATATGATAATGAAAAAGAATAACTAAGTTTATTATTATTTTTTTTTATCTTTTCATTTATTTGTGCATTTATATGTATTTTTGAAATATATTTTGGTTAATTTTTACATATAACGATGTGCATATTTTATTTTCTTGAAACTAAAAGCAAAAGATGTTTTCATTTTGTATCACAAATTCAAAAAAAAAATTCTTAACCTTATTTATTTAAGTTAAAAAACAAAAAGTGGGTCAAAAGAAAAAAAAAATATTTAGTTGATAGCTCCATTAGAAGCCGTATTAAATTTATTCCAAATTTCGTGTATTCTTATAATTAGGCATATAGAAAATTATAATTATACTAAAGTTAATTAAGTAAGAAATTCCTACTTAGCAAATATAATTATGTATATTGAAATTTATGCTTCTACCAACATATTTAATTGGACTTATAGAAAATAGCAATTAAATTAAAATTAAGAAATTAAATTATATGCCCATCTAATGAGATTATTACCATCACATGCAATACATATGGTTGCATGGTAAACTATGACTTAATTAAATTTATTCTATTTAGAGTCATAGAAAATAATAATTGAATTTAATTAAAGGAAAAATAAATTGATGAAAAAAAAAATGATATTTCATAAATACATTTGTATATATAGATACTTCTTGGTTATGATCTTTTTGGTCAAGGGTAAGGCGGGGCCCCGAAGCAGTCGTCATGTTGTGATCTTTTTGGTCAATTGGGCGATGATGTGTTGTTCGCGCTGCCCAAGTTGCCGTCGCCCCGATACGGTACCGAGGGCTCAATGGCTGTTCACAAATCCTTGTCGATGCTCACGGTGGGGTCGACCAGAGCAACTCCAACCAAGGTGATGATGGCTGGGCTCTTCTTGTTTGACTAGAAAAAGTTCATGGAGCTCAACCAAGATGGTGCGCTGAGAGCTTTTGCTTACTACTCCAGCATGGTAAGTTTTTGGTCGGTTCTGAGTCTCTTGTCGAGCGCTTTATACGTCGCTCTTGTTTGTTTTCATTCTGATTGAGCTCACTTTGCAGGTTAGCCAGCTGGGCTACCATCTCTATAGGAGGTTGGAGTTGGCACTGGGAGACTGTGACCAGCTTTGAGAGGGCTAAGGAGATGCCGAGACGCTAAAGGCCCAGCTCGAGCCATCTCAAGCCAGGATTGAGCAGTTGGAGGCTCAGCTGAAGGAGAGGGATAGCCAGCTAGTCCTGAAGGATTCGCAGCTCTTCCTCGCAGTGTCTGAGAAGAGTAAGATGGATGAGCTACTACTGCAAGTTGGAAAGGATGGGCAGTTGGCTTACAACTCTAGTTGATCACATGGATATGAGCGCTGCTATGCAATTAGTTTGGGATGAGTTCATGAAGAAGCTGCCCCTAATGCAACGAGAAGATGTGCAACAATTCATGCTATGCTCAGTGTTTATGGATGCAAGCATTGTCTTTTCACTCAAGGACACAAGGGAGGCTTTTGAGTGGGCAATCAAGCAGCTTGAGTATATGGGCTATCAGTTCTGGCCTAGAGACAAAGAGCTCCTTAGCCCTATACTCGACGAGCAGTTGAGAGTTTATGATGACCTTAGCGAGGGGGTGCCCAAGGAGGAGGCTGCTGCCATGCTTGTGGTTGAGCCACAAGAAGGGTATCAAAAGAGGCTTGCTGAGGTGGCGAAGGAGTTCGGGTTCGCTAATGACTTTACCTTTGATATTTAGGATTGCAAGGTCAACCTGGCGTACTACTTTTGCCTATTAGCGAGCACATTTCTTGCTGACCTGGTAGGCTACTTTCGACCCCCCTAGCTATCCTACTGCTAGCCGGTCCAGAGCTCGAGCAGGAAGTCCAGAGCCCCCCTATGGCCGTTCCCATCCCTTCTAGCGATGAGCTCGATCAAGCCATCTAAGAGGGCGCACGGGTTGCGCAAGCTGAGGGTGCTGGTTCTGGTTGATGAGCTAGTGTATGAAACCTTGTATTTTATTTTATGTTTTTAGTCGCCTTGCGAGGTGCCTTTTAATAGAATGGCCATTTAATCGAATGTTGGAATGGAATAAATGTCTTTCCTTTGACCTTGATTTGCGTTTGATTTATTATTGTCAGCCCTTGCTTTTTATTCTCGTTGAATATATCATTATTCATCGAGCAGTATTAATATGAAAAATCTAAAGTAGCAAATCCAAAGTATTATTTTTGTCTTTGTCGTCGACTTAATGGTAGACTTAATCTCAGTGAAATTATTGTAAACTGCTTGTACTTTAAATCTATTTTCGACTACATGGTTGATTTCACGCCCATTGGTTAAAGCCAGAGCTTTATTATTCGATTGTGAGGTCGACTTGAAGGTCGACTTTAGATAAGTAATTTGCCCTGTGCCTAGGTACATGGTTCGTATACATCGTTGAGTAGTTTTGAAATTTGAGACCATCGTCGATAATTAGGACGACTCTAGATGAGTAGTTTAGCGTCATGTCGACTATGAGATTGTGTTTTAAATGAATGGATCACTCGTTACTTTGTGCTAGAAGCTTGTATTTGTGTGGTTTTGTTATCATTATCAACTATGGGGTCGACATTGAGAGAAAGAGTTGTTTACTAATTTGGGCTAGAAGGCTCTATTATCACTGTTTAATACTGTTGTCAACTATGGCATCGACTTCGTGCGGGTAGCTCGTTTATAACTTGGGCTGGAGGCCTTTGCCATTACGGTTTAACATCATTATCGACTTCGAGCTGATAGCTCGTTTATTACTTGGGTCGGAGGCCTTTGCCATTATAGTTTAACATCATTTTCGACTATGGGGTCGACTTCGAGTAGGTAGCTCATTTATTAATTTGGGCCGGAGGCCTTTGCTATTATGGTTTAACACCATTGTCGACTACGGGTCAATTTCGAGCGTGTAGCTCGTTTATTAATTTGGGCTGGAGGCCTTTGCCATTACTATTTGAGCAGGTGGTTGCAGAAATTCACATAGTATTATTGCTTTGAAAAGGTATTGTAGTACAATAGGAGCTTCAAATCTCGTTACATAGAGAATTTCTTCAAGTTTACCGCATTCCATGGTCGAGGGAGTTCATTACCATTCATGTTTGCGAGTTGATATGTATTATACTTCGCTACCTTGACCACCGAGTATGGACCCTCTCACTTCGGGTCGAGTTTTCCCACGCTCTTCGATACTTTGACCTTTTTGAGAACAAAGTCACCTAGTTTGAAACTTCTTGGTCGAACTCCTTTGTTGTAGTCCTCTGCTATCTTTGATCTATACCACTGCATTGTGGTGTAAGCTTGTTGTCGTAGCTCGTCGATGGTTTCTAGGTTGAGTTCTCATTTTGAGGTATTTCTAATTAGATTGAAATGGATTACTCAAGCAGTATGCTGTATTAATTTCATTGGGATGACCGCATCTGATCCGTAGACCAAACTGTAGGGACTATGACCCATGGCTATTCGAGGCATTGTTCTATATGCCCGTAGCACACCTGGGAGGTCGTCTGCCCAACTTGCGCCAATCCTTTCCAGTCGGGCCTTGAGGTGGTCGAGCAAGGTTCTGTTCATGACCTCTGTCTAGCCATTAGCTTGAGGGTTCCCTACTGAAGTGAAGTGCTGGCGAATCCCAAAATTTTCACACAAAGTCATCGTATTTCTATTATGAAAGTGTGTTTTGTTGTCTGATATCAAGACTTTGGGCAGACCGAAATGGCAGATAATGTTCTTCCATATGAACCTTTTAATAGCGGCGTCGATTATTTTTGGGACTGCCGCTGCTTCGACCCATTTCATAAAGTATTCGACTGTGACGATCATGAACTTCCTTTGGCCTGTCGTCTTCGAAAAAGATCCAACTATATCAATCTCCTGTCCGACTATATCAATGTCCCACTGATTGAACGGCCACGTAATTTATATGTTGATCATTGATGAGGCAGGTTGGTGCAAAATGTTTGAGTGGAGCTGGCAGGATGGGCATTTTCTAGTAAAGTCGATGGCGTTTTTTAGTAACATTGGCCAGAAATATCCATCTTTGATGATTTTGTGCGCCAATGACCGTTCTTCGAAGTGATGGCCACAAATTCTTGCATGAACTTCGTGCAAGACCTCGTAGGCCTGGTCTGGTGTTTAGCATCTCAATGGTGGTCCAGAAACCGACCTCCTATAAAGCTGTCCGTCCTTGTTAAGGGCAACTTGGCCGTTTGATCTCTGATTCTACGCGCCTTGCCCTTGTCCTCGGGGATTGTTCCTTATCTCAAGTAAAGTTTTATCGTATCTTGCCAAGAAGGAGGAGCTTCTTCGACACTGCCTACCAAGTTTTGGTCGGGAACACTTATGCTGAGCTTGTTGGTGACAAGAAATGTTATTAATATGTCTCTAGTCCCCTTCGTCAAGCTTGCGAGCTTGGATAGGGCATCAGCATGCTCATTCTCTGAGTGAGGTACTTGGCTGAGAGTGAATTTCTTGAACAGCTGCTTGACCCTGTGGTCTGCTGCCATCTTCATGCCGGCAAGGAGGGCCTCATACTCTGCTTTGTTGTTAGTTATTGGGTAATCGAGCTTGATTGTGAAATCATATTCCTCAGTGAGTGGAGAGCGCAGTGAGATGCAAATCCCTCATCCAGAGGAGGTCGCTGACCCATCGACATGCAACGTCCATACAAGGGAATTGTTGACATGTTGGTTAGGGAGGTTGGGTCTCTCAATGAAAAAATTAGCTAAAACTTGAGCCTTTATAGCTGTCCGAGGTTGAAATGTGATGTCGAATTTGCCTAGCTAGATTGCCCACTTTGTTAGTTTTCTAGACGTATTTGGCTTTGACAGCATCTGTCTCAGTGGTTGGTTCGTGAAGACTACGATGTCATGAGATTGGAAATAGTGTCTCTATTTTTGAGCTGCTGTGACCAGGGCGAGGGCGAATTTTTCGATCTAAAGATAGTTGCACTTGGGGCTTTGTAGTGCTTTACTGCTGTAGTAGACGGATCGATGAAAACCATCTCTGGTCGACACTAAGACTGAGCTTATTGAGTCTGATGAGACTGCTAAGTATAGTTGCAAAACTTCTCCCAGTTTAGGTTTGGAAAACATGGGTGTCGAGGAGAGATAACATTCAGCTCGACCAGGGCTAGTCGCACTGCTCTGACTATTGAAAATCCAACTTTTTCACATTTCTTAGGATCTTGAAAAAAGGTAAACTTTTGCCAGCTAATCAGGTAATGAACCTCCCCAGAGTTATGATCCTTCCGACCAGATGCTGCACGTCTCTAACTATTCAAGGGGATGTGATGTCAAAAACTGCCTGAATGTTTTGCGGGTTTGCTTCGATGCCTTGTTGGCTAACCATATATCCCAAAACTTACCTCGTCGCACCTCGAAGGTATACTTGTTGCGGTTGAGCTTTATACCGAACGCTTTTACTATTGAAAATGTGTGGTTGAGGTCGATTAGATAGTTTTGTCCTTTTTTCATTTTGACGATCATGTCGTCGACGTAGACCTCCATAGATTTTTAGATCTCACTTTTGAACATAAAGTTTACTAATCGCTAATAAGTTGCACCTGTATTTTTGTGCCCAAAAGATATGACTAGGAAATAATATACACGATTGAGGACGACAAAAGACGTCTTGTCTGTATCCTCGGGTGCTATAAATATTTGATAATACCCTTGGAATACATCCATCATACTCAATAATTCACAACCAACAGTAAAATCAACTAGTAAATCTATACGAGCTAGGGGGTAAGGATCCTTAGGGCAAGCTTTATTCCAATCAGTAAAATCATTACACATGCGCCATTTTTCCTAATTCTTAGGGACAAGAACTACATTACAAAGCTAGCTTGGGTACTTAATTTCTATAATGTATCCGGCCTCTAAGAGCTTGTTGACCTCCTCTTCGATAATCTGACATCTCTCAGCGTTGAAGGTCCTGATCTTCTGCTTGACGTGCTTGTATGAGGGGTCCACGTTGAGGCGGTGGACGATGATGTTGGGGTCGATTCCCTACAGGTTGGAGGCTCTCCAAGCGAACACTTCAATGTTTCTACAAAGAAAATCGATCATAAGACACTCCATGTTGCTGCCTATGTCCTTTCGATCTAGGTGGTCCTATCGAGTTTCCCAGGCTCCAGCTCGATTGATTTAAACTCCTCGACAGGCTTAACTTTAGTTTCCTCAAGCTTGCGCTTCTTGTTCTACTGCCCCTTCTCGGGCTCCGCTACTGGGGTGTCCCTTGAGGGTTTCAGTTTTGGTTGACTTTTTTGCTCAGTGGCATCGTCCGTAATTGTGTAATAGCACCATGCTTCCTTAACGTTCAACAAGAGTTCACCTGTGTCGGTGACAGTTGAAAATTTGACCTTCATATGGTAGGTTGAAACAACAACACGAAATTCATTCAGAGCTGGTCATTCGATTATGGCATTGTATGCAAAAGGAGCGTCAATGACCAGATGATTGATCATGAGGGTTCTCTTCTGATGTGCTTCCTCGAATGATGTAGAGATGTTGATGGATCCCTTTGGTATGATTTTTATTCCTCCAAATCTGACCAACGGTGTTCTGACTGGCTCAAACTTCAACTTTCCCAACTTCATTCTTTGCAAGGTCGACAAGAATATGATGCTTGCAGAACTACCATTATCGACCAGGATCTTCTGACCTCAAAGTTTGCAATCTCCAAATATACAATTAGGGGGTAGTCCAATTTGTTGACTACTCTGTAAATTTTGATGTGCGAGAGGTCTGTATCTGAAAAAGAAATTGGATCTGCATTGGTAGATAGTTGAAAAATAGTTTTAGCCAAAGAGGGACTCCAGCCTGCGTTGGTGCTACCTCTTGGCTAACTTGGAATCTCTGCTAATTGGGCCTCCTGCAATGGTGTCAATTACTCCTCTGATGGGTGGGTGGGGATCATGGGCATATTTCTTCCCTTTGTCTTCTTTCCTCAGGCTAACCGACCTTTCTTTATGGGGAGTCTCATCAGTTTTGCCTACTTTTTTATCGGGAGCTCTCATCGAAAAACTTTTTCAAGTGGCATTGTCGAGTCAACCTCCCAATCTCATCATGGAGGTTGAAACAGTCTTTAGTGTTGTGGCCTTTCTACTTGTGAAAATAATAGTATTTCTTAGATTTCTTTCTTCGTGCTGAGTGGGCTAGGGCGTAGTACTGGCTGCCGGCCCGGGTGGGGTAGTGTGCCGGTTCAGGGCAGCTGAAAGTTGGGCAGAGATTTGAGCAGATATCTGCTCACTTATAAGTTGCATTAATTGGGGCATGGTTAAGGTGACCACCTATTCTGGTTGGGCGCTAGGCCCTGGAAAATCTGGTTCTAGCTAAGTCGAGAAGGAGGGGTTGGTGACCTCCTGTTCTCCTCTCTCTCCGATGTGGCTCACCTAATGTTAACCATTTTCTCGATTGCGGATTCAAGCTTCCCACAGACTGCGCCAAATGAAAAGGGTAAAAATTGTATTTCAGTGTGTGGGGCTAAAATCCAGTAATATCGACCAGGTGATGGTCGAGGAGTGAGCTTCCTGTGTGTTGGGGTCAAGTCCTGCAATCAACAGCAAACGTCAGGCTAGCCGAGATGCCCTCGGCTAAGGCACTATGACACACAAGTCAGTATGGGTCAACTAAAGAAATGTGCAGTAGAGTGAGGGCACAAGATAGAATATGACATACCCTGCTAAAGGCAATGTATGGGGTATTTATAGCCCTCTGCAAGTGGCTGATAAATCCAAGATGCCCCTGCTAGGTGCCCAAGGCTCCTGTCCTTATCTGGGGGCTTTTTGATCTTCAGACTTCTGTGTACTATTTCAAGTGGCGCGACTTAAGGTAGGTTGGTACACTGGTGGCGCACCTCAGCCTGACATGGTTGAAAAAGGGGCATACTGTGGTGGCATGCTCTATTAATATGGGGGCATGCCGCCTGGTGGTGCATTCAATGCAGCTGAAGAGTTTGTCGCCTAGGATCGACCTCTTTGGTCGGGGCGAGTATTTCTTCATAGTCTCGTCGTGTAGAGGCGACTCTGCTGTGACTAGGCCTTACTATTCGGGCGAGGGATTGCGCCTCTGGGTTAGGGTCGACTGGACCTAGTCGGCAATATCGGTGATTGAACTTGCCACGCTGGATAGTATCGGTGAGGTCGAGTTATGGTCAGCTGACTAGGCCTCCAAGTAATTGGGCCACTAGGACCTGCATTTCTATTCTGGTCGAGGACTGTTGGGCTGGGCCGCCCCATATCACATTTGTATAAATATGATTTTCTTCAAGAATAAAAAGAGAAAAATATTTATTATATAAATAAGTGTCAGACTCATATATAATATTGTATTTAATATGATAACGAAAAAGAATAAACTTAGTTTATTTAATTTTTTTTATCTTTTCATTTATTTGTGCATTTATATATATTTCTGAAATATATTTTGGTTAATTTTTACATATAATGATGTGCATATTTTATTTTCTTGAAACTAAAAGCAAAAGAGGTTTTCATTTATTATCACAAATTTGAAAAAAATTCTTAACCTTATTTATTTAAGTTAAAAAACAAAAAGTGGGTTAAAAGAAAAAAAAAATATTTAGTTGGTAGCCACATTAGAAGCCGTATTAAATTTATTCCAAATTCTGTGTATTCTTATAATTAGGCATATAGAAAATTATAATTATACTAAAATTAATTAAATAAAAAATTCCTACTTAGCAAATATAATTATGTATATTGAAATTTATGCTTCTACCAACATATTTAATTGGACTTATAGAAAATAGCAATTAAATTAAAATTAAGCAATTAAATTATATACCCATCTAGTGAAACTATTACCATCACATGCAATGCATACGGTTGTATGGTAAACTACGACTTAATTAAATTTATTCTATTCAGAGTCATAGAAAATAATAATTGAATTTAATTAAAGGAAAAATAAATTAATGAGAAAAAAAATGATATTTCATAAATACATTTGTATATATAGATACTTCTTTTACGCTATCCCTCAAACATAAGAAAAAGAAATATTTTTTTATATATCAGAATATGTGTTCAATTCAAATATAATATTAAATTTAATATGACAATGAACAAGAACAAATTAAGTCTTACAATGACACATTTCATTGATGAAGAAAATGAATGATATTTCTTAAATGCATTTGTATAAATATGATCTTCTTCAAGACTAAAAAGAGAAAAATATTTATTATATATCTAAATAAGTGTCAAACTCATATATAATATTATATTTAATATGATAACGAAAAAGAATAAACTAAGTTTATTTAATTTTTTTTATCTTTTCATTTATTTATGCATTTATATGTATTTCTGAAATATATTTTGGTTAATTTTTACATTTAGTGGTGCATATTTTATTTTCTTGAAACCAAAAGCAAAAGATGTTTTCATTTTGTATCACAAATTTGAAAAAATTTCTTAACCTTATTTATTTAAGTTAAAAAACAAAAAGTGGGTGTTCACACAAATTTTGCTGTCTACAAAATTAAATCACAAGACAAAGAATAATAATGGACAAATTGAATTTATATTAAAAATATGTGAGAGATTACAATTTATCAGAGAAAAAATATAAATTCCCTAACAAAACTAATCCCCTGATTCTTCTCCCAATATATGATCCAAGGGCTTGAAGCTTGTTCTTGGATATATGGTGTAGTACTTTTTGACTTGGTAAAAGATACTACGGAATGTTTTTGAATTCGAACATTGATTTCGAGATCAAAGGACTTGATGCTTTGAAGAGTTATAGGACCTTCGTGGTAGCAATACGTCGTCGCAGCAAAAACTTGAAACTTAAAAATTTGAGTCTTTGACTTGAGCATATGCGGATATGAATATATGAATATGTGGATATGAATATGTGAATATGAGGATATGAGAATGTCCTATAAGTCTTCAATCATCCCCTTTATATAAGTGCTCAGCAGGAGACTCCGAAATGATTTGAACACATTTGATAATTATCTCTTTGATGCACATATTAAAAGATAATATCAAATATTCTTGACTTGATTGGTCCACGTACATGAATGCACCACGTGTCCCAACTTGATTAGCTTGAGATTACTAGGCCACTATACTTGATTTGATTGTCATGTTTTTTCATTTTGACACTTGTCAACATTTGATTTGTATAAAATAAATATTAGAATATTAATTAAAATTAACTATTTATCATTTTGAAATTTTTAATAAATTTCAATACATAAATAGAAAATTTTAAATTAATAACTAATATATTATTTACACATGTTATTTTTCAATTGGTCCAAAATTAAGCTGTCTACAAATGTCCTCTGCAGATTTGCTCAAGAACAATATCTTCCAATACATTTCTGAGTGAATAACTCATGATAATCATTTTGTATATAATATATATTTAAATACATATAATATATAAATAACATATGAGCTCTTTAAAATATATATGTATATGTATATTTAAAATATATATATATAGATATATAACATATGAGCCTTTTAATATATATGTATATACACAACACAAATATATGTATATATATGTATTTGGACACATACATATATATACATATATAACATAGGAAATTTTAATATATATATATAGGAGGCACTTGGAAACCACATGGTTTCCAATTTTTGCAAATTGAGAAGAAATCTGCAACATCACCTTGCTGTGGCGAGCAAAACAAAATTAGTCTTGAAGCACCATGAGTCCCTTTGTAAGTCAAACACCTTTTACTTGTGAGGCCCACCACAATCATCATTACCTTTTTTTTTTTTTAATATTAAATGCCACAAGCTTTTCCATGTTGTTGCTATTTCCAAGTTCCCAAAAGTCAGTAATAGCATCTTCAATTTTAAAAATCTACAAACAAGACAAATCTCATGCACGTGGCCCACCACAATTAATTGGTGCCCTATTTGTTTTGCAAAGCTTCAGCGGGTGGCAGTGGAAAATAATGTATGTGTGGCTCATGAAGTTAATTAAAATTCTCACCAGGAGACCGAATCAGATTTCAACTTTGTAAATCATTCCAAATTATAAACAAGGCCATATAAGGTAGGGCTCTTCCTCCGCAACAATCCGACTTTAACAGGGAATTATATTGATTCCCAACAAGGAGTTAGGTTCCATTATGTATTCGGATTATACTTCTTCAATAGAAATACTATAAAAGGGAGTTATTACTTTGCCGAACATAGCTGAAAATTGATTTGGAATTTGTTGTGGCATATTCATCTATTCAGTTAAGGATATCCTCTTCCTCTTGATTCCTGTACACTAACTGTTTGTAGAAGGGCCTCATAGAGCTCATAGAATCATTATTACTTCCATTCAATCAATTGACTACTACAACTGAAAAGAGAGTTGTTTGCATTTCTCTGGCATTCATCAGTAAATAATCTTTACTCCTTAAGGGCATCAACGCATACCAAATACACAAAATTTGAAGACTTCAAGTAAGTCGTCAAACTGAGGGATGTTTCCATCATCTTTCTGCTTTCTTCTTCATCCCCCTTTTCTGTTATATGCTTCCTTAAGTTTTCTCTTTTCTTTTACCGGTTAGGAAACATAGAAAATTCTACCCATATCAATTTGTGAAGATGTATATCGAGGATCACACAGAGCCATCTTATCATTGAAAGTGACAAAGACAACCTCAAAGTTAAAAGTACCAAATTGATTATCCATAAATCAGTTAATTATGTTCTTCGTTCCATACCTCGACCTCCTAGTGACTTCGTGCATATTCAAGAGTGGTCCGAAGAGGCAACCAAGGAAGTGATTGATCCACGATCTGGCATTACATCTCGTTCTAGGATACTTCTCTTGAAGTACTCTCTTCATGATGCCAAAGCCACTAGCTCGATATTTTTATTTGCAGGTTATCACCCAAACACTAATGGACGCTCATTGAGAATACCCGCATCAAGGTTTGGCGAAATATCTTTTCATGCAGGTTATTGGGAATGGACGGAGGATGTGTTAGGCCATCATGCAGATGTTTTTCGTGAAGCTAAGATCTATGCAGCAGTCTATGCCTCGCTTTTCACATATGTCTGCCATAAGAACATCTTTCAAGCCTTCCTTAAGCTATGGTACCCTTCCACGAACACTTTGCACACTGCTATTGGTGAATTTTCAGTTTCTTTATGGGATCTTCGTGTACTTGGTGGATTGCTTATCCATGGAAGTTTATATGATGAAGCTATCCCTACCGCGAAGGAGCTACTTGGTGATGACAGATATGGCCCTTGTCTACCACGAAGCTGCAAATATCTATTCTTGGCTTATCATATGCTCCTAAAGGACTCTGATGACATTCCTATTTCTGATTGGATTAACTTTTGGTTTAAAGGACCAACTAGATATGCAGAGCCACCTTTGAGGTCTTCCCGAAAAAGGTCTACTGAGCCAAAGATCTCTCATAATTCTTGTGGAAGAATCGATGCATCACTTTTATCTCGCACCAAGGAATATTATGAGTCATTTATGATGTTGGAGATTGAAGAAGATGTTAGAGGGGAGACCTACTTGGCTGCTTTTCTTTCATGCTGGTTATGCAGCTTTGTTCTACCACATCGTAAAGCAAATCTAATTCGTGCTATTGTCTTTAAGGTTGCTAGTAGAATGGCAAATAGTGATAGCTTTTCTCTTGCAATTCCTGTACTGGCGGGCATCTACCAAGGTTTGAGGAATATATCTAATTCACCAAGTCTTCAGGAATCTTCTTCCATCTTTCCAATTCATTATGTTCATAGTTGGATAGGGCATTACCTTGGCACTCATTTTTATCTAAGATTGATGTAGGCGGAGCTGAAATGCTAAAATATGCAGGGGAGAACATGGACAAATATTTTGATCTTTCAGAAGCATGAGATTTGTACCTTATTATCAACCCTTCAACCATTCAAAATTTACATTTATTTCCACGCAAGCAGTTCATAGTAATAGATGGCCCATTCATATCAAATAATTATAAAGACCTTTTTGTGGCTTTACGTTGTAGCTATTTGACATTTCGATGCAGAAAAAAGCATATCATCGAAGCTTATAGTCCTTATCGATTCAGTTGGCAATGTGGATTTTGTCAACCCGTGCCGGGCAACTTAAAGCAACAGATCTTTAATTGTGATTTGCATGAGCTTGCTCAACTTTGGCAATCATGTAACTTACTGAACACATCTTACAAACTTATCATTCCCGGCAATACTTCTTCTTGTCCATTGGCCACAAAGGAATATGCAGATTGGTGGGACAAACACTGGAAGGCTTTACAAACAGAAGGTACTAAAATTGTTCTCAAAGTTAATTAGAAAGATATGGAATCAACTTCTGGCCAACTCAATTGACTTGAGGAGAGAATTGAACATTATTCATCTGAGCCTTGGCATCCTGGAAAAAAGCCATCTCATTCTAAACAAACCTTAATGGAAGATCCCAAAAATAACTCAGCAGCTTCACCTCTTCAAAATCTTGTTATTTCAGGGCAAATTAAAGGAGGGAATTTGGTGCCTAAGGAGTATAATATTGCTGACCGTACCAAAGTGTCATCTAAAAGACATAGCCTTCTTGAGGTTTCATTCCCCACTGATGCTCCAATGGAAGGAAATGAAATAATTTCTGCACTCTCTTGCTCAAATGATGTTTCCAGCAACCAATGCATTCTCAAGAAGAAACGAAAGGTTTTGAATTTAGATAACATTAGTATTAATTCAAATTTCTTCGCATATGTTCCAAGTTCTTCTTTACCTTTGGATGAATTAAATTATGTAAATTTTTTTTATGCACCTTTTTTTCTTCCTATTTTATATTTGCTAATCTTTTGCACTAATTTCTTCTTCCCTTTTTTATAGATTGCAGATCTTGAGATACCAATCATAATTACTTTTGAAGGTAGTGTTGGTTCGATAAATGGGGTTAATCCTTGTAACTTGCTTGAAACAGCCATTTCTCAACCTCTTGATGTTGGCATGCAATCTTCCCATGCTATTGCTAATTCTAATAAACAACCAAAGGTAATATTACATGAGATTGCAAATGATAAGGCTTTTGTCAAGAAAAATAAGCCTGAAAGGACATTTGAAGCTCCATCTTGTGCACTTCCAGCTATTGAAGTTTCTGAAATTTGTCCTCGAGTTATAAAGACTGAAGCTGAGCAGATGTTACTCAAATTCTATTGGGAATGCATGTGTCAAAAAATCATGAAAACTCCATTTGAGCAACTGTCAGAGATAAAATCAACAATTGATGATTTGATCGTAGAGATGAGATTATACATAAAAAAACACATCATCTTTGGAGAACCACTTGAGATCTTTCTTTGAGGGTGCTTCCAACTACACAAAGGTTAAGTCAAATTCAATTAAAAAATAAACACAAGAAACCCATGAGAAAGCACTATTTTTTGCACAATAGGATCTATTTGAGGCCGAGGTAATTGAAAGTGAAAGAGTTGAAAAGGTGAATAGTCTCAAGGAAGAACTTCTTCAAATCTCCAAGCATCAAGAGGAATTGAGAACATGACTTGCCGAGTTAAGCAGTGAGAAAAAATTTGCAAACTCATCACTCCACAAGGCTAGAGAAAACTTGTCCACTATTCAGAGAGAAGTAGCAACCAAGAGAGACAAAGTTTTAAAGCTTGAAGATACTTCATTTTTTACTAATCAAGAGGTTGAGGCTTTAAAGAGGATGGAGACACTACTTGAAGAATCTCGTAAGGAACTAATAGCTTTTGATATACTCGCATGAGCACTTAGCTACTTAGCATTTTTTTAGCATAATTGATGTAAAAGAACACTTGATTACTACATATGCAATAAAAAAAGTTGTTCCTTTTTTTTTTTAATTTAGTATTTCTTCAAATTGATGCCAACTTCAAAGTAAAATTGCATTACATGCCCCCAACAATTGAGTGGAATAAACTTATTTAAGTTTATAAGTAAAACTGACTATCTAATGAATTGAACTTGAAAACAATCAAAACTTCTTCCAATGATATATTTGAACTTGATAAATCATCCAAAATTACTCCAATGATTTGTTTGAATTTGGGAAGTAAGTCATCCAAAGTCGCTCCAATGATATGATTGAACTTGGGAAGTCCTCAAAACTTATTCCAGTGATGTGATTGAACTTTGCAGGCTCTCCAAACTTATTCCAGTGATGTGATTGAACTTGGCAGGCTCTCCAAACTTATTCCAATGATGTGATTGAACTTGGGAAATAAGTCATCCACATTTGATCCAATGATATGATTAACTTGGGAAGCCAGCCAAACTTATTCCAATGATGTGATTGATCTTTGGAAGTAAGTCATCCAAATTTGCTCTAATGATTGAACTTGGAAAGCCATCCAAACAAACCCCTCCTTTTTTTTGATGTGACTGAACTTGGAAAATAACTCCCAAGCTGCCTACGTACCCCAACAAGGGGATCAAGTTATTACGTAGTTCAAAGTAAATATTTCTTTTTTGGGGGTGCGATCACAGTTTATACTCATGCAAGCCAGGAGTATCCATCACTTAACCACCTTGGACTAGGTGGGGTATTTAATATTTTAGCCACATAAAATACCTTTAGTAGGGAAAGTTAGCAGTTTAACCATATGCACTATCTTTGGTGGGGAAAGCTACCAGTTTAACAACATGCACTGCCTTTGGTGGTTACCGTACACAGTTTATACTTTGCGGGCTAGGAGTAACATGCAGTTTAGGCTTGTGCGTCAAGGAGCAACATTTCTCAGGGATAGTATCGCTTTAAAAATTTGCCATTTATGGGGCCTATGCACAATCTATCTTTATCAACCAACTTATAAGCACCATTGGTGTAAACTTCTTTTATCATATATGAACCATCCCATTTTGACATGAATTTACTTCCCATTCACTGGGTGATGGTAATGGGCCTTCTTACTGCCAACACCAAATCTCCAACCTAAAAAGATTGTGGCCAAACTTTCTTATTAAATGCCCTTGTCATACGTGCTTAATAACATTCAAGTTGTTGCGCTTCAAGTCTTTTCTCATCCAATGCTACCAATTCCTCAAGTTGAAGACGAGCATTGTCTTCAGCAGTAAGTACTTCTTGAATTGCTATATGAAATGAAGGTATTTGACTTTCAAGAGGGAGAATAGCTTCAACTTCATAAACCAATGAATACAAAGTAGCCTGGGTAGCAGTCCGATGAGTTGTTCTATATGCCCAAAGAGCTTCTCCAACTTTTTCATGCCAACCTCTTTTAGATTTTGACATTACTTTCTTTAGCATGGTGCATAAAGTTTTATTAAATGCCTCTGCTGGACTATTTGCAGTTGCATTGTACATAGAAGAATTGTATTGCTTGAATCCAAATTGTGCACAAACTTTGTCTATCACTTATTATAGAAAGGCTTTCTATTATCAATAATGATGTGACGAGGCACTTCGTACCTGAGAATCAGGTAACAACGAATGAACTCAACAACAGTTTCTTTCTTTACTTCCTTGAGGGGAATCGCCTCTGCTTACTTGGAGAAATAGTACGTAGCTGCCAATATGTAAGCATGGTCGACCGACAACTTAGGAGCAATAGGTTCTACAATATCAAGACTCCATGCATTAAATGGCCGTCCCAAAAGTAAATAGTGGGACGTCCTTGCATCAATGACATGAAATAAAGTACCTGCTTTTAACTCCCCAATTGTGAGGTCTAGACAAATCATACCAATAGCTCGTTGGTCTCCTTGGTTGAAACCTTGAATAGTTAGGCGGTTGCGTGAGAGATCTTCAATAGAAATCCCCAAATTCTTCATGGTAGATTTTAGCATGATATTGATAGCAGATCCTCCATCAATGAGTATGCAGTTAGCCTTTTGCTCTTGCATGAATCCTAAAACAAAAAGTGGCCTATTGTGAGGTTTTGACCCCAACAACAAGTCCTTGTCTATAAAAGCAATGGTCGTACAACAGGAAGTAGAATATTGCTCTTCAATTTCACAAGATATAGCATGCACTGTTTCAACTCTTTGATCAAAGAATCCTGTAGGAAAATAATCCTTCAAAGTCCTGACTTGGCTCCTTTTGTGATCTGCTAATGAATTTTCCAGCTTACCATTTGTGGCCTTTAGACTCTTTATCATCCTTAGTTAAGGGCATCTAGCCACATACAAGACCTTTAATGCCAATGGATGAGATTGATTGATATATCGTCTTTTCCTTTGTCGGTGCGTTGCAAGAATCCAATCACTGGTATCTTCAGTTTCAGTAGTGGAACTTATTTCCAGCTTGTTCACCTCATCAGTGAGTTGAGTCTCCACTAGCATTGGATCTAAACTCCCAAACTGAAGCATTATTGATGCACCCATGAGCAAAGATAAGGAAAATACATTATCTTTGCTTGGCAAAACACGTGTGGTGTCGGCTACTGCTATGGCGCTAGCAAGATTTGACCTAACGACATCTTCTGTGTCAAGAACTATCTTTCCATCTCTTTCCAATGCCATGACCTTATCCTTGAAGATGAAGCATTTCTTTATTAGATGGCCAACAACTTGATGATACTTGCAATATTTTGGATCGTTTACCTTTCCAATTTCTTCAGAACGTTTTGGTTCTAGCAGTTCAATCAACTTCCTTGTCAATAATTCATCAAAAATATGAGAAACATCAGAATATGGAAATGGATACTCATTTTCCTGTATTTTTTTCAGTGTTTTCTTGCCTGTTGAAATGCGTTGATCTTTAGTTTTTTCAGCAACCTTTTTATCACTTGTGGGAATTTTTATGGATGCTGTCTTGATTACCATGGATTCCTTAGTAGTTGCTCTGGCATATTTTTCACTTTTCCTTGAATCTTTCCTTTCTTTCTTCTGGTCTTTAACATGAATTCCAACCCGCAATTAGCAATGCTAGGCTCTATGTCATGGGCATAGTGGCTAATTCCTCAAAATTATGAGGCTTGATTTCTTGAAGAATGTAGAGAAGTCCCCAATGCATACCTTGAATACACATCTCTTTCGCAGACGTCTCTGAGAGTCTGTCTTTACAATTCAAACTTAATGCACGCCAACGGTTGATGTAGTCCACCATTGGTTCATCTTTCCATTGTTTTGCATTAGTAAGTTCAATCATGCTCATAGTTTGGCGCGTACTATAAAAGTGACTCAAAAATTCCCTTTCCATTTGATCCCAGTTATCAATGGATTCAGGTTCTAAGTTAATGTACTAGTCGAAGACGTTTCCTTTCAATGAACGCACAAACTGTTTCACAAGAAAATCACCATAAGTCCCTGCATTATTACATGTCTCAATGAAATAGGCCACATGTTGTTTTAGATTTCCCTTCCCATCAAACTGTTGGAATTTTGGTGGTTGATATCCTATGGGCATTCTCAACGAGTCAATCCTCTTTGTATAGGGCTTCGAATACACAATAAAACTTTGAGAAGGCATGCCATATTAAGCCCTAATAGTATTGGTGATTATGTTCTGCAATTGTTGAACAGACAATGCAACAATAGAAGTTGCAGAATGGTCTATCTTTCGATCAGTTTCTCGCTTGTAAGGCATCTCCTCAACTTGTTTCTGCACCATTATATGGCCAAGGGAAGATTGATGGTTGCAACTAAATCCTCTAAGATCTTTCTCTTCCTGTTTGCTCATGAGTTCGTGCAACTTGTAGATCTTTTTCTTCTACAATCTTTTGGAGGTTAGCTATAGCTTGAGCCATCCGTGCAAGTTGTTCATCCACAGTTGTCGTTCCAGTCGTTGTAGCTGGCAGTTCAGCAAGAGATAATACCTTAGGATTTGTTTCCTTTGGACTTCCAGAGTTAGAACTATCAAACAGAATGAAATTAGTATTTTTTCCCCCAGTCATGGGCTGATTGACAGATTTAGCAGCAGGGTCAGCAGCATTTTTCCTGGCCAAGGCGAGTTGGTTCCTCTTAGGTGCCATTAAGTGGTTGCAAACATCTTCAAAATTCAAATGGGAGGAAGAGATGAGGGGTAGATTCGTGTCCCACTGGGTGTGTCAGAAATTTGTTCATTGTTCGCAAAATTAAATCATAAGGCAAAGAAAAATAATGGACAAATTGAATTTATATTAAAGAATATGTGAGAGATTACAATTTATCAGAGAAAAAAAAAAATTCCTAACAAAACTAATTCCATGATTCTTCTCCCAATATATGATCCAAGGGCTTGAAGCTTATTCTTAGATATATGGTGTAGTACCTTTTGACTTGGTAAAAGACACTAAAGAATTTTTTTGAACTCGAACCTTGATTCCGAGATCAAAGGATTTGATTACTTGATGCTTTGAAGAGGTATAGGACCTTCGCGGTAGCAATACGTCGTCGCAGCAAAAACTTGAAACTTGAAGACTTGAGTCTTTGACTTGAGAATATGTGGAAATAAATATATGAATATGTGGATATGAATATGTGAATATGAGAATATGAATATGAGGATATGAGAATATGTCCCGTAAGTCTCCAATCATACCCTTTATATAAGTGCTCAGCAGGAGACTCCAAAATGATTTGAACACATTTGATAATTATCTCTTTGATGCACATATTAAAAGATAATATCAAATATTCTTGATTTGATTGGTCCACATACATGGATGCGCCACATGTCCCAACTTGATTAGCTTGAGATTGCTAGGCCACCAGACTTGATTTGATTGGCATGCCGTTTCATTTTGACACTTGTCAACATTTGATTTGTATAAAATAAATATTAGAATATTAATTAAAATTAACTATTTATCATTTTGGAATTAAATTTAATAAATTCTAATACATAAATAGAAAATTTTAAATTAATAACTAATATATTATTTACACATGTCATTTTTCAATTGGCCCAAAATTAAGCCGTCTATAGTGGGTCAAAAGGAATATATATATATATATATATATTTAGTTGATAGCTCCATTAGAAGCTATAAATGGAATCAACTAAAATTTGGGAATGTTTGGCTACATTTTATGGAAGACTATATTATATGTTTTTGGAAAATAAATTTTAGGAGCGGAGTTGGGGAATATGATGGATTTTTGTTTATGTTTTAGGGAATAATTAGAAAATATTTTGGAGAGTGTCGGTATGTTTGCTAATGTCTTGAGAAAAAATATTTTTTACTTCATAGAAATTAGTTTTTTATTTTAATTAGTCATAGAAAATAATAACCGGATTGAAATTAATTAAGAAAAAATTAATTAATGAGGAAAAAATGATACTTCCTAAATATATTTGTATATTTATTCTTTTTGCGTTCTTCTTCAAAAATAAAAAAAGAAATATCTTTTATATATCAAAATATATGTTCAATTCAAATGTAATAGTAAATTTAATATAGCAATGACCATAGAAAAAGAAATATATTATCTTAGATTGTTTTTAAACTATATTGGAGGCCCAACATAATTTAAAATTGAATGATAATTTATTTTTTATTTTTTCACCTATTTATAAGTATTTGAATCAGATATAAATAGAAAAAAAATTATAGAATGAACAAATATAAAACAACAACAGCAGCAACAACAGAAATAATAATAAGAAGTCACTTGCATCACATTATGTGTACCTTTTTAGTATTATAAAAAGCTAGGAAATTTATTACACCTATGCTCTTTTAAATTACAAGAATCATTATTTGTAATAAATTTTTGTTTTCAGTAACAAGTGTTTGTTAGTTACAAAATATAGAAAATCTAAGGCGAATTTTTTTTTATTAAATGTAACATCATCTTTTTGTTATCCAAAATGAGTATACTGGAATGAAATCTCAATTTATTTACAAAAAATAACCATTTGTAATGACTTTTACCATCGCTACCAAAATTTTGTTACGTGAAGTGCAGTTTGTTGTAGTCAATCATGCTCACTATTTAATAGGTGCTATAGAACCTATTCAGGAACCCCTTTCCATTTTTCTTTAACTATCAATGGTTCTAAATTCTAGGTCAACATACCAAATGCATTTCTTTAACGAACTACTTCACAAGGAAATCACCATTGATTCTTACATTGTATGTTTCTAGAAATTAAGTTATATGCTGCTTTGGTTTGCTCTTCCTGTCGAACTATTAGGGCTTCAGTGGTTTGGTAATTAACCTCTCGACATCTTTAAAATATCACTCCACTTATTGTACGATTTTGAGTTCTTGAGCGAGTTTTGAGAAGGTCTACCATATTTTAGTCTTAGTGATTATATCTTGTAGCTATTGAACAGATGGTACAAACATAGATGTCACATAATAGTTGTGTTTTTGCTTAGTGTTAAGGGTGTTATGCTAATTTGTTTCTTTTTCTCAACATAGTTTGAATAGGATGAACCATTTTGGCTAGGCTCTAAAATTAGAGTGCTTTAGTTTGTTCATTAATTGGACAATTTAGGTTTTTTATTTCAATATCTTAGAAGATCAATTATGGCTTGAGCCATTTGAGCATATTGTTCATCCACTATGGCTACTTCAGTTATCATTGCTGACTAGATTTGGAGGATCTTTGTTGGGCTTTGTCGAATTTGAGCAATCTTGGACCATAATGGAGGATTGATCAGCTATAATAATAATATCCATAGCATCTTTTCCATTCATGATGGCTTGATTCATGGCTCCCTTGGGGCCATGGAGTTGTGGGAAATGACTATGAGAGCTTTAATATAGCTAGGAGGAAAAGATGAGAGGCAAAGATTGTTCCATTACTATTGGAGGTTGTGAAGATCACTTGGAGTGCAGATTACATTTGGAGAAAGAGCACTTGTTCTTCTAATTGGTGGTGCCTCTCCAATTGTCAAAGTGTTGATGTCTTCCATTGGAGATTGGTGATCAATAGTTGATCCTTTTTGAAGTGGAATACCAGAAGAGTCTAAGGAGTGTGACTTGTATAACACTTCAAGCCTATATATTTTACAAAAGGAAAGTTATGCAAATGTATGGCTTTCTACTAAATCCATTCATGAAGCATGAGATGATCATTTGAAGGAGATATTTAATGATCAAATGTTTAGTTTCCTAAGCTCTTGTTGAATTTTTGAAATTCATCCTTCTCCTCCTCCCTAATTTTTCCTTCACCTTCACGGTTGTAGCACTTCATCTTGGCAAAAAGTAGGAACTTGATGCTTCAATTTCTTTGTGTCATGTTATGTCTTTAGGTATCTTCACTTATGGGTACAAACTAGGATTTCTTGATTTGGAGCTTCAGTTTTTCCCTTGAGCTTGAAGCCACTAGTTAAATACTCAAATGTGCTTTATTTCCCAATATTTTTAGTTAAATTTGGCTTAACTAGTTAATCCAAAATAAAAAAAGAATTTGATTACTCATTTGGACTAACCCATTTCATAAAGATGAAATTTATTATAGATTTTAATTTGAGACCTAAATCACTAGTAGCTATTAAATAGTGATTTATTTCAATAAAATTTTAATGTCAATAATTTATAAAATACAAATCTAAATGAATAAATGTGGGGGAAAGGTTTAATTCAGGTGCGTGGTGGGTTTGGTAGGAGGAAGGATCTGCTAGTTTGGGGGTGTTGGGGAGATCTCCCCAAAAAAATGAGCTTTAGTGACCAATTGATCGGTTACTAATTAGTGACCGATTAGTAATCAATTTAAATATAATATTTTAAAAAATTAGTGACCGATTAGTGACAGATCAGTGACCGTAGAAAAGCGGTCACTAAATCGGTTACTAATTAGTAACCGAACTCTTTTTTCAGTCACTAAAATTAGTGACCACACAAAGCGGTCACTAATTCGGTTACTAATTAGTGACCGAACTCTTTTTGCAGTCATTAATATTAGTAACCGCACAAAGCAGTCTCTAATTAGTGACCGAAATAAGCGGTCACTAATTAATGACCACATTTTTCAATTAATAAACGGTCACAAATATAAAATTTTATTTTTTTGCATATTCTTATAATATGAAAGCATAAAATTTATGTAACACTTTTATAAGTAATAAGATATTGTGTTTGCTATATATATATATATGATAATAATAATATATATAAAATATAAAAATATATGTAATATACAAATATATAACCGCTAAATATTTCTATATAATATCCATATAATTGAACATTAATTTATTAATATATAGATACACAAAGAAATAAACAAGAATAATATTCTTATACAAAGAAAAAAATGAGAATTAATTAATATATGCACATCAATAATATATACATGTATTATGAGTAAATAAATACTTATAATATAATTAATAATATTATATATTAATTCGTATGTATAAGCATATATACATATTACCATATATATGTGTAAACTATTTATTACTATAAATAGCAATAAATATTGGTATTTATTATAAACTATTTATTATATAAAAAAGAAAAAAAACTATTTGTCACTATACATATTAGTATGTATATACTATTTTTAATATGTTTATAATATATTATGATAAAATACACCTAAAATTTAAAAGTAATAGTTATAAATAAATATTTATAATATAATTAGTAATATTATACATTAATTTGTATGTATAAGTATATATACATATTACCATATATATGTGCAAACTATTTACTACTATAAATAGTAATAAATATTAGTATTTATTATATATAAAAAAATATTTATTACTATGCATATCAGTATGCATATACTATTTTTAATATGTTTATAATATATTATGATAAAATATATCTAAAAGTTAAAAGTAATAGTTATAAATAAAAAATACAATGCGTTATTATATTGAATAAATATTACACAAATATTAAATGAATAATTGCTATTTTTGTTCAATTTTAAAATGCAAAATAATAGTAACATATACATAAGAATATTATAATTACTTTTTAATTTGTAAATATTATATATATTATATTGTTGAGACAAATGCATGAAAATGCATGTAGCGTAGTGGTCAGTTACTCATTTGAGTATAACAAAGGTCTTGAGTTCGAATTCAAGAGGAAGGAAAGTTGAAGAAAAATATTTTTGACTCATTAAAATTAGTGACCGAAATATGCGGTCACTAATTAGTGACCGCCATTTCGGTCACTAATCGGTCACTATCAGTGACCGATTAAAGTCTAGTGACCGATAAAAGTCAATCACTAATTAGTGACCGAGACAAATTAGTGACAAGGGTTTTAGTAATCGATTGGATCGATCACTAAATCTATTAGTGACCGATTTTTGCATATTTAGTGACCGATTTTTTGGTCACTAATACCCTCTTTTTTTGTAGTGAGAGGAGAAGCTAAAGTTTGGGGGCTGGGGTGGTAATTTTAGGAAAAATAAGGTAAGAAATAAAACAAGAAAAGAAGAAACATATGTTAAATTTGAAAAAGGAAGGCTAATAAAAAAAATGTAAAATTAGTGTTTTAGCATATATTTGTCTAATTGGCAGCCACCTTACGTCCGCATCATTAATTTTTCCTTCATTTTTGAGAAATTCCTAATTTTTCTCTGCATCATCAATTTTTTCCCCTGATTTTTTTTATGTTATTTTGGTAATTTATAATCAATTGGGACTCAACATATATATACATTGTATTGTCACCTCATCAAATTAAAGTGCAACAGTAAAATGAGCCAAGTTAAATTAGAAGATTAAAAGGATGTTTGGTTAAGTTTATTTAAAAGATCTTATAAGTTAATTTCTACATCTTATAAGATACTTTTGGAGTTTATGAAATACTAAATGGGTGTTTGGCTAAACTTATTTATAAGGCCTTGTAAGCTCTTGCATTTTACAATATGTTTTTGAGGCTTATAAGATGTTAAATCTTTTTTCAAAAATAAAATTTTAAAGTGTTTAGATAAAATAAGATGTTGGAGCTTATAAGATGTCAGTAATGGTAGTTTTATAATTAGTATGATTAAAATTAAAAGGGCTTATTAAGATTTTGAAAATAAGTTAGGAGTTTCTTGCTTTTTAAAAAAAATAAATAAAACTTATAAGTTCTTGACATCTTATTTTATAGGCTTATAAGCTCTTTTTAAAAAAAAAATAATACAATTATCAAATACTTTTTGACATCTTATAAACTCTCAATCATCTTATAAGATCTCTTGATGAGCTTATAAGCTCACTCAAAGACCTTCAAAATATTATTTTTAAAATAAATTATTGAAGTATTTGAATAAAATAAAGTTTTGAAACTTATAAAATGTTAGTGATGACAATTTTATAATTAAATTTGGGTTAAAATTAAGGAACTTGTTAAGATTTTGAAAACAAGTTAGGATCTCCTTATTTTTTCTTTTTTAAAGAACTTATAAGATCCTAACATCTTATTTTAAGATCTTATAAACTCATTTTCAAAAAATTTATCAAATATTGTCCAACGTCTTATAAGCTTTTAAACATATCATAATATGGTTTTGAAAAATTTACAAGCTCATGTAAACACCCTCTAAAACTGCGTTTTCCTTACTCATAAATATCTCATGTGCATGGTGGGGTTTGATAGGAGGAAGGAATTGCCAGTTTGGGAGTGTTGGGGTAGGAGTGTCTATTCGGGTGGGTTTGAGTTGTGCTGAGACAGGAGTATAATATAAAAGTATCAAATGCGAACCCAACTTAACCCAACCCAATGCTAAATTCAAAAGGTTCAACCCTAATATGAACACAAAAAAAAAAAAAAAAAAAAATCGAGTCTGATTCGAGTTCTTTTTAATTAGGTCACCCAATAACATGATAGACCCAAGCCAATCTGATAAATCTGACCCAACTCAATCTATATATTTCATTTTTTATATTTACAAACTCCAATATGCATGTTCTAAACTTACATTAAAATGAATATTCAAATTTAAATTTCCAATCAATATCAATCAATAATTAATTCAATTAGTATTCAAATTAACATTAAAACTAATCAATTAAACACTATCAACATCAAATGATAAAGAACTCAGGTCACTCAGCAAGAGGCACAATAATGGTGTTAGGCGGCGGTGATGATTATAGGCTTTATAGCGATTGTAGACTAGTATCGGTGGTGGCCGCCTAACTTTTTTTGGAGAGAGAGGATAGATTCTTCTTTAGTTGATAATTTCGACCCATTTGGATAATTGGATTTGAATTTGAATATATATTGAGCTTCTAGCAATTTTGGTACCCACGATCCCATGCTGAAATTTTGGAGTATAAAGTAAAGCAGAGCATTCATTCATTTTCTTATATGCTACTATAATCTTTAATATTTTTAATATATCTATTTATTTTTATTATGAGTAAAAAAAATAAAATAGAAGGAAAGTGAAAAGACAGTAAACAATTTGAGAGAAAAATATAAGAGAAGAGAAAAGAAAATTAATTTAATATTAATTATGAAGCTTAAAAAATAGTGATAAAGACCTTGTAGAAAAATAAAAACATACCGAAAAAGAGTAGGTGCTTTGTATATAATATATAAGTGGGTCAGGTTTATCGGATTATTGAGTCACCTACTTGTTAGTGGATTGACCCAAAATCAATACAACCTTATTTTTAGAAGAATAACTTAACCAAGAAAAAAGAGCTAACGTTCAATAATTCATGTAACATGTGTAATGGTCCCTTCTCTAATCATACATCTCAGAGAAAAATGAGTGGTGCCTCCAAGACAGCAACATCTATCCTAATTACAGTACCATCAACTCACAACCATCTATGGAAAAACAAATTAATAATAGTATATATTACATGCTTGCTCCAAAACATGGCCGGCCTTTGTACTAATTAATAGAACATACTCAATTCACTGTCTTTGTCACATGCATGCTCTTCTCTATATACATATATATATATATGTGTGTGTGTGTGTGTGTGTGTGTGGTGTGTGTGTGTGTGTGTGTCTTGTGTGTGTATGGGGGTGTGTGTGTGAAGTTATAAGTTAGGACCACTGAGAAACCTTTTTCCACTTTATAGGGTGGATGCCTCAAGTTGGCAGTGTGCCCTTCTTTATATTTTGTTGGATCTTGTGACGGTAGTCGATATACACTGATACAGTCTCCATCATCCCACATCTTTTATCTTCTTTCTTTTTCATCATCAACCACAATACAGGGAATTATCCTTCGATTCCAAGGGACTTTTCCTTCTTCTTCTTCTTCTTCTTCTTCTTAATTCTTCGACCATTCCCTAGTGTACATTGTATATATTCATATATTAATGTGTGTACTCTGTGTGTATCTGTGCGTGTTGATATAAATAAGTAGGCCAATTCTTTTTTTTCCTTTTAATTTGTCTTCATTCTTTTTTAGGGTTTATATATATACACACTTATTGTCACTTAGAATGATTGAAAAAAGTATTAATTGTGTGTGTGTATAAATATATATAAGCACGCCCACATATATAAATATAACTGGTGCTTATTGCTGATGTAGGTTTAATTATATATAGTTATTTCATCTTAAATTATATTGATTGTTTAATTGTCGAGATCCCGTGCAATTAATTTTTAGTACTTATTCTCCAGCAAGATTATTCAATTTGCTAATTGTCAAATTAACTTTACTAGGTTCAAGATATATAGAAGAGGGTAATTATACATATATATTTATTTATATTATGAAAGGACTATGGAAAATGCTGGTAAATGACATATCCAGATCATATTTTTGCTGGAGGACTAATGGTGTGTAATTGCCTCCATCAAGAAACAGAAATTGACAGATGAAGAATATTGAACAGTACACAAGGACGACAGACTTAAAAACTAGCTCATGCATGTGACTCATTTGTTTTTGTTATCAAGATTAAGTTTTAACATGTGTGTGTGTGTGTGTGTCTCAGTTCATTTTTTGATCAAACTATGAGGGCTATTCACATCGTAGAGAGGGTTGAGAGAGTCAGCTGATCATCCTGTACCTACTACGTACATTTCTTGGAAGCAAGCAAACATTAATTTAATCCTCAGTACTAGCCAATTGATATTTGTGCTTTTCGTAAAAATGTTTCAGAACAGAAATATTCTTTGCTAAATAAAGCTGAATATATATTGTAATTGTTATCTCCTTGCATGTTAATGGACAATGAAATTGTCTTTTTTTTTTTTTTTTTAATTAATTAATTTAGCCATAACTAAAAGTCAAAAGCACATGCCATATATGTTGTCTTCTTTCAGCTTACCCTTTCTTGTGGTAGCTTCTTAATTACATTCTTGGGTCGGGTCGTGTTATCAGAAACCCTTCTCATGTCCATCAGTACTCCTCTAAATGCATGCATCAATTATTGAGCAATATTGTCTAACAATTAATTGAACTATATTAATATAAATAAGTAATTAATTATCTTATAAAGTTTTAGACAAGAATCCATTTAATTAAATATTGGGTCTGATAATTGAAGCATTAATATAAGTAGATAATAAAGGAGACATATAACAGTACTTAGCTAGGGACATTATCATTTTCCGATGCAAAGCCATCATTCAATAAAGTAAATCAAGACTTCACCTACGAGTAACGGCGGCAAAATAACAAAATTCATCATGTAATTTTACCTTATTTGATTTTTCATCTTATAAATTGCATAATATCAATTCTAGTTCTATAAGTATTAAAAAATTGTCATTTTTGGTCCTTTTTTTGCCGGAAAATGTGACGTGGCGCACCGGGCGTGTGGACATTTCTTGTTTTTGCCTCATTGGCAGCTGACATGGCTTGATAAATTAAAAATAAAAAAATAAAAAATGCCAACTAGATATACAATAATATATATGATATATATTTTTATATACACATATATATCTAAATATATGTATTTATATATACATACATACATATGTATATATTCCCCCACCCCCCCACCCACCCGATGGGTGGTTGGCCGAGCTCACCATGGCCAGCACCTCGCCTGGCCAGATCTGGCTAGGCAAGGTCATGCTACTAGCCACCATGGCCAACCTGTGGCCATGGTGGCCGCTTGCACGGGTCAGCCTTGGCCCAGGAGGCCTCCATGGCCGGCCCGTCATGGTGGGTGGGTGGGGGGGTGGCGAGGCGGGGGTTGGGGTGGGGTGGGGAATTTTAATTTAATTAAATTATTTTAAATATGTGAGTTAAAATAATATTGTTAATGATAAATTAGGGGAATGTTGGTTATATTTTTTGTGTGATTTTATTATGTGTTTTAGGAGAATAAATTATTGGGGAATGTGATTAATTTTTTGTTATGTTTTTTTAAAATAGTTAAAAATTGAATTTGGAGAATTTTGGTATGTTTGTTTATGTTTTGGGGGAGACATTTGTTTTACTGTAATAGTTAAATCAATGCTTTTTTGTTAAATTTTTGGGGTGAAAATGAAATTGAGTGATTTTTTTATTGTAATAATAATAATAATAATAATAATAATAATAATATATGTATGTATATATTAAAAAATGGGAAAGTTTTGGGGATAATGAAGGATATTCAGGGGAAAAAAATGTGTTTTGGAGGAAAAATGATGACATGTAATATATAAATATATATTTATATAAATAGATGTGTATATAAATAGATGTGTATATATATGTGTGTGTATATATAAATTATATAATATATTTGAAATTTAAAAAAGAAGAAGGAAAAGACATGTATGCTGCCAACTAAGCAAGAAAAAGACAAAAAATGCCTACTAGGCAGTCCAATGAGGCAGAAACAAGAAATGTCCACATGCCCGGCGTGCAACGTCACATTTTCTGGTGAGTTTCGCCGGCTCCGGCGAAAAAAGGACGAAAAATGACAATTTTTTAATACTTATAGGACTAGAATTGATATTATGCAATTTATAGGACGAAAAACCAAATGAGGTAAAGTTACAGGACGAATTTTGTTATTTTTCCGAGTAACGGCTAAGTTGGATGCTTTTTTGTGATGATGCGGTATTTGGGGATGGTGAACTACGAAAGGAATTTGAGGGAATATTGAGTCCATCAAACCTGTTTTTATGCAATAAAAAAAAGATAAATTAGTAACAAAATAGTATGTGACAATACAAATATTATTATTAATTATATATATTTGGTGACAAAAAAATTTATTTTGTCACCTTAAAAATTTTCACAAACTAAAATAGTGACAAAAATAGAGTTAAGTTTTACTATTGATAAGTAATGACACATTTATGATGACAATGAAAATCTTATCACAAATTGTAATGGTAATTTTTATGTATTAGGTTTCACCATACTTGTGTCACTAATTAATTGTTAATGATGTCAACTTAAAAGCACTAGTTTTTGTCACTATTGAACCTTATTGTGACAAAATAAAAATGAGTAAATTACAAAAATAGGACCATAACTATCGGTAATTCGCAATGTCGGACCGAAATTTGGGGTGGCATTCAAGTAGGACTAAAACTCTTCAAAAATAAAAAAAGAAGGACAGATGCCTTCAGAAAACATAGCCATCACCCATGATTGCTTGCATGGTGCTTACGTGCCGCTTGGGTTAATGTTCCAAGCATGTGCCACGCAAGTGCCATGTTAGACTTACGAAGTTGGTTCCCATATAAGATTTTCCAATGCTTAAGTTAGAATAAGCGCTATGGAGATAATAAAGTTAAATTGATGCCCGAAGAGTGGAGTTAAATGTGCGTACCTAAAACCATTGTTGAAGAAGGTATTTATAATAGTAAAGCTACAATGTTGATATTACAAGAAAGCCCCTATTAGACCAAGTGACACCCAGTATAGGCCTAGGGATAATTTAGGAAAGTAGCAAAAAAACATGCTTTTTGGCTGCCCAGTTGTTATAAAAGTGGCCTAGGTGCCAGTACAAAAGCCACCAAAATGCATAGGATGTGGAGTAGACATGGTGATGATAGCAATAAATGCAAATAAGGTTGATTGATGACAACATTAAATGCAAAAGTGGACGACTATTAAATAGCCTCAAACGTATTAAACATGGTCGCCCATGCCAGGTGCATGAGAGCTGACCTTAGATAGGCTTTTTGCCTTGTGTGGAGTGTTTGATGAAGCCTATACAATATTAAGAATGATGGAAGAGCTCAAAGTTCATCTACCAGTGGCAAGTGATGTTTCATAGTTGATGATGCTAGTCGACCTAATAGAGGTTGACCACTGCAACAAACAAACAAAGTATTTGGCTATTAGTGTGATGGTCAATCCAAAGTGTTAGCACGATGAGAGTTACTTGTTCTCCCATATCATAAGTCCCTCCACTACTTCTTAATCCAAGCTTAAGGCTTTGGTGAAAAAATGACCTAGAAGTTGAGTTGGGAAGTAGAAAAACCAAGTGCCCCAAATTGAAACACTTCCCAAATGTTCATTTTGATCTTCGTTTCCTTATTAAAGCAAGTTGACACATTTTAGGTAGGGCATAATATTGTTTGCCTTATGGCTCCCTACCTCGGATTGTACTGCATGCCCTAAGGACTATGCATATTTATTAGATGATGGAGACCAAGTAAGCCTCATCGAGCTAACATCTTCGGTTGGCTACAAAACATATGATAAATACATTAGTGGCCTAATAGGAAAAATTACAAACTTCATCTTGTAACTTTACCTCATTTGGTTTTTCGTCATATAAATTGCATAATATCAATTCTAATCCTATAAGTATTAAAAAATTGTCATTTTTCGTCCTTTTTTCGCAGGAGCCGGCGAAACTCGCTGGAAAATGTGATGTGGCACATCGGGCATGTGGACATTACTTGTTTCTGCCACATTGGCAGTTGACATAGCAAGCAAAATTACAAAATTCATCTTGTAACTTTATCTCATTTGGTTTTTCGTCCTATAAATTGCATAATATCAATTCTAGTCCTATAAGTATTAAAAAAATTGTCATTTTTTGTCCTTTTTTCTCCACAGGCAAAACTCACCGAAAAATGTGACGTGGCACACCAGGCGTGTGGACATTTCTTGTTTCTGCCTCGTTGGACTGCCTAGTAGGCATTTTTTATCTTTTTCTTGCTTAGTTGGCAGCATACATGTCTTTTCTTTTCTTTTTTTTTTAAATTTCAAATACATTATATAATTTATATATACACACACATATATATATATATATATATATTTATATATTAAATATCATCATTTTCCCTCAAAAACACAATTTTTTTCCTTGAATATCCTTCATTATCCCCAAAACTTTTCCATTTTTTAATATATACATACATATATTATATATACATCATATATATATTTATTATTATTATTATAACAATAAAAAAAATCACTCAATTTTATTTTCACCCCAAAAATCTAACAAAAAAGTATTGATTTGACTGCTACAGTAAAAAAAATTTCTCCCCCGAAACATAAACAAACATACCAAAATTCTCCAGAATCAATTTTTAACTAAACATAACCAAAAATTAATCACATTCCCCAACACAATTTTCATATTCTCCAATAATTTATTCTCCCAAAACACATAATAAAATCACACAAAAAACATAACCAAACATTCTCCTAATTTGCCATTAACCATATTATTTTAACTCACATATTTAAAATAATTTAATTAAATTTAAACATAAATTAAAATTCCTAACCCCCACCCCACCCCACCCCACCCCAACCCCCGCCTCGCCCCATGACGGCCCGGCCATGGATATATTCCCCCACCTCCCCCCAACCACCCGGTGGGTGGCTGGCCGAGCTCACCATGGCCAGCACCTCGCCTGGCCAGATCTGGCTAGGCGAGGTCATGCGGCCAGCCACCATGGCCAACCCGTGGCCATGGTGGTTGCCTGCACGTGCCGGCCATGGCCGACTTGTCATGGTGGGTGGGGGGGTGGCGAGGCGGGGGTTGGGGTGGGGTGGGGGTTAGGAATTTTAATATATGTTTAAATTTAATTAAATTATTTTAAATATATGCGAGTTAAAATAATATGGTTAATGGAAAATTAGGGGAATGTTTGGTTATATTTTTTGTGTGATTTTATTATGTATTTTGAGAGAATAAATTATTGAAAAATATAAAAATTGTGTTGGGGAATGTGATTAATTTTTGGTTATGTTTTGGAAAATAGTTAAAAATTGATTCTGGAGAATTTTGGTATGCTTGTTTATGTTTCGGGGGAGAAATGTTTTTTACTGTAGCAGTCAAATCAATGCTTTTTTGTTAGATTTTTGGGGTGAAACTGAAATTGAGTGATTTTTTTATTGTTATAATAATAATATATATATATATATGATGTATATATTAAAAAATGGGAAAGTTTTGGGGATAATAAAGGATATTCAAGGAAAAAAAATTGTGTTTTGGAGGGAAAATGATGATATGTAATATATATATATATAAATAGATGTGTACATATATATGTGTGTGTATATATAAATTATATAATATATTTGAAATTTAAAAAAAGAAAAAGAAAAGACATGCATGCTGCCAACTAAGCAAGAAAAAGACAAAAAATGCCTACTAGATAGTTCAACGAGGCCGAAACAAGAAATGTCCACACGCCCGGTGTGCCACATCACATTTTCTGGCGAGTTTTGCCGGCTCCGGCAAAAAAAGGATGAAAAATGACAATTTTTTAATACTTATAGGACTAGAATTGATATTATGCAATTTATAGGACGAAAAACCAAATGAGATAAAGTTACAGGACGAATTTTGCAATTTTGCCTGTCATGTCAGCTGCCAATGTGGCAGAAACAAGTAATATCCACATGCCCGGTGTGCCACGTCATATTTTCCGGTGAGTTTCGCCGGCTCCGGCGAAAAAAGGACGAAAAATGATAATTTTTTAATACTTATAGGACTAGAATTGATATTATGCAATTTATGGGACGAAAAACCAAATGAGTTAAAGTTACAGGACGAATTTTGTAATTTTGCCGTGGCCAAATATATACTTTGACTAGTGTCATAAGTTATGAAGCACTTTACTTACCACTAGCAAATAAACTTTGAGGTCCTCTATCTTCAAGTTGACCATCATCCTTGTTGTCATTGAGGCTTCACTAAACACTCCAGGCAAGGCCAGAAGTCTATCTAAGTTTGACTCTCATGCACTTAGTGTGGGCTACCAAATTTTATACATTTTAGGTTCTCTGATAATCGTACCTTCTTCGCTTTAAAGGCCACTATTTAATCAACTTTATTTTCATTTATTGTTGTCGTCAGCATGTCTCCTCAGCATTCAATGCGTTTAGACGGCTTTTCTACAAGCCACTTTTGTACCAACCAGACTGGCCCCAAAGAATGTTGTTTACCACCATTTTGTCAGAGACCTAAAGTGTCCTACGCCTACAGTAGGTATCAATTAGTCCAATAGAGGCTTTCTAGTAATTTCAAACCCGTATCCTAACTACTACAATTAAATACCTTTTAAAAAAATGGCTATAGGTACAGTACCACACTTACTCTACTCTCCTGACTTCAATTCAATCTTATTATCTCTGTAATGCTCATTCTTAAATCTTGGAGGGTCTTAACCGGAGAACACTTTGACAAGCCTAATGTGTTCTTTGTGATTGCAAGTTAGACCCACACTGTCCAATATGAGTTATCAACCTCACCCTAAAATAGAAATAACTTTGTTACATTAATTCCCTCAAATTCTTACCCCAGCTCACCATCCGCAAACGCCGCATCATCATTTTGTATGGTGATATGCATTTGACCTAACATTAATGTAGCCTATCCAAGTATTAGTGCCTAAATATGAGTTCACCATACAACAAAAACATAAAAATAAAACAGTAAGTCAGGGTACAAAATCCATTACTAATTATATATTTTAAGTAAAAAATTTCTTTTTGGCACAATAAAGATCTATAAGATTTGATAGTGGAAAAAATTGTATTTTAAGTTACTATTGATAGTTAGTAACACATGTCACTACAAAAATTAGGGGGTATCAACTAATACGAATCTGTAGTTGATGTTAAAAATTAGTAGCTTTGGCTATGAAATTGACAGAGCAAAATTCAAAATAAATGCTTTCGTAACTAATCTTTGATACGGTCAAAATTCATAGCTGATGATTAATTTTTTTATATATATATTAATTTTTCTATGGATAATAGCTAATCTATCATAATTTGAATGTATTTGATTACGAATTGATAGTTAATAATTTTTATTGCTTATAATTTAAAAAAATTACATTTTCTACATAAATTTGTAGTTGTAGCTATGAAGGGTAAATTGCATTTTTGGTCCTACAACTTAGGCCGTTTTCGATTTTGGTCCCATTCTTTTGCACTTTCTCACATTGTATCCCATAAGTTCATTTTTTTCTCAATTTAAATCCTGAAAGGGGGTTCCGTCCAATAATTAACGGAGAAGTCATGTGTCACTCACGTGGCCGTTAAAATTGTTGCTTTTTTGGTCTCATAAGTTAGGCTTATTTGCATTTTTGGTCCCAACGATAGCTCCAATAATTTTTTTTGAAGTTTTAACAACTTTTCTTCGTTACATTCAATATCTTATAACCCAAGTATCATTTGTCTTGTTCTTTCACACATTTGAGGGTCTTTCCAAACAAAGAAACCACATCTATTATTCATGGAAGTACAACCATGAAACCTCCTATTTGGATTTTCATTTGTCCATGAGGTTTTCAACGAAGACGATGTGCCACAAAAATAAATGGCACCTTCACTTGCAGCTATTTTTCTTTCTTCTTCTGTAAAAAATTTATTGAAGCTATCGTTGGGACAAAAAATGCAAACGGGCCTAACTTATGGGACCAAGAAAGCAACAATTTTAATGGCCAAGTGAGTGGCACGTGACTTCTCTGTTAATTATTGGACGGAACCCCCTTTCATGACTTAAATTGAGAAAAAAAATGGACTTATGGGATGCAATGTGAGAAAGTGCAAAAGAATGGGACCAAAATCGAAAATAGCCTAAGTTGTGGGACTGAAAATGCAATTTACCCTAGCTATGAAATTACCTTCATAGTATTTTTTTTTTGGTAGCAGATAATTTTTTGGTAGGGTATATATTGACAATCTAATCATGGACAATGAAAAAATCTTGCCACAAATTATAAGGCAATAAAATATATTATTATTATATATATGTTCTTAATTAATTATTAATTGTGACAACGTAAAACTAGTTCTAGTCATTATTAAATCATATTATAACAAAATAAAAATTATTGTTGCTTAAAGAATATCATTTATGACAATTCATTGTAAGTCACATATATTGAAAATTAAGCCAAATATCATTATTGCTAAAAGGCAGGTGAGGAGAAGCTAATTATGTGTCTTTAGAAAATTTAACAATTATAATATACATTAAGCCAAATAAGTAATTTTTTGCTAAAGAAAAAGTTACCTTCCTATAATATTCACTAAAAAAAATCAGAGCATTAACTATGATCAATTTATGATTAATACTAAAAATTCGTAATTTTGACTACGAAATTGTTCTAATCAAGTTCAAAATATATGCTTTCGTACGTAGGTAACCTTTACTACACCCAATCTGTAGTTCATGATTATTCTCTAGATATATACATATATATGTATATGTATTAACTTTTCTATGCATGATTAATATATTGTGTTTCAAAAATATAAAGCTATCGATTGACAGAAAATAATTTTTGTTGATTATAATTAAAAAAATTATACTCATTATGAAAATTTATAATTATAATTTAGAGTTATAGTTACAAAATAAACTTTGTAGTAATTTTTCTATAATAGATATTTTTTTGGTAATAATTAAAAAATGTTTGACAACGTATAAAGCTAGTAATTATACCACGCATATTTTCATAACAACATTGCTTAGAAGTACACAAATAATAGACTAGCTAATTCATGAATGAACGTCTCAATATTATGTCAGATTTCCGATATATAAAGCATATATATTGGTAATTTCACAGTGAACTGGCTGATGTAAAATGAATTTGTTCTAACTACTATGCTATAACGAAAAAGTTGAACTTTTTAGTAACTAAAAAGAAATAGAATTTTTAGTTGCCCGCACTACAGTACGAACTTGAAATTTTTTTGAATTACATTGATCTATCTTCCATATTTACTACCCCGAGTTTACAATGTATAAGAAAATATTAAACAAACTAATTAGTATATATAAAGATCATTTCCTTCTTTTAATATAATTGGTTAAGTAAAATGTTTTCTATTCACTACAAGTAAAACACTCATTCACTAACAGAAAATTTATAACAAAGAGCATTCCATCACAACACAAAAATAATTGTGATGGATTTATTTTTTTTATTACTAACGAATCATGAACTTAAAACAATGAGCAATAATATATATTAGTTATGATACTTGTGACAGATATAAAGAATATATATTGATATAAAAAGTTCGTCACAAATCTCATAAATCTCAATATAATCGATCTATGATGAAAATTTCATCACAAAATTAGTTTGGTGATGCATTTTATTTTTGTCACAAAACTAACAATGACGAAGCATATACTAACGAATAAGTCTGTCATAAATTTAATGAAATCTATCATTTAGTGATGGATTTATTTCACAAATTTGTTAATATATGCTTTGTCACTGATTAGCTTTGTGAAAAAAATAAAGTACATTACAGAACTAATTTATGATGGAATTTCCATCATGGATAAATTTAGAATTATGAAATTTTTGACAAATTTTTCATATCAATACATATACTATATTCGTCACAAGTATTATTACTAATATATACTTTTACTATTTTTTTAAATTTGCTAGTAATTCATAAAAAATCCATCACAATTATCTTTGGACAATGACGGAACCTCTGTCACAAATTTTCCATTAATAAAGGGGTGTTTTCTTGTAGTAATTGATGTAATAAGATTAATCATGAACAATCAATTTGTCTAGCGCACCAAATATCTAAGCAAAAAGATAATTAGCATGGACAATACTTATTGATCTCTAGCTACTAAAGTCTACAAGACGTATATATCTATATTTGTTTGTAATATTTATCTATTTATTTACGCATAATGTATAAGTAATTGATAACTTACTCAACAAAAGACAATATAATATATAAACAAAGTTATATATAGAGTCGAATAAATTGTCTTCCTCAATTTTAATTAGGCATGAATGAAAGAAGAGCCTCAAACAAAATTAATTATCGACATTTGAACTTACCTTTTTATACTATATTTAAACCTTGAATTTTGGTGATGAAAAGTATAAGAAAAATTAAAAAGTGAATTCAAAAAGTAAAGCATGAAATACTAATTCTGAAGAAAATATCTTTCTTAACGTTTCCACTAAAATTCCAAGACTTGAAGCCTTTCTCAAATAATTCCAAAACCAATATAGTCCTATTTTATCTTATGAACAAGCTGTACTTTTAAACATTCGATGCGAAGAAAATAAATGAAGAATTTGCAAATTACATCCTACGAGTACACAATTGCATCATGCAATCATATCTCTTGATTTACATATCACTAATTAATCCATATATAATTATCACCATGTAATCCAAAGTTAACCTCACAACTTTAGCAATATACATAAGTACAGTGTATATATATAAAAAAAAATTTCCAAATATTAAAAATAGCACCAAGTACGTAGAGACACAAGAACTTCTTACCGTAGGGCATTTAGTTGTCAGTGAGGCCGCAGGAACTAAACCAATAAGAAAAACCCTCTTGCAGTCTTGGATTAATCTTCAATGACTAGTGCTCCTACTGAATGTAAGAAATTAACTGGTTGGCTTTCAAGAACTTTTGTTGTATTTGTCTTGTTTTCTGGTATCATTTTCCTGTGAATGAACATTCTTGGATTCGTTAATATTCAAACCGAAAGATTTCACTGCGGAGCTGATCAAATTAAGGGTTGTCGGCAAAAGTGGGTTTTGCTGGACATTCTGCAAGTGGGTAATATTTTGCCTTGATTGATCATTTTCCATAGATGGGGTGCTGATGTGTGAAGGAAAAGGAGGAATAACAATACTGGAGGGTATAGTAGTGGCTGCAGATGGACAGAAATAGAGGTGAGAACTTGGAGAAAGATTGCTGTGGGACTGTTCTTGATCTGTTTGATCAGTTGTAAAGGAAAAAGAATACCCTCCTCCAAATTGGGATAAAGACAAGTTTGGATCATCCCAATTGAAGTAATTAGAGTTATAATTAGGCATGTTTTGTATAGAAGATTGATTGGTTAATGGAAAAAAGTTGTGTGCTGAAAGTTGAGCTACAAATCCCTCAAAACCGTCTTGATTTTCTTGCTCCTGCTGGGAAGCAACATCAATCCACTTGTCTTTTTCCACCACAGCTTCCTTTTCATTCATCTTGATCACTTCCTTGGATTGGTTGATTCCCAGATGATCAGAATTAGCTAGTACTGTTGGTTGATGGAATTGTGCAAAGTTTGGTGGTATGATTGGTAGAGGGGCAAGCTTGTCGATTTCGTGCTTAGTGGCGTCAAGCAACCAGTCTACAACTTTACTGGGCTGACCGAGTCCAAGTCTGTCTTGAAGATCATACAGCTGAACTGCAGTAGGCACCGATAGTCTTATCCGCCTGTCTCGCAATCCCCTCAGAGTATACACTTTGCTATGCCTGTCTTTGCCTCCAAAATTACGAGATACACGAACAATTCTTGGATTCTTTAAGCTTGACCACTGCCTTGATGAAGAGGATGCAATAGTCTTAGGAAACTTGCTGTTATGATCTGCAGGCTGCTCATCAGAACTTTCTTTCTTTGCTCCAAAATCTCTCTCTCTTGGAATATTACTCATCTTGCTTCATCATCTACATGCCTGCAAGTTCTCAACTCAATCAACAAAGGGCAAGATTAATTTTAGTCCTTAAGCCATGAAACAATTAATATGTATTTCCTTCACTCTTGTTTTGGATTTTCTTCATGCGCTTTTATCAAGCCTTGTTGATCATAAACCCTCGACTTATATGTAAAATTTTTTACTACAGAAAAGAATGTGGAAGATAGCGGATCTATAGATTTGCCACAAGCCTACAACAATTCGTGAAATAACCAGTAGGTTTACAAAACGGGATAAGAAAATATTCTATGTGCAGGGTATGCAAATTTAATTTCAGAAGAAAAAAATAAAAAAGAAAAAACAAACAACCAACCAAAGATGAGAGTTAACTCACATAATCTTCTTAGCAAAAATGGGGAAAATACTAAAATTTTACACTCAAAAATTCAGAATAAAGATCAAAATACGAACTTACGTTGGATTTCACAGTTGATCAACCAGAACATTTTAGCTTCACCAGCGCAAAGCCATGACGTTTCAAATATTGTAAACTAAGGAACTGGTCTTAATTTGCAGTTCAATCTTGTATATATATGTGTATATATCATGTGGGCTGTTGGTAAAAGTTGAGTTGGAAAACCCTCAGCTGACCTAAGGAAATGAACCTAATGAGCTTCAATCTTGGGGAGAGAAGATAGAATATTAGCACGCCAAGTTGCGAAGGAAAGTAAAAAAGAAAAAGGTATGGCGCAATTGCAACCATGTGGCATCTATGTATAATGACACATAAATTTCAGCAAGTAAGGAACTTATAAGGAAATAATAGAACTACTTGTTGAGCCATAGTTGGCAAAATTCAATGACCAGCACAATTGGTCATGTGTTTCTGTTTATGTTTTGAGTCCTAATAGTCATATATAATAATAAATGGTTCTTAAGATATATAGACTTTTTAACTTCAGCTAAGGGACCAACCTATACATAATATATAAAAAAGAAAGGTGACTCATTTATTGCCAATTACAAATAGCTTTATATATCAGCAAATTGCATAGCACACAATGAACCCTAGCTGATCAAGAGAGAGAGAGAAAGAGAGGTGCCCTTTTGGTAATGAAAATCTTTTCTTTTAATTGTTCATAGTTCCGAAATAGGGTACACAATGGAAAAATATTCGGAGCAAGAATATAGATGTCAAGAAATTGCAAATTGACAAAGAAAACTGAATTAATCAGATCATAAGTTCCTGTGAAGCGGCTTGCAAAGATGTGGTGCGTGCTTTTGGTGGTTCATTAGCTGGAATGCTGGATGAGACTATTGATATAGTATCTACCTTACAGAGGAGGGACCATTAATGTAGCTTCTTTAAAGCTTCTGCTTAGTACTCACAGGACCACACAAAAAATTTGCACTCAGATTGCACCAAGCAACTTGTACCATGCATATACATGTAAAGAGTTTTCTGTTCTCTTTTTTCTTTTCTTCCTTCTTTTCTTTTCTTTTCTTTTCTTTTTCTTTTATTTGTGTGTCTGTATGGTTGTCTATGCTTCAATATGAAAAAAATTAAAGCATCAACTAAGGTTAATCCATACCCGATACCAAAAGTTTGTAGTTTTGTCTACAACTAATTCATAATTGATGATAATTCTTTATATATATATATATATATATTGATTCTTCAACGAATAATTGTATAGCTAATATGTTATGCTTCACACGTATAATGCTACTCATTGATAATTAATTAATTTTGTTAATTTAATTATATTTGCTACAAAAATTCATAAATATATATAGCTATAGCTAGCTATGAAATTAATTTCATAATAACTTTTCTGTAGCATATAGTTATACTATGTTTTCTTTTCTTTTCTTCTTTCTTTTCTTTTTTTATTTTATTTAAATTTGCGTGTTTGTATGTCTGTTTATGTTGCACTACAAAAAATTAGGGATCAATCATAATTAATTCATACTTAATGCCAAAAGTTTGTAGCTTTGGCTACGAAATTGTTATGCCCAAATTTGAAGTTGATGCCCTCATAATTAACTTTGTTATGACTAATTCATAGTTGATGGTAATTCTTCATATATATATATATATATATAATTTGTTAGCTTCACATGCACGTACAGTACTACACACTAATAATTAATTTTGTTGATTTAATTATATTTGTTACAAAAATTCTTAGCTATAATTTATAGCTATAGTTATGAAATTAATTCCGTAGCAATTCTTCTATAGCAAATACTTAATTTTTTGGTAATATTGGATCAGGATGTTCTTATTTTATTAGATCACTATTCACTTCCATATTTTAATTTCTGATTTTGATGCTAATATTTGGAAATACCTTGCTGATTTTGTTCATCTCCAGCAAATGTATGTATAATAGGTTTTTAGATGTAGCTAGTTTAATGAAACCTCATCATTACAGTTGCAAATAAACTACTTTTGTGAATAATACCTTCTACATTAATCTACCTCATATTATTTCTTATGCAGTACATCAAATTATATATGTATGACAGTACGACAATTGCTAATAATTTATAAGAAAAAGCCCAAAAGTAGTACAATAAGTTATAGGGTTTGCAAATGGGCAAACTACATAAGTGAAAAATTTCAAGAAAATGAGCATAAAATGAAAATTTATAAACAATATATAAATAAATTATAATTTCTTTAATGTATATATATATATATATCTATACCTCATATATATATATATATGTGTGTGTGTGTGTGTGTGCGCGCCCACGCGCTAAGATATTCCTATTATTAATTCATTCTTCAAGTTGTGAAGTTTTCCTGATCAATATATATAGAGCCTTGTGGTCAGGCAGTTAGACTTCAGTATCTAACAAAATAATTAATCCACTGCATATAAAAGGAAAGATACATACATATATATATATGTAATATATATAGTTATCTGTTGCCAGTTTCTTTGATTCAATCGAAGTATATATCTTCTCCTGCATAGCATTAAATCCTACCTGAATAAATAATTAAGATGAACTGTTCCTAATTAATTACTTAATTGATATACATGTGTGTGTGTGTGTGTGTGTGTGTAGTTGTAGTAGTAGTTATTCATTTTAGGCACAATATGTGATGTCCAAAATACATGCATGCATACAGTTGTAGCTTCACCCTTATTGCACAATCTGCATCTTCACTTACAACTTAGGAACATTTCTGATGTTAGCAATTTAATTACTAGTCCTCATTTTAATATTCATTACATGTAATTGATTAATAAGTATATATCAAAGAAACATATATGGTTTAACTTTAATTTATTATATTTATGCATGCATGCCTCGACCTCCATATTGCGTATGTTGAGGTTATTTTATAAACTAGTAAGGTAAAAGAACAAAACAATAACTATAGCCTCAATTAAGCAGAGGAACCAACTCACAAATGCACAAGGCCTTAAATATAACCAACATCCCTATAGAATAAGAAAATGAAGAAATATATATATATATATATATATGTGTGTGTGTGTGTGCCTAAGCGTTCTGAAAAATAGCCTAATAACCTCCTTATACTTAACCAAAAAAGGCGTACACACTTTAGGTGAGTTTTTTAGGGGATTTGTATATGCAAGAAAAACTACTGTACACTTGTAATTATCTAATCTTGATGGAATTTATAAGGGCAGTTTTTCAACAACCATTTTCATTTTTGTTTTCATTAATATTTAAAAATTGAAAGTTATCAACTTCTATCCATTTTCACTTAAAATATTCTTTATTTTTATTTTCAATTTTTTTTAAATTTGCTCTATCATCATACTATCACATTAATCAAATTCAAATTTGATTTGAAATAAAGTATTTACTACTAAAATATATATATATATATATGTTAAAAAACAAATCTTTTTATACTTACTCTAATTATTATTTTCTAAAGAAACATCTAAATATAATCTCATTTTTTATTTTTAAATCATAACTATTTTTTAATTTTAAAAAATACATGAAAATAAAAATGAATTTTAAAAATAAAATCAAACGGACCATGGGGAATCCATTATATATTTACATCAATTATAATATCTTATAACAAACACACACGCACCCGCGCACACATACACACACACACCCACACCCACCCATATATATATGCATGTATATACTGAAAATGTATAATATTTTTGCTGTAACGAACTGAAAATGGGTGGGTGTATGGGGGTAGCTAGGAGGCGACGGTGGGGAACTTGGGTGATTGGGGTTGTTGGTTTGTGATTGCAGAGACAGTTAGGTGGGGCTATTGGTTGGTGACCCACATTACGCAGTAGAGTAGCGGTGGTTAATTTGGTGTGAAAATAAACAGAAAAATGAAAAACAAAAATAAAAAATATTTTTATTCTTATTTCATTAAATTAAGGGCTAGACAGAATAGGAAGTCACATCATCTTTAAAAGCACATAAAAGTTAATTAATGTTTTTTCATTTAAGAAGTTTATCTATCTATTTCTTATTTCACAGGCGTGATTGCATTTAACCAGCAGAAAAGACATTGTTTTTCTTTTCTTATTTTCCCTCTAAAAAAGAAGTAACTGAAAAAAATTGAGAAAGAGCTGCAAGTATATATATTTCATGGGAAATGATTAAAAAAGGGGCCGGGACGCCGGGTTGTAGCTGCAGCCTGCAGCTACTTTATGGGGATTGCTGTGGTATAGGTGCAAAGCAGGGCCATCAGTGAAAAAAGCTGATGGTTACTAGTGCCATACCTTTATCATCTGCATCTTCAAGAATTTAAAACAACCTAGCAGTTCGAAACCTAAGAAGAGAGCCTGTTTGTCTGTGTTTCTATTTTTTATTTTTCTTATTTTTAAAATTTAAAAAATTAGTTAGAAAAAATGAGTTGAAAATAAGTTTATATTTAAATAATTTATTGAAAAAATAATGATTATATAAAATTTAATAGGTTGGAGATGGAGATAGTAATAATAAAATAGAGAGATAAACTTATAAGTTATTGAAAAAAGATATTTGTATATATATGTATATATAAGTTATTGAGTAATACATTTTGAGATAGAAATAAATTGAATTTTTTTATAAAAATTATAATAAATTATTCATAATTTATATTCAAAAAAATGAATTTAAAAATATGAACAAACAAGCCCTTATATGGTCTAGTCTACCTCCATGCAGAAGATCTTGACCGGAAATTCCTAGGCTCCCAGAAGCTTGTCTGGAATCCTTCCCGTCATGCACCCCTCAAAATTTGAAAACAAAGTACCAGAAGAAAGGGATCCGAAGAAATTTAAAAGCAAGTAAAAAGCAATTATATATCTATGAATCTTATAAGTACTCTCTTTCAGACATCTCAGACCCTTTTATTGATTAGCATATACTGAACATGTGCTATTTTGACCCCATTAATAATTCTTTCTGAATTCAGAACAGTATGGAAAGTTTTGAGCTGTGTGTGTGTGTGTGTGTGTGTGTGTGTGTGTGTGTGAGGGGAAAAAGGGTAGTGGGGCATGCATGCATGCATGGGATCACGAGAAGTTTCGAAACGTCGCCATACATTGCAGGAAGGCATGACAGATATAATTATAAATAGGCAATTATTATATATGGATTGATGAATTAGGCCGCAGCCCACATCAATCCTATTCCTTACCAGACAATTCAGCTGCTCTTTCTGCACGCCAACACCGAATATATGTATACTGTCTCTTTTGACTGCTAGTTCAATTTGAGAAATATTTCTAGTGTAAGAGGATGCATGCCAAAATAAGTGAATATATCACAGACAGCAACATCGTTCTAATATGTTATCACTACTTACTATACTTGATTTGGTAAATTAAAATAACTACTTGAAGCATAAATTTAAAGTAATAAACTAAGAAACATATATTATGTCGAGATAATAAAATTCTTCAATGATATCATGTATTTAAATAGGAAAAACATATAATAGAAAATATTAAATGTGACAAAGAAGTAAGGATCCTACTTGAAATTGTCCGAATGCAATTATAGAAGCTTTTCAGCTGAGGTCTGTTGCTCCAACAACATCTTTAAAATTTTATTTGTTTAAACAACTCTTCCCAAATAAAGGTAGCCAAAATGGTAAACTAAATTGACTTGAAACTCATTTTATGAAATGATTAGTGAAATGTGAAAGAGCAAATGCCAGTATGCTTTTTTCTCTTATATATGTTTAGTTGGGTTTTAGATATTTCTATTCGTAGTTGTGCAATGCAATCTAGTTAATGAGACATAATTCTTCATTAAGGATCATAATTCTTTCTTTAAGGACACAACTAAATGGTAAAATAACGCTAAAATTACATAATGTACTCATTTAATTAAGAGTTACAGCTCCACTGAAGAGTTGGGAGCTCAAAAATTATAATTTGAGCTTTTGAGCTAACTTTTTTATAGAGGCATGGCAATCGAGAAAAAGTAAATTTTAATTATTTTATTTGACACACCCATATCTTTTTTCTAATCATGTGAGATAAATTTATTCTATCTACCAAAATATCCTTAAATTATTTCTCACTTTAAACTCAATTTTTTTTGTTTAATTATTTAATTTAAGCATATAAATGTGCCGAAGTTTCATAATCCCTCACATGAATTAGAATATTATCTCGTTAGGCATGCATATGAATGTAGACACACACGAAAGAGTTTTTAGTTTCAACGATATTGCATCAGGAGAGGAAGTTTTTGTGTAAACTTGCTAACCAGTGAAGGCAACGTCTTGAACTATATATTCGACTTTTGTGTACACCATGTTAATAAAACTTCACACAATACCACTAAATAGTCAATTTAAATTCTCATTGTTGTGTTTATTTAGGCTTAAACATCTCTTGGAATTCATGAGTACTCTGTGAGAATTCAACCTTAAAATTATCATTGGACCGGCCAAATCCATACCCACTTAGGTGACCTCTTATTAAGAGGTTCTTACTGCACCCCTACTTGAAAATTCAAGATATAAGAGCTATTAGAGGCAATGCTTAACCTCACACTTTTGCAAGTGGCACTATCTAGCTCATCATATATAGGAATGGGAAAGAGGCTTCAGCCCCCTCTCTCCCCACAATACTTGTACATCAAGCCACAACAACTTATTTTTCTCTTTGAACTTGTTTTTTGGGATCTTCAATCACATAAATAAGGTTCCCATTGTGGTGTCTCAATCATTTTACAAGCTTAAATCCCATTATCCTTGATGATTTAACAACTTGATCGCTATTTAAGCCTTTTGCAAGTGGGTCCGCAATGTTATCCTTTGACTTCATATAGTCAATAGAAATAACTCTACTAGAGAGCATTTATCTAACGATATTATGTCTACAATGGATATGCCTAGAATTGACACTATACATAATACTTTGTGCCATTTCAATTATAAATTAATTATCACAATGAATGCAAATTGCTAGAATGTACAAGTTTGGGCCAATTTAGAATATCTTCCAAGAAATGACATAGCCACTCTGCTTCCTCACTACTTTGTCCAACGCTATGGACTCAAATCCATAATTGACCTAGCTATCCAGGTTTATTTCGAGGATTTCCACGATAGCTTCTCGCTCTATTATAAACACGTATCCACTTGTGGACTTGATTTCATTAGAGTGTAATATCTAATTCACATTGCTATATCCTTTTATTAGAGTTGGATATCTTTTATAAAGCAATCCATAACTTAAAATATATTCTAAAGTTGTGCCTTTGCCACCATAGAATAATAATATTTCTCCAATCTTTGCCTTTTTGAATCTTCTTTCATTCTTGTAAGGCTCTCCACCATGCTCTGCTATTTAGCCATAATTAATGCTTTTGTATGTTAAAGGAGTGTATTTTACAAATTCAGATGGGGAACATCTTTTTCGCTCTTCTTGTCTTTTGTTAGAGATCATTTTTCCTCTCTTAGTTTTCTTTCATGGTTCTTTGGAAGGGTAGTTGTCTCTTCGATTCAGATGTACTTCTTAACTTGAGATGGGAGCTCCTCATGCATGAGTAGGGGTTTTTCAAATATGGACTCTTTGAACCTCCAGTGTTCTAGACTCTCTTATGTTATGTTGGGCAATAGTTCTTAGCCAAGATTGGGGATCTTATGGATAGCTAGGGTTAACAGTTGACATACTCCTTCAGGCCTTCTCCTTCCTTCTATTTAATGGTAAATAAATACACTACAGTCCTTGGGTACTTCTTATTGATGATGAAAGTATATAAGAATCATTGCATTAGGTACTCCAGGTCGATGATAATCCCAATAGGTAGTGGCACTACCAAAAAAATGCTATTTTTAACAATGAAAATTTTCGATGGAATATTTTCGTCAGAAATTTCCAATAGAAAAACATAGGATTTCTAACGGATTAGTAGTCCGCCGAAAATCCTAGAAAGTTTGATGAAAAATATGATGTCTTTTGTGGCATGAAATTAGCACGAGAATTCTCAACAATATGTCAATTAGAAATACCTCAAAAAAAAGACACCGAAAATTTCTTTGGAAAATGGAGGAATAAATTTAATTAAAAAAAATTGGGGTTTGTCCCATTTCTGAGGGAGTTCTGACATGTGTCCATCGAAAGTTTAAAATTTATTTTTATTTTTTAAAATTTTGTACTATTTTTTGAAGGATTTCTGATGGACAATTCCATATGAAATCCTTTGAAAATTTAAATTAAAAAATCAAACAAAAATTTTCTTTTCCCTATTTCTCCTTTCCCTCTTTCCTTCTTTTTTTCTCTCCCTTCCCTACTTTCATCGCTACCACTTGCCACCCAGTTGTACAACTGCTTGTCACCGACCTAACAAAGTCGCCCCCTTCCTGTGCCATCACCGCCAGTAGTCTTCCGCCCATCCATAGCCCTTAGCCCATCATCATCGTGTGCCCATAAGTTCTTCTTTTCTTTTTTCTTTTTTCTTTTTTATATTTTTGCTAGCTAAATTGATATTTTGTGTTGTTATTATATTGAAATTGTAGTTGTTTGGATACATAACGTATTGAAAATGTTGTTTATTGATAGTTATATAAACATTATATGCTTTAATTTGTGTAAATTTATATTTTATGTTGCTATTATATTGAAATTGTAGTTATTTGGATTTTTAATATATTGAAAATGTCGTTTATTGGCAGTTATATAAAAGTTATACTTTAGTTTGTATAAATTGATCTTTTATGTTGTTATTATATTGAAATTATAGTTATTTGGATATATAATGTATTGAAAATGTTGTTTATTGATAGTTATATAAAATTATGTTTTAGTTTGTGTAAATTGATATTAATTAGACATATGCCTATAGATTTTATATAAATTTTACATGAATTACACGTTTGACTATAGAAATTAGAAATTTAAGCATATAAATTGGAATTGAGTTGAAATTAGAAATTAGTCATGTTAAGTTTGAGTATAAATTAGTCATGTTAATATGATTGATATACAAATTTATAGATTAAGCATTTTAATTTGAATTTAGATTTTAGGTATTATAATTTTTATGAATTGGACATTTGTCTATGAAAATTAGAAATTAGAGCATACAAATTAGAATTGAGTTGAAATTAGAAATTAGTCATGTTAAGTTTGAGTATAGAAATGGTTTGATTAGTTAAAAATATATAAAGTAACTGTAATAATAAGAAAATCTTCATACTCAATTAGGTATGTAGTTTAGGTAGAATTGGTGGTTAGGAAGGAGAACGAGAATCGAAGGAAGGGATGGAGCCTTCTCAGTTGTTGCTGTTGGTTTCTAATTACTTGCATGTCTTAAAATTATAAGGGGATGCAATGTATTATAGAAATGAGGATTTATTGATTTATTGAATTTTTTGTTTGTTTTTTGAAATTTTGGATTGTTATATGTTAAGAGAAAACTCTCCCCATTTTTTTTCCCATTACATACTCTTTTCGAACCCAAAATTTCTAGCAAGAACTTCTATCATTCATCACATGAAATCTCCAGTCTTTGAATCTTCCTAGACCTATTGATGTAAATGACAAATAATCGAGAATTGAAATATCAATGGACCATTATTACTGTCCTCTTATTAAATCGAACATATCTAGGTAGATAAAAAGCATGAAGAATTTATCTGATGAATGATATATTCTATCAAAACTTTCATCGACTAATGTGTATTTTATTATGTTTAGTTATTAACTGTTTTTATGGTTTTTGCATATGTTGTTAATTAATTTTCATAATAATGTTATTGTTTATATGTGCAATTTGTTTTTCTTTTACAGATAGCAAACCAGTTAGGTATCTGCCCCTCCCCCACCAACCGAGGTTAGGGTATTAGTCGAGGTGGGGGCATTTTCCTTGATTCTCAAATACACGTCCCAGCCAACCACTTTCCCACCGTGTCGTCTAGTCATCAATTTATGCCTACCCCATGCCTTCCACACATTTCCACACTCCTTCACCCTCGTCTTCTTCATCACCATCACTTGTAACCTCCTTAGCTACCATAAGGTCATCCACATATCGTGCCCCACACCCACCCTCACAGCAGTTGTACCCGTCTCAGTTACCATCCACATCATGCATAGATACTCCCTTACTATCCACCACTCCACTTAGCACCAAGCCATCCATTACTGCTCCACTCCACCCTTCCACAACAACAGCAGTAGGTACATCCTATGAGGTCAAACTTTGGGTAAGGTGAGATCAAAACCCCAATCCCATAGTTTTGGCAGGATATACTTGCATCTCGAGGAACATTGCATATGAGTTGGAATGACTATATAAATATTATTTTATTCTATTCTCGATAGATAAATATTATTGTTTCAATAATTATATATTAATATTAAAAATTTAATGTAGAACTCCCTCGCTAGAGGGTACCATGTTCTTAAGAAGGGTGATCAGGAGTAAGGTACAGGAGCCCTATAGGATCTAGTTCGAATATCCCCCAGGCTCTTCGAGATTTGACGTTCAGGGAATGAAATGTATATGCATGCTATTGATATATTGATTTACTTCTATAAATTAAGTACACATGTGTATTGAAAGTACACTAACTTATTTCATTTTCATTCAGAGAGATATGTCTTGGGACCCCCAATACGAGGGGTCATATGTAGAGGATCTTCAATACTAGAAAGGGTAATCAACTAAGTGACATATATGGTTGCATCCGGAAGATGGACAAGAGGGTAGAGTGGATTGGTAATGACACTTAGGAAGCCCTATGCCGACAATCATAAGAAGTTCACATAAGACAAGAAGAACCAAACTTTTGAGACCTATGGATCCCTCCATACCAGAGGGAGTATATTCATTGGGGCACATGTTGAGCATTTAATAAGTTTCCTAACTTTTAGTCTTTAGTAAACTTAGTCTACTTTTTTATTATTTGTTAAATTGACTTATGTTTATAATGCTTGTATAACATGGTTAATAGCGCAGGGTTGGTGCCCTTCATATTTGTTATTCATTAATTGGTTGGTGAGAAAGGATTATTGTTTTTCCTAATTGATAATGTGTTATTGGTCATTTGATTTTTAAGCTTCTATTTTTTGGGTAAAGACCGAATTCAAAGGAGATTCGACTGAATCTTCTTCTGTATATATAGCACACTTATATTAATTCTTGTTTTATATTTAGGCTCGGGAGTTGGAGTTGTCGTCGACAGTGAAGGAGAATTTTGCGCATACCCACCAGTGGCTATTCGATAGGAGTTAGGCAAACAAGAGGATAGGGAAAGCTGCTGTAAGTTTTTTGCATATGACATATATTCATTTTAGTGACATTATAGTGCATTCAGTTACTTAATTTTTTATCTTGTAGGAAAACTTCCAACAAGCACTATAGACCCAGGCTCTGTCGGAGGGTGTTAGGAGTAATATAGAGACCCAGCAGCCTCAACTTGACTTGTGGACTTAGATTGTAGATGGCCCTCACAAGAAGGGATAAGTTTATGGGCTAAGTTATCAGCAGTCGCCTCCTATAGCAGTGCGCCTCGAGAGGAGCCACCAACTGTGCCAACTCCAGCCCGTTTAGAGACCCATATTCAGGATATGTGGATTATGTTTAATAAGTAGTCAGACACGATACGAGTATGATTGCTCAGCTGGCCATGCAGAGGGATGCTCTGTCTAGGTCCTCTACCCCATCTTCACCCTATCCTACTAGCAACAGTTTCCACCACAACAGGGTGCCGAACATCAGCATAGCATTGAGTAAGATTATCATGGTGATGATGATGACTATTTCAACTTCGTTGGTGATGTTGTTGGTCAATAGATATGCTCCTTTTTTATTTTTCTAATTAAGAATTATTATTTTTTAAGATTTATATTTATAAAGTTACTCTTTTTTTTTTGAACTATTATTTTCATTTATTCATAATTTTGTTGTTTTGTACTTTTACATTATTTTACATGTAAGGTGTATCAATAAATTACATGTATAATCAAATAAAAATGTAAAAAATTGTTTTCAAAAAATTCATCAAAATATTAGGAAATTCAAGAATTTTCCATTAGACATTGATAATAAATTTTTAATAAAAAATGAAGCTTCCAACAGAAGTTCTTCACAATCCTATCAAAAAAATAAAATAAAAATATAATTAAAAAAGTTGTAAAGTCCATCGCAAATTGTATAGGAATCTGTCGAAAATTTTCCAACGGATTTACAATCGAAAAGTTGATGAAAATTGAACTGGTTTTAATGATATAAAATCTGTCCAAAAAGAATTGAAACTTCATCAGAAAATTGTCCAATTAAGTTTTTTGTCAGGAAAGCGTGGTAAACTGATTTGCAACGACACTTTTTCCAATGCAAAAAATTTCATTCAAAATTTATCGTTCCGTCAAAAATTCATTGGAAAATTCCATCGATTTTGATGAGTTTTTTGTAGTGTTGGTTAAACCATGCCAAGACGTGTTTTATTAGAATTGTTGGAAATATTTTGCAATATGTTCCACTTAGATCACACTATAGACATATTAATTTTTTACCAATTGAGAAAATAATATGCTAAATATTAATTTAAAATTTCTATTTATATCTTGGAAATTATTAAATTTAATTTCAAAAAGATAAATAGTTAATTTTAATTAATACTCTAGTATTTATTTTGTACTTAAATCAAATATTGATGTCAAAGATGAAGTATTGTTGCTTAGCAATTTTAATTGTTACAGCCAATCAAATCAAGTATTGTTGCTTAGCAATTTTAGTCTAACCAATTTGCGACATGTGGTATATCTATGTATTTGGACCATTCAAATCAATAATATGTGATGTTATCTCTTGATAGCCTGCAATATTCTTAAATAAGAAAATATAATTGGTGGTAGATATTGAAAGAAAATATAAATAAAAAGAAAAAAGAGTATAGATAAGTGGATAATGGATAAAGACAACAGAAAATAAAATATCGAAAATAGTCAAGTATATTTATATTTTCTTATTCTTTTTAATTTTCATAATAAAAAATTCATAATTTTTAAATTTTTCTAATCAACATTTTGACAAATCAAAGTTAATCAAACCATAAATCAGGATTTTGATCCCTTTTTCTTTTTCTTTTTATTTTTAAATTAAGTGGTTCAACTAAGCATGATTTCTGAAAAATAAATAAATGGGGATATTTAATTATATTTTACATATGAAATATAATTTCCATTTTGTTAGTTTTTATTTTTTAAAATAATTTAACACAATTTTCACCTTTGGTTTGAGCTTTTCTATTGTGTATTATGTCTTTATGTTCTCAATATTATTCATGCTTTTTTATATTTTCAAGCATTATATTTGTATTACTATTTTGTTTGAGTTGCTTTAATATTGAGTTATGTTTTAATTATGAAAAAATATAAGTTTTGTTGTGCTTTTATATTGTGCTTTTATAGATATGATAATATTGTGATGAACATACAACTTTTCAGCGTCTTTAATATTTATACATTGTGATTCCATAAAAAAAATCTTTTAATTTTATCTCATGTATCTTATTAGAAAAATATATCATAAATTAAATTTACTGTTACATAAAATTAAAATAATGTATATAAATTATACTTTCAATTATAATTAGTTTAATTCGTACATATGAGGCAGATGCTAGTATTTTAATATAATGGATAGTTAACACAATATACAGGGAAAAATTGCAATTTTAGTCCCACATAATAGGGGGGTATGCAATTTTAGTCCCACGCTTTACGAGAATTTTTATTACATCCCATTTTTGAAAAAGTTAACAAATTTAGTCCCAATTTAGCATTTCCGTCTAATTTTTAACGTTTCAACCACATGAATTTCACGTGGCCGTTTGTCAAAGGGCCAAATATGGCATTTTATTCCTATTTTGCCTGCTAACGTAGGGCTTGTGAAGGAGGGAAAAATTGGCGCCTTGTTGCTGGTCATATGTGTTGACCGAAAGCAATTAGGGCCAAAGTCCCCCTTCTTTCTTTTTTCCCAGTTTCAAGTTTCAATTTCCATTCTTCTTTCTTCTTTTGTAAATTCCCAGAAATTGTAGGCAAACGTCTGAAATTGGCACTATGAGCTGCTTTTGCGAGAAGGTTGCAAGACTAAGAACAAGTTGGACGAATGATAATCCTGGGAGGCAATTCCATGTGTGTGCAAATAGGAATGGAGGATGCCGATTTTTCGCCTGGGAAGATAATCCAATGTGCCCAAGGTCAAAGGTAATTATTTCAGGGGCTTCTTCGTCGATTGAATAAGATGGAGCAAGAAAATGTAACGTTAAGGAAACGACATAAATTTTTTATCTCATTGTTCATTTTAATTCTGAGCATTGAGATATGGAAATGGATACGGTGAAGATGATTTTGGGTGGACTGGATGGAGACTGAGAATGGAGATGCTTTTTGTACTGCTTAGGTAGCTGCCATAGAAGTAGACCGTACGTTGGACTGGAAAATGACTCTGGTGTTTTGTTTTCGTTTCTTATTTTTGGCTTTTTCTTGTACTGCTTGGGTAGCTAGCGTGAAGACTGGATGATTTTTGTATGCTTGGGTCACTGGCATGAAGATTGTAATGAAGATGGAGACGGCAGCCTTGTTTTAATGTAACCTTAATATTCTTAGAATGTATTTTTGCCACTTTTTTTGGCAATGTTGCTATTGATGTTAATGAAAACTAGGAGTTTTCTTTTCTTTTTTTTGCCCTGTTGTATGCCCTGCTTTTTGCTCTATAATGCTAATGTAAAGGGAGATTAATACCCCGTAAACTGGCAGCTTGTTGCTCAATTTAGCATTTTTGACCAGTTTGTGCAAATGAGAATTTAAAGCTTAGACTATATTCTCACAACACAAATGCTAGATTACTACAATGCAAATGCCACATTAAGCCAAATGCCAGATTGCTACATTAAACCAAATTCCAAGTTGCTACATTAAACCAAATGCCACAGTGCAAATGCCACATTAAAACAAATGCCAGATTGACACAATCCAAGTCTACATTCCAATCAATATATCAACATTCAAATCAAAATATATTCAAATTAAAGTAAAACACCTTTATACAATGTATGAAATACTCCAAATCATTCCATTAAACATCCAAAAAATAATCATCAGTTTCAATAATCACAAGTAGCAAAAAAAGGAGAATGACTCTATAAACTATTACAAAAAAATCATCATTAAGAAAAATAGTTTAGAGTATCATTCTCTTGCACCCAACTACTTGCAAAAACCATAAAATCAAAAACCAATAGTGACGTTATTGACATTTACTTCTTCTTCTAAGATTTTTAGGGCTTCTTGGAACCATCTTCAATTGATGCCACTGCTGCACTCAGATTGCTCATAGTGACAAACTTTTTCCCTCCTCTCACAAAAATTGGCACATTTCCAGATGCACTTGCTTGGGTGCTAACACAACTCCTAAGCTGAGACATGTGAGGATGATTGGAAGCAAAAGGAGAAGGAGCTCTTCTATTGACTGTTTGAGGTCTTGGCATAGGAGGATTCACATTTAGACCTGGAGTAGGTACCATAGTGAAAGATGGACTTGAGGTAGTATTTGATTCTGCCACATCACTTGGTTGAGTATTTGTTGCCTTTTTTGACTAAGAAAAAAAAATTGATTAAATGGTAATAAACAAGAAAATAGTTATGCATTAAAAAAAAGATTTTCTATGATAAATCTAGTACTTACTTTCTTCACAGGTGGTTGAATTGGTGTTGTACTTCCAGTAGCATCATTGGTAGAGCTAATTTCCTTCTCCTAAGTGCATTAGTTAATTTAATATAACAAAATCCACTAAAAGAAGAACTTAATAACTAAAACTTAAAACACTTCAAAAATAAACTTATAGTTGGCATTGTACTCTCTCCTCAGCTCCAGTTTTCTCCAAATTTGATGCAAATTTTGTTCTCTTCCTTGCCTATGCCATATTATACAACTAACATTACCTTATAGTGATTAAAATGGTATTGCTAGATATTTTAAACCGTACTTATAGTGAGCTTATGTGGAGGTGCAGCTAATGTGCTTCCACCAGTTATGCCCAAGTCAATGTTGCTTGGTTCCTCATTCTCAACAGGTTGTTCTTCACTCTCCAACTCAGCAACAAACTCTTTTGCAGCTTTTTTGACCTCACAACCCTTCTTGTTGTGTCCTATATCACCACAAAATGCGCATTTCACCTTATATGATTGCCTCTTCAATCTAATTTGATTTTTCTGCCCCCTCACCCTTTTTTTATTGGTACCTCATCTTGTTCCAACCTCCTTGCTATCGCAAGTTTACCAACTGACTTTCCAAGGTTTGGCGGGCATGGTGGTATATAACCAGTTTTAGCCCACAACTTAGGGCCATTAATTAGCAAAATGGCATGCTCATACACTTTAAGAAATGTATCAATAGTGTAGCATGCATGAACAAAGTCATGGGGGTCAAGCTATTGGCAAGAGATGGCACTCATCCCATGATTGCAAGGAATACCATTTAGGTCCCACTTCCTATATGAACAAGTATGATTTTCCAAGTCTACAACAAACCTAGAGCCATCATAACATGAAATTTCATAATGTGTGTCATGAGATTTTATAGGAAGGCAGTCTGAGGCTTTCTCCAAGTTCTTCTCCGCAATTTTATTGATTCTTGGACACAGTTTTCCTTTCCATTTTCTTCTAGCTCTATCCCTATTCTCCTGTGTCCTTGTCATCAAATATTGTCTTATCCTCTCTAATATGGTTAAGATTGGCTTCTCTCTAGCATCCAAAATGTTGCAATTAAATGTTTCACATATATTTTTCAACAAAAGATCACATTTTGGGAATACCTTGAAATGTGATATACTCCACTGACTTGCAGGTTTGTCACTAAACCATTCAAAGGCTTTAAAGTCAAGTTGAGCTATCTCCTACTTCCTCCATTCCCATTCAGGTGCTGTTGTAGCCCTAGCAGCATTCCACAAAGCATTTTTAAATGCTTGACCCCTAAACCCTGTTGTTTTCATGTTTTCATGTAAATGTCTCACACAAAACCTATTGTTTGAATGTGGGAAGACAGCTTCAAAGGTAGGCACTAGACCTTTTTGCTTATCTAAGATAAATGTGAAGGCATCATCTCTCACAATATTCAAATCTTCTCTCAATAACATTAAAAACCATTCCCAAGACTCTCTTGTCTCCCCATTCACAATAGCATATACAAGAGGGAATAAACTATTGTTTGGGTCCACTGACACTGCATTTAAAAGTATACCCCCATTAGGACCCTTCAAATGGCAACCATTTACCCCTATTATTAGCATACACCCACACTAAAACCCCAATTTCAATGATTGGAAACAAATATACAACTTATCAAATTTTCTTGCACTACTCTCACCACTGCCCTCAATTGTAGTCATAATTACAGTTGATCCAAGGTTGCTTCTCCTAAGTTCAAATGCATAATCCCATAACTTAGCATATTGCTCTTCAGGGTTTCATTCTATTGCCTTAACCTTAGCCCTATAAGCTTGATGCCTTGAAATGTTTAGTCTAATATCCTTAATGACATCATGTCTAAACCATTTAATGTTCCTCTTAGGATCAGATCTAAACTTATCTTCATACTTCTTAGAAATCCACCCAGAAGTGCAGTTTTTAACTTGGAATGCCCTCCCACACTTGTGCTCAGGAAAATACTCCCTAATTTGAAATGTGCACTCCTTCCCTAACTTCAGTGCATGGATTCTAAACTCACACCCCTCTTCAGCACATTTAGCATATACTCTCCTGTTATCATTTTTTGTGATTTTTATATTTATTTTTTTTTTATTGCAAAAGAATGGACAGCTTCCCTAAATTCTTTCTTGTTGCTAAAGACCATCCCAAGTTCAAATGTGGGGTCAAAAATGTCTCCAGTCCTAAAAGAAGGAAATTTCTCTCCACCATCTCCCTTAGAGTCTAAATCACTATCAAAGTCATCTCCACTATATATCTCATCATCTTCATATGGTTCATCTGAGTTACCAACTCCCTCATCAGTTTCTAAACCAAGAATCCCCTCGACCTCACAGCCATCCCTCTTTGTTCATTATCTCCCTCATCATTTCATCATCATCATTTATGTCAAATTCACTATCATTGAAACTATCACTAGTAGATTTATCACTAGCATCTTCTATCCCCTTACCCTTGTCCAAATTTCCAACCAAATCAATCCCAACATTTAGCCCATCATTCCTATCATTAAGCCCATCAGTGAGCCTATTAGTGAGCCCATCATTAGCCCCATTATCCCCACCAGTGGCCCTATCATTAACCCCATCAACATTCCCCTACAAAGGATTGGATGACCCTATTTGAGTTGGTATACTAGCTACTTGGGCATCTAGGTAGAAGTGCAAGTTCCTATTCTTAGTAATAATCCATCTGCCATATGTAAAAGTTCAGTTTAGTAGAGTACCTCCTCCCTCCACTTGTTTCTACTTCTATCTAACCTATAATAAATTTTGTGGCCCGCATAACCTAGTTGTTGAACTAATTTATCTAATTCACTAAGAGACAGAAATGTTACATCAAAATAATCAAATGCAGCTACACTACCCCCCACATATTTGGCATCTGGGACATGCACAAAAGTACCCCCATGATGAATTTTAATAGTGACTACAGGATCACTTTCATCTGGAATAATAAAAGAACAAAAAAAAAAAAGACACAAGTCATCACACAGGCACTAGAAAAGGGAGACAAAGACAATACTTTAAAAAAAATGGGGAACACAACAAACAAGGACAAAACAGCGAACCAAATATTTCGAACACCAGTGTAAAACATTTCATAAAAGCTATCCACGTGCACAAAAGGTTGATTCTCTATATCTAAAAGCATACATTTCAAAATCAATTGGAACAAAACCCTAAACCCTAGTCATTATATAGAATAATCTCACATCTCACACACAGTGCACTAGGAACAAAACCCTAAACACATAAAACATACATAATAACACAATAATCTCACACATAATAACAAACTAATCAAGCGACTAGTTAACATATTGTATTCGGGGTTTGGGTTGTCTATCAAATGTGCTGGTCTCAAAGACATTTCAAACACCAGATTGAACTCCACTCACTGTGGTACTTCAGATTGCACTGCAAGTCTTGATTAACAAAACAACACTGAAGCAATTTTGAAGGGAAGGGTTTAGGGATTTGGGGAGAAGAGAGAATTAGGGATTTTAATTTGGGTGGGTTTTTTTTTCAATTTGGCTTTTGAATCCAAATGACAGCCTTTACCCTCCTATTCCTTGCAGCAAACGGCCACGTGATATTCACGTGGCTGAAATGTTAAAAATTAGATGGAAATGCTAAATTGGGACTAAATTTGTCAACTTTTTTTCAAAAATGGGATGTAATAAAATTTTCTCTAAAGCGTGGGATTAAAATTGCATACCCCTATTATGTGGGACTAAAATTGCAATTTTGCCCAATATACAGCTTAATATATAGAAATTTGTAAAGCTGTAGTGAAACTAGAATTATAGTTAATACTTACAGTGTTAAATTTTAATTTTATTTAATGTAACCTATCAATTTTATAAAAAAAAATAGTATTCTGTTTGGTTTAATTTTCTAAAAGTAAAGAGTATAATGCATAATAGCCTGCTGGCAGATTATTTCCTAAACACATAGACCATTTAAAATTAAAAATCAATAAGCCTTTAACTTAGCTCTTTTTTACACATATTTTCGCACATGGCAGCTAAAAGCCAATTAAGTTAATTTTCTAAAAACAAAGACCACAATTTGGCTATAGTATAAAATCTAATTTATTAAGAAAGTATTATCCAAATCCAAGGAATATTAAAAAAAATAGTTGAAAAACTTAAAAGACCTTTAAATTAACATTCTATGTTATATTTTCACGCCAAGCAACTGATACATATATAGAGCAATGTCCCCCAGTATTATTTCACCAAAAAAAAAAAAAAACCACTCACACATTGTTCCCCAGTATTATGCTATGTAACTCACTTCTTTTTCTTCCTCATCATCATTATTGTTGTTGTTGCTATGATGTCAATATGAACTGTTTTCAAGATGTATAATTATGATTTTTAAAATTTATTTATCTCTCTTTTCCTATCAATTAATTAGCTCAATAACCTTATTAATTATTTCATTAAATATATATATATAATTAAAAGAATTCTGTTTTTATTTTTTTTTAACTATTCTACTTACATTTAGGTGGCATGTTCACTTATAATATATACATCTATAATCATATTTGTGCTAATCAAGTATTCTAGTACAGTGATATATATGTGTGTGTCTATATATACTCATGATGCGAAGGTAGCTCATAAGAAAGAACAAAAATGCTAGTTTTGATATCTATATTATTAATAAAGCACATAACTTCTTAATTTTTAGTATTTTTTTTAGTGACGTATCTAAAATATTCCTACCTTTTTTTTTTGTTTTTTAATTCTCATAATTAAAATTTATGTAATAATTTCCATCTATATAATCCACCATTTTGTAACCTATAATTATAATTTTATCATATTTGTATCATTATTATTTATGCAAAAATTTGTATAAATATATTCAAATAAATAAAATATTCATATCATATAAAAAATAAGTTTATTTATTTATTTTTATGTTATAAAAATTTTAGCACATGCATTAAATGTGCCAAAAATCACTAATAATAATTAATAAGTCCAAGATATTGGTGTGGAGCTGACCAAATACAAATATACAAAATTATTGAATAAAATATAAAAATCTAACCTAGATTAATCAAGAGTCAAGACCAATGAATCTCTTTTATATTTTGTTAATAAATTATATTTATAGCTTAACTGTTAATTGAATTATTCAAATTATCTTTATTTCTGGCTGCATGTATCCTTACTTTTTTTTGCAAACTTACTAATTAATATAATTCATCAATAATTACTTAATCGATTAATATAATTTTTATTATTCCTTCAAATAATTTTTCAATCTTTACCACGCTAAATAAAATGAATATGGCCTTATGTTACAAATTAGAAATATACTATATTAATTCAAATAAAAAAAAAGTATATCAAATTACACTCAAAATATTCATTCTTTCATATATATAAATATATATATATGCATGTATATGTACACACATCTAATTCTTTTTCAACAATCAATACTCGCTTCAAGCTTTTCTCAGTAGGGGTGTTCACTCGGTAAGAGCCGAATCGAGATTTTCATACACCAAAATACTATACCAAATACCAAATCGAATTATTTGGTTTGGTTAATTCGGTTAAAATCGAATTCTTTTTCAAATAAGTTCGGTTAAAAATCAAAGTATCGAATTTTTCAATTTTTGATGGGATGAAAGAATTTGGAAATCGGAAACAGTAAAAGAGATAGATTGCTGAAGATTGAAGTGAAGGATTTCTGAAAAAGTATAAAGAAGAATATGAGCCCCCAAAAAATTAAAAAGCGTATTTCAATATTATATATATATATATTAATTAAAAGTTCGATAATTCGGTTCGATTTGATAAATTGATACAAAAAATTAAAATTGAACCGAATACTAAACTGAAATATTCAATTCTGCATTCGGTTCAAATCAAAATTTTGATTTTGATTCGATTTGATCGATTTATCGAATTATGAACACTTTTATTTCTCAGTATTTTAGAGTAAGGAACAAATAAATTAATAGGGGTAAAATTAAGAAAGCATCAAGTTGAGCAAATAAAGGCGATGAATATTCAAAGTGCTTCTATGTCACATCACAATTAATCACCGCTGGATTGCTGTCATATTTATCGCTCCTCACCAATCACACACTCATCATTTTTGTTATCATCTATCATATCAATTAGATGCCTTTTTGCGCGTCTTTTATTTTTGGGGTAGAGAAATTGAAATGAATTTACTCATAAATGGATACACACCTGCGTACAACGACTAATTCAATATTACCTTAATTTTCTGTTTCGTATTTATAGTTTCAAGTACAAAGTTGTGTACATCAATGTTAAGACAGATCAAAATAATTGCATATATATATATATATATTTACATAATTACTTTTAAAAATATTACTATATATTTTATAATTAATAATTAGTATAATTATTTTTTAAAATAGAGATGATTTTGGGGCAGGGGCCGTGTTTTCTAATTTTTTTTGAAAAAATAAATCAAAATAAAATAAAAATAATAAATTTAGGGTCCATTTAATTTGTGACATGGGATGTGGAGTGATAGGATAAAATGAATGATGAAGAGTAGGATTAGGAAATTTTATATTTTTTATATTATATTTACTTTTTGGGATGATATGAATGATAAAATTAGATTATTATATTAAGAATGTTTATATAAACATGAATTATAATACTTGGATAAAGTATAAAAGTTTAGAGTACCCCTAGTTAAAATATTTTTCTATTTAGCATAAATAAATTATTTTTTCTCCATTCTAATACAACATCTTTACACAAATAATATATCGATTTTTCTTTTAATTATTTTAATATAAATATATTTTTAATATTTAATATTTTTAATTATTTTTAAATTATTTGATTGGCACCGCAACTAGAAATTATTTGAAATTGCAGTGCCAAAGGTGTGATAAAATTATCACACCTCAATGGTTGGTGCCTCATCCGCCAAATTGTCCTCACAGTTGCGGGCTTGTGGTTTTTTAACAAGGCTCAAATCATAAAAAGTAAACGTGGGATGAGTAAGGGTGTCAAAATCAAACCCAACCCGATGGCATGACAATGACCCACCTAAAAAAAATCTAGTCTAGGTTTGGTGTTTTTGGATTTGGGTCAAATTGGATTGGACCTGAAAAGGACCTGAGAAAAAAAAAATAAAGTTAAGTTGATCTCGAGTCAACTCGCCTAACCTAGAAAAAAAACAAGCAGGTGACACAATAACTCAATAAACCTGACCCAACTCAATACAACCTAACCCACCCAAAAAAATTGACTAATTAAAATAAAATTTAAATAATATACATCCAAAATTCAAAATTTTAAAAATTCAATTCCTAAACAATGGTTTGTTATTTTTTTTGTACCCAGAGTACTCATGAACATGACAAGTTTTAAAGTTATTATGTTTTTTCAACTTTAATGATTATCCCAAATTTTAGATTTTATTGTAAACCAAACATCTACTGGATTATAATATTGAAATTTATAAATATTAAAAATTAAATAAATAGATTAGGTTGGGTCAGTTTTATCATGTTGGGTTGGATCAGGTTTATCAGGTTGTTTGGTGACCTGACTAAAAATCAGATCAACCTGAACCTGACACGATCTTTTTTGGATCATGTTAGGATTGAACCTTTTGGGTTTAACATTGGGTTGAGTTGAGTTTGGGTTTGGTATTTTTATATTATACTCCTACTTCAACCCAACTCGAATCCACCCAACCCACCCAAATTGACACCCCTAGCTCACATCCTGCCTCATCCAACAAAGTAAACAAGCTCTTAGGATACAAAATCATTCACTAATAAATTAATAAGGAAATTGTCTATATATATATATATATATATATTTAAAACCATAAATTAATATAAATAAAATGATTAAGTCCAAACCTGCCCTTTCGTTTTCTGATGAGACGTACGGCTAGCTAGCTATTTCTCATATATACTCCTTAAAGAAAGCAGAAAGCAGAAAGCAGAAAGCAGGCAACAGTAGTGATTCATCGATCCAATTATCATAATTAATTAATGCCAAACCACATATAAATGCTTCCTTAATTCATGGCCAATAATGCAAATCATAGCAAAAAATAAAAGAAAACTGCAACTACGTACTCTTACACTGATCGACATATATATCCATCGCATGCATATAATGTATGATATGAATTTTTCTCGTTAATATCGATCATTGAAACACCAAAATTAAAGAACGCCTACCTACTTTTATTTAATTATCATACCCTAATCTGTCGGCCTCATCCAGCTGCATGCCATGGTACGTAGATTGGTTGATGAGATTGTTATTTATGTTGCAATTATTTTTTAAGTTCAGATATTTTATAGTAATAACTTAATGGAAAAATAGCTAGAATCCAATATAATGTTGATGTAAAATTGTTACCTTAGAGTCCAATTATTAACGGATCGATAATTATTTTTTAGAAATTAATAAAGTTAATATAGAGTTGATCCAATGTCAATTTCTCGACCAATATAATGGCTTCTTCTCTAGCGAATGTTGTTACCTTAGAGTCCATTCGTTCAGGAGTTTCGACGGGGCAAATATATTGTTGATGATCTTCACAAATCTGGCGCCATACATTTAGCTTATATATATTTTAGTAATTTTTTATGGCAAACATACCATATTGATGTGTTATGAGGAGGGCCACCCCCAAGTTTGAGAGGTTCTTTCATGGATAACTTATAGCATGTCTCTCATATTTCCTTGGCAGAAATACATGTGCTAGCTCTATTGTGCCTTTCTTTTCTAGAAGATCAAGAGAGAATGTTTTTAACTTTCGCATTCATTTAATTTATATTGCTCTTTATTCTGCTCCAACGAGCATCTCACGATCTTCGAGAATTTCATTTGAACCATCTATTACAATCAACCAAGGTCATAATCAAGAGATATAAAGAAGTTTTGGATCCCATTTTTCCATGTTGAATAATTTGATCCAGCAAACCAATGATGGGCGAATGTGAGATCACCCTTCTGTATAAATTTCAAGATTCTACAAATTCATTTGGAGTATCATCTTTGATTAGTTAGACCACAAAAATCAAAATAGAGTGTTCTCTATACACAAACGAATAAAATAGTCAAAGTAAGCATATCATTCCATTAAATAAGCTAAATATAAAATAGCCAATATATATCCAGTGTTTCATATCTTTTTAAGGCTTTTGTCTTATTGGGACCACTGAGACAATTGTTTTATTGGGATCTAACACTAAAATCCTACATTAACAAGTGCAAACAAATGGTAACAATACACCAACAACATAATCAGAACACACCTAAGCAACATTTAAATAGCAAAATTAATGCACAAATATCAGTCTGGGCCAAAGTGAAAAACTGAGCATTAAAGCATGCTTCACCATTGTGCATATAATGCACACAAACAAACAATTGATGAGTACATACAAACCTATAAAATAGGAGAACATAAAAACAAATATACCCAACAAACACTACAAAAAAATACTATTTTTCTAACAGAATGCATCCCTCAGAAATTTCCAAAAGATTTCTGATGAATTTATGAGGGAATAAGATTCATCAAAAATTCGATAGAAATCGTCGAAAAACCATTTGTGAATTTGGAGGGACTTGGCACGAAAAAGCGCAAGGATAATGATGGATTTTTCGACGGAAATTTCGGTCAGAATATATTTTTGATGGTATCCGATGGATTTTCTATCAGAAAAGCGAATTCATCTGATTTTAAGAAACTTATTTTCTAGCAAAAATTCCATCAAAAAACTCAATTAAATCGGTCGCTCGCCCTTCTTCTTCCCCATTTCTTCTTCCTCCTTTCCTCTTTTCTTTCTTCTTTCCCGCCCGTTCCCACCCTTCTCCTCGTTGTCCTCCACCATTGTCGACGTTCCCATCTTGCCCATGCACACAGGCCTTCTCCGCTGCCATCGTCGCCCACTAGCACACCTCGTCGCCATCCTCCAAACTATCAATTAGTTTCTTTAAATTTTTTTTATATCTTTATTGTTCAATTATAATTGTATGTTAATTTATTTAGAAATGTATTTTCATTTCCAATAATTAATTGTGTAGAAATGCATGCTGGTTTAGAAATTAATTGTTTAGAAATATATTTTGGTTTCCAATAATTACTTGTGTAGGAATGCATGTTGGTTTAGAAGTTAATTATTTAGAAATATATTTTGGCTTTCAATAATTATTTATATAGAAATGCATGTTGGTTTACAAACTAATTGTATAGAAATGTTTAGAAATGTATTTTGGTTTATTGGAAGTATTTAATTAATTTTGTATTTTAGTATGTTGAAAGAATGCATGTTGGTTTCTTAGAATTATTTAATTAGTTATGTATCTTAATATGTTTAGAAATGCATGTTAGGACAACTTATAGGATTACCTAGAATTAATCATGATAAATATCATGCCACCTATCAATCATGGACTCCACATATACTAACCAAGAGGCAAGATTGCTTGGATTATGTATCTATCATGCACAATTCTTCAAAGCAAATGAGGCTTTTTAGTTTAGAATTGAGTTTAGGATAACTTAAAGGATTACTTAGACTATTCGAAATTGCCAAGGTAGCTTACAGAACGATAATTATTATTGAGATCATAAAAAATACTATTTAGGCTGAATAATCAAAAAATATCATATTTGCGAGTTATTATATGCGTGAATTAGGCTAAAAGAGTTTTAATCCAGCGGAAGCTTATCACTCAAAATACTTTTTGGCCTTTTAAAATTATTTAAGACTTTCGCAGAAAAACAGTTTTAGTTACTGACTGGAATTTATAAGTACTAGTTATGATACCAGTCAGACCAGTGACAAGTAAAATAGTAAAAGCGAAAGTAAATAGACATTTATATTTATAGAGGTTTGGCAAGCCTACATCCTCTACCTTAGCTTTCACTTAGGATTTTAAACATGTCAAATTAATAAATGTATAAGAATATTTTTACAAATGATAATAGTAATTTGACAGTAATAAACAATAAGGGATCATAAACACCCTAGCAGGGTGAAAAACCAGCTCTTCGTAAAGAGCTACACCGGAATCCCAGACGGGATAAGGCAGATTCCAGAGCACTGTGAAACCAGTTGTTTGTGAACAAGCCCGATGGAACTTCTACTGATTCACTTGCACAACCTCTGTAGACTGATGCACAAGTTGCTACCACTCCGTACAGCAAGCTTCCAGACTGGAACCAAAAACACTGTAGAAGATTCCAAACAGTACCACCCTACTGGTTTCTTTACCTAGACGTCCTTAGAGCAACCAAACGCCGATTTATTTTCTTCATGGGGTCCCTCGAGAGCATGTACAACTCCGGTCCCTCTTCACCACTAGTTCCTCCGAGACACAAATCGTCTTGTCATCATCTCCCTAATGTCCATCAAAGGCAAGTTCCACTTGATCTTCTTCACCACAAGGTCCCTCGAAAACATACGTAGAGCAAGGAATTAGCAACAATTAAGCATGAAGCGTGTATGAGAATATCGCACAACTTCTCAAGATACTTAACAAAGTTCTCTCCCGACTTAGTGACCAAAATTTGCAATTGCTGCATAGTTTCACTTTTATATGCTTATATCCAATGTCTATAATAAATTCTCATTAAGGCAAGAATCCATTGGAATTAAATAAGGGAACAAGATAGCTTTGGTAATTATGCATTTACTCCTTAAATAGCGGATAATTTAGTGATTTCAGTATGATGTGATTTCTTTCTTAAGTTATAAAGATGCTAATTAAACTAGAATCTTCAAGAGATCTTTTATTTATGGAAAGTAAATTCCAGTTCATGACAGATTTCAGCAAGTAATGTGTAAACAGATTCCAGCAAATAATATAGAAAGTCATTCATGCTTTCAGCACATAATCATAGGAAAGTAATTTTGTCATAATCAAAATATGAAAAAACATCAAAGGGTTAACAATCTCCCGTATTTTGATGATGACAAAATTTGAATAGAGTGGAAGGATATCACCTGGACTCCTCATATCTATGTGCCTAGTTCTGCTAGCTTGTGCTTCCCCTGTTTGGAGTAATTTGTGCGTTCATGTGAATCATGTCCATATACCTAAGAAACTAAGAAAACAATAACTACCAATAAATACTATATATTGGGTCTTATTAATCGTAGGAAACCAGGCAAAAAACAAATACCAGCAGATTTAATAATAAGAAACCAAGCAAACAACAAATACCAGTAGATACAATATATTGGTCTTATTAATCACAGGCCCAAACATCAAAATATTCATGAATAGCATGCCAAATCATCAAACGAGTGATCATCCAGAATAATAAGTTTTTACAGGCCCAATAAATTTTTTTCAAAAAATAGAGTTTAGTGTCAAATAATAAAAGTTCCAACAGGTAATCAGAATAACAAAAGTTCTAGCAGATAAATATTTCAAGTTTTTCAAATTTCAGATCTTTCTCTCCCCCTTCATCATCAAAAAGAGCCTAAATTCAGAAATGCTCTAACTTTTTCTTTTAATCGTATCACACGTGCACAAGTGCAACTGGACTTTTGAAGAAGACGCTTGAGCTTGTAGTCCACTAAATCAACAAGTGCTTCCAAACAAACTGCAAGAGTTTCCATAGCTTTGCTAAGATCATCTATCTTAGCTTCAAGTCCAATATCCACTTTACTAACTTTCCTTGAGCCCTTCTTGGTGTTTTAATCAGAGTGGAAGGAATAATGCTGGATTCTTCAGACTCAGAGCTAATGGAAACTGGAAGTTTAGATTTGCGGGGGCGAAGCTTAATATTGCTAGGAGTTCTACCAATCCCTCTAAACTACCCACCATTCTCAGTGTACTAGATCCTCATTTTTCTAAGGCTAGCAAGATCCAAAACTTTATGATCATGCTCCCCCTCAATCCAGGCTTCCAGTAAGAAAATGACCTCATGTTTAAAGATCTGAGTAAGGATCATGGAGTATGGAAGATTTTTGGCTTGATGGGAGAAGAAATAGACCATGTATTTCAGGATTATGAAGCCAAGATTAACTTGTTCCTGTCTAATAGCCTTAGCCATCATATAAAGACTCACGGAATTAAGATCAGTGGAATGACCACAACTTGATACCGAAGAGGAAAAGACAGTACAACGAAGTATGTTGTGAAGCAAAATGTATTCAATCTTCAGTTTGTTTAAAGTAGCCCAACTAGATAAACCAAATTACTTACCACCCCAAAATATCTTCGTGATTTATAATTGCTTACTAGAAAAAGTATTTATAAAGACACTGAAAAGCGTCCTAATAGGTGGTATTGAGACGTTTTTATACTTGAGACGCTTTATGAAAGTGTCTCATAGGAGGGGTCCTAATACCTTATTTTGACACCCGAAAGTGTCTCCAAAACAACTCCTTTGAGGACAACTAAGAGCATCTCCAAAATAATGGTATAATAACACTTTACTATGTCATTACTTGATTTTTACATATCATATTTGTTGATTACGTGACACTAAAATTGTCTCCATATAAATGATATGGAGACACTCTGAATGTTTCCATATAAGTTATATGAAGACAGTTAAATGTGTTCCCTTATACAAATATGAGGACAATTTTACGTGTCACTATATGCATAATCTGAAGACATGTTTAAGTGTCTCAACAAGCATGATGTTGGGACACTTAAAGCGTTCCCATAAATTTGTATTGTGACACTTTATGTGTCTATATATGGCTTATTAGTATTAAAAAGTATCTCTATAAATATGATGTAGTAATATCTTATATTGTCACGCTATACTGTAATGTGTATTATGTCATATGATATATAAAATATTCTTGCTTTAAAACAAATAAAAGTATTCTCAAAGTATCTTTACAACTAGTGGCATGTTTCCATGGTATATATTCATGCACAAAACAAAGAATCAACAAAATTCAATAAAGATCGAAAATAATATCATGCATTAGTATTTGTTCTATAAGTTTAAAAGAACATAGCTACCCATATTAAATAAAATATCTGCCAATCTTGTCCAAAACACTAAAAGTTTTAGCTCTCAACAAAATAAACTAGAAAACTTGCAATTTAGCTTAATCTATTTAAGTTCTTTGTCCAAAAAACTAAGAAAGAGCTAACTTGAGTGCGCAATATGGCAGCTATATACTTCATCATCAAAACAAATGTTTCATCATCAATCTTCATCCACTACCACCTATCACAAATTAAAAAACTATGATTATTATAATTCTTACTTGAAAAATAAAATATTTTTTTTCTGAAAAGCATAATAGAATATTACAAAATGAAATGGCCAAGCAATTCTCATCCCTATAACCTCCCTAATAGTCGTAAAATCATGAATTGGTCAAATTAGCTCCTTATCCATCTCCACACCAACATTAACACGCACTTCACACATGCTCTTTCCAAGTTCTATTTCTCCAACTTGCTTCAATGGATCTATGCTCTCAACGCGACCAATTGCAATAGTTTTTGAGGGATTATTCATACTCTTTAGACATACTTTTGATCCAACCTGAAATAAAAATATAAGTATCATTAATCAATAAGGAATAATAAAATTTCTTAGTATCTGATGAGGGTTCGATCGGCTGAAGGATGAATTGAAGGGAATTCTGGGTGAGGTTCGACCTGTATGGTCGACTTTTGATTGTGAATAGGTTGAGTCCTGCAATCACTTAGCAAACGTCAGGCTAGTCGAGGGGCCCTCGGCTAAGGCACTCCAACGCTCAAATCAGTATAGGTCGACCAGATATGAGAGCGACAGAGTGGGGGCTTTTTTTATATATCAAAGCATACCTTTTAAGGGCTGAAATTGGGGTATTTATAGCCTTTTCTACTTGGGGATTTGTCTGTAATACCCTTGATGTCTAGAGAGGGCCTTTGTCCTTACATGAGGGGCAATTAGTCATCTCCTCTCACTGTGCTATTCAAGGTGGCTATCTCCCCAGGTTCTAGGGCAGGACAATACACTATTGAAGTGTCTGCCGCATCAGGCAGTAATGAGGCGGCATACGCCATTGATGCGGAGGCATGTAGCCTGTCAATGCATTTAATGCGGCAGAGGTGGTACCGCACTATTCCGACCTCTCTGGTCGATCCCAAGGTTGACTTGACAACACTCTGGGAGCGGATTAGCAGAACGGGTCGTGCACAGAGGTCGACTCAAGTCGATCGCGCCCACGGGCCTCGGATGCAAGACTGGGCCTGGCGCTGCATCTTTGGGCCAACATGGTTTGGGCCGAGCTTCCTGGGCCATCCCGTATTAGTATCCAAGTTTGAGTGTGTTTACATTATGCATTCAATTGGAAATATGAGTAGCAACAATAATTGAACCCCATCAACTCAACTTTTTAATCAAACCACAAAAAACAACCTTAGCTAGATATTTATAGACATTTAAACATAATAATATGCTCATATAAATTACAAGAAATTGATGAAACATTCAAACAATAAAATTGTATGCATTCATCTACAATGAGTAACAATGACAATTCAACCCCATCAATTCAACATCAACTCAATTTTATCAATTCAAAATAAATTCAACCAACTTCAACTATACATCTATACATCTGTAGTTATTAAAACATAATATTTGTCTACGCTAAATATCTATACATCTATACATCCATAGATATTATCTTTTAACCAACTTCAACTATACATCTATAGATATTAAAACACAATAAACTTCAATTACAAATCCAACAATTAATGAAACACTAAAAAAAGTCAAACTCCGTATGTTCAACCTATATCAAAATGTACTATTCTTTTGAAGGATACAAGATAAGTTTATCTACGTAACCATAACTGGAGTAATATCAAATAAAATAAGCAAAAATAAGTGTTCAAAATCATTACTTGTGGAGACATACCATTAATGCTTGAGGTTGAATTTCGACGACATGTTGGGAATTGAGAAGATGATGAGGGGACGCCTCCAACTCTTGAAGTGGACTCCATATTTTCTAATCTTTGCTTGTTCAATTTCAAAAGCTCTATTTGTCTACGTTGCTCTTCTATTTGCTTATTTTGCTGATTAGCTATTTCTTTCAAATTTTCAATTTCTTCCTGGTATGTTTATGTCGTGCGATGACAAGCACGTTTTCCAGGCATACCATCATAGACATCAGAGGCAAGAACACAAAATCCAAACATCTTAACTCTTCCCCATTTTTCTGGTCCAACCTCTTGAGAAAATATATCATTTGGGCCACTATCTTTTGTACCAGAAGGAAGTTCACGTCTTAATTGATTCATTTTCCTCTGCACATAAAGTTTGATTAAGAAGTAAATGTAATCAACATTAAGTTTGATCAAAAAATACAAAATATATTACAATCAAGTTAAATTGATTAAGGGAAGAGGTAGTTGTTAGAATAAATAGGCATAAAAGAAGAGCATATAAACCATTAACATATAGTTCTAAGTAGTCTCCTAGATCAAAAAAAAAAAAAGTTTCAAGTAGTCTCTAGCAATTATTAACAAAGTAGTTTGTAGTAAAAGTATGAAATCAAAATGAAATATAAAAATCTCAAGCAAAATATTAAGAACCAAAAATAAATTACACTTCATGCTCATGTGGACTTACCAAGTACACAAGTGAATATAAAATTTTCAATTAGTAAAATAGAAAAGATAGAATTGACATAAAAAAAGAAAAAGAAAAAAGCCCTTGCTAAACCACATAACGTGATTTTCTTATGATGCTTGAAGTCATCAAAATTCAGAGGAATACGACTTATGCATTTGGATAATGTGGCAACACAAATTTTTTCTATACTCTAAGCATTAAAACAAGAGATATATATAAATAAAAATTTCCAACAAAATTGGATGGTGATAAATCATTTGTTGGAGTGACCTAATTCGGGTAAATTGCATTTTTAGTCCCACAACTTAGGCTATTTTCGATTTTGGTCCCATTCTTTTGCACTTTTTCACATTGCATCCCATAAGTCCATTTTTTTCTCAATTTAAGTCCTGAAAGGGGGTTTCGTCCAATAATTAACGAAGAAGTCACGTGCCACTCATGTGGCCGTTAAAATTGTTGCTTTCTTGGTCCCATAAGTTAGGCCCATTTGCATTTTTGGTCCCAACGATAGCTTCAATAAATTTTTTGCAGAAGAAGAAAGAAAAGTAGCTGCAAGTGAAAGTGCCATTTATTTTTGTGGCACATCGTCTTCATTGAAAACCTCATGGACAAATGAAAATCCAAACAAGAGGTTTCATGGTTGTATTTCCATGAATAATAGATGTGGTTTCTTTGTTTGGAAAGACCCTCAAATGTGTGAAAGAACAAGACAAATGATACTTGGGTTATAGGATATTGAATGTAATGAAGAAAAGTTGTTAAAACTTCAAAAAAAATTATTGGAGCTATCGTTGGGACCAAAAATGCAAACGAGCCTAACTTATGGGACCAAAAAAGCAATAATTTTAATAGCCACGTGAGTGACGCATGACTTCTCCGTTAATTATTGGACGGAACCCCCTTTCAGGACTTAAATTGAGAAAAAAATGAACTTATGGGATACAATGTGAGAAAGTGCAAAAGAATGGGACCAAAATCAAAAACGGCCTAAGTTGTGGGACCAAAAATGCAATTTACCCGTCCTAATTCTCTTCATTTAACCCTTGCTAAATCTAGATTTTTTGAGACACTAAATCGCTTCTAATTTATTTTTACAACTAACCTCCCAAAAAATTAAGCTCACTACAAAAAAAATTAATTTTAGCAAAGGTTAAAAAAAACCCAATAATACCTTTAGTGGAGATTTCCCAAACCCCCACAGCTACATATCCTGCTAATTCTTATTGGGGGGTTTCAAGCAACCCCATTACAACCCCCGCTAATAATTAAGTGAATATGCGCGAGTCTTTGTTTAAATTAGCGGGGGTTTTAAACCCCCCACTATAATTAAAAAGTATTATTCGATAAAATTTTAGTGGGAGTTTAAACCCCCACTATTAATAAAACGTATTAATTTTTTATAATTTTAGTGGCAATTTTAAACTGCCGCCACAAATAAAATGTATTATTTCATATAATTATAATGGGGATTTTGGAAACCCCCGCTACTAATAAATACTTTATTTGTTAGAGTTTTAGTGAGGATTTTAAACCGCCACTATTATTTTGTATAATTTTAGCGGAGTTTTTTAAACCCCCACTTTCAGTAAGAGATATTGTTTTATATAATTCTTGTAGGGGTTTGAACCCCCGCTAGTATTAAAATGTATTTTTTTTAGAATTTTAGTGGGGGTTTTCGTATCCCTGTATGTCATTCCATTTATGTACCAATAGAACTACATTCTCAAAATTCAACACATTCCATTTGATTTTAAAATCAATTCATAGAACTAATTCTCAAAAGCATCAATATTCTCAAAAACATAAAGATCATTATTCAAAGTACTAAAACAAATGTATAACGTAGTTTTCACATATAAATTCTTAAAGTCAATTCTAATATATACTAAACTACTTAGTGTTTCTCAATGAACACTATAGATAAGTAGCTAGTGAGGAGCTTCATTGTGATCTTCATTACTAGCACTTAAAGATCTTCCTACTGGAGAAGTAACAGGTTCATGTTGACTACCTGCATCATTTTGTGCCTGTCAGTAGAAAAATGATTATTTCAGAAGATCAATACACCAAATTAAGCTATAATCAATCATTCCAAAATATGAAGAAGAAAAAATGTAAACAAATACTTGTGGAGGAGGTGGATTGAAAATAGAAGCGAGCTCATCAAGAATCTGTGCTTCTTTAATCAAAATATAAGTCTTGAATGCACTCATAGCATTTTTCAATTGTGACTCTAGCTGAACCAATCTATCATCATTTTGGGGATTACAAGATACACCATTTGATGAAAAGCCACCCAAACCACACAGTCAAAGGCTCGTGTTTCCAAAGGAAGATGTGGGTGCAACTCCCAATCCCATACATCGTACTCGTCCAGGATGCTCCTTTCCTAAGATCTTAGCAACAACATCATTAAGTGAAATATAACAGTTGGCGATAGGATCATGACTCATTTCTTTCTCAATTTGCTCCTACAAGTGCAAAATAGATATAAGATACTATTCATTTAATTTCTATCTCCTATGTTGTAAGTTGGGAGTAGAAACTCAATAAATTTGAGAAAAAAAAATTACTCCTTGTTCCTTTTCCGTGTCATTCACCCAAGATCCATCTTGATGCTTATGAGTTGCAAGGAATAAATGACCACGACCCACGATATGTCCATATTCCATTTCCTAAAGTTTTCAAATGAAATACAATTAATATATTTATCCATATCAATGTAATTCTGAAAAAAAATAACAACAAATTAACAAAAAATATTATAACTACCATCTCATGTCTTCTTCTTGCATTAGATTTTGATCCTCCAGTGTGTGACACTATTTGTTTCTTTCTATTCTCAGCATTCTTCTTACAAAGTGCCTATAATGTTATAATTACAACATTAAATATACAGTACTAAATCAAAATCACATAATACCAATATACTTGCAATATTACCTATGTCTCTGGATTTAAACAATAATCAACATAAGTGGCCCATTGATCTCATCCAATGCCCTCTGGAACATTGCTTATCAACTCATCTCTACTTTTTAGAGGATCATAAAACTCATTCCAAATTCTAAGTCTACTTCCAGCCCACTTCTTTGCAACATATTGTAGGACATAATGTCTAGCAATGTTCTCACCCATCTTGAAACAAAATCGGGGCTTTAAGAAAAAAAATTACCAAATTTAATGAATTCTTCCATCTATATATTAAATTACCAACATTCAATAAAATAACTATTATTAAAGTAATCATTATACCTTAATTACATTATCCCAACAATGGTCAAGGTAGGGCATCGGCATATCTATCCACTTTTTAAAGTTGACTGGGAACATGGATGAATCAACAACCAAATTTCCACAAAATCTTGCAAGAAGGCCCTATTCTTCTCCATATAGAAGATTGAGATCATCAAATTGGACCACTATTTGTACTCCATTTGGTAAGTGAAAAACATCTCTTACTTTTAGCTTGATGGTCTTAGCAATTCTCTGGGAATCTGTAATGATGATATAAATAAGAATTATCATAATGTAAATTTAAAATTCCAAATAATTATATTGCTATACATGTACTAGAATAGAGAAAAGAACATCTTCATTGAGGAAAAAATCAGATATACCTATTGTTTGTACGGTCCAAAATGGCTTTGACCAATGTCCAATATGATGGTAATCCGATGAATTTGAAGTTTGTGTTTGGCTTGCTGTTTGTGTTGTGGGCTGAGTTGCACTTGTATTTTCATATGATGAAACAGAGTTTAGTGGTGCTTGTGGTGGAGCTGATGGTGGTGATGATGAAAAATAATGTGGAGCTTATGGTGGAACATCATGTGGTGGAGCCTGTGGTGGAGGAACTTGTGGTGGAGCCAATCGTAGAGGATTATTTGGTGGAGCTTGTGGTGGAGGAACTTGTGGTGAAGCCAATCGTAGATGATCATTTGGTGGAGCCTATGATGCAACTAATCGTGGAGAAATTGATCTTATAGAAGGCTATTCTAATGCTTCTGTTACATGATCATGCGGCTAAATAGATAGTGGGGCCTGTGTCGATTTGTTTGTATTTTTAAAATGCTTAGCCTTTGGCATTGTTGTATATTGAAAAGAAATTATATTAGATACCATAGACGGGTTTAAACAAATTTAAATGTTAAAAATAAAGATTAAACAAATTGAAAAATTTTACTTTGTTTTGTTTATGATTACAAATAACACTCAGTACAATACAAAGTGATTTTATAATAGTAGATAAAATAAATAATTTAGGACTGTAAAAATTCCTCATAAACAGTTTCTTTCAAAGTATTCTCTAATCACTATTCAAAACAAAACCAAACATTTGTCACTTTCTCTACCCATGTCCCCAAACTTCATGCCTTTAAAATATAACCAACCAAAACCTTAGTGATCGGCTCAGTTTCAGTCAGCTCAAATATTATCTAATGTGCGTCTATACATACATCTATCTGCCTAATATTTTTTGAAGAAATACTCTTAAATTTTCTTGCAGAAGATCAATTCCATTAAACAGAATCTATCAGGATGCTCTTGATCACTGGTACAGGGTCCATTCTTATTTCTGGACTGGCCTATAATATCCTCAATCATATTTGCGCACCCACTTTGAGAAAAAAAAAAAAGTGGGTTTCAACTATGCCTCTAATCTGTCAATGTGTTTAGTGTGAAGTTGTTTCAGTACTGATAGTACACATGTGATTGTTCTAAACGTTTGATGGTTAAGTGTGGCTTGAAACTTTCTGGACTATGTTCATATTATCCTATTTGTTCTCTTTTCTTTTTATGTCACAATATAATGTGTTGGTTACCTCCTTAAGGTTATACCTTAATGGTGTATCACTCCCAGCCTAACAATCTTTCACTATGCTTTAAGGAGCACAATAACAAAGCTCAGCATCCACGTACAAAGGAATCACTACATAATATGATAAAATAGAGATTCTGCATTAATATCTACAAAGGATCAAAACTATCACTTTCAAATAACTTAAGAAATGTTGCAAGGCACACAAGCTACAAAAGAAATACAATGGATAAGAGTTCAAGGCAATGAAGAAGAAACATCGAATAGAGACATTCAATCATCCCAATCCCAATCACAAACCTTTATTAATGTTGTCACAAGATAAACTATTGCTGCTTTAATTGAAGTACCAATTCGTCACTGAATCTCTGTCTGGCAGCACTACTCATTTTGAAATCATTATATCTCTAACTGGGAGCTAGTGAAGAGAATCAGGTGCCCACTGAGGAAAATCAAAGGGAAAAAGAAAAGGAAAAGGGAGAAAAAAAGAAAAGGAAAGGAAAGGGAGCTAAAGAAAGACAAGGAGACAAGAAAGACAGAAAGCATACAAAAGAGGGAAGGGTAGGAAAAAAGATTGTTGCTTGCTGTCAAAGTTATGTGATTCTAATCAACTTAGTATAATATATTTTCCTAGGTAAATATGAAAGAAAGTGTAATTGATTTTTATTATTACTACTATTATATATTAATTATCATTATTTATTATTATTATCATTATTATAATAATATCAATAATAATGATAACAATATTTAAATATATATGCAGTTAGAAAAAGAGAAAAGGAAATGGTTGAAGAGTGAGTTAATTAGAGGTTCTTTATTAACTTCTGATAAGGATTATTAATGAAGTGGTCATTTGATATGATGAGGCATATGATATTTCATAGAATATAATATATATATATCTAAAATTGTAACAAAATAGTATTGGCTCTCTACATATATATAATTCTTCCTAGATGGGCATTGTCACATGCTTTCGTCCTTTGAACTTTATTGTGCAGAAATGAAATGCTTTACACTTTTCTGAATCCTAAACAAAATCACCAATGTCATGGACATGTAAAGGAACTAAGAAAGTGTAATCATTCAGTATGTACCTGCAAATTAAATATTTTCCATGCATAAAATCTAGCATCCATATTAGAAACCCAAAGGATATTCCCAAAATCTAATGTGTATTCACCTATTTTGAAGAAGCCCCCATTTGAATCAAATGCTTTAATTTGATGGCGCATCTCCATATCCCAAATATTTGTCATCAAATTTATTTGAATCAATTGTATAATATTCAAGTAATTATACTTTAAATAATTTTTGCATAATCTTCTCATTTTACGTAAAAGAATTATAAATTATTTGACAATAGAATATTATCCTGTGTGCTAAACATTTCAACTCTAGCTAATTTTATTACTAGTTAAGGTCAAATCATATACAAAAAACTAAAATATTTTTTGATTATTTTAATGCATTATACATCTAATATGAACTTTTAGTAGCATACATTGAAAGAGATAACAAAGTAGCCCGTTGGGCTTAAAGACACTTTTCTTGCCAAAGGTGCTCAATTACTTGCTATAGAATAATAGAAGTTCATATGACGGCCCGAAGGCTGTTTGTGAGGTTGGTTCTGTCACAAGATAAACTACACCTACAAAAAAATGAATGATGTACTTCTAACTATATTTCAGGTTGTAGATGCACTAGCCTAAATAATTGGGTTGGGTAATAAATCATGAAGATTAACTTGAATGAATTTCTTGTGTGTTTGATAGATGTTGGTGTCTCATGCTACAACTGAAAAATGATGAGTGACTAGCAAGATTTCTCTTATTAACCAGTTATGAACTTGGCCTTATGACATACTCCCCTTAAAAGTTCTCTCTATAAAATATCATGGGTTCAAGCTCAAATAATGCAATTGTTACTCATTTTCTTCACTTTTATGTTTATGTTTCCCCCCACTCTATTGTCGGAGGTAAGCAATAAGCTAGAGGAGCATAAATATGAATGTATGGACAGAACCAATGAAGAGAATAAAAAATCATTATAATCCATCCAGATGATCAATTCACAAAGGAAAAATAATATTTGTTGATGATTGTAAAAGTTCTCAATCTTGAATCACATATCCATCCAAACAATAAAATTTTCAGTAATTTCAGGCACATTAACATCAGGTACTCAAAGATAAACTTTTAGGAAAAATAAAAAGAGACAGAAAATTGAAAAGGGTATATAGATGTCACCTTCAACTCAAATTTGTCCCAGATTTTTCCTTAAAAATGTGCGCAGTAGTAGTACCTCAAGAAGAAGTCACCTATATCAAGAAAAAATAGATATAAACAAATAATCAATAATGTCAAGTAACTTAGATGTATGTATATTTATATAAACACACATAGAGAGAGAGACAGAGACAGAGTGACTCTTACCATGCAATGTAACAAAGTCAACTCATTATTAATGAGTTCGAGAACCAATAATGTTAATCAAAAACCGCATGCAAAATCAACTAGAACAACAATAAAAATAAAAATAATTGATACCCAAAAAAAATCCATATTAACAAAGAAATAATGTTTGAATATTTGAAACCCTTCAGAAAAAGTTACTTATATAACAATTCAAACCATCAAATTAATTAGACATTTGCTCATCTATTTCAATGTCACTATCAGTATCTACTCGAACTTCATCACCATCTTCATCTGTTCTCGCTAATTGAATGTTTGCATCCTCAATGTCGAATAATTGTTGAAGATCTTGTTGCTGGTATAGCTTATTTTCATGCACGCCCTCTTCATGATCCTCACCCATGTCATACACATCTCTTGGTTTAAGATGCACAACGATGCTCCAACCTTCATTAGTCTCATTATCGACATAGTAGACCAGATGTGCTTGTGAAGCTTCAATATAAGGATCATGATCTTCACATTCACCCATCTGAGTCAATCTAGAAAAATTTACAGAATTGAAGTTCCAAGGATCCCTTCTAAACCCTCTTTCTCGAGTGATGTCAACCCATTGACAATTGAAGAGGATTACCATGAAATGGCCTTGATAATTATGCTTAATGATAATTTTGTCTCCCTCAATAGAAGTTTTGAGAGTTTTTCTTCAGCAGGAAAGTTGGCAAGGGATAAAAAACTTAAATTTTTGGTTTTGGACTATAAGAATCACAAAGACTTGTGATTTTGTGGATTAATGTTGGAAGTTTTTTAGAAGCAAGAATTGTAACAAGAGATTAGAGTGGGGATGGTTAGAGCAAAATAAAGAGGGAAATAGTGGCTGGATCGGGAAAAAAAAAAAAAGAGGGAAAGAGTGGAAACTGGAATGACAGCAAATTTGACTAGGGATGGCAATGGGTCCGGGTAAACCGGGGCCCGGCCCCAGACCCGCCCCGGATGGGGCGGGTTTGGGGTGAAAAAAATGGGGATGGGGCGGGTAGCGGGTCTTGATTATCAAGACCCGCCCGGGTCCGGGCGGGTTATGGGTTTTGGTGGACCCGCCCCGGTCCCATCCTATATTATATTATATAATATATATATATTTATATTATATATTATATATAACATATATATTACATATATATATTTATATTATATATTATATTACATATAACATATATATTATATATAAGTATAAGTATTTATTAGGTTATAATACTATATTAGAAAATTAGGGCTTTTTTTTTTTTTAACTTGTTTCAATTTTATTCTTTCAAATCCGATACTCACTAGAGCAAAATCTATATATTCAAGTGATTATGAAGAAAAGAAGGTAAAAAATATATACACAAAAATATAAAAAAATACAAAAAAAAAGGGGGTTAGGCGGGTCCAACCTGCCGGGTCCGGGTCCAAAGGTAAGGCGGGGCGAGGCGGGTCCCGGGTCCTGAAAAACCCGCCCCAAACCCGCCCCGTTGCCATCCCTAAATTTGACTGGAAAAAAAATTGAAGTAAAATTTTTAATAGACAATAAAATTAGCGGCGGTTGGATTCCCCACAATTATAATGCATTATTTTAATAAAAATATTATCAATTTTTTAAAATTTAAATATCATTAGTGAGAATTTAAACTCCCATTAAATATTTAAAACCCCCCATTATTTGCTATTAATTTGTGGGGGTTGTTAAACCCCCACAAAATAACATAAATAGTAGGGGTTTAATACCCCCCACTAAATAACTCCCACTATAATGATTATTTTTTGTAGTGGCTGATCAATTTATCTCAAGAACATGGATGAATTTTAATTTTAAAATAAAAGACATCTTAACTATGTTCATAAGGTTCAGTACTTGAAGTTGAAACGAAAAGCATAAATGGAAATAACTAATGAAAAATAACTTTAAAAGAACAAATATGTTCTATCAAAATTCAATCATATTCAACAACCACATAACTTCGTCAGCATGCTTACCAAAGAATCAAAAGATAGGACTGGAAGTATTCCCCTCTCGAATATAACATTTTGCAAAAAGATCCACCTTACTTGGTTCAACATTCATTGGATCATCATCCTTTTCACTATTTGTTTCAACATCTTCTCTTTCTTCATCATCTTGTCTTGCTTCATTCTATGAATACAATTAGTTAGACATGTATTTTATTTAATAAACATTATTATAATATTCCAAAAATCCTTCATTATTTTCCTAGTCTCCTAATAATTTTTTGGACGTTGTGCACCCTCTGGAAATTATTCTTCCAACAAATTTAGCATCATAGTGAATGAAGAATCACTCCAATTGCCAAGGCATTTGATCTGCAACATTCTAACAATGAAAGAAAGTTTTGAAAACTTTCTACATCCAGGATAGAGTTCTTGTTCTGCATCCAACATAAGCTTATAAAATTTTTCAGCTTCTTCGCTAGGCCTTTCTCCCTCAGTTCTTGGCATATCTTCTGCACAATTACCTCTATCTTGCATATTAAATGCATCATGAAGAATCCCTTGCATGTCATCAGATGTGTGTAGTTTATCATATTCATAAGATACAGATCCTCCGATTGTGAACAACTCTCCATGAAGCACCAGCTTGGTATATCCATCTAAAAATCCTTCCCAAAGAAGTTGTCCTTCTAAAACCTCTCGTTTTTTGCTCAATCCATTTTTATATTTCTTACAAGGACACAAGATCATTCCATCATCTAAATTTGCAAAAGTAAAGTTCAAGATAAATTTCATCCCATCCCGATATTCTTTACTAGGTCTTGGGAGACTTATCCAACTCTTGTCCATGTCGATCTTTTAAAATAAACAAGCACTTGTTTCTGACTTAAATGAGAAAGAGGATTCAAAAAACTATGTTAGTATCTGAAGATAGCAATTCATTTACTTACAACTATCGACCATTTAAAGAATTTAGAAGTGAATTTAAGCAATATATTTCTTGAGAAATGTTTTAGATATTTAAGTCAAATACATCAACTTCAATACTTAATGGAATCACTTATACAAAAGATATAATTTGAATTTTTGCTATTTACGTATCATAGTATCAAGAGACAAGGGTGAATGTAGCGAAGACACTAAAATCTATGGAAAATCAATTTAAAGATACTCTTTAACTAATCAACTCCATCACTTAATTGACTTAATCAGACTTACTTAGGGGATAAAATATCTATGTATTTACAAATATATTTCTATTATACCTAAATAAAAAATATACATTAACTTAATTTTTGTAATACTATAAATTATTTACACAAGAATATATATTTTTACCTACAAATAGTTTGAATGTATTTATTTAAATTTTTATGATGAGTAAAAGGAAATAAGATTCAAGGAAAAAGAAAATAATATAGGATTTCATAATAAGTGTCCATATAAAGAAGTTATTGGGACATTTTTCAAAAACTGTCACTTATAATATGTCTTAATAAGTTATTTTTCTAGTAGTAATTTCATCATAGGAAATATCAGCTTCAAACAAGTCTCCAAAATTAAAGAACTTAGTTCCATCATCAAGAAGATCAAGTATAAATTTCTCTTTTGACGAAGAAAGCACAATTCTTTTTCCAAACACATAAGACCCAACAAAAATGCCATTTTCAGATTCAATGAAAGTAAAGTTTCAATAAATTAGTTTCACCTCGTAGGGATAGGATCTTTCATCTAATTTCATAAAATCATCCCATTTCAATTCGCACACAAGATCAATGACAGGAGATTTGGGTAATGAATCAAAATCAACTGTTCTTCCCTTGTTTAAATTTTTCCCATAAAGTTTTTGATTAAAATAATTTTTGGCCTCAGCAGAATGGAATTTGAGAGAAGAAAGGACCTTACTGAAGTTCCAATTAGTAATTTCTTCATGATTGACTGGAACAGATGATCCAGGGCCTGACATACCCTCGTTTGAACCACTTGGTTTTTCAGGAGAACCCATGGAGGTGTTCTTAATACCAGGTTCCTCAGCCCCAATAACTCATGTTTATCATAAGAATATGAATTTTCATCATCAAAGCTTGAGTCATTGTACCATTTGAGCAGAAAAATGGTTTCGGATACTTCGACAGGAGAGGGTTCAGAGGAGGAAGAGAGAAGTTTCTTTTTCTTCTAAGTTGAAGGTCCAGCTGACTGAGTATTTCCTCTCTTTGGCATTTATAAGAAAGATTAAAGATTGAAGATAAGAAGAAAATTTTCTATTGTAGAAATTTGCGAAAAAGAAGAAAACGAGAATGAAGAATTTTGTACGCATGAGGGAAGATAATAAATCGGGATAGAAATAAGGAAAGCTTTGAAAATTCTAATTTTGAAACCCGATCAGATATTAATCATAATCGTCGATAATTTTGGCAAACAAAATTGGTAATGGGGAATGGAAGATTGAGCATATTATCATGAGGTTTTCAAGGAATAACTGCCAAGTTTAAATAAGTTAACAAATCCTGCCAAAATCATATTTTGATTTAATTCCTAATTTTTCTCTTATACACACAGATTTCTTTTCTTCCAAAGCTTTGGTAAAAATATTTGCAAGCTGATTTTCAATGGAACCAAAATCAATTGATATATCACCTTTATTCAAATGATCACGCAAGATATGATGTTTAATCTCAATATATTTTGTTCATGAATAAAGAACTGGGTTTTTGGAAATGCTAATGGCACTAGAACTATCACATAAAATGGGCACGCAAGGCACATTAATACCAAAATCATGCAAAATATATTTCATTCATAATAGATGGGTGCAACAATTTCCCAAAGCCAATGTGTTTAGCCTCGGTTATGGATAATGCAACTACGCTTTGCTTTTTACTGCACCATAAAACTAGGCAATTTTCCAGCAAGTGGCAACCACTGCTAGTACTTTTCCCATCTATCTTGCAACCAACACAATCTGCATCAGAATAGCTTATGAAATTAAAAGATTTAAAATGTGGATACCATAAGCCATTGTTGAATGTTCCATTAAGATATCTCAATATTCTTTTAACAGCATTTAAATGGGATTCCTTAGGATCGGACTAGAATCTCGCACATAAGCATGTAGAAAACATAATATCTAGACAGTTAGCAGTTAAATAGAGCAAGCTACCTATCATACCTCCGTAGACTTTCTTGTCTACATTCTTACCATCCTCATCAAATTCCAGTCTGGTATTTGTACTCATGGGAGTGGTTGTAGGGTTGCATTCACTATTCCAGTCTTTAGAAACTCCATTGTATACTTTTCTTGTGAAATAAATATCCCTTTCTGAGTTTGCCTCACTTGAAGTCCCAAGAAGAAAATTAGCTCTCTCATTAAGCTCATTTCAAATTCTTGTTTCGTTTTCTCGGCAAACTCTTGACAAAGTAGATCATTAGTAGCACCAAAAATAATATCGACGACATAGATTTGAACAATAAGAAAACCATTTTCGTGGTGCTTGGTGAACAAAGTGGTATCTAAGATTCCAATAGAAAAACTCTTGTTTATGAGGAAGTAGTTCAATCGATCATACCAAGCCCTAGGGACTTGTTTTAGTCCATATAAAGTCTTTGTCAGTTTAAAAACATGATGAGGAAGGTTTTGATTTTCGAAACTGGTGGGTTGCTCTACATAAACTTCTTCTTTAATGAATCCATTTAGGAAAGCACTTTTTATGTCGATTTGATAGAGTATAAACTTTTTATGAGATGCAAAGACAAGAAGCATCCTAATTGATTCTAACCTTGCATCTAGAGCAAACGTTTCATCGTAGTCAATACCCTCTTGCTGACTATAGCCTTTTGCTACCAGTCTGGCTTTATTTCTGATTACTTTACCGGTTTCATCCAGTTTATTTCTAAACACCCACTTGGTACCAACAACCGAATGATCTGATGGTCTTTCTACCAACTTTCAGACTTTGTTCTTTTCAAACTGAGCCAGTTCTTCCTTCATTCCTTCAATCTAAAATGGATCTTTTAGTGCCTCTTTGACATCTTTAGGTTCAATCATTGAAATGAGTGCATAGTTGGATTCATCTACCAGAACTTGTCTGCTTTGGATCTAGTAGTTATTCCAGAGGATCTCCAATGATTTTATTAGTAGGGTAACTGGAAGAATGTTTGAACTTTCTAGTTATTTATTTAGCCCTTTCTATTGGTTCATTGGAAACAGGTTCATCAGTGAGATTTGTTTCCTTGAATGATTTTGGTTCCTCTTGATTTGATGTTGATAGCTCATGGTCTAGAATCTTGACTAGTTCTTCGAATCCTGCAACTTCTTTGCTCAAGGTTTACTTGGCACAAGATGGGTTAGTTTCATCAAACGTAATGTGTGTGGATTCTTGAACTGTTCATTTCCTTTTACTAAAAACATTACAGGCTTTACTATGTATTGAGTAACCGACAAAGATAGCCTCATCAACTTTGGAATTAAACTTTGTCAAATAATCTCTATCATTAAGAATGTTACATTTGCAACCAAAGACACGAAAATAGGAAATATTTGAAATTTTATCATGCCATAATTCATATGGGATTTTTCTCAAAAGTGGTCTCAGAAAAACACTATTTGACACATAACAAGCCATGTTCACAACTTCACCTCAAAAGGATTTTGGAATATCATATTCGTTAAGCATAGTTCTATCAGCTTCTTGCAAAATCTAATTTTTCCTTTCAATTACCCCATTTTGTTGGGGAGTTTTAGGAGCTAAAAAATTATGAATGTAACCATGTTCTTCACAAAATAAAGTAAAGTTTATTTCATCAAACTCAGTTCCATGGTCACTTCGAATTTTCTTAATAAAATAACCCTTTTCATTTTGAAGCCTTTTAGTGAGTGGAATAAAAGCATTTAGAGCATCATTTTTATGAGCAAAGAATATAACCCATGTAAAATGCATATAATCATCTACTATCACAAATACATACCTTTTACCTCCAAGAGAAGTGGTTTTCATATGCCCGAATATGTCAATGTATAGGAGTTCCAATGGCCTGAAAGTTGCGACCTCATTCATTAGTTTAAAGAATGTTTGGATTTGCTTCCCCTTTTAGCATACATCATATATCCTGTCCTTGGAGAAGTTTAATTTGGGTACTCCTTTGACAATATCTTTCTTTGTGAGATGAGATCATGCCATTTCCAGCATTCTTCATCTGAAACCACTAAACACTCCACATTTTGACAGGTTAAATCATCAAGGGTTATACAATAAATATTTCCATCTTTGCTAGCAGTAAAAACTAGTTTCTTATTTTTCTTAATGACACAATGAGAAGGATGGAATTTAACCTCATAACCTTCATTGCACAGTTGGCTGATACTAAGCAAGTTTTGTTTAAGACCATCAACAAGCCATACATTATCAATAGAAGTACCAGTCTACTTACCAATGGTACCTTTACCGATTATGCGTCCTTTGGTGTTGTCTGTATAGAGAACATTTCCTGCAAAACAATTGTTACGTTTAAAGAACATGGACACATCCCTCGTCGTATGCCTGGAACATCCGTTATCCAAGCACCACTTCTATTTCCAGGAATGTTCATTGGCATGAACCTATAAGAAATCAGTTTGTTTTATGTCCCCAAACTATGTTAGGTCCTTCATGGCTGGTAGCAGATAATTTTCTTGCCCAAACAAACTTGGTACCAATGAATTTCTCAATCGGACATCTAAAATTGATATGACCAAATCTACCACAAGTAAAGTAGGTTTTTCGAACTAGTTTGAAATTTATTTTGGAAGTTGTTGAAATTGGTATGGTATTTTTTTTATTCATGCGGTTTCTAAATTTTTGACCCTTTTTAGCATTATGTTAAGGTGGAACATACATATGTGTGTGTTTAAAACTTGTGGAACATTCACCCAGATCATCTTTAACATGCAAGCATTCTTCAACGATCGTTTTTCCTTTGATTTCACGGCTCATGTTCTCAATTTGCTTATTCAAGGAATTATTCTCTTTAGTAAGCCAATCATTCATTTTGTTTTCACATTTAGCATCAAGGGTCTCTCTATTTTTAGCCATTTGCATTTCAAATTTGTCTTTATGAAGCGTATCCAGTTCTTCATGCAAATAATCCACCTTTTCTTGCAAAGCTTTATCTTATCAACAAACATTTTGACATGAATTTCATAAGGTTTAAGCAATTTTTACACATCCTCATCAATGTCAATTTCACCACTGGAATCATAATCAAAACGTGAAGAGATACTTACTTGATTTACCATCAAGTAATTCTCTTTATTGTCAAATTGTTCACTATCAAATTCATCCCATGTGGTTGCCATCGCATTAGCTTTAGCTTGTTTTACATATGTCCTCAATTGAGGACAATTTGATTTTCTATGTCGATTTCATTACATTCATAGTAGTGAGATGGCTTAGTATTTGAAGTTTACAAACTGGTTCTTTTTTATTTTGATCTGTTGTTCCAGAATTATCTTTTGAGGTTTGTCAGTTGCTATAATTTTTAGGAGATCAGAATGATTTCATCCTCAATCTGGTCCTCATCAAAATCTTTTTGAATTTTCAAGTTGGAATCATGATCGGTATTAAAAGCAATATTAGATTTTATTTTTGAACCTTTATCTTTATTTAGCAGCGTCATCTCATGGGATGTAAGAGATCTAATCAGTTTACCCATGGTCATCTTACTAAGATCACGAGCTTCTTGGATAGCAGTAATTTTTGGCGTCCATTCCTTTGGAAGCGATCTAAGAATCTTCTGGACTTGCTCATCCTCATTTATAATTCTATCGAGTGCGAACATAGGATTTATAATCTTCATGAAACGTGGTTTCATCAGGTTTTATCTGGAACATTTCATACTTGTGAATGAGAAGAGTAATCATCTCTTGTCGAATCTGACTGGTACCTTCGTGGGTTACTTGCAACATTTCCCATATTTGCTTTGTTGTAGCATATATACTGACTCGATTGTATTCCTCTTTAGTAGACTTCATGACAGAATATTTTTGGCCTTCACATGTATTAAGATGGCATTTTATCATCATTGGTAAATTAGCATATCTCCTTTAGAACCATCTATCCGTTAACTAATTTTGTTGGAACCGTCGGCTCTTTACTGACCGCGCCCCATAAATCAAAATCTAAGGCAATTATATATTCTTGCATTCGATTTTTCCACATAGCATACTTGGAACCATCAAACAGTAGAGGCCGGTTGTGCGATTGCCCTTCTGCAAAGACATTAAGAGTGTTAGTGGCCATAGGATCTTTTACTCTGGTAGTTACACCATAATATAGAGAAATAACTCCAATGCCAATTGTGAGTGATTATATGCCTAAGAGATGGGTGAATTAGGCTAAAAGAGTTGTAATGCAGCGAAAGTTTATCACTTAAAATACTTTTTGACCATTCAAAACTGTTTAAGTTTTTTGCAGAAAAATAGTTTTAGTTACTGACTGAAATTTGTAAGTACCAGTTAAGATACCAGTCAGACTAGTTATAAGTAAAACAATAAAAGTAGAAGTAAATAGACATTAGTATTTATAGAGGTTTGGCAAGCCTAGATCCTCTACCTAAGCTTTCACGTAGGATTTTAAACCTGTTAAATTAATAAATGTATAAGAATATTTTTACAAATGATAATAGTTATTTGACAGTAATAAACAGTAAGTGATCATAAACACCCTAGCAAGGTGAAAAACCAACTCTTCACAAAGAGCTACACCAAAATCCCAAAGGGGATAAAGCAGATTCCAGAACACTGTGAAACTAATTATTTGTGAATAAGTCCAAGGGAACTTCTGCTAGATTCACTTGCACAACCTCTGTGGACTGATGCATAAGTTGCTACCACTCCGTACGGCAAGCTCTAGTCTCTTCTTCCAAACTGGAACCAAAAATACTACAAAAGATTCCAAACAATACCGCCCTACTGGTTTCTTCACCTAGAGATCCTTAGAGCAACCAAGCACCAATTTGTTTTCTTCATGGGGTCCCTCGAGAGCAGGTACGACTCCTGTCTTTCTTCACCACTAGGTCCTTCAAGATACAAACCGCCTTGTCATCATCTCCCCAGGGTCCATCGAAGGCAAGTTTCACTTGACTTTTTTTCACCACAAGGTCCATTGAAAACATACGTAGAGCAACGAATCAGCAACAATTAAGCAGAAAGCGTGTATGAGAGTATTGCACAACTTCTCAAAACACGTAAAAAAGTTCTCTCCTGACTTAGTGATTCATAATTTTTCAATTGCTGCATAATTTCACTTTTATATACTTATGTCCAACATCTATAAGTTCTCATTAAGGCAAGAATCCATTGGAATTAAATAAACGAACAAGATAACTTTGGTAATTATGCATTTACTCCTTAAATAGAGGATAATTCAGTGATTTCAGCATGATGTGATTTCTTTCCTGAGTTATAAAGATGCTAATTAAACTAGAATCTTCAAGAGATCTTTTATTTATGGAAAGTAAATTTCAGCGCATGAAAGATTCCAACAAATAACGTGTAAACAAATTCAAGTAGATAATAAGGAAAGTCATCCATGCTTTCAACATATAATCATAAGAAAGTAATTTTATCATAATCAAAATATCGAAAGTCATTAAAGGATTAACAATATTGGATAACTCATACTGCCTGAAATATTAACTAAGGTGGCTAATGAATTGAGACTGAATTCCATCTTATTCTAAATGGTTATCTTACAAATTATTTTAAACTTAAATGATTAAAATTTTAACCAAAATTGATGTATACTCTATCTCGAAAGATTTTCAAACCTCTAATTACGATATAGCTTATTGCACCAACCTACTTCCCGTTCAAATTCATCTCAACCCCATCTATCTCAAAGATTTTCAAAAGTTATAAATATAAAGAATAAAAATTTCATCGTCGCAACTTCACAATGCTATTCTAACAACCCGACAAAGACAAATGTAATAACTCCTAAAGATTAATAGCAGTACTCTGAAAAATTATTCTACGATCATAAGTTAAAAATTCACTTGAAGTCGACCTCAAGTTAATAATTCTGATCGTAGAATAGATTTCCATAGTACTGACATTTCTAGCAGGAAGTCATTACATAATTACCGAACCAAATAGTATTCGTTTAGAAAATGAGCATTATAGTAGTCTCCAACTACTATAATTGTCCATAGCTGAATGCATTCTCTAATAAAAATTTCTATTCAAAAATTCATTTATTCATTAGAAATTTTCTTCAGTCTTTTTGTCTACCCGAATCTATTGTTATAAATGACAACTAATCAAAGATTGGAATGTCAATAGACCATTAAAACTATCCTCTTATTACAACCACAGAGCCAAGTAGATATAAAGTCCAAAGTATTTATCCAATGAATGAATGATATACTTTATATATCTAAACTTTAATTTTAGCTAAAAATTTAACTAAAAATGAAGTATATTCTATCCAAGTATAATCGAATTATCATTGCCTCTAATTATAGTATAGCCTATTATACCAACCAACTCCCCATTAGAAAAGGAGCATTACAGTATTTATTAGATTAATGAATAACATATTCTATCTAAACTTCAAAAGCTAATGTGCCTTGTCGAGTCTAGTTGTTAACTGTTCTTATAAATATGACGTACGTATATCTTAAGTTGTCATAATAGTATTAATTATTGTCCTTATGTGATGTTTATTTTTGTTTTATAGATGGTAAATCATTCTTGTTTTCGTCCCCTTGCCATCAGCTGAGGTCACAGTTCTGGCTGAGGTAGGGGACGAATTCCCTAACCCATCAAACACACTTGCCAGCCAACCAATCTCCTACCACCTTATTGGTTGGTCATCAGTTTATGTCTATCCCATGGCTTTCTCCTTCAATAAGCCACAGTACTCCTCTATCATCCTCTTTTTCTCATGTAAGGTCATCCACATACCATTCCCCACATCTACACTCAAATTAAAATTACTCATCCCTGCTACCATCCACTTCACGCAGGCACTCTATCACCATATATCACTCCACGTGGCACTCAGCCATCAACTACTACTCCACTCGATCATTCCACATCAGCAACAACATCCCCAACATTTCATTCTTCAACCGGCCAGGCATTAGATGATTGAGGATCAGAGCCCCCATCCCATAATTCTTATAGGGTATACTTTCATCCCCATGGATGATACGAGTGAGTTTGAATTGTTATATAAATATTATTTTATTATTATTTTAATAATAGTATATTAATATTAAAAATTATTTTATGCAGATTACGCCCTCGCTCGGCGGTACCAAGTTCTTGACGAAAGTGATCAAGAGTAAGGTACATGAGTCCTACAAGACCTGGTTGGATATCCCCTAGGCCCTCCGAAACTTTATATTCATGGAGAGAAAGGTATATGAATACTATAAATATATTTACTTTTACAAATTAAGTACATCTATACATTGTAATTACACTAACTGATTTCCTTTTATTTCACAGAGGTAAGTCACTTGGGACCCCTAGCACGAGGGCCATTTTCAGAGGGCCTTCAACACTAGAGGGGGTCATCGACTGACTGACATGTGTAGCCCCACCCGAAAGATGAAAAAGAGACTCGAGTGGATTGGTGATGAAACTTGAGTTGCCCTCTGTCGGCACTAATAGTCCCAAGATATTTAGAAGAAGTCCGTTCAGGCCAAGAAGAATCGGGCTTCTAAGACCGGTAGATCCCTCTATGCTGAAGGGAGTATATCCATCATGACACATGCCGACCGTTTAGTAAGTTTCCTAACTTTTAGACTTTAGTAAACTTAGTCTATCATATTATATTACTTTTTCTTATATTTATAATCTTTGCATGACATAGTTGATGGGAAAGGGTTGGTGTCATTCCCATTTATTATTCATTCATATTTTTGTTGATGAGGAAAGATCATTACCCTTACCAAATGATATTGTGTTATCATTTCTTGGGTTGTTAATGAACTTTTATTTTTTTTTGGTAAAATCATTTTTACGGGAGACTCTGTCGAATTTTTTTCTTATAATTATTGCAGTTTAGTATTATGTACATATACCACACTTATGTCAATTCTAATTCTCTTATTCTCTATGTAGGCTTGGGAGTTGCAGAGGCCTCATGTCGACATGCCTTGCTAAATTAGAAGAATATTTATTCGATATTCATAATACTTTCACCAAACTACATACAATTCTTCTTTGCTCAATTGCAAAAACATACTGAGCATTAAGTTTGCCCCCACTGCCTATTTCCCTTTAGAATTAACTATAGCTTGTGCATCTTATAATAGACATTCAAGTATAAGCAATCCTTGACATTATCTTTGGACTTTCTCTTAATGTCCATCACTATATTGAAGATATTGTCAAACACATTATATTTTACATGCATCATATCCAAATTATGTCTGACCAAGTTACCCTTCCAACAGGGTAATTCCCAAAATATACTCTGTTTGTCCTATTGTATAGCACCGCCATACCCGGGGATTCTATTAGCACTACCATATTCTATAACTTTGAGCATATCGTATACCAACTCTGATATTTTTTATGCGCATCATTTCCAAATTATGTCTGACCAAGTTACTCGTCCAATAGGGTAGTTCCCAAAATATACTTTGTTTGTCTAGTTGCACTGCATGCCATACCTAGGGATTCTATTAGCACTATCATATTCTATAACAGTAAGCGAATGACATACCACCTACCACAATTGCTTTCCAATCATCAATGGAGGAGGAGAATCATACTCAAATTGATTCTTTAAGAAGATGATAGTGTCTCCCCTCAATTGATGGTCATGATCTAAGAATCATTGGTGGAAGTCAAACCAAATGTTCTTTCAATCATGTTTAATAGTGAATATTTTAGTGTAGTCCATACAATATGGGCAAGCTAATTTACTTCTATAATCCACTCGGACAACATCCTATAAATTAAAAAATCATTTATTGTCCACAACAAGACTGCTTTTATAATAAAAAATTTCTTGTTGAAGGTATCATAAATAGATACATCTATTGTTCAAACCTCCTTCAATTCTTCAATTAAAGGATACAGGTACATATCTATTATGGCCTTCAAATTTTTTGACACAAGAATTATGCATGTCAAAATTATATAAGGCGGTGTCATACACATTTCAAGGGAAACGTTATATAGTGTGATTATAATAGATCAATGTGAATAAGATGATACAAGTTGATTGAAATGCATAAAGCCGTTAGCATACAAATCGAGTCTCATATTTCTCAAGTCACTTACAAATTTAAGATATCTTTAATCGAAATATTTTCAAGTATTCCCTTCTAAAGGTACGACACATGACACCATTTGCTCTATAGTTCTCATAATGCCATCTCATTTGAGATACTAAACTCATCGACACATATAGTCTCAAAGGCTAATAGGGCATTCTTTTGACTAGCACATTTTGAAACTTTTCTTTACCCCTCCTCTAAACCCGAGCCTTATATTATCATGCTCCACAAAACTTACATTTGATGTCATTTACATCATCTTTATAATGTAGCACACATCCATTCAATGCGAGATTACTCATATTCATCATATCATTTCATGCTTAATCTTTCGACATTTGTTATGTGCTCAGATTGACACAAAACACTGTATAAAATCAATGAACTATCCGAGAATCATCGCTCAAGTACTCCAACATATTCATACAATAAGGAAGACAAATATCATGAACATGAGATATGGATTGGGTATCTTGAAGTAGCTCGGTAGCTTGTTTTAAGCCCTCAAAAATTTGGTAAACAAGCCATAGTACATGGTCCAGTGGAAATGTCCAAAGCAAGGATGGGCCAAGCTTAATACGAACAAGGTGTCAAAAGGCAACTTTGACTAAGCAGGCGCTGGATGAGTGGTTCGGGACTCAAATGGCAATGTCATTATGATATTTTACACATACTCAAGGCATGCCAACAACACTATGGTCGAGCTTCACAAACTGCTAGATGGGTTGGAGCTTTGTGGAAAAATGGGACTAACGAAGATATGGGCTAAAGTGGATGCAACATATATCATTCAACTTACAACAAGCGAACAACCCAAGCCATGGTAGTGTCAACATTTGTTACATAAAATCAAGTGCGAGATGAAGACAAGGTAAATAATATTTGTTGCCAGTTGGCTCACCAACCAAGCTTGCAACACCAAGAATTCAAAAATTTTCCAAGGGAATGAAGTTAGTGGATATATTGTTGGGCTCATTAAAATTGAAAAGTTTGATATACCATATGTTAGAGTGCATGACAGATAGGCTGATAGGAATTCCTTTCTCCATATAACATTTCGAAAAAAAAATTGTATATGATTTATTCATTTATATATTTTTGGGAAGGGGTAAACTATGCTCCTTTTTCCTATTTTTTCCAAAAAAAAATGTGGAAAACAAGATAAGATTAAGAATCAAAATTTTAATAGAGATAACCAAAATGAAAAAATTAATTTTTTCGTCCTATAAGTTTACTTGATTTTCAATTTTGTCCTTTATTTTATACAATTAAAAAGTTAGTGAGCACAAAAAAAACTTCACATTTAATATGATTGTCATCATAATTGAAAATTTTAACTGGAAAACATGACTTGGCACGTTGAAGTGATTTGAAATTGGGGATTTTGCTTTGTTGGCATCTAAATGGGGTTTCTTCGCCATATTGATATGTTTATCTATATTATAAATAAAGAGCATATCCCCCTTTTGGTATATTTTCAAGTATCTTTCCTAAAATATCCTGATCTTTTCTTAAATTCCCATGCTTATATAAAATAACCACCATGCCATTACCCTGTCTCCCCCTTCCCTCACTACTACTACTACATAATAATTTCATAAAGGCTATGCATAGTTATACATTTTTCCATTTAAGCTATTTTTATTTTTATTTATATTTTATTTTAAAGATGCATGAATAAGTTTGGCATTGGTGTTAATTAATTGATTTTTTTTCTCTATTATAACAATTGTTTTCAAGCCATTTGAATAACATTAATTTTTATTTTTATTAAATGCACGCGCATCGTGTAGCACCCCCGATGGGAAAGTGTCTGCTCCCGTCCGAGGGGCTACTCAATTTATATACTAGTTTCATAAATAAGACAACCCTTTTAAAATCCAAAGCATTCAACACAACAGCCAACTTTTAATGAAAATCAACCTGAGAAGTTATACTTAGCATAGCCACCAGTCCTCCAAATGTACCCACAACAACACCTAGCAATCATGATGAGACAAAATTACATAAACTTCAGTCATTTGCAAGCCATGTCCATTCCCATGTCTCAAACCCTCAGAAGTCATACTACAAATTTTGTATAATTCATTCACATAATAACTCTAGTATTTGGCAACCTATACATTTATGTACTTCCGCTAAACTGTATACCTTATGTGAAATGTTGCTCAGCTCCTGTCGTAGCTTGTTTCTATCTGGGGTAAAGAATAGAAGAAAAACAATACAGAAATAATTGTAAGTTCTAATGACATAGTGAGTTGGTATGCTAAAGAAAGTTTTAAATATGTCCTCATGCTGATCACAAAATAAAATAAAAATGATTTATTTTTCAATCGAAAAGGTTTTCTTCAAATCTTAAATGTTTCATCTCAACACCATCCCATACCAGTGCTAAGACTTCACAATTTCAAAACCTTTCTTGAAGAAGTTTTTAACCCTTAAGCAGAAAAACGTAATGATCGACATAGTTTTCAAATAATCAATCAACTTACATAAATTACTCAAGTTCAAAACATAAATATCAAAATTCATTAATCACTTTTGCAAAAGACTGTTAGATGTCTTAAGCCTTATCACTACATTTTCAAAAAGACTAAAATCCTTATCCCTCCAGATTTTGAGTGATCAGCTCGGACATAACTAACATGTATGGCATAGTCGACCGTATGCCAGATCCCACCACTCACAAACACCTACCTCCAATTATCTGCAAGTTAGTATCGTAAGTGGGTACTAGCTAGGAGGCCATCACCATCGGTCCGTTCCGCCCCTTTTTGCCCGATCATCTTTCTGGACCTAGTCTTCAGCCCAACTTTCCATGGTGTCCCTTCAGGCCTGAACTTCCCAAGGACATCCCCAAAGTTCTTAAGAAAATATTACATTAGCATAATTCATGTTATAACACATCCGCCATGCTTAAAATCATAAATATAACCTGAAACAGAAATACTATAACTGAATCACAATACAACATCAAATTGTGATGATGTGATTGTTTCTTATCAAATTGCAATTTATAGGTTTAAAAACCAAGAAACTAGATTTGGAAAGAAAGCATATCTCGAGTAGAACCATGCAAGCTTCGACTCTCAAATATGTGAAATATTTGTCATAATTAAAATACCTTGAAAACATACATCAAAGATCATGAAACAATAGTCATAGATATTACATATAAATTCTTTCCCTAATAAAAAGGCCTCACAATAGCGAGCATAAAACTCACCAGACAGATGTTAAGGAACCCTCTTAATTGTCTGGGTGGCTTGCATCCTTGTTTCCTAATCAACCCAAAAATTTTGTCACAAGACGACTGGAATCAATATCATATTAAATCTTTAAATCACTTAACATCGATATACCTAGTGTTATAATTTAGTGCTTAATGTATTCTAAACTTGCTATATTTTCTAATCTCATTTGTATATCAAGATGCCTAACAATTGGTTCGAGCATACCCAATTTCATGCCAGTGTAATCAGTAATTCCACTGAATCTCACTTCCTAACTTAATATCTGATATATCAGTTAACAGATTATATTTTGATTCAAAAGTCTTAATAGTAATGGTTAGGTACCATATAATATTACAAAATTCAACTTACTATTGAAGATTTACTGAAATGTCTCAAAATGTCAAGTCTTATTCAATCTAATGTTCCTTACTAAAGTTTCTAATTAAGAATTCAACTATAAGGCCTCTCAATTATACCAAAAGAGTCTCAGTGATTCATTTAAGTTCATGCATTTTAATTTATCTAAATATCTTGTCTTATCATAATTAACTAATTTGATTATTTAATCCTTTCATTACCCAATTATTAGGGATCTAACTATTAAGAATAGTAACATGCCCTCGTCCAATGCTACATATCCCAGCTATGCTTAAATCTAACCAATATTCTAATATATATCTGAATTAATTCCTAGAGTGATGATCATTATAACTAATTTATTTCATAACAACTTAATTATACCTTTCTAACTTAAGTCAACTTGACTTACTAGGTCCGATCGGGTCTTTATTAATTCAAGATCAAAATCTTAATTTATTGTCAAAATTTAGTTGACCGTAATCTTGGTGATGATGGTTGGATCTATTTATCAATAAGTTGGGCTTTGGCCCAATGTAGTCGACCAGATGGTTGGATGGAGGTAGATCGAGTCTTGCAATCAATAACACACATCAGGCTATCCACTCAAGTCAGTGCAAATGACTAGAAAATGGAGCAACGGAGTAACGGCTAAAATGATAGTGAACATACCTTGCTGAAGGATTGCAAAGGGGTATTTATATTCTCTCTTGAGAGATTAAAATGTCTGTGATGTCCTTGTTCTTGCAGATAAGGCCTTTGACCTTGTCTAAGGACCTTTAGGTCTTCTTCTTCCTTAAACTTTCTCTAGGTATTGTCTCCTCCTTCTTCTCAGGATATGTAGGAGATCTCTGCATTTAATGCGGAGGCAGAATGGTGGTATAGTGGAGGCATGCTTCATAAATGCGGAGGCACGCCATCTACTGGTGCATTTAGTGTGGCAGGGTGGTAGTTGTGGTGCCATTCAATGTAACAGTGACCGGTGAAAAGGAATTGCTTCATGTTTCTCCAATCGACCTCCTAGGGTTAAGATGTTTCTTTGTTTGTGAGTCGCATAGCCATGCTCTAGTCGATATAATGGGACTCCCTGGGCCTAAATGCCTCTTTAGCTGAGGGCCAATGATCATTCTTGAGTTGATCGACCATACAGTGGTCAACTAGAAAGATGTTGGCAATTGAACGGGCGAAATAGCCTAATGTGATTTTGGGTTTGGTCGATCACCTAGTCGATTGTTAATGGGCTGGGCCTATTGGGCTTCCCCATATCATGAGTCCTCCCCACTCCCGAGTCCTAATCATGCTTGTGACGAGAAAGAATAGGGAGTAGCTGACTTGGAAAATTGGAATAAGTTCGACCAGGGTTTTAGTGCATTTATTGTCTTTAAATTTCAAACCTTGACCAGGGTTTTAGCGTATTTATTACGTCAGTTACATTGGGCAGCGTAAATAAATGGTGGATGCATAATAATTTCTCGATAACCAATCAATTTAGCCGATTGATTTACCCATTGGCCGAAGGCTATAAATAGTGTGTTGTATTTCTTTATTTACCATTTTCACAACAATCTTAAGAGGTCGAGCTTTGCAAAGTTTTACTACTTCTAACCTAGAATTGTGAATTCGCTTTTCTTGTCATCATAAGGTTTGAGATCAAGGATAGGGATCTCGAGTTGATTAAGCATCTATACCATATTCCACCGAAGTTCAAATTAATTGCTCATGAGCCTAGTGATAGGATGCATCAACCTCCAATAGGTTGTATAATGATCTTTGAGGATTCCCTAAAGTGTGGGCTTAGGTTCCCGATAGCGCAACCTATAGTCAACCTCCTCACTGGTCTTCAGGTTTGCATTACCCAATTGCTCTCGAACTGCTTCTCGACCCTTTATAGTTTTGTTGCTTTAATGTTAATACATGACCAACCCCTTTCTTTTATATATTTTAGCAACTTTTTTCACCTCCCGATGTCGAGTAGTTCCAAGGAGTCGGGCTTTTATTACCTTACTGTCTACTCTCATCGAAAGATATTAGTAATTCTCTCTTCTTCGCATGGTCGAACCTAGAAAAAATGTTATTTTTTGTTCGCAACCCTGGGGGGTTGGGTTCAACATACCTAGGGGTGGTTGAAGGGCCCTAGCAACGAGAACCTAACTTGGAGTAATACGTTTATCCAGGATCTGGTCTGGTTTGGTGAAATGAAGACGTTGGGGTACATCGAAGAGAGAAATTTGGTATTAGCAGACTTGTCACCTGCTCAAATGGATATGGCAGCTAATGCTCGACTAAGTAGATACAATTGTTGATTTTTGTTGTTTTTTAGTTTATAGTTTCTAGTTAATAACAATATATTTATTTTATGTTATTTCAGATCAAGTAGAGATAATAAACCGCACACGACAATAAGCAATGGCTTGCCAACAAAAGGCATAGGAGCACCGACAAGTGGCTGTCTATCGAGAGACCACATCTCAAGATGTCATAGTACAGCAATCGTTGTCAACCACACCGGCATCTGCTCAGTTGTCATTGCAAAGGCTGCAAGCCCCACTCCTCGATAGAAAAGAGGAACCACAGATAAGCAGCCTCTCACTCCAAAGAGAATTGCTACAGAGAAAGGGAAAGAAAAAGTTGCTGACACATCCTTCTTCGACCCCCGATCAGATGACAAATTATTTCCTTTGCTGATTTTTCTGAATCCTAGGTTGGGGCCCTACGTAAGGGTCCAAAATACAGCATCGATGCTAGAGGTAGGGTCGGCTAGAGTGGCCCCTTTTAAGGTGTTAACTGTTGGCCTCTTTTTGTCCGAACAGAAGAAGATGCTGGATCTTGGGCAACTGGAAGCCCTGAAAGCATTTGCATACCATGCGAACATAGTAAGTTAATGCTCGAGTTTAGTTGTTTTTGAAATTGATCATTTGTATTCAATTGTTTAACCAAATTTTCTCTTTTCATAAGTCGAACAATAGGGCTATAATTTTTACTAAAGAGCTAAATTAGCCCTGGCCGACTTGGAGGAGCTACAAAAAGAGCAGGAGCAAACTGAAATGTCTAAGACTTAGCTCGAGTCACTCGAGTCCAGGATCAATAAGCTCACCTAGCAGGTCGAGGAGAAAGATGGGGAGCTAATGGCTATTGTATCTGAAAGGAACCATTTGGACGAGCTGCCGAGGCAAACGCGATTGGAGGTGAAAACAGCTACACTATCTGGTCGAGCGCTGGGATACAACAATGATCTTCGATATGCTTGAAATGAATTTTTCAAGTCATTGCCAAACATTCTCAAGGAGGCAGTTCAATAATTTATACTTAGCCTGCCTTTCAAGAGGCCAGGGTCATCTTCGCAGTCGACGATGCGAAGAAAGCCTTCCAAAAGGCTGTGAAACAACTAGAATTTTTGGGCTACCAGTTTCATGTAAAAGATAAGGCTTGTCTGAATGTGCTCCAAAATGAGCGGCTCGAGGACTATGACGATGCTATGCTTGTCAAAGATAATACACCTATTGAGAAGCCTGAAACTCTGATCTACCCAAGAGCGATCGAGGTGGGGAAAGAGTTTGGTTTTGTGAGTAACTTTGTCTTCGACATCGAGGATGGCAAAGTTGATGTTTTAGCCTATTTTCTTGTTGTTGGTCGAACATTCTTGATAGAGGAGGTTGCCCTTCTAGACCTGAGGGTCCCACCCAGTAAGCGACGAAATAAGAGGTCGAGGGTCCTCCAATAGTTGTGCAGATGAATTCTTGCAACGAGCTCAAGAGGGTCGTGATAAAGTGGCAGCAGCTCGAGGTGCTGGAGGGAAAGGGATGGGCTCGAGATGATAGTGTTTTTATGTCTTTTGCTTTATTTGACCTAACCGCCCTATGAGGCGCTGTATTTAATCTTATGTAATTTGGAAAGCTTTTTTAATATAACTTGGACATTTTTTATTTTATAATATCAACTTTTTGGTCATGCATTGTCGATTCGCCCTTTTGTTGCTTTTCTTTCAATTTATTAGTTGGACTTTAAATGAATAAAGAAATAAACTTTATTTCCATCTAACTCGTCGACTAGCACGCATTTTCATATGAATAAGCATATAATATTCAATTGATTCAAAACTAAGTTAATTTTTGACTCGAAAGTAATTTTTTAAATGGACGAGTACAATTTACGAAATTTAATATCAATCTGAGTTATTGGAAATTGATATCTTCATTGTAATTAAATGATATGTTGCAAGCCATGGTCGTACACAAGTCAACTTTACTGGTTTGAAATTCAAACTATCGTGCAATATTTGAGCTAAGGTATGGGCATCTGGTGGTTGGCTTGAAGCCAAGATAATAATCAACTACGGGGTCGATTTTAAACAATTCTCTTGTTTACAAAACAATGAGGCCAGAAGCTATGATTGCAATTGAATGCATCTGTTGGTTGGCTTGAAGCCAGGATAGTAGTCGACTAAGGGGTCAACTTAAATCAATTTTCTCATTTACGAGATAACCAGGGTAGAAGCTATGGTCAAACTTTAGTCAACTTTATGGTTTGGAACCGATTTAATTATTGACTATAGGGTCGACTTTAAACAATTTGTTTGTTTAAGGAATGATTGGGCTACAAGCCATGACTGCAGTTTAGAGCAAGGATTTTAAGGAAAAATCTATTTTTTTGTTGGTTTGGAACCAAATTACAAAAGAGTTGGATGGAGACCAAAGTCTTTTCATACATAGAATTTTTTTCTAGTTTTCTGCATTCCATGTGCCAGGGAGCTGATTTCCATCTAAATCCGCTAGTTGATAAGAGTTTTGCTTTGCTACTTTGACTATCAAGTAGGGGGCCTCCCATTTTGGGTTAAGTTTTCCCACATTTTTTGAAATTTCTTGAGGACGAGGTCTCTAACCTGAAGATTTCTTGGTCAAACGCCTTTATTGTAGTGTTGGGTCATCTTTGACCAATACTTTTGCATTATTGTGTATGCCTGTTCATGTAATTCATCAATTATCTCGAGGTCAAACTGTCTTTTAGATTCATTCCTGATCAAATTGTAATGAATTACCCAAGATGTGTGTTGCATCAGCTCTGCTGGGACTACTGCTTCTAAGCCGTAGATCAGACTGCAAGGATTATGTGCTGTGGAAATTTTAGGAGTGGTTCTGTACGCCCATAAAATCTCGAGCAGGTCGTTTGCCCAACTTACTTTGGGCCCTTCTAGCCAAGTTTTGATGTGGCCCAGAATGGTCCTGTTTGTGACTTCAGTCTGCTAGTTTGCCTAAGGGTTTCCAACCAAGGAGAAGTGTTGACGAATTCCAAAACTTTCACACCAGTTTCTTATATTTCTGCTTTGGAATTGCATTCCATTATCTGGTATCAGCACCTTTGGTAGACCGAAGTGGCAGATGATATTTTTCCACAAGAAGCTTCTAATGACCGCATTGGCTATCTTCAAAACCGCCTTGGCTCTGATCCATTTAGTAAAATACTCGACCACCATAATCATGTATTTTCTTTGACCTATAGGTTTTGAAAAGGAGCCAACTATGTTTATCCCCCACTAGTCAAACAGCCACGTGATTTGAACTAGCAACAATATTTATGCAAGCTAGTAGGGGATGTTGGAGTGGACTTGGCAGGATAGGCATTTTCTGGCGAAGTCAACTGCATCTTTTAGTAAGGTCAGCCAAAAATATATGTGTCTGATAACCTTGTGGGCTAATGCTCGTCCTCGTGGGTGATTACCATAGATACCCGAATGGATTTCCTACAAGACCTCCAAAGTCTGCTCTGATGTCAAGCACTTTAACGGTGGTCTAGAAAGAGATCTTCTATATAGCTGACCATACTCATCGAGGGTAAATTTTTCCACTTGACCTCTGAGCCTACGCACATCTACCTTGTCCTCCAATACTTTGCATTCCCTTAGGTAGGCTTTGACTTCGTCCTGCAAGGAGGGAGTTAATTCTCGGATTTGCCGAATCAGGTTCTAGTGGAGACTACCTATGGTAGGTTTCTAGGAGTCTAAAAATGTGATGGTTCGGTCTCTATTGCCTTTTATTAAGCTGGCAAACTTGGATAGGGTATTTGTCCTTTCGTTCTCTGATCTCGGGACTTGGCTGAGGGTGAACTTCTTAAACTGCTATTGCAACTTTTTGACCTCGATAAAATACCTACTCAATGTTCTCCCTTACTTCAAAGTTTCCTTCAAACTGCTCTGCAACCAACTTGGAAACTATAATGGCTATTAGTCGTTTGACTCCCCTATCGACGGCCATCCTTATACTGGCAAGAAAAGCCTCATACTCTGTTTCATTATTAGTGATAGGGTAGTTGAGTTTTCTGGCAAAGTCATACTCTTTAGCCTGGGAGAGTGTGGGGAAATGCCTACCCCTCCTCCTTTAGACGTTGTTGAGCCATCAACATGTAGGGTCCAAACAAGTGGGTCTTGGTCGATCTCTCTAGGCAGGTTGAGATGTTCTACTACAAAGTCTACTAACACTTGGGCTTTTATAGCAGTTCAGGGCTGAAAAGTGATGCAAACTCTCCTAACTCAATAGCCCATTTGGTCAGTCTTCCCGACTTGTTCAGTTTCAACAGTACCTATTTCAATGGTTGGTTCATCGGGACAATAATGGCATGGGATAGAAAATAAGGCCTCAACTTCCTGGCTGTGATAACCAAAGCAAAAGCAAACTTTTCAATCTCCAGGTAATTGTGTTCTAGGCCTTACAAAGCTTTGCTGTTGTAATATACTATACTAGAAAAATATGTGTGCTATGCCAAGTCAAGACTAGGACGGAGCTAACGAGACTGCTAGATAAATATATAAGATCTCCCTGACCTCAGGCTTGGCAAGCATCAAATGTGCTGATAAATATTGCTTTAAATCGACCAAAGCCTGGTTACACTCTTCTGACCACTAGAAATTTCTCTCATTCTTGAGGATTTTAAAAAACAACAAGTTTTTATCTGCTAATCGGGCAATAAATCGACCTAAAGCTATAATCCTTCCAACCAGTCTCTGTACATCCCCAACTATTTGGGGCGGTGAGATGTCTAGAATCACCTATATCTTTTGTGGGTTTGTCTTTATACCCCTTTAGCTAACCATGAATCCCAAAAATTTTCCTCCTCTTACCCCGAATGTGCACTTGTTGGGGTTAAATTTCATTTCAAACGCTCTTAGTATTAAGAAATTAAGGTCGAGGTTAGCTAAATGGTTTTGTTCCCTTTTCATCTTGATGATCATGTCTTCGACATAGACCTCCATGGTCCACCCAATCTCATTCTTGAACATAAAGTTCACAAGTCTTTGATAAATTGCACCTATATTCTTGAGTCTAAAAGGCATGACTAGGAAACATTATAAACTATTGGGTACCACAAAAAAGGTCTTATCCCTATCTTCAGGGGCCATAAAAATTTAATAATAACCTTGGAAGGCATCCATTATGCTCAAAAGATCACAACCTGTTGTTGAGTTAAATAGTAAACTATTCGAAGCAGTGGTAAGAGTCTTTAGGATAAGCTTTATTCAAATCAGTAAAATCATTGCACATCCTCCACTTACCCCCATTATGAAGAACAATAACTACATTACAAAACCAATTAGGGTATTGAATTTCTACAATATAGCATGCCTCTAAGAGTTTGTTGACCTCTTCCTCGATGATCTGGCATCTTTCAGCATTGAAGGTCCTGGTCTTCTGCTTGATCGGCTTGAATGAGGGCTTTACATTCAAGTGGTGGATGATGATGCTGGGGTTGATTCCTTGAAGGTCAGCAGCTTTCCAAGCAAAAACATCAATGTTCTTTCTAAGGAAGTCAACCATCATACATTCCATGTTGCTTCCCAGATTAGTGTCAATCCTTGTAGTCTTGTTGGGATTTTTGAGCTCGAGTTCTATGGTCTTGAATTCTGCTACCAGTTCGACCCTGGTTTCCTCCAGCTTTCTCTTCTTGCTTCTCTGCCCCTCTTTGGGTTCCATTACTAGGACGTCCCCCAAAGATTACAATTTTGGTAGAGTCTTCTGCTCATTTATCTTGACAGAGATGGTGTAGCATCACCAAGCCTCGTTCATATCACACAACAGCTTTTCTATTTCTATTGTTGTAAGAAATTTGACTTTCATGTGGTAGGTCAAAACAACTACCCTGAAGTCATTCAACCCTGGTCTTCTAATTATGACATTGTAAGCAAAAGGAGCGTCGACCACTAAAAAGTTGACCATGAGTGTTCGCCTTCTAGGTGCTTCACCAAATGAGGTAGACAAATTTACGAATCCTTCAGGAGTGATCTCGGACCCTCCAAATCCAACCCCGAGGGTGTGAACTCCTCAAACTTCAAGTTTCCCATATTCATCCTCTTCAGAGTTAACAAGAAAATTATGTTCACTAAACTACCATTGTCCACCAGAACCTTTCTGACCTCAAAATTTACAATTTCAACTAACACAATGAGCAGGCAATCTAACTTACTGTTGATCCATTGGTGCTCGAGGTGCAAGAGATCAAAATCAGAAAAAGAAATAGGTTCGTACTAATGGAGAGTTGAAAAACTGTTTCAACTGGGGAAGATTTAGTCGACTCCAGTCTCCTCTGGTTCTGCCTTTTAGCTATTTTGGAGTCCCCTCTTGTCGGTCACCGTGCAATAGTATCAATGACACCTCGAAGGGGTAGACGCTAGTCATTGGCTGGCTTTTTTCTTTTGTCTACCCTTTATAGAATGATCGATATTTCTCTACGAGGAGTCTGGTCGGTCAGACCTGTATCATGACTGGCTTTTTCATCAACATACTTCTTTAGATGTCCTTATTGAATGAGCCTCTCAATCTCATCTGAAGCAATCTTCAGTATCATGCCCTTTCTGCCAGTGAAAGTGACAATATTTCTTAAATCTCTTCATAGCCTATGTTTCAGTTAAATTTCTGGTCTTTTTGAGGAGGTTATCATTTTGGATGGCAAACAAGATCTCCTTCTTTGCAGTATTCAGTGAGGTGTAGTTGTGAATTCTCTTAATAGGAGATCAATGAAAGTCTTTGTGATGCCTATCATCTTTCTCCTTGGATTTCTTCTTTTCATTGTTAGGGTTGCCATACTTCAGTCTGTTCAGGTCGTCTTGGGTCATATACCTCTCAGTGAGGTCGAGAAACTCTTCCATCGACCTTGGCCTTTCTCTGACTAGCGCGTTGGCGCATTTCTTGTTGAGGAATAGCAAATTGATCAAAAATTCAATTCAGGGACTGTCAATTTTTAGTACTCGATGTTAAATCTGGCAAATAAGCCTCGAAAAGATTCTCCCTCATTTTGTTTCACCGTATACAGGTGAGTGTGGGGGAGTTTCGCTTTCCTTTTACTAGTAAACTGGTGTAGGAACTTGTCACAAAACTGGTTATATGAGAAAATAGACGATGGCTCTAGCTTGACAAGCCAATCAAGCGCTATGCCCTAGAATGTGGTTACCAGCATTTTCACATGAATGTACTCGTTGTGCCCATGGAGCTGCATCATGTAATCAAATTGAAGGAAGTTCTCATTCGGGTTGGTTGAGCCGTTATTCCAGTTGGAATCTTTGCGTCGACGGCTATGCACTCGGCGATTATCTCCTCAATAAATGGTGATGGCGATGGAGCCGATGAGTGCTATCATGCTGGGGATTCCTTTCTGTATTTATCCTCAAAATTTCCTCGAGGCACCTATTCAACTACTGGATTTAGTGCGACACCTCTTCCCATTCTTCTCAATGTTTCTGTTTAGCTGAAGTTTCTGTTGCTCGACCCTATCACGCTGCTAAGCTCGAATAGGTCAAGCGAAATATTCCACAGAGTCGAACACTTCTTCAAGAGGATATGGGCGGATTTCTTCCCACGCAAATTGACCTGCACTATCATCACGTCAATTAGGGGGTCGACGTATCTCCTGTCTCACCCTATCTTTCTTCTAGAGCCTTTCATGATGTGAAGGATGTAAGGTAGCGCTAGCTACTGGTTCAAGCTGATTGTTATGCTTTTGTAGAGCTATTGATAGTTGGGCTGAGATTTGGCCTAATATCTACCCACTTATTAACTGCATAAGCTGTGGCATAGTTAGAGTTACTACCTACTCAGGCTAGGAACTAGGTCCGGCCAAATCCTGCTCTTGCTGGGGACGAGGATGAAGGGTTGGGGACCTTCTAGCCTCCTCCTTTTTCTGAAATAGCTCACCATGTGTTTACTATTTGCTCAGGTTACAAACTCTAAAACTTATAGATAACGCCGAATAATAAAGGTTAGATCTGTTTATCAATTAGTTAGGCCATGGTCTAATACAATTGACCAGAATATGGTTTGGAGTGGAATTGTTGGATAGAGGCGAGTCGAGTCCTACAACTAATAACACACATCAGGCTAGTCGAGGGCCATCGGCTATGGTAGTCCGATGCTCAAGTCAGTGCAAATCGACCACAAAATGGAGCAGCAAAGTGAGAGCTAAAATGATAGTGAACATACCTTGCTGAAGGATTGCAAAAAGGTATTTATAGAGATGGCCTTTGTCCTTACTTGAGGACCTTCAGGTCTTCTTTCTTCTGAAACCTTATCTAGGTGGCTTCTCCTCCTTCTTCTCAGGATATAGAGGAGATCTCCGCATTTAATGTGGCAGGATGGTGGTTGTGGCACATTTAATGCGACAGTGACTGGTAGCGGGGAACTACTTCATGTTTCTCCAATTGACCTCCTAGGGTTGAGATGTTTCCTTGTTTGTGAGTCACCTAGCCATGCTCTGGTCGATATAATGGGACTCTTTAGGTGGAATGCCTCTGTAGCTGAGGGTCCAATGATCATTCTCGAGCTGATCGACCACATGCTAGTCGACTGGAAGTATGTTGGCAATTGAGCCAATGAGATTTTGGGTCTTGTCGATCACCTGGTCAACTGTTAGTAGATTGGGCCTGTTAGGTTTCCCCGTATCACTTGGTATAATTCAATTTATGTTTTGGTTATCGATCAATTTTCAATTGAATCAAATCAATAATTAAGCAAATTAATGACTCAATAACTAAAAATTACCAAAATGGACCAGATCGAGTCTAATTTAGGGTCTGAATCAATGCAAACGAGCCCGAAATTCAATTTTGGAGTTACTATACTTGCGTCATCGAAGCACCGCCTGCAGCGCCACCATCCATTGCCACTAGAGCAGGAGTCCGACCGACTAGAATGTGTGTCTCGACGTGCCGGTGAAAAGCCCTCTATCAATTTCAACTTTAGCTACTACCTCGGCGGCCAATTTTAAGCATAACCACCAAGCTCTGCCCAACGCCGCCGCTCGCCTCCACCTTCAATTCTTCTCTATCGGTGGCCGATTGGTGAAATTGAAGTTACCAACACGTTCATCGAGCTAAACCCATCAAGACTCACCGTTTGAACCTCAACTCCCACTGCCAAAAATGCCGCGTCGTCGCTGCCTGCTATGCTGAGTTTTCTAAATTCTTTCAATTAAATCTCATTTAACTTAATTTTGGTCCCTCAAATTTTAAATATTAAACAAAAACCCCTAATTTCTCTATAATGACATAATTTAATCCTTTCCTCCAAAATTTTAATTTTATATCAGATTTAGAAATTTCTATAGGTGTTACACATCGAGTGTACACTGACTGTTAGTATATATAAATAAATCAATCGATCAATCAAAAATTAAAAAAAGAAGAAGAAGAAGAAGAAGAAGAAAAGGAAAAAAAAAAAAAATTCCCCCATCCCACCACCCTACGCCAACCCCAACCCGACCTAGCCAATCTGGCCAAGCGGTCGCCAACCTTCCAGGCACTGTTGCTTGAAGCTTGCAGTTGCCACATGGCAGTCGAGTGCTTAGTGGGGGGTCCAATGGTAGATGGGCTAGGGACAGTGTGGTCTAATGATAGGGTGCGAGGTATTGGAAGATGATGTATATAAATATTATACATTTATAAAAATATTTATTTATATAAATATATGTGTTTATATATATGTGTGTAATGTATATATGTGTACGTATATTTATATATGTATAATATAAATAAATAAACCCTCCTACATGGTCCTACTTCTGTAAAGCCTCTCTTCTCTAATTGACGGTTTGCTAAATTATTATCAGCCATTAAATGCTGTCAATCTTGTCCGTCAATTCTCCTCTTTGATATTGAATCTAAAATTCACCGTCTTTGGGCCAGAGTATTATCTCCCTACCCAGCTAGGGTTTTAGAGAGCAATAACCCAAAACCTTGCGGAATTGTACCTCCGCATCACTGGTTGTACGTTGAACAAATCGTTAGGAAATGGACAAAAGCATGCTTGGAGATTTGGACGCTCTTCCAGAGGAAGATAAGCTCCGAATGTCCACCATGATCGACCAGCTTCAAATTCGTGACAGGTATATTTATGTCCTGATCTATGGCTTGCCTAATTATTTTGAAAATGAAAGCATAGATGGAGAACAAATTTGAGGCATATAAGTAAAAGGCTTAGGATCTTTGAGTATATACTGAAAGTTCATCGAAATTGAACCTCTCAAAAGAATTTAAAAGAGAGAAAATGAAAAGAAAAAGTGCATGGTATGAATTGCATCAAAAAGAGCTGGAGTTCTATTTTTTATGTTATTTTTTGACTTTAAGAAGTTGCAAAGATGATGACTTTCTCGTTTAGCATATGGTTTGTTTTAGTTTTGTGCCCCCTTATTCCGTTTATCTGCTTGCTGTTGTTGTGGAAATAATTGATTGATCGATTATATGCTTCTTGAGAAATTGGTGCAACAGCTTGAGTTGATGTGTTGACATATAGATTGATCGTCGTACTAATACTTAATAGATACCTTCAAGCTAATTAAACCTATTCTTTCTTGTGGTACTCTTAAAATTTTGCTTTACAAAAATCGGTTGAATCATGAATAGGATTTATGACGCTTTACTGGACTATATATTTTAGTATCATTATAGAAGGTTTTCAAACAATAATTATTGAAATTCTGTCTTTCTTTAAATAATTTTTCCAAATGTAATAAGTGCATTTGGAATCAATTATCCTCTTAGTTTATAAATTAGCTGGTTGATAGTAACTGCCTTGTCAATGGCCATATCTCTGTTACATGAAGCTTTATTGTCTGACTAGTCCACAATATGCTTCAAAACATTTCTATGGAAACAAATGAACTGTTTGCAGAGTTGCAGTGGGCTTGGTCATTAGCATGAGGATGTCGGTATTATGCGAATCTTATTAACTGGTTGTGAAATGTGTATCAATGCATTGAGGTTTTGGTCAAAAAGGAAAATGTCTCTGACATTTTCAGGTTTTATTTCCATTTAGTTGAGGAGTAGATACTGGTTTTGTCATTGTTACTGTCAATCAATCATGACTTAAGAGTTTATTAGCACGTGAATCTTAATGGACTGTGACCTATATTAGAACTATTTACAACATTTCCAGTTAGAATCTATTTATTAATTTAGCAGACCAGTCTCCCGATATTTGCAACTGATTCTTTTTCGGCAAGTTAATTATTATGTAAGTTTATAACATTTGATGTCTTCTTTTCCCTTACAAGATTCTTGATATTTGTCTTTCTTCACGACTTTCTTTGTTCCCCACTTTGTTTCTTTCTTTCTTCTTGTTCCTATTCTTCTTAGTAAAATTTGAACTTTATATTTATTTTTCTTATCCTAAATTTGATTTTATGAATCCCGATGCCTTTTCTTCGCACAAGGAAAGACCTCTGATTGATCAAAACTTGATGCACGAGGCAGCTATTGAAATTTTTCATCCGTGATTTGATTCAAGCCCATCTGATTCAGGCACACAACTTTTACATTTTGTTTTATCCTTGAGCTGTCTAACTCACATGCATTTCCATCTGCGTCCTCATCTTTTTGGCTTCATAAATTCTAATTAGGCTGTTTTAATATAATTGGAACCTGTTTTTTCCCCGATGTATATAATCAGAACTTGTGAAACTTTAACTTGAAAAAGATTTGAGCTTTCGTACTCTTGTCTAGTTTTATTTTCTCAGGCCGCTTCAATTATGAATTTGATCATATTGGGCCATAATTAATGCTAATCTGTTGAGTTCATCAAATAAGGCATGAAAATTCATAAAATACAAGATTTGATATTTTCAAGGAGTATTGCTTAAAGTTGAGTATAGTTTTCATCCTCTGATTGATAATATGCAACATAAGGAGTGACTGTTTGTTTAAAACCCAAAACATGATATATTGGTGCGTAGATGCAAATGGAGATTAAGTCAAAACTTAAATTCTGGTTGCACACCAAGCTAGACAAATGGAGTGTTGATTGTTGGGCAAGTCTGGGAAATGTTGAAAAGATTAAAGAAATGGAGAAAGCGCCTCTTGCTTCCTACTCCCTACCGTAACTGTTCTGGTTTCTTAGAAATCTTGTTGGAAGTATGTTGTGATTGACCAAAAGCTGTACTTTCACCCAAATGTTGTTAGATCGTCCTATTTCAACTGGGATGCCGAACCCACTGTTTGATTGAGACTGGCACTATGTAGTGGAAGAAATATTTTCTGTGGTTAGGATTTGGATCTTTCTACTGTTCTACTCTTGTGACGTTGATTATCCTGCTGCCTATTTATTTGCTGTCTTTTTCCTGTATACGTTCTTCTCCTCCCAAACTTAGTAAGGAATAGATAGGGAGGATTCTCATTAAGCATGCAGCTTGCTGGACCGGCTCAAGAATATTTCTTTTGTCTTGCATCTCTGATAAGACAGAGCTTCCTGAACTAGAAATCATGAACTTGAATGAAAGTTGTCAACTTGAGGTTTGGCATACTGATGATTTTAAGTACTTTTTGTGGTTTTACCTGGTGGGGGAGTTCTAGTCCATGTTTATATTAATTAAAGTGGAGATATGTTTTGTTGGAATACATATCTGTTGATGTAAGGCAAGATTGAAGTAGTAGATTGTCAGAAATCCATGGGGAACACAATTGAGACTATACAGATTTAAGGCTGATTTATGTTTTTCAAGTTGAACGGAAGAATTGATAAAATGTTGACTAAGTCTGGAGAACTATATACCAAGAGAAGCTTTGGCAGATGTTCTAAAGTGATGCCGCATGGCTTCATCTATTGTGGTCTTTAATTTGGGCGAGATTACTTTCTGCTGAACAAGATTTATGATTGCTTATACAAATTATAAAAGTTACTTGTACAAATTGGAGAACTTACATTCCCATGTACATTGATAAATAAAACTTTCACCCTCTTTTTCCACTCAAGAACTTTTAAGAGCTCATATTAGGTGGACTCGTATGTAGTGGAACCCCCTGACTTTGTTTTGAGGTTTTAAATTTTTCTCTTTTTGGTTTTGGATGGTGATGGTGTACTTTCTTCAATATGTAATTAGATGGAGTGCAATCCAAAGTGCTCCTTACAAAGATATGGCGTTATAGTTCTTTTTCTCTACTGCTGTTTACACCTTGACTAGCCTGATTACATGACATGGATCTCTATTAGTTATTTGCAGAATGGTGGTTTATCTTCTGCTGAAAATCATTAAGAAAAAGTTGTTTATTTATTCTCCGATTAGTTTCAAGAATTTTCCATATGAAACTTTCCAGTAACCAACTTATTTACTTCTTGTTTGTTCCGTCATTTTGTTGACTGAGCTGCCTTGTCCACCTTGAACACTTCTTTGATTAGAACTGTCATATATTGGTTTAGCAGAATTAGAGCAGCTAGCTTGATGAGAAGAACACAATTAGATTACAAATGGTGATAATATATTCATGTACTTATGAGTGAAAATAATGTTTCTTCCCCCCCCCCCCCCCTTTTGGCAGTTTACGGATGTATAATTCACTGGTGGAAAGATGTTTCACTGATTGTGTAGACACATTTCGGCGCAAAACTCTAGATAAGCAAGAAGAGACTTGTGTCCGCAGATGTGCTGAGAAGTTTTTGAAGCACTCGATGCGTGTTGGCATGAGATTTGCCGAGCTTAACCAAGGCGCTGCAACACCAGATTAAGATGCCTTTGATGTAATGAACCAAGGTGCTGCAACACCAAATAAAAATGCCCATTCCAACACACCTGATTGTGTGCGTTCTTTGGTGATCAATTTCATATACTAATACTTCTGAACTTAGGCGATATTCCATTATCTAGTTCTTAAAGATTTCTTTGGAGTTCCTCATTTTGTTTCTTTTGTTTGGAGATGATAAGATGAATATTAATATTTTGTCGTTCACGTTAGCTTGAATGCATTGTTGACATTTAAGAACACTGTTTGTCATCTGTTCTGAGATAAATATTGCATGCTAGACGGCGTGTTGTTTTTCAAATACAATAGTGAAAATTTCTCTTAAAGGTATGTATCATAATCCTATTGCTCAATGATTCCACATTTTTATTAATTTAATTATTCTCAAATTTATAAGGCGTAGGGTTTACAATTACAATAAACTTAGTAATTTAAACTTTTTTTCCCCTAATGTTTGAATAATACCCTTTAAACTTTGTAATGGGCCACAAGTTATCATCAAATTATTTGTTTCCCCAAATGTTAGATAGTTTTGGCTTAAGGATTGTAATCTATATAGTAGTTTATGGTTCAACTATGATTGTACATGCCTCATGTGAATATGTGATGGATGTATAAATGTATTTAATTTGAATTGTTCGATTTAAAATGTGAAACCATAACCTTTCTTTTTTTATGATTAGTTGGCAATATAATAAAGTACATTAAACCTGTTATTTGTACAAGCAATTAATGGTGGATTTCACTTGTATATTGAGAGTGCATTATAGTTAAATAATTGATACCAATAATAAAATTTTATTTATTTTGGGCTCTATCCCATTAAATGACTCCATATATGTTTTGGGCCTATTAAATTAGATTTTCCTTAAATGCTTTTTCATTATTAAACTCATAAAATATAGAATTGGCATATTTATATTTATTATACTTCTATATATTATTTTTTAATTTCAATACATATTATTTTTTAATATCTTTTGATGTATTTTTATTTTTAAATCAATGATAAATTGATTGAATTTTCAATAGAAATGTCAAATAATTACATATGATATACATTAATATACTTAAAAAATTATATTAACAAGTCATTTTAGGAAAAGTGCCAGAATTTATTCTCTTTCCTCAAATCAATTCAAAATCCTATCTATATTATTATTATATTTTATATTAATATATAGGCTAACAGGAATTCATATTTATATTTTAATATTATTTAGAGAATTTATTTTTATATTAGCTAAATTTTATGAATAAAAATTAATAAAAAAACTAAATAATAAATGATAAAATTTCCCTTTATTAAAAATATATTCAAAATATTGATATATTTACATATATATGTATATTATACATTATATATAATACATATATTATGTACACGTAGTTACATATATATTTATAAATATATACCCACCCCAACTCCCATGACCCCCAAATCCTACGGCCACGGCCAGCAGCTATCGCTGGGCCGCTAGCCATGACTAGTGGGTTTGGGGGATGGGGGTAGAGGTAAGCTTGTAAATGGGTAGGGTATCATATTACCCATACTCTAAAATACCCAAAAGGATGAGACACTAATTCTACCATACCCTATCTAATCCAAAATCCATTGGTCTAGTTTATTAGATTTATGTTTCTAATGTATATATTTATTTTCTCAATATATACTAAAAATATTATTTGGCATACAATAACAAAAAAGAAATTTTTTATATTTAATTTAATTTAATCATTAAATTTAAATTATTTAATTTTAAACTTTTTGCTAATTAAATTAACTGTTTTATTGATATAATTGTTAAACTTTATTAATATAATTAATAATTAAACTTTTTGCTAATTAAATTAATATAATTAAAAAAAGTTAATAAAAACAGTTTAAAAGAAAAAAAAAATTCTATATTTAATTTTATAAAAACAGTTAATTTCTATATTAATAAATTTTATTTATTAACAAAATTAATTTTATTAACTGTTTTTATAAAAAATTATTTATTCCACTATTAATTTTAATATTATTAATTTTATTAATAAAAAATTTTCAACTAGTGCTATTGCTATTCCAATTTGAAAAAAAAAATTTGCTATCCCAATATATTAATTTTATTAATTTTATTTAATTTTTAATGAAGAAAATTATTTAGTTGTTATTATTCATTCACTATTTGTAATTTTTATATATAAAAATTTTATCATTAATATAAATTTTATTTGGGTATAAATAATTTTTAGGTTCATAAATTAAATTAAGTATAAAGCAATTGGTAATTTTTGGATATGGGTACATGAATAATTTATAAGTATTGGGTACAGACCATACCTATACCCATTACACTATCTATAATAAGTCTGGGTGTGGGTCGGCTATTGTTATTGACATTTTAGGCCTGAATAGGGTAACACCCTATCCATTTACAGGGCTAGGTAGAGGGGGTAGCCGAGTGCGGAAGTGTGCTGGAGAGTGGGGTGGGCGGGGTGGTTGCCGAGAAAGAAGATTATTTTTTTTGTTTTAATTTATTTATTCGTTTATCATTTAATGAAAAATAATTAAATCAAATTAAATATGTTTATTTATTAATATTATTAAATATCTAATTAAAATATTATTTAAGATGATATATTTTTATTTTTATTTTTGATTTTTTTATTTTAACTTTTTTGGGGGAACATATTTATGAAAGATTTAGATGTATTAAAAATTTAAAATACAAAGCAATGACTTGATGTGAAATTAACAACAACTTGTTGTAAAATATATATATATATATATATATGTGTGTGTGTGTGTGTCATTTGATTTGAAGGTATCTCATATAAGTGAAGTACAATCTTACCTCACCATAAATAGGGGTGTAAACGGATATTAAACGAATCAGATACAATATTTTTATATTTATATCCGTTTAACTTTTTGAATATTCGGATACGAATACAGATTTGACGAATATTTAAAAATGATACTCAAATTCGTATCCGTCGGACATATCCGTATTAGATTATAATTATTCAGATTTATTTATATTTTATTAAATTTATCCCTATTCAAATTGTTTTTTATATTCATATTCGATTATAATTATTTAGATATCTATTTACATTTATCCAAATACGTGAATCTATAAATATATAATAAATACACATTTTAATTAATAGAATGAACTATATAATTTCATTAAAAAGAAAGCAATCAAACAAATAGCATAATTTTTAATTAATAATTGATTTTATAATTGATTATTAGTACTTATTAATAATAATAATGGCATTGAAGTATATTATTTATAAAATCAACCAACAATAATTATACTGATCAATTTTATTCTTCAATTTTTTTCTCTACATTATACTAATTTTTAAAAAAAAAAAATTCTTCTCAATTCTTCAATTATAATTTATATATACATATATGAATTATGAGATTTTTATTAAAAAATATAAATAATATATTATTTAATAAATATATATTTGGAGTTGATATTAAACGAATTGGATATGCATTTACCATATTCGTATCCATTTATAATCGGATATATACTAATCGAATATGGATAATATCCGCTTTAAACGAATGCAGATAAATTTTGTATAAACAGATACAAATGCGAACGGTAAATAAATTTTCAAATATCCATTTACAACCCTAACAGTAAACATTCCCAAGTTTCTAACCTTTATTGGTGTGTTTTCAAGAATCTTCATTAAATACCATTATCTTTATTAAAAAATCCTCATTTTATCTAAAATGACTATCATCCCACTACGTCACCCCACTACCATTATATAATAGTTCAATTAATTTCATACATGGTTATACTTAATTGCAGTTCTTTACAAGTTTTATTTTCTTTCGTATTGCCAACATTTTCTTCATCAGTATAATTTCTCCTATGTAATTATTTTTGAACTTTTATCTATAATATTTTTCAAATTTACATGAACGAATTTGTCGCTATCTTTATGTCAGAAATGTTAACTAGTTGATTTTATGTTTATTTGTAGTAATTATTTTTAAATCAGTTGAGCTTTAAAGTTAACATTTTCACAGTTCGGTAAAATTTTATTTTTATAACTACAAGATAAATGAATTTCTTATGTATCTTTATTTATTGGGAGTTAGCAAACAGGGCTTAATTTGCCAGACTTTACCCTCACGCTTGCAAAATCTATTCTAATTATATAATGATCTGATCTCCACATAATCAATTCTATGTCAAGTGATACACATAATTAGTTTGAAAATTTCTATAAACATAAGGTTTATGTTCAAGTGTCAATAAAAATATATATATTATTTCATTTTATTCAAGTGTTATTTTTTAGAAGAATATCAATAATTGTGCTCCAATATTTAAATGTACATATATCGAGTGTGCATCAGTTACTAGGTTTTATAATTGTCCTACTAAGAACCTAAAATATAGGTGGGAAATTACTAGTTTAGATGCGAGTGATTGAGAAATCAGTAGAAGAAATAATTGTGGTGGACAGACAACAGACATGATGGAAATTGGATTCTAGGATGGAAATAAGAAAAATAAATAATTTAAACAAGGGAAGGAAAGGAGAAGAAACATGAAAAGGAGACTATGGTTCGCAATTAGGGGTGGGCGTTTGGATCAAGTAATTCGGGTATCAATTCGATCCAAGATTGAATTTTTTATTTTTAAAAAAAAAATTACGAGTCGAGTATTTGATATTTTAATAAAATTTTGGATCAAATATCAGATAGGTAGTTTGGGTGTCCGACTTTAATTTATATAAAAATAAATATATATTATATAAAATATATAATAAGTATATTTATATATAATCTATGTATATATAATATGTATTATCTCTGTATATATGGTATATATAAACAGTGGCCAAACTTTGGCCTTGGCCTCAGTACTAACAGAGGCCAAAGTCCATTTTCTTTTCTTTTCTTTTTTTTAGATTTTTAAATAATATTTATATTAAATTTTTAAAAAAAATCATGTGGGATACCCAAGTTCAAATTAGTTGAGTACCCGATATATTCGGATACCCAAAGTGTCGGGTATCCGACAATTTACGGCTGGTATCGGGTAGCTAAAGTTGCTACCTAAAAAATCTAGGGTTAATTGCACATTGCCCCCCAACCTATGGCCTTATTTGCACATTGCCCCCCAACCGTTGTTGATGTGCAATTTTACCATCTGAACTATGTTCGCCAACACCACATTTGCCCATTTCCAGTGGAATCCAACCAATCAATATTGGACACGTGGACTGAAGGCACCGAAATATTCTTGTTAGATTCTTTCATAAATGTGCAAATGTGGTGTTAGCGAATATTTTTATTAGTTCATGTGGTGAAATTGCACATTTAATTAGTTCAGGTGGTGAAATTGCACATCGACAACAATTGAGGGGCAATGTGCAAATGAGGCTATAGGATGGGGGGTTAACTACAATTATCCCAAAAATCTACTGTCTAAACCGAATTACCTGAACTCGATTTGTCTAATCCGAACGCCCACCCCTAATCACAATGACTAATAGCCACCAGCATTGACAGGGAAAAAGACAAAGTGGATTATTTTCACAATAAAAAAATAAATAAATATTGGAGATGAGCGCTACGGGTAAGAGTTTAGGTTTATTCTCAAAATACCGACCCTTTTACTAAAAATCTCTTAAATCTTTATGTTTTTTTCCCTCATCACATATATATTTGCTAATAGATATTTTTATATCATATATACATATAAATATAATATTTAATTTAAATTTCTCTCCATTTATTAAATAAAAATGTAATTAATTTGACATTAACAGTAAAATATATCCCATAAAAATACAACTAAATATATAAATGCTTTTCAAAATATTTTCTACTTTGTATAAACAAAATACATCCCATTCCATTCGCCAACCTATTATCACTTTTCCCAATCTCACTCCTAAAATTCAATTCTCTAAAACTGACAAACCAAAATACAACAAAAAATAATCAGATATTCCCATAGTTTTTATTCTTGTTGAATATTTAAGGCCGTTTAGTTTATTTTCATTTTCAATTTCCATTTCCATCATTTCTAAAATTTAAAAGATTAGTTAGTAAAAATGAGTTGAAAATGAGTTTGTAATTAGATAGATTGTTGGAAAAGTAATAATTATGTTAATTTTAATAAGTTGTAAGTGGAGAGGGATAAAAATAATTGAATATAGAGAGAAGATATATAGGTTATTGAAAATATATATATATATAGATTATTGAAAAATATATTTTGAAAATGAAAATAAAAAATATATTGGGTGAAATAGTGTAAAAAGTGAAGTATTTCATTTATGAAATAGTAGAAAATATAAAAATGGGCTTTGAAAATAAAAACAAACGGGCCCTAAGATTTTCTTAAGAAATATGGGAGTGAAAACAAACTTTAAATTGGTTTGGAAGTCTAAAGTAAGAAAATAATGAGTGAGAACTGCATTTAAAATGGGAGTTAAATTTAAGAATTTAACGGCACATAGCTATTTGCCTATTTCTGAATTAGTAAATAAAGGAAATCTATGAACAAAATAGTAAATTTGGGCCACGTTTTTTAAGTGAAAACTATTTTCGTGTCCATAAAAACAATAAAAATAATAGAAAGAACGGGTGACTCTTTTTAAACCAACTTATCTATGCGGATTTAACCTCATTTTTTCTCTTTCAGGTGGGCAAAAAGAAAAGAGGATAGGATTTTAAGGAAAAAGAAAAAAGATAAGGAAAAGGAAAAGAAGATTAAAGGCCATTACCAATGTATATATATATACCTGGTGGATGTGTAATGTAGAAATATCTCAACAGTTTTTTTAATATACTTGGTGATAAAATTTAATACCTTCAAAGATTAGACTATGAAAAATTTTCAAAAGCATGTAAATTTTTTAGTTCAATGTTATGTGGAAGTACTACTTATCTATTGATCAAAAAAAAAACAAGTACTACTTAGCTTGAATTGATGTTAATTGAATTTTTCCATAGTTGTCATTAAATTTTCTGTTAAAATGCTAATTGCTTACTGGATAATATTCCAAATAAGGTGGACTGCTCATTATGTTTTGGATAGATATCTAAAAATGTGCCAACTAAATAACAACAGGGTTTCCCATTATTCTAGAACTGAAACAAATGGGTCTAAAATAATGAAAGAATTGGTCTAATCTATACTTAATATCATACGTGTTCAATTATAAAGATTAGGTTTAGCAGTCACCTTAATTTGTTGTAGTTTTGCTTTCAAAATCTTAGGACTGTAAGAGCATTAGCATTCCTAGCACCATGTGCAAAGATATAGGCCAAGACATGAGATATATATACCCTAGGAGAGCGGGTCTATAGCCTGAATGCTGTGTGGTCTACATTATCATTATGTATAAAAAATATATAGTAATACAGAGAGAAGTTAATGAAAAATTCTATATTCTGACTGTTATCACGTACACATTTTGGATTACATTAGATCATCGACATAAATAGAAAAGGTAAAATTTTCTGCACAAATTAAATCAATCAATACTTGGAATGAATTTGATGATCGAATTTAGCAATAATTCACATGCAAGCATGGGACAAGCATAAGAAAACATAATGTGATGGATTATGGAATTGAAAGAACCATAGGGATTAAAGAATAGATTGACTTCCGCTATGACCTTAACACTATGTTTAATTTAAGGAATTTGATAAGGAAAGGAAAATATTATGGAAAAGAAAAACAAAAGTAAAGAAATATACAATCTCAAACATGTTTGATTGTAGAAGAAAATAATGAAGAAAAGATTGGAAGGTGAATGTGTTGGAAAAGGAGAGAGAGCCCAAATGGATTTTTCCCTCATTTTCCTCATCATTTTGTGAGGAAAACTTATTTGTGCTCAAATCTATTATATTTTTCCCTAAGGTTTCCTTTCTTTAACATTTTCCTTACTAACTAAATAATCAAAAATATTTTCCTTAGCATTTTTTTTTCTTTTCCCCATCAAACATAGTGTAAGGAAACTCCACTGAAAAACGCAGAAGGCTTTCCAGCTAAGATACTCAATAGCTGTGTTACCTCCTGAAGACATGGTTGTAGCACAACTTTGAATATCTTCAAATAAAATCGAAAGCCACATCTATAGTAGTACACAGATAAACAAAATAAAGACATCAAATATTACAGCTAAGTGTATCCGTAATTTCCATATTCTTTTAAGATTAAAGAACTGAAATCCTATGTCTCAATCTTTTGTCAATAGAGCAGTCTCATCAAATTTACTATTTAAAGAAAAAGCATTCGCTGGCATCAATTCATTAACTTTTCCACAAAGTTGATTGCTTCAATTCTCCCAACTGCTATATGAAGTACTGTCTCCAAAATTTTTAATGATCCTAGCTGCAATAGCATTTGGATTGGAGTCAAAGAATTTATCAGCTGTCTTCCAGTAGTCTCTAATTGCAGTTTTATACAAAGGCAGATAGCACTTAAGATCGTCCTCTGTTATATCAACATGTATACCAACAAAAATATATACATCCGACCAATAAATGAATAATTTTGCTTCCAAATATTGATATATAAGGCTCAGCAGGCATTATTCTACTTACCGACAATGCTGTCACCACTGTTTCTTGGCGCCAGGGCTGATGAAGAACTAGCCATTGTTGGGAAGTCTATTTAGAAAACGCTACATTATTACTTTCCTTTCTTCCATCTTCATTGACTCACTGCACTGCCATTACAAAAAGCTCCCTACAAGATTGCATGTCTTTTTTATTGAGATGTGATTCCAAATCATTTGCCAGAATCAAGAATACTCATATTTGTAGTCTCATTAACACTAAGAATGGCTGCTAATTTAATTACAACTAAGTTCCAACTCAAGCTACTCCAACGCGAAAAGAGATCAGGTCCTTTTGTGTAGTGAAGAACCATTCTTTGAAATTAGAAAGTTGAAATTGATGTTAGAAGATTTGAGATTAATTTTCAAGTATCAAAGTCATTACATATTTCAAGTGTTTGGAGATGACTTAGATGGGAAGATGGAAACCCACGACTCATATAAGTTTCGCACATATTTCATTTACATATGTAGAAGAGCGTTGCCTTGCTTTTTTGCCTCTTTTTTTTTTTTTTTTAGCTACCAGCAGGTCATTTTCACATGCCATGCTTGAGTTCTCGGTTGAATTTGTAGAAGTACTTTGGAAATCCATATGATAAACATATCCAATCTTTTTATCCAGCTCAGAGGTCTCCAAGTAATAGGGGAGGAGCTTCGCAAATTAATTTCGATTAGCAAACATATGCAGCCATAATGAACATATCTCATCATATTATATTAGTAACATAACAACGGATATCTTGTACTCCAAATCTACTCTCGAAAAGGCAATCATTCCGTTTTGATTTACAGGCATGAGCGTAAGAAACAAACATTTTCACCCATTACAATTCAACCCGTTACCTCTTGAATCCATGCAATAAACATTCTCTAATTTAAAATCACTGCGACCCTCTCTATAATCTTACTATTCCTTGCAGCGAATCTTAGCACACAAATTCAGATGCTCTCTCAGTTGCAACTGTTTCATCAATTGCAAGTAGCCAAAAGAACAAGTAAGTTGAGCAGCCGATTATATCAGTTAGAAGGAGAAGAAAAAAAATAAAAAAGTGTTGCCTTCTTAAGGGCCATCTCTATCTGCAATTCAGCAAGTTCATCATCCTTATCTTCGACCTTCCTTGCTGGTTGCTTTCCAAGAGGCATTCAAACAGGAGCAGTAGGAGCTCATGTTCCTCAAGCTCAACTCCTTCAAGTTCTTCAAGCTCTGCCTCCAATTCATCCTGCAGGATGTAATGAGTAAAATATAATCTTCACAGGAAAAGATGAGAACAAGAAGGTATCAAAAACTACAACACACCTCATCAAAATTAGTCGCTACGGCAATTGATGTTGACAGTGCTTCTCCAAAGTAAGATAAATGTGGGGATTTGACGTGGCCTTCATTATTCAATATAGTCATCAACTTTAGCAAGGATAACTTGGTAATATCCTTTATCATGATCAAATCCAAACAACCATCTAAAAACTACAAATCGACCAGGGAAAATAGATGAAATTCTAACTATAATGTTACCAAGTATGAAGTAAACACTCAAGAAGGCCAAAATCTAGCAGTAAGATACTAAGAACTGAAAATCAACATTGATGTGCATGAATTGAACATATTTGAGTAGAACTTGCTAGTCATTCAACTATCATGGACAGATGCCAAAGGACAAGAATATGTCATTTAGTTGTCCTACGAGGGCATTAACATATTAAGCATTCAATATCTTCAATAGCATAACTTTTTAAGATAGAGGCTTGGCTAGTAGCTGCAAACCCCAGCTACAGTCAGTAGAAGCTAGAGAACATGAACTCATTAATTGTTGACTAAAAGCCCAATAAAAATTAAGCAATCCTACATGCATGAAGGTATGTTCCGTTTTGAGATGCAGGCAACATAAACTTTCTATATAGATCTAAAATGGTTGGAACAGATTTGACAAAATTATAAGAAAACTGCACAAATGAGATCTACAATATGATGCCCAACCATAATAAAGAGCAAGATTTTCTGAGAAATACCTCACAAAAACCTAAATCTTTTAATAGGGAATCTTTCATTTTGAAATATTATAGAGAGCAATATCAATCATCAATAACCTGAATGGAACCATGGACACATGCACATAAATTGCTATATTGATATATCAAACAAACCTCTGGAACTAATAATTTAAATGAATCCCTTTCTTAATTGGGTGCGATGGTGATCCTGGCACATTCCTCTGCCATATTTCTGTAAGGGCTAAGACAATCGAAAGAATTTGAGATGGGAAGAAAGAAAGCAAGATTTAGAGAACTAGCAAAGATGGGAAAAAAGAAAGGAAAAACTGGAAATATTTCATTGCTGATAAAACAAAATCCAATGTACATATATATCCACTAAATGGAAATGAAAAAAAGCACAGTACAACCTAGCTAATTCTGGCATATTCCAATCTTGTTAGATGGCCTAGGCTAGGTGTCAAATTCTAAGTGGAAGAGCCCCCTAGGTTGTTGCAATCTTGGACCGTTGGTTCAATGCTTGGGATGGATGGCTTAGATGTGTTAAATCCCTTCCCTTGATTCTGACTTGATCTAATGGTCGTGAATGGAGGTGAAATAGAGGAGACGGCACCGTCTGGGGTAGAGAGTGATATCCAACCAAAGGAGTTGACTGAATCCTGGCCGTTTAATAAATTAATCCCACGGTTGTGTAAGGAAATTTTGATCTTAATCGAACGGCGAGGATTAAGTCTTGATTCTTCGGGCTGGGTCATGACATCTCCTCACCTTTTTTTGCTACCTTGTCCCTAAGGATCAAAATCTGGAAATGGAGCTCTAATATCTGAATAATCTTCCCAAGTAGCGTCCTATTTGTCGGAGTATGACCATTGCACTAACAATTGAGAGACTGCCACGTTGTTCCGAGGTATGAGGCATTTTTCGAGAATAGCTACTTGATAAACCCTAAATTGTCTGTATCCATCTATCGCATGTAGATATCGTGATGGGGCATGCTTGGAGCCAATCTTCTTCTTCAACAACGACACGTGAAACACTGGGTATATCTGACTTCCAACGGGTAAGTCTAATTTGTACGTGACTGGCCCTATCTTCTGAGTAATCGTATGTGGACCATAGTACTTAGGAGCAAACTTGAGGTGTCTTCTCATCGCTACACTTGTTTGTCTGTATGGCTGTAGCTTCAAATATACTTGTTTTCCAACTGAAAATTCTATTTCGCTTCTGTGGTGATCTGCAAAAAATTTCATGTGATTCTGTGCAAACACTAGGTTCTCCTTGAGGGTTTAGATCATGTTGGTTCTTTATTACATTAGTTGTGTAATTTTTGTGTGTGTTGTGTATGCAAGCGAACCTAAGGGTAAGTGGGTAGAGGGGTATCCATACAAGGCCTGGAAAGGTGTAAGCTTTAGGCTGGTGTGGTAGTTAGTATTGTACCAAAATTCTGCCAAGGGTAGCCATCTGTTCCAGTGTTTAGGTTTAAGGTGACACATACATCTTAGGTAGGTCTCTAGGCATTGGTTCACTCTTTCAGTCTACCCATCAGATTGATGGTGGTATGTAGTAGATAGGTTGAGAATGATCCCTAGGAGTCTAAGAAGGTTGGTCCAAAATGAGCTGGTGAAAAGTCTATCTTTATCTGACACAATACTCACTTGCAGACCATGAAGTTTATAAATGTGATCTAGGAATAGTTTAGCTATGTGTTCAGCTGTAAAGGGATGTGTGAGACTAAAAAAATGTGCATATTTGGTTAGCCTATCTATTACAACCCAAATAGAGTTTTTTCCTTCTGAGTTGGGCAATCCTTCAATAAAATCCATAGAGATGTAGGACCAGGCTTGGGCAAGTATAGTGAGGGGTTAAATATGGCCAAGGTAGGGGACAATTTCATGTTTATTTCTTTGACAAACATCACATTCTTTGACCCAATTAGTGAGATCAGTTTTGAGATTAGGCCAAAAAAACATGGATTTAATTCTTTGATAGGTACCAGTTATACCTGAGTGTCCTCCAATTGAAGAGTTGTGTAAGATTTGAATAATCCTTTGCCTCAAGCTGTCATCCTTCCCAACACAAATCCTGTCTTGGTTCCTAAGTACCCCTCCATGATAAGTGTATTCTGGATAGGAACTAGGATCAATCATCTTAGCCCTTAGAACTTCACCAAATAAATTATCATTGGCATAGTTGTTTTGAACTTCACTAATCCAGTTGGGAACAGGTCCTGAAATGGCATAGCACTGCTCTTGATTCTGTTCCAACCTGGATAATGCATCTGTAGCTTTGTTCTCAACCCCTTTCTTGTATTGAACCTCATAATCCAAGCCCAATAGTTTAGTGACCCCTTTCTGCTGCAACATAAAGTCCACATTTTGACTGAGTAGGTGCTTAAGGCTCTATTGATATGTCCTTATAATGAAGTGATGTCCTTGGAGATATTGTTTCCATTTTGAGACAGCCATCAAGACAGTTAGAAACTCTTTCTCATAGATGGACAAATCCTGCGCTTTTAGCCCAAGAGCTTTGCCGAGGAAAGCAATAGGTCTCTCTTCTTGCAAAAGTACTGCACCAATACCTTTTTCACTAGCATCTGTCTCTAGGTTAAAAGGGTTTGGATAAATTAGGTAGGGCAAGAACAGAAGCAGTAGTCATAGCTGTTTTGAGTTGGTTAAAGATTGTGGTGGCTTCAGGACTTTATCTAAAACCCTTCTTCCTAAGCAGGTCAGTTAGAGGCTTGCTAATCACACCATACCCCTGAATGAACTTCCTATGGTATCCTATCAACCCTAGGAACCCTCTAGGAGCCTTGACTATCTTGAGTTCAAGCCACTCAACTATGCATTTTATTTTTTCTAGATCAGTTTCCACACCTTCACTAGAGATGATATGTCCTAAGTAATCTATCTTGTCCCTCATAAAACTTCACTTGCTCTTTTTTGCATAGAGTTGGTGCTTCCTAAGGACCTCTAAGACCAGGGCTATGTGCTCAAGATGTTCAACCTCAGTCTTGCTATATATGAGAATATCATCAAAGAATACTCGCACATACTTTCTAAGTTGCCTAGCAAAAACCTGGTTCATTAGGGACTTGAAAGTAGATGGAGCATTACAAAGGCCAAAGGGCATCACGAGGAACTCATAGTGCCCTTGATGGGTCACAAAGCTAGTTTTATATATATCACATTCCCTCATTCTAATATGAAAATACCCAGACCTTAGATCAATTTTTGAAAAACATTTAGCACCAGACAATTTAGCTAAGAGTTCATCACTAATAGGGATTGGGAAGTTATGTTTAACTGTGAGAATATTCAGGTGCCTATAGTCAATGCAAAGCCTCCATGTCCTATCCTTTTTCTTGACTAGTAAAACAAGTAAAGCAAAAGGGACTTTGGCTAGGTCTAATAATTCCAACTTCTAACATGCCTTTAATCAATCCTTCTATTTCATTTTTCTAGGCATAAGAGTTCCTATAGAGTGCTTGGTTTTTGGGGACATCTCCTGGAATCAAGGTGATTAGTGCTCTACTCCCCTAGATGGAGGCAAACTAGTAGGTTCCTCAAACACATCTTTGAAAGATTCCAACAGCCCTTTTAACTTTGCATTTTGGCTCTCTTGGGGCATAGGGGCAGCTGTGATAGAAAACAACTGCCCGCATATCCCTTGAGCTCCTTGTCTGAACAATTTATTCATAGCTTTGGCTGATATGAGTCTAAGTTCAGATTGGTCAGTTACAGTTTTCATGGAAATTTTCTTTCCCTTTTAGAAATGGCCAACTTCATTTTCTAATAGTCCAACTCTACAGGGTTATTTTGTCTCAACCAATCCCTCCCTAAGATTAGGTCACAACTAGGAATTCTAATAATCCTAACAGGACAAATAAACTCATAACCCTGAATCTTCCAAGTGAAATGAGAACACTCTAACCTACTGATCATCTTATTTCTATGAGCTACACTGATTAACATGGGGATTGCAAGTTCCAAGGTGCACCCTAATTGTTTGGCCATTTTCTCATCCAAGAAACTATGGCTGCTACTACTATCTATGAGGATGTGTCATTCCTTCCCTTCTACTGTCCCCTTAATCCTAAGGGTGTTCATGTTAGTGTTTCTAGTCATTGAATTAACAGAGAGGGTGATATCATCCATTAAGACATGCTCTAGGTTTTCTTCCTCACCTACTTCTGCTTGGTAGGTTTCTTCTTCTTCCTCTGACATTATAACATATAGTTGCCTTTGCTTTTGTACTATGCCCTAGGGTGTAAGTTTCATCACAATTATAACATAGGTTTTTTTCCCTTCTAGTCCTCATCACAGCTACTGTTAAAAGTTTCCTAGTAGGAGGAATATAATCATGAGGTTTTAGTGAGTTCCTGGAGCCACTGGGATTAGTTTTGGTAGGTTGATTTGGTTTGAATGGAGCTCTGTTAAAAGGTAGTTGTTTATGTGTGTGATTTGCTTTTTTGAGAACGGTTTCTACTGTGGTTTCTTATTTTTTGGCTAGAGATATAGCTTGGGTTAAGTTGGCTAGTTTGAGTGACATAACTGATCCTTGGATTTCTTCTTTTAGGCCACTAATAAAACAAGCTGTGAAAAATTCTTCTGGGAAGACCTTGTTAAAAATAAGGAAGTGTGATTTGAGGTCTTCAAATTTTTCCAAGTATTAGGCTACAATACCTATCTATTGAAGCTTGTGGAATCCTCCTACCATCAGTTCTGGGTCCACATCATCAAATCTTGTGAGTACTACTTCCAAAAACTGTTGCCATGAAGGCAAGTCTCTCCCTTCAATGAAGCTTGGTACCATAGCTTAGCCTTCCCCTCTAAGTTCACTGAAGCTAACAAAACCTTCTGCTCCTCGGTCATGGTGGTCACGACTTGGAAATACCGTTGACAGTTTTTATCCAGGTTCGTGGGGACTCCCCATCAAAGTGAGGAAACTCCACCAGAAAAAATGGGGTCTGGCCTCCTGTTGACCCACCTAAAGTATTTTCAAAAGCTAAAGACACATTAGTGGTACTCTTTGAGGATGATCCTTTCTCATTTGTGGCAGACAGCCCTTCTCCGAGGATGGATTTATTCTTGTTGTAATGTTGCATTTGCTCTACTATCATCTGTAGTTATTGTTGTATAAGTTTTTGTGCATGCTCCAAGGAAATGAGAGACTGCTGTAAACTATTTTGTGTATTCTTAATATCTTCAAATTGTTCTTGAGTATGTCTCTCCCATACCTCCGTTAAAGCTCTCTCCTCCCCCAAAAGGATCTCTTGCCGCTTCGGGCCTTCATGTAAATCCTTCATCCTGGTGCCATCAGTCATGGTAAGTACTGGGGCCGTCCAAGGATCAAATGGCTCTGATACCAGTTGTAAGGGCTAAGACAATTGGAAGAATTTGAGATGGGAAAAGGGAAAGCAAGATTTAGAGAACTAGCAAAGATGGGAAAAAAGAAAGGAAAAACTGGAAATATTTCATTGCTGATAAAACAAAATCCAATGTACATATATAGCCACTAAACGGAAATGAAAAAAAAACACAGTACAGCCCAGCTAATTCTGGCAGATTCCAATCTTGTTAGATGGCCTAGGTAGTCAAATTCTAAGTGGAAGAGCCCCATAGGCTGTTGCAATCTTAGACTGTTGGTTCAATGCTTGGGATGGATAGCTTGGATGCGTTAAATCCATTCCCTTGATTCTGACTTGATCTGATGGTTGTGAATGGAGGTGAAATAGAGGAGACGGCACCGTTTGGGTTAGAGAGTGATATCCAACCAAGGGAGTTGACCGAATCCTGGTTGTTCAATAAATTGATCCCACAGTTGTGTAAGGGAATTCTGATCTTAATCAAATGGCGAGGATTGTGTCCCGATTCTTTGGGTTGGGTGATGACAATTTCCTCTCTAGAAATATTCAATTCCCCATCTCTATGGCCATCCTGCTCTCTCTTATATCTCCCCTCCCCCCCTCCAATTCTTTCCTCATATCGGCCTCCAATTGCTTTTTGTTTTCTTCTCGCAGTAGTCCTGATTAGTGTTGGCCAGACTGGGTCGTATTCTTCTATGATGGCGGAGGCAATGGTCATAACAATTTAATTCTTGGAGTCCTAGCCTGCGATGGCGACGACGCTATATCGGTCGTGTACAGTCGACATCCAAAAAGGAACAAAAGGGAAAAAAATAAAAAGAAAAAGAAAAAAGGAAAACAGGTGAAGCGTGGGGTTCGTTGGTACGAAAGTTACTATAGCAAGGGAGATTTCGGCTTATATAATAGTAGTAATAGTAATATGTATTATAATAAAATAAAAGAATTAAAAAAAACTAAATAAGAATAAATAAACAATAAAAATAAAAAGCCAAAAAAAAATCCAAAATTACTCCTGCCGTACCCGATCGTATCCAAAGGCTATTTTAGGAATACCACATTATTTCTAATCACCTAAACCCCACCCCAATTACAAAAACCCTAACCCCCGACACTTGTTCTCCTTGAAGAAGAGAATAAAGGAAAAAGTTTAAGAGATTTTAATGGCGGATGGAGTGATTTCATTGGAGAACATCAAAGCCTTTTGGCACTCTCAGGTCCACGACCCTGATAAATGGGAACTAAACATGGTATTCGCCAATTATTTCATTCAATTGCCTGTTTTATGTTTTAAAATCATCTGCCTATTTTTTGCATTTATTTGTTAGTTTTTTGTTATTGATTTTGGTGTTAAATTTGCTGGTTGATTGGTTTTTGATTTGCAACTATGCCCTTCCTTTTGCATACGACTAACGAGCTTAGTTTTGGTTTGAGATCAACAGCTCCTTCTAATTCACTACATATTATCCATTTTAGTGAAATTTGGGCTATCCCCATGAATTCATAGGGTCCTAGCTAATATGATTGCTGGAAAATTGGTATATTCAATGAGGAATAGAGGTTGATCTCCTTTTTAGATTTTTGAAACTTGAAAGTCGCAATTGATTTGTTATTTTATTTCATTTGCTTGGATCATGTGTGTTGTTTGTTTATTTGTAAAACATCCCTTTTATGGCATTTTAGAGAGTGGAGTTCTTTGTGCAGGAAAATGAAGATGGGGAACTCTCCATTTACCTGAATGAATAGAGTGTCCTTTTCTGGGGTTATAGTATTTTGCACATAATTTTAAGGTTGGAAAATAATACGAGGTTTAGTGATTGGATATGAGGATGTAGGAGGTAGCGCAAATGACATTTGGATGCTGGCAATAGACAAATCATTTTCTTCTTATGCCATTTGGCGATAGTCTTTTCATTCCTCATTTAGATGATTTAGTTCTGGTTGGAAAGAACAATGGTACTAAAATTTTTGTCTTGAATTGGGATGAGTGATGTGAATCTTTATGCTATTACTCTCTCTCTCTCTCTCTCTCTATTGCAGTATGATTTTGCATCCTTTTTCTTTTTTTCACCTTAAGAAAATAGTGCAAGTCTTCCTCTTTTATCACAACAAAGTTTCTGTCTAAACTTAAAAACGGTTTCGATCTACAACTAATGAGAGTTTTAATGTTGTTAATGTCAAAGAAATAGTTCTCGTTTCCACGGTATATTTCGTTTAATCAAGTATCCTTTTTTTTTTCCTTAATGTCATTGAATATAGCTCATTGTTGCTTGCTGGTATCAGAATTGGTCATTTACTTTGGTGCTTCACTTAACCTTTTCTTTCTGTGGTATCTCATTCTCATTCCTTTCCTTTTACTGCAGAAATTGCTCCGTGCTCTAGGGCTCTTTGCTAGCTCCATTGTCTTAATGCGCCAGGATGGTGATTTGATGGCTATATGAAGCATCCTACCCTTGGTTTGGCTTCTGAAGGTGATGTATTTTCTTAAATTTTTTTCAATCTTTCATGTCGATGAACTGATCCTGCACTCTACCCTGGGCACAACTTTTTAACACGTAGTGTTTGTCTCTCGAATTTGCTTGGCAAGAGCCTGCCATGGCCATTGTTGAAGGAGGACATTAACCTCCAAACCATGTTTTTCGATCCCTCTGTTTAATATAATGCATCCAATATGGCACTCAGATTGAACCCTTTAAGTTCAAACTTTGATGATCTTCAACATTTTTACTTGTGAAAATGAGTGGTAGTTTTGTCCTAACCCCTCTTTTTTATACCATTTTTCGTGAAATATTTTCAAAATGAATTCGGCAGATGGTTCTGCATGCGTGTTTAATAACTGTTTTATGATAATATTTACATTACTAGTTTTAAATATTTTTATTATAATCTTTCAGAGGATTTTGTACATTGCAAATGGTTAATACCCTTTAGGGTCACTATTTTTCGAATTTCTACCATGAGACCAAATGGCAACCAAAATCTCATATCTCAGTGTGAATAACCAGGGACAAACTTAGAAGGAATAATGTTATTACATAGGGCCCAAGACAACATCAAAGATTGGGAAATTTGTGCAGCATAACACAACAAATTGAAGTTGAGAGTCCAAGACTAGCTTTGAGATAGGTTTCTACAATATCAATATATATTATATAATAGGACACTCTATTTGTTAACTGATGCAATAGGATTGAAAGTTTTTATCCTTTAACAACAAAATTAGTTGAAGATTGGCACTTAACAACAACAAAATGGCATATAACAATAGATTGAGTCTAGAGCCAAACAAAAAATCACCATTTTCCTTGTCCCTTCGTGGCTGTATTGGCATTAATAAGGCATATAACAAGATGTCCTTCACCTTTCACGCAAGTTGCAAAGTCATAGAGGAGAACTTACTCTCAGCATCTATTGGATGGTCCTTGAGATGAACTCCTTCAGTAAACCTCTTTTCACGTTGCGTTGCATTGAATACAATAATAGCTTTGAAATGCATGTCACCGGTGTGTTTAAAAACAATAGTATATCCCCAACATTTGGGTCATATTGATGAGCAGAATCTTCCCATCCCTCTGTGAAACAGAAATGACCTTTGTGGTTTCTACAAATATTTACTCTTATTGTTCCTCGTTTTCCAATTTCCCTTTTCCTGCCTTCCTACAAAAGGATGGAGGCAACACCTATACATAGGCCAAGTGACAATTAAAAGTGAAAGTCATAGATTAATTTGATATGCTTAAATAGAATGAATGCTAGAATAGACAGAGGATTCTACATTTACGCAGGGAGGGAGTTCCAAGTTAAAGAGGGTTTTAGTTGTAAGGGTACTAGAAGCAGTGGTGGTCTGTTTATGGCAATGAATTTATTATTTTTGCCCATGAACGTCGACACCATTTCCCAGGACCACATATTATGTTTTCCCTTGTATTCTTGTACTTGATCAAGTTTATGTTTCTTAGTTCTCTGACATAGTTCTCTGACAGGGACTAGGTATTTCATCTTTCTTCGAAAATGTTCTTTAAGATTTGTTGGTTCTTGCGTTTGACATCTCCAGTAATTTTGATTTAGTTCAAAAAGGTGGAATCAACTTACCAACAAACACCCGATTCACGGCCAAGACAAAGAAAAATAAAAGAAAGATTAGGTTCGACTATTGAATTCTAGAAAGGAACACACAAAGCAAAGGCAAAACATCTCAAACATTAAGTACAAAATAACATCTTAGTTTTAGGCAAGAAAATGATATTTTTTTTCCCTTAATATTTTTCTCGCTTAAATCCAAAAATCAAATACAGATAAAAGACCAAATGTAAGTGCACAAGATGAAAACTAAACCATCCTCTTTTCGGTGTTTACCAAATATCTGAACTTCTTTAGTAGACCTTTGTTGTTCTTCAATAATTTTTTTATCTATGTAAGACCTCAAAGTAGAATTGAAACGCAAATGAAGATGTGGTACACAGAAAAAAGGAATAACGTTATCGGATTAATATTGCGGACAAAAGCATGTTCAAAAAGAGAAGACTAACAAGTTTTTCATGAAAATCAGACATTACATCTTGAAAAAACCTCCTAATTTTTCGTTGGCCATTTCTCCTCTCAATAGTACTAACTCCACCCCTTCCACAGTTCCACTACTCTTTTTCCTTTTCTTTTTTTTTTTTTTTTTTTTTTTTTCTTCCCACTACTTCGTAGTTGACAACTAGTGTTGGCAAATGAAAGACCTTCCGCCTTTCCCAAACACCATAAAATCAACCATACTCTACAGGCTTGTTTGGTTATGTTTTCTCATAATATTTTTCAACTCCCAAAATTATATCAAATAAGTAATTTCATTCTCTAAGTTACACTCTCAAAACGCATTTTTTCTACCTACAATACCCTCAAAAAGTATTAAAAAAAAAAAAAATACCTAACCCTCCTTTTCTCATTCTAACTTTCATATCATTCACTCATTTCTCACCCTCTCAATTCACTTCACTTGTTTATATATTTATATATATATATATACACATATATGAAAATATTAAAATTTTATTAATTAATTTTATTTCATTTTTTTTGCATTTAGTTATAAATTTAACCAAAAATTAAATATAGTGTGAAATTTTTTAAATAATCTAAAACATTCAATAAAATATTAATCAAAAAATTAACATAACTATTCACAAATATTTAAAAAATTAATTGTAATTTAAAAATATAATTTTATTCATTTTTTATTTTTGAATAAAATATATTATTTATCAATAATTAATTTATAATTCAATGCATTATTTACTAACTGCAAACTAAATATATTAAGTATATTAAATTATTTACTAGTTAATATATTATTTTATTAATTTTTATTTTATAATTTAATTTTTCTATTTAATAATTTTATACTAATTATTATTGATTTATATTTAATTTTTATTTAATAGTGTTTATATGAATTATTACTGATTTATATTAAATTATTTTTTAAATAGTAAATATATTAATAAAGAAATTTATTAAAATATAATTATTACTTTTGTTAGCTCGAATGTTTACTAATAAATATGTTATTAATTAAAGTATAATTAAAATATTATTTAAATTAATAAATATATTAATAATTACAAGCTAATTAAAATATTATTAATATTATTTCAAATATTATTTAATTAATATTATTAATTATAGAAATTTAAAAAAAATATTTAATTAACTGTATATAATAATACATTTAACAGTTTTATCTTGTTTGATTATCATTAAATATGGTTTTATAATTAAATATTATTATTTTAATTTATCTTGCTTTTATTTATTTTATCAAATTTCATATAACTTTTTTAATTATTATTTTATAAATTAAATTAATTACATATCGTTTTCCCAAAATATATATTAATCATTATAAATATATATATATATACATGCATCAATCATTCATATATATAGAATTTAAAAATATAGTTTCACCCTACAAACCCAACAAAAAAATAATTGATTTGATATTTACAATAAAATTTGTCTCCTATAAAATAATTCCAAACAAACCATTTCATTCTTCACGTTTTCTCAGGACAAAACCAAACAATTGACGTATTCCCCAAATTTAACTCCCAAAATACACTCTTCCAAAATATTTTCCAAAAAATTCCCGAAACATAACCAAACCAAAGCCTACATTTTTCTGCTGCAATATCATTAATTGTTCTACACCTTTTTCGTGAAAATAATTGTATCCTTTTCTTTTTCGGTTCCAGGGCTCGGCCATCTTAAATCCATATAGAGTTAAATTACTTAATATATCACTTAATGTATTGTGCTCTTTTGGTTAAAAAAAAATTATGTGGTAAAATGTTTAAATTTCAGTATTTATTATGTTATTTATTACTATCAAGATATATGTTTAAAGAATTAAATTAATTGTCTTTACACTACCAAAAAATTAGGTATATGATATGAGCAAAAAAAAAAATCACGAAATTAATTTTATATTTGTAGCTACATATTATAGTTACAAATTTCCGCAGCAAATGAAATTTTGTTAAATAATAAGCAACAAAAATTATAATTATCAATATGTAGTCTTGTTAGTATAATAGATTAGCGATACATTATCCATAGAAAAGTTTATATATATATAATGCAAAGAATAATTATTAGTTATGAATTGATTGTAATGAGTGTTAGTTATAACTATATCTTTTTGGAATTTAGTTATATCAATTTTGTAATTAAAATTATGAATTTTTTGTATCAATTATAAACTTATCATAGTTGATGCCCTAATTTTTTTTTATAATATTTCAAAAAGTCAAATTGACTACTACAACATTATCAAGAGATTCAAATTCTACAGTACTTTATATGCAATACAACAGTTTCTCTTTTTTCCTATGTGAAACAAGCTCTACATATGTTTTCAATATACAAGCTAACAATATCTTCCTACAATATATAATAAAAAATTAATTTTCTAATGCACATGTCTTTTTAATAATATTTGTATTTTATAAGAAAAAACTTCCTATATATAACATCACTATCTAAATTTTATTTTTTGACTTTTTTCAGATGCAAAATTATTAATTGTACTTTTATAATTAATTAATGTAATATTTTCTTTTTAATTCATAGCATAGCTAACCCATTCTATCTTTTTTGAGGCATACGTTGTTGACCTTAGGTAAGATTTTATTAATTTCAATTTTGAAAAACTTCTTTTTATAAAAGAAAGAGAAATTTAAGAAATAAAACCTTGATTTATAGTGAAAGAGGATTAAAATTAATACTATTTAGTGATTAGTATTGGAACATTATTTAGTAATTAGCATTGAAAAAGAGGAGTTATTTAGTGATTAGTATTGGGAAAAAAAAAGAAGGAAGGAGATGGGGTTTTGATAGGTAAAATAATAAGATTTAAAGGATAGGAGAATCAAAAGTAGTAAAATTTAAATTTATATTTATATTTAATTATATTCAATTAATTGATTATTGTAAGTTTAAATAATAAGGCCTTCAAATTAAAGGCCTTATATTCTTTTTTAGACCTAAAGTTTTTGAAAAATAACATATATATGAGGCTTCTAAATTAAAGGAGACCTATAATATTGAAAAAATAAAAATATAAAAAGAATAGAGTTTATATTTTTATTTTTGAGGCCTAAAACAGAAAGAGGAAAAAAAATATATACATTTAGGATTTGGAGGCCTCAAATGATCGTCTTTGCTGACTAAAGGTAGAGACATCGATCCTTCCGTATTGCAAGCTAAAAATCCACATCATTAAGCAGACTTTTAACTATATTGAAGATCAGACATGTTGACTGAAATTCACGGTTCCGTCATGACCACATCAATCATATTCATTTCCCATTTGAAATAACTTTGAGGGTTAGAATTTAGAAATTTATATCGATGATCGAATATTGTAAAGTTGTTGGACTGTATGTCAAGTAGAATTTTGAAAGAGTTTACGAGTTTTGAATGGCCAATGGCCATCTCAATTCTCAAGTGGACGCATTATATTCATGGATTTAATTTGTTGTTTTGTGGACAATGATTTCAACGAAAACCCACCGGATCATATGCATGCATGCATGGATGCATGTCGTAAATTAAAGGAGATAAATAAATATATATATATATATATATAGAGAGAGAGAGAGAGAGAGAGAATTGTGTATACAGATATATGAGAGGTGGTTGCTGTCGCATTGAGGTACCGAAGGTCAGGAAGGATGGCGATCGAGGGCTATTGGTTTTGAGGATTAACACAAGTTTTTCAACATAAGATGTGGGAATTGCATTCGGGTGTTCATTAATTATAAGGAAATAAATGTAATTTGAATGTATTTATAGATTTAATAATCTATTTTAAAAGTTATTTTATGGATATAATTAAATAAATTTTATAAATTTATGTTGATCAAAATTAATTTATAAAATATGATTTATTTTGAACCCAATTCAAGATATATGGACATATTAAACTTATTTAGGACCATCGCTCAACTAAATCTAACTAAAATCAGTTCAAATGAACCAAATATATATAAAATTTATTTTGATGGAATCAAGATGGACGTATCTAGATTTATTTGATGATTGAGTTATAATTAATTGTTTGATATCTTAATTAATATAATTAATTATCGCTACTGATCTTATTTTAAAAGGTATAATTAAGTATGTTCACATGTATGCAGGTCATGTTTACTTTGGTTGTTTAGATGATCAGGTCTAACTCTACATCCTACCTAAATATGATCTATAAGTTTTTTAAATCATTCATTGTGCCCATTCAAATAAAACACTTCAACAACTATGGTTAACTTAATTATATGTCTACAAATTTGCCCAAGATGCGTTCAGTATTTTTTTAATAAATTTTATACTTTTTCTATATATCAATGATCACAACGTACATGTGTTCTAATTTAAATATTGACGTTTTCATTTCAAAAAATCCTAAAACTCCTATAATGTATATCTTGTGAAAGCTTTAGCTGCAGTGAGAAGATTTTCGATAGATATATTGTTGTTAAATTCAGATATGCAGCATCACAATTTGAAATTTTAAAATTTATCATAAGCTAGATATTAAAAATTAACAAGTTAATCTTACAAAGGACATGTACAAGGTAGGTTAAGAATAAATAACAAGAACAAGACATTAGCTGTAATTGCCTATGACTTATTTCTTGATTTTTGGTTTTAGAGACATGAGATAAGAGCCAGGTAACGTTTGGATGTGTGTTTTTAAAACAAATCTTTGGGGCATTACTCAAAGATAAATTCTGAGGCCTACTATTCACCTTATCTCATCTACTCTTTCGCTCCACTGTTTAAGAGATCTCTCCTAGATCTCATGCATCCTCCTCTGTACAGTAACTCTTCTCTCTCCTCTGTCTCGATTTTTCTCTAGCTCCACTATTGATGTTCTTCTTTTTCTCTTTTAATTTCTGAGGCTGTGATAATTTTTCTAATTTTTTTTCTTTTTTAATTCCTAAGCAAATCGAATCCGCATGGAGAAAATCTGATAATTCTTCTTGGCCCAGCGACTAGGATGACGTTGAAGAGGCTGTGATGATTCTTTTTTTGTTTTTAATTTCTGAGCTAATGGAGAAAATCCGACCCGTATCTTGGCCTGGCGAGTCGGATGGCGATGTGATTTATCACATGCTACCAGTGATTTGCAGCCATGGCATGGTCGCTTTCTTCTTCCTCATTGTTGTAATAGATCTGAGCCTGCATTTTTTTAAAAATATTTTTTAATTATGTTTTTAGTATAAATAAATATTTTAATCTATATTAATTGATAATCATTCTATTATTAAAACTAATTTTATGATAATCTTCAAAAACATTTTTAGATGGACTTTAATTTGCTCAATGAGAAAATATTTGATTGTCCATTTTATAAAAAAGTATCAAATATATTAAATATAGTAATTTATCTTTTTATTTATTTTTGTTAAACATAATTTTTGAAAATAAATTTGCATAACAAAAAAAAAATGTCAAAATTATGGGATACGTATCTTTTAAATTATTTTATGAATAAATGAAAAATAAAAATTGAATTTCTAACCAATCCAATTAATGAGATTTGTTAAAATTTAATTCACGGTATAAAAAAAAAAGTAAATAATAATGATCATGTTCTTTATAAACTAATAGAGTAAGGTATAAAATAAATAACATACTTTGCAAGTTAATTTTCAACAATATGTGTGTTTTATTTAATTTTGTAATAATAAAAAACAAATTTAAAAAAATCCGACTAAACTTTTATAAAACTATAATTTAGTAAAATTTTAAAATTTCAATAAATTTTGTCTATATTATAAATCCCAAACAGATTGAATTTTAGCAAAATTTGATGTATTAATACACGATATATATTTTAAATTAAAAAAAATTGATTTAGTGAATTTATAGAATATCTATAAAATTTTCTACATCACAAATCTTAAACAAACCCAAAATACCAAAAAATTGATTTATTAATACACGATTGGTTTTTTTCATTTTAAAAAAAATATTTCAATTTAACAAATTTATAGATTTTTCTTAATTTTTTAATATATTATTACTACCAAACAAATTTAAAAAAAACAAAAATAGATTTATTCATAAATGATATTTTGGTAAGAGTTCAAGGAAAAGATCGATTTATTAAAATTAAAAATTTATTGTAAATCATTAATTTATTTTAAATCCCAAGGAAACCAAAAAAAAAAAAACAAATCTCTGATACAACAATTTTATTATCTCAAATAAAAAGGCAATCTCACAACTATTTGCAACCTTAAATCACATCAACACATTATATCACTATAATTATAACACTTTATCTCGCAACCATTTACAACCTTATATCTCATTCTCATATCTTAAAAATATCAAAACAATCACAAAATCTTTAAAACACCAAATGTGGAACATAACTCCATAAGCAATCACAATCCTTTTTTAAATTTAACTCCCCATAAATATTCCTACCTCCCTCTTAATTATCTCAAGAAGACTAAGGGGGTGTTTGGTTTTATTTTCAAACCCCATTTTTAACAATTTTACTATTTCAAAAATAAAAATCATCATTTTTTTACACATTTTCACCCAACATAATTTCAATTTTCATTTTCAAAACACATTCTCCAATAACATATATATCTATTCTCAATAATCTATATATCTTCTCTCTATATTCCATTATTTATATCTCTTTCTACCTACAATCTATTAAAATTACATTTTTAAACATTTCATCTAAGTACATTTTCATTTCTACATCACATCACATAACTAATTCTCACAATGTTAGAGTGCTTGGATTGGAGAGGATGAAGACTAAAGAAGAATCTGGAGAGAATATGAGTCTCAAGCTACCATGCAATCCGAGTGGGGCTGTGTGAAAAGAGTTAATAATTATATATTTCAGAAGGGGACTGTACATCATATATATACAAGGGAGAGTAGCATAGTTACGCATGTTGTTATGCTAACTAATCCTGTTATGCTAGCAAAGAATCTGTAACTAACTAAGCTAGGGAAAATAAAAGAAGAAAATGAAACCCTAACTAAGTAATGCAGAAACCCTAACTATCAAACTGAAAGTTCTAATACCCCCTCTTCAAGGTGGACAATGAAGGTTCCGAATGGCCATCTTGGAAAGGAGAGGCAACAGTGTAGAGCTTGGTAAGGCCTTAGTAAGGACATCTACCAGTTGATTGCTGGAACGCATGGGAAGGAGCTTGATGGTTCCAATAGAAACCTTTTCTCTAACAAAGTGACAGTCTATTTCAATATGCTTTGTACGTTCATGGAACACAAGGTTGGTGGCGATATGTAAAGCAACTTGATTGTCACAGAATAAAAGGGCGGGTGCCGCAGTATGGATGCGAAAGTCGTGGAGAAGTTGCTGGAGCCAAGTAATTTCACTTGCAGTAGCAGCAAGGGCCCTATATTCGGCTTCAGCGGAGGACCTGGATACTGTCTGTTGTTTCCTAGATTTCCAGGATATAAGGGACTCGCCGAGGAACACGCAAAAACCTGTGATGGATCGTCGAGTCTCTAGGCATGATGCCCAATCGGCGTCAGAGAAAGCCATGAGCTTTTGGGATGAATGAGCTGGGATGAATGAGCTGGAAAATGAAGGCCCTGGCCAGGAGTGGATTTGATGTAGCTAAGAAGGTGATGGGCAGCCTATAAATGTGGCGTACGAGGGGCAACAACAAATTGACTAAGGCAATGCACGGAGAAGGTGATGTCTGGTCTAGTAAGTGTAAGATAGAGGAGGCGGCCGATCAAGCATCTGTACTGAGAGGAGTCAGTTAAGGGTTCGCTATCGGTTGAGTTCAGCTTGCTGTGAGGATCAAGAGGGACGCTGGCAGGTTTAGCGGCAAGGAAACTTGTATCTTCTAGTATCTGAAGAGCATAGTGTCTTTGAGAGACGAAGATTCCAAATGGAGATCTAGCAATCTCAAGCCCCAAGAAGTATTTCAATGTGCCAAGATCACGGAGTTTGAATTGCTGCTGAAGAATGGTTTTGAGCATGCATTAGAGGATGGACCGGCAATAATGATGTCATCAACGTACACCAATATAGCAATGAATGATTGATCAGAACCTCTGGTAAATAGACTGTGATCAGTTTGAGATTGAACGAAGCCAAGGCAGAAGAGCACTGTGGAAAGTTTGGAATACCATTGTCGTGATGCTTGTCGGAGACCATAAAGAGCCTTGTGTAGTTTACAGACTAAGCAATCAGAAGAGTGCTATAGAGATGATACAGGGGTGTAGCCGGGAGGAAGCTCCATATAGACTTCTTCAAACAAGTCGCCATTGAGAAATGCGTTACTGATGTCAAGTTGAGCTAAATGCCATTGCTTTGCTGCAGCAAGGGCAAGGGGAACTTTAAATGTAGAGAACTTAGCCACGGGTGAAAATGTATCCAAGAAATCGACACTGGCCTGTTGTGTATAGCCCTTTGCAATGAGCCGTGCTTTGTGTCTATCAACGGATCCATCTGCTCGGAGCTTCAGTTTTTATATCCACATGCAACCAACATGTTTACCTAGGGGGGAGGGGAACCACACTCCATGTGTGATTGGATATTAGTGCCCGTATTTTAGATTGCATAGCATCTTGCCACTCAGGGAATTGGATTGCTTGCTTATAGGTTTGAGGTTCGAAATGAGATGAAAGATTGAGAAGGTAGTGTCTGTGTGTGGGAGAAAAGGAAGCATAGGAAAGATAGTTAGATATAGGGTGAGTGCATTAAGAGTGAGTAGGATTGGAATGTGAGATATTTAAATGATAATCCTAGAGGTAAGTAGGGAGTTTAATGGACCTAGTGGACTTGCGAATGGCAGGAGCTGCTGACTGAGGGGAGATGGCAGGCGTCGTAGGGGCTGCATCAGACTGAACATGAGGTGGTAAGTCTACGGTTGGGAGAGGTAAGACAAAATCAGGAAAGGGGTCAGGTGTGGCATTGTGATGAGTGGTTTGCTGAAATGGAAAGAGTTATTCATGGAAAACAGCATTCCTAGACACTAGAAGTTGTTTAGTGGTAAAATCATATAATCTATATCCTTTGGTAGCGATAGGATAACCGAGGAATACACATGGCCTAGAGCATGGTTCAAATTTAGTGCGATGAGCCTTAAGGGTAGAGACATATGCCAAGCAACCGAATACCTTTAAGAGAGAATAGTCTACAGAAGTGTGACATAGAAGTTCATAGGGGCATTTGTTTTTGAGTAAGAGTGATGGTGTTCTATTGATGAGAAAGGTTGCAGTTAAGATGCATTCGTTCCAGAATTTAAGGGGTATGTGGGACTGAAAATAGAGAGCGCGAGCCACATTTAGGAGATGTTGATGCTTGCGTTCTACAACGGAGTTTTGTTGTGGGGTTTCTATGCAAGCAAGTTGGTGGATGATGCCATTTTCAGAGTAGAAATCTGAGAGGTTCAGTTCTTTAGCATTATCACTTCGAACTTGTTTGATATTGGTGTTGAATTGGGTGCGAACAAGATTAAAGAACCGAGGGATAATGCAAGATGCTTTTACTTTGGTATTTAACATGAATGTCCATGTAAATCTAGTACAATCATCCACGATAGTCAAGAAATAACGGTGGCCAGTATGAGCTACGGTATGAAAAGGTCCCCATATATCTAAGTGTATAAGATCAAAAGCGTTTTGAGATAGATGATTGTGAGATACAAAAGGAAGTTGGCGTTGCTTGGCAAGAGGACAAATATAACATGATTTATTTAGATCTATAACATCACATTTCAACAAGGATTTCATGGAAACAAGCTTTTGATTGGATAAGTGTCCTAGCCTATTATGCCAAAGTTTGGCAGCAACTTTATTTAAGGAGACTTCATGGTTTTCAGAAAGAGTAGTGTGAAAGGTGTAGAGGTCAGCTTCCTTGTTACCCCTGCCAATCTCCCTCAAAGTCTGAGTTTCCTGAATCACAAACGAGTCATGAGAGAAAGTAATGAGATATGATGAATTATTAAGTAGAGAACTGACTTAAAGGAGCTGCAGCTGGATGTCAGGAACATACATAACATTAGTGAGAGTAATGTCACGAGTAAGCATTATATCACCCATATAGTGAATCGGTATGCTTATGTTGTTTGGTAAGATTACTGAAGAGTGTTGTATGGGTGTTAAGTGTTTGAACAAGTGAGGATTAAAGCATATATGTCTTGATGCACCGGAATCTACAATCCAAGTAATAGATGAAAGAGATATTTGATGTGTAGTACAGTAGCAAGTACCTGTAGTATAGGTAGTTTTGGGAGGATCAGATTCAATGGTTTGAGGAGAAAGAGAAGTGGAAGCATTGGCATGGTTGGACAGGAGGTTGAGGAGTTGACTGTACTGAGTAGTGCTGAGAGTTTGGAAGAAATTTGCAGTAATATCATCTTGCTGGTGATGAGAGACTTGGCTGATTATGTTGGGGACTTTCTGAGTAGCAGTGGAGTTGGAATGATTTGGCTGTGAAGGCTGAGGCTTGTTTCTGAACTTGAACCCTGGAGGATAGCCATGTAGTTTGTAGCAGGTCTCCACGGTGTGCCCATAATATGAGCAATGAGTGCAGTAAGGTCTGTCTTTCCGTTGGTCTCTGTAGTAGTTAGGGGATTGAGTGTTGACAGGTTTATGAGGTTGTTTAGGAGCTTCAGTTTTGACAGCAAAGGCAACGTTGTGAGGAGTGTCACCATTTTGGTTACTGTCGAGTCCTCGTTGCATCTCCTCTTGACAGATTAAGGAGAAAACCTTACTGATTTGAGGTAGGGGATCCATTAATAAGATTTGACTCCAAATTTGAGCGTAAGTATCATTGAGCCCCATTAGAAACGTCAAAATGTATTCCCGATGATAGTGTTCAAGTAGATTCCTCATACCTCCACAAACACACTGATTGCAAGTGCATGAAGGTCTGAAATTGTTCAACTCATCCCAAACAGCTTTCAGTTTAGTGAAATAGACACTGACCGAGTTTGAACCTTGAGTGTTGGTGATGAGTTCACGATGCAACTGGTAGAGGCAAGGACCGGTGCATCGCTGAAAGCGATCCTTAAGATCAAACCAGATCTCATGCGCAGAATCAGAATACAGTATGCTAGCAGAGATCTCCTTAGAAACCGAGTTGAGGAGCCAAGAAATAATAATGTTGTTGCTGCGCATCCATGAATTCAGAAGAGCAAGATCATCAGAATTTGGCTTCTGGATTGTGCCATCGATGAAGCCGATTTTGTTCTTTACCAATAGCGCAATCGTCATCGCTGTACTCCAAGAGGCATAATTCTCGCCGGATAATTGTTGCGACACTAGATTGAGGCTGGGGCTATCAGAATGAGTAAGGTAGAATGGGCTGGATGAGTCATCAATGGCAGAATTGCCATTGAAAGCTACTGAAGATGATGATCGAGGAGCATCCATGAGGAAAGTAAGATAATGAGGAGAAGAAATCGAGAGATTGCTGAGCGGTGATCAAGGAATCACAGCGGTGAGGCGGAAGGAGTTCACTGATACCATGTTAGAGTGCTTGGATTGGAGAGGATGAAGGCTAAAGAAAAATCTGGAGAGAATATGAGTCTCAAGCTACCATGCAATCCGAGTGGGTGTGTGTGAAAAGAGTGAATAATTATATATTTTAGAAGGGGACTGTACATCATATATATACAAGGGAGAGTAGCACAATTGCGCATTATGTTATGCTAACTAATTCTGTTATGCTAGCAAAGAATCTATAACTAACTAAGCTAGGGAAAATAAAAGAAGAAAATGAAACCCTAACTAAGCAATGCAGAAACCTTGACTATCAAACTGAAAGTTCTAATATACCATTTTAGAAATGATAGAAATGACAATAAAACCAAATGGGCCTAAAATTCTGAAATTGTAAATTTAGCTGGAGGTTTAAGTTTGAATCTTACCAACTGCCAACATAATTATATTATTTTATGTGATGTGGGTGACATTGGCATGGTCGCCCATTGAAAATGATAAGAGGGTAGTGGTATACTAGCTGTAAATTGGTACTCCAGAATTCCCATAATGATCATGTACATGTCGATTTATATTTATAGTTAAAAATTGTTTTGGTATTTATCTTTGTTTTTGGAAGTTATTAGACCTTTTTTGGTTTATTATAATTTGTTCTTCTCCCGTGGCTGGCAAGTGGCATGAGATCTCCAATTCTTCGGACTTTTAAGAAGCAGCTTGTCCACTTTCCGACTTTTATGTCAATTTTGTATATGTTTTTCTTTCTTTTTTTCTTTTTGGAGATCTTCTTCACCAACTTAATGTAGCAAATTCCAATTCCTCATGCTTGAGGGATAAAATAAAAGCTAAAGTCGGATTATTCCATTTTCCATTAATTTGCAAAATATGAAGTTCATTTTGGGCTATAAATTACTTCATAACATTGGGGGACTAAATTCATATATTTTTCTATAAGGTTCATATTTATCTAATAACTCCCTATAAAAAAAAAAAGTGGAGTTTGAATCGTAACTCGTGTTTTTCATAACATAATAGAAAATTTTCTTATGAATAGTACACGCCGAAAATATAACTTGAACATACATTTGATGGTATGAGTTACGTAAAATGCCCTTTTATAAGTCCATGTCCTTTAATCCACCCCAAAACCCCATAGGTGGAACACATTAAATTCATTTTATGATTTGAAAAATATTTAAAAGTATTTTATATATAAAGAATAATATAAGTTTGAGTCTCTAAATATGAGGATAAAATAATGTTTTCGAAATTATTTACAAATTTATACTTACGTATTGAAAAATTAAAAATTTGAGTATATTTGTTACTTTCATATACAATATTAACAATATAATTTTTTACTCATTTTATATTATACATTAATTTATTAAAAATATTATACTTATATTTTATATGTGAATGTATATAAACTATATGTATCTTATATATAAACATCACATAATATATAATTAAAAAGATATATAACATTTTAACAAATTATACTGCGTCTAACAATTAAGAGGGTGATTGACTGTGTCTCAATTCGCAAATAGAAAATATGATTGTTCATTCATTTACAATGAAATATCACTTTTCCGTTCATACACCTATACCTATTAATTCCAAATTTAAAATATCTATTAATTTTAAAATAATTAAAATCCACTAGTTAATTATCTAATAATTTTTTTTCTGTTCTCCCAAAATAGTGAGACCCATATTAAATTTAATAATAAATTTTTATTCAAATATAACCCATTAAATAATTAAATAATAATATATTTTTTCTATTCTCTCTAGATCTAGGAGCCATACTAATTATTTTTTTATTTTAACACAATTTAATTGATAAAACATAAAAAATAATGAGATTCCCAATAAATTAAATAACACAATTTAAATCGAGTGGCTTGTAGCCCAATGTTAGGAGTTCAAATTCGAATGGACTCCTTATATGAATAATGCAGTTTGTATTTTAATTTACTTATTTGATTTTAATAATAGAATAATATTATCTTGTTGAAAAATAAGTTTGTCATTCTAAGTTTTCAAAATATATATATTAATTAATTAATTAACAATATTTAACAATACTACATTAAATCATTTAATATATTATCATATTAAAATATTATTTTCAATTCCCACTTTTTTAAATTTCTACACTACTTTCACACGAAAATTAATGTTCAAAGTAAATGTAAGTTGGAAACGTTGGTAACAAAAATTAGATTTGAATAAAGATCCAAAATCAATTTATTGTTATAAAATCTGCTCCAAACAAATTAAATTTGGATTTAACCGAGCTGTATTTGTTTGATATTACAAGTAATTAAATCAAATTTATTTATTTTTTATCAAGTAGTATGTAATTTAATGACATACGTCTCTCGTGTCTCTCGTATGATGTGATAAGTAAAAGTTGGAAAAAACCCATTCATTCGTTCATTCGTTTGAAGCCGTTGGCATATTAATTTTATTCATCCAATGCTACGATGACACGTTTAAAATTTGGCACAATTTTCTATGCCTTATCATCAAATCAAAGTCAAACCAACTTTGAAGTTTGAACTGATTAGTTTCAAATTAGTTTGTCAAAGGACAGCTCCGAAATCTCACTTCCTTGAATCGACGGTCGATCTGCGCCTGTCATTTTACTGCGAGGAACCCAGCTCAACATTCTATACCAGCTTATCAAATTTGAAGAATATTCGGATCATCCTATATAATCCACGGCAAAGAATCTGAAGAACAGCAATTATTAATGTTTTTTTTTATTTTTAAAAAACAAAGTTCACACATTAGTGATCAGATGCTCCTAGGAATTTGAAATAAGGTATAAAAGGGCACCCAAGAAAGAGGAAAGAGGACTACAGATCAGCACCAATGGTTTCACCCCGTGAGTCGCACCAAAATTAAGATGTCTTCAAATGTTTTGATTCATCGTTCTTGTGATCTCACACAGAGATATGCTCATATATCACATAATGCATGCATATGAATGTGCTTCTCTATGCGTGTTCTTTTTCTTTAAGCATATACAGAAATGCAGTTTGTTTTTCTTGTGTGTGTATGTGCGCTTTGATTTGTGTTTCTGTGCGTTTTTTGGAAGGTTTGGGATCTGGGCTTTGTGAGTTTGTATGGATTATGGTTATTTGATGTTCTCTTTTTAATCGGCAATGTCACTGCGGTTTTTCTTTGTATTTTAGTGGAAACTTTGCTGGATAATATTCTTACGTGCATAGCTGTTATTTTGTTCCATGGCTATCAGATTTGGATAACTCTTTAGAAACTAAGTTTCTGTAATAAAATTAATATAATTAGATGAGGAGAAAGGACTAGTCATAACATGAGAGGTTTTTGGCCATTTCTTAGTCTCCTAGTTGTAAATTGTATTTGTCTCCTTGGTAGAGCAAACTCGTAAAAAGAAGTTCTTGGCTTGTTTTTAGCTAGATACGGTCTTGCACTTGATAGCTCTTATTATCTTTTAATGAGATAATGTCCAAATAGGTTTGGTCATCCAGCATGGCATAGTGAAAGAACTTTTTGTTCAACTTCAATTTTCATTGTCATGGGTAGTTTTACGATCTGTTCAATCTTTACTGAGCTCCAGTGAAATAAAAGACCATGGGGCAGAGAGGTAGTGTTGATACAAATTGCAACGGGGACATTAGATGGAAGATGTACTGATAGTTGCCAGAGGACATCACTAGTTTGAACTTTGTACTTCATACAGATGTGTTAGTAATTGTTCATGAAATAAGGAGATTAGTTATTATAGTTGTCAAACGTTCAATTAATAAGTTAACCACTGATAAGTGATAACCCCCATATTTTCTTCTCTCCTTATGGTAATTCTTGCATGGTGATGTGTTCACATAATTTAAAGATATTATTCATAAGTTTGGAATCTTAGGCTATGCGTGAAGATTTCATGCATTATAGTTGCATGCCACGATTTAGTACTCAGAAGGAATAAGGAAAATATAGCATGTGATGCGCGCTCCAAATGCTCAATTGTGCTATATGTTTGGCAATGCATTGCAGGCCTTGTTCCTTTTGTTTTCGTGCTCCTTCTTGTTGGGTGCTCAGCAAGACCTCTGTTCCCACTCCCTAGCAGGAGAAATGATAGAAACAGACAACCACTCCAAACATTTCGCCCATATAACATTGCACATCGTGGTTCAAATGGAGAAATTCCTGAAGAAACCTCTGCTGCATACATGGTATGCCATTCAATACTATACACAAATTTCTGGGCTCTTAGCACTATCTAACCATATCTTCCAAAATTTCCTTCCCATTATAAGAATCACTGAAATTAGTCCATCATTTTACAAATTAATTACTTCATGCAGCATCCTTGATTTCCTGGTTCAAATGTTAATTCATTTTGAACTAGTAAATGTATCAACAACAGGAGCATTGTTAATGCTAAAAAATTTTATCCCAAGATTGGCTCTGAAATAGCTTCTTTTGTCTGTGCGCCACCTTCATGATTAACCTATCTGTGACATATGAACTTACAGAGAGCTATTGAAGAAGGTGCTGATTTCATAGAGACAGATATTTTAGCCTCCAAAGATGGTGTTCTTATATGCTTCCATGATGTTACCCTTGATGATACTACTGATATAGCCAATCACAATGAATTTTCCAACCGAAAGAAGACCTATGAGGTTCAAGGGGCCAATATTACAGGCTATTTCACAGGTAAAATTTACGAAGACAACTGGAAGTAGTTTTCTGTTGGTATCTTATTATCTCTTTACAGTTATTACTTAGAACTTGTCTTCAAGAAAATTATTTATGTGTTCCCCTTTTGCCACTGCTATTAGTTATCTTGCCGTGATGTTTTACTGAACGGATGATTTCGAAATGCTTGAATCATGCATCACATTCTGGCTGGCAACAGTGCCACAGCACTTCTTATTTCTTACTGCTGTTGGCAATAAATTCTGTTTTAGCAATATCGATGGCCACTCCTCCTCTAAACTGTTTATATATAGCTTGAATTTTAGTTTTTGAAACCACTGACATCAATTGTTATGACATGTAGTTGATTTCACTCTAGAAGAGTTGAAGTCCTTGAGAGTGAAGCAGAGATACTCTTTCCGGGATCAGCAGTACAATGGTTAGTAGTCGAGTTTATTGCTTCTCTTATGCATATACTTACTAACTAGCCAAAAGTTTAATCATGAGTTTCGTTTTTTATATTGCTATTACTTCCTCTGTCTGTGTGTTGGGACATGCTTTATGCTCTATCTTTGATTTCTGCCCATCTTCACAAATGTCAAATAACAAGCTAAACTTTTGTGGTGAACTGATTTATCACATGAATACCACCTTGCATGCAATGTTTCAAAACATACATATTCACCACTTTCATGCATATTGTCTAAGAAACAAAAGAGAGAGGCAACACTTACTAAACTGCTCAGGAAAACCTGTAGTAAGTGTTTCTTTACATTGCAATTTATGACATCACAATGAAATATCCATCTCTCAATACTTTGTAAAAGAGGTTTAAGATACGAATATGTCAGGGAGGAAGCTCATACCTCCGAAGCTAAACATGACTTAGGCAAGTTGGCTGGCAAAGTAATCAGACTTTTGAATATAGAAAGAAATTGTAGAAAATGGTTGTCTGAAAATTTTACATTTGGAAACACTCAAATTCCCTGGAGGAATCAATCCTTAAGCAATTTAAGTATATTGGTTTTTGTGACATAAGATATCCACCAATTACGCCTACATTTAATGGTTTAGTTGGAAAAGTTGACTCATTATGTTGGGAAGCGGGTTGATCAACCTTGATGTGAGGTCTGGATGTAAATTTTATAGATTATTTATTTAGGCCTTTCTTTTAATTATTACCTCTGTTTGAATCAGCTGCAGTCAACTGATGCCTTGTTCTTTGACTACATAGAATTAGTAAAATTTAAATGTCATAATGCTCCCTCCTCTTACTTTGGTAACAGCATGTGCCACAATATGTTGTGAGTGGTGATGAGAGTAAGTGTGGGAAGTGCTGGGAGTACATGAAGTGTGGTTGGACCTTACATACCTTCTACCCAAAGTCTGTGATTGCGTATTTGATGTGTATGGTTATGCTTATCCTTCTTGATTCTATTCAAATAACTGTGATATTTCTTATTCTTCCGGGAACATCCAACAATATCTCCCTTACAAATTAACCTTCAACATTAGAAATGGACCTTTAGTTCCAGCCTCAACTAACTATACTCCTCTTTGCAATCCAAATCCAGTACTTCATGCTCTGAGCATTGCAATGAACAATGAGCAGTCCAAGATCAAGAGCATGGTTTTGCTAACACTTTCACCAGAACTTATGCATGCACATGCCTTATCTGCAAATTCTGCCATGTTTTGCGAGCTCATAAAATGCCTAAATATCAGTCTTTTGCTACCGCGCAACTTATCTATCAGAACGACACCCACTAAACATTGACTTTCTTGCTTCTTTTTCCATTGGAGTCAACACATATCCTCTGTAAAGGATTTATGCTTTGAGAGTCCACTAACATTCTGTTATCATGATCAGTATGGCTAAAGAGCATTGAACTAGTATTTTTACGTTAGAAGTTGCCCAAGAAGCATGAAAAACCTAGCCATAGAGGATAACATAGTTAGAACTCATGTCCAAAATTTAAAATATTGAGTCTTGAACCTACAGAAGTTTGTACGTCTTTTCACTTGTTCTTCTGAGGGCGGGACATAATCTCATTGTTTCTTGTCGATGCGGTGGCATTTAACATTCAATTTGAAGGTTATTTTCTAACTTAATCTAAATTTCTGTTCAACTGAGCAACAATTAAAGTCAAGTCTATTCTACAATGTCTTTTACTTCTGGCCTTTGGGCAATGTAAAAATTGTTTATCTTTCCGGAGATGAGTGTTGTTTTTCCAAGAATTGTACAACTTGAGGGAGTATGGTCCTATTCACTAATTGGAAGTCTAGGTATAAAACATGCTGCAGAATGTACTTCTATTGAACATTGGAATTGCAGGAAGAATATTTCTGAAGATGAAGATTCTCGATCCATCTTTGGATGAAGAGAACTTTAAATGAAGTTGAACTAAAATTCCCAAAGGCCTATGTGGAAAGTTTTAAGAAGATAACAGTATAGTTGTGAGTAATTGTATCACAAAAAGAATGTTTCTCTGCTTAATAATTAATAATTAATAATGAAAATAAGAGCCATTTTTTCTGGGTTTTTTATATACTTTATCTTGCATTTTAGTTGGTTTCACTGAGGTGCTATTCTATCTCCTTATATTTCTCTTGGTTCCTATCAAATACCAAAAGATTTCTCTTTAAATTATTGTTCCTGCATCCTTCTCTTATGTTAAGTTTACTCTACCACTACTGGCAATATGCTTTGTCCAGCACATATGAACTTTAGATTTAATTTCTTTTAGCCCAGAATGTATACCATGCTGACTCAATTTCAAATGCATGTACTTGTGGATGTTCAAAGTAGTTAAGGATGTTGATTTTAGTATCTCAAGTGTCATGCATGCTTAGACAATTATTTGCCTCCGCCCATAAATTTTTTGATTAGCCATATATGGCCGTTGCCTATTTCGTTACTATTAGTCATTGTCATATTTAGCTCATCACGTTTTGCCTCTACATAGCTGTGACTAAGCTTGGTTGATATTAGCTTCTCAAATGTGTTGGAACCTTCTGCTTGTGAAATCAATATTGTTATCTTTACCTCTTTTCGACAAAGGAACAGTGGAGATTTACATAGATGAAATATTATTTTCTTGTCATGCACTTGAGATACAGTGGAAAGTTGACGGAAAAACAAACCATGTTCTTTTCGATAGATCTTCATTTTTCTATTTAATATGCAGAAAAGTTTTCTATTATCACATTTGAAGAGTTCATTTCAATCGCTCTGGATGCTCACAGAGTCGTCGGAATATATCCAGAGATAAAGAATCCTGTATTTATCAATCAACATGTGAGTTCCTTATTCTCTTCTTGCTGCAATCCTGATGTAAAGAAATATTTTGTGTTGAAAAAGATTTCATCCAAAAGAATTCCTCAGTGAGATTGATTAATCATAGAAAATATATTAAACCTTTCACATATATTTACATGCCTTCTTTCGACAGGTAAAATGGCCAGGTGGCAAGAAATTTGAGGATAAATTTGTTGAGACACTCAAGAAGTATGGATGCGAAGGTTCTTATTTGTCAAAGCAATGGCTGAAACAACCTGCTTTTATTCAGTCATTTGCCCCAACAACTCTTATCTACATATCAAACCTGACTGACCTGCCCAAGATTTTTCTAATTGATGATACGACGATGCCAACTCAAGATACAAATCAGGTTTTGGTTTTCGCTTTATCTTTTTTCTTTTGGGGAATTCACATTTACTTCCCCTATGCTTTTGGTCTTTGGCATCCAGCATCCTCTAGGTTTTGGTTATTGGCTTCCTTCTCTCCGAAGGATTGGATTTTTGTCAAAGACTTCCTCTTGATAGTATTTAGTCAAAATTTTTGATAGAAGTAAGAACAAACTAAAACACCCTGATTAGATAAACTTTTTTAGTGGTAGGTGTAATGCTCCTATATTGGTAAGAAGGGAGGTTCCATAGACTAGCTTATATGGCGTGGTGACCTTTTTCCTTACTAATTGATTTTCTTGAGGTTGATTGAGTTGCAACAAAGTAGAATAAATCAGGATTCTACTGGTGCCTAAGGCTGGGACTTGTGTGTGAGTGCCAGAGGTAGGGCCAGCTGAAGGAGGGGCCTACACAAGGGCTTCCATCTTAGTAACTGATCTTTAGGAGTTGAATGAGCACATGATATAGGGCCTTAAGAGTGAATTTGGTCTCTATATGTCTTTACCAAAACAACCATTCTGCTTCAATAAATAGTGTAAAATGAATGCAAAAATATCAAATTTGTTTCCTCTAGCTTAGCTACATCCTATGATAGCTACCATATCCCTTAAAAATTTAACTTATGGGAATCGTCTCCTAGCAACCTTACCCCCCATCTAGTTTCCGGCTGAAGCATTTTCCTCCAGTTCTCTATGTGCACTAGAAAGTTTTCTAACTCATTCTTCTATGATTTCATCCATCAATACCTTGGTTTTCTGCTCTCCCTCCGTCCACCTCTCTTATTGATGCTAATAATATGTAGTACTTTTATCCATAAAAACTTATTTTTATCAAATCTTTTTAGTTGTAGTGTATAACTTTGAAATTTTAAATGAGGTTATTTTCAAAGTGCATAACAAGAAACAAAAGTTGACCAAGTTCAAATTCAGAGACCCCTCGTCAGTTTTGCAAAAATTTAAATTTATTTAATACCAAAATATTTAAATAGAGATGTGGTTTCTGGTGATAATTTTCCAAAACAAAATGAAAAACCAAAATTTAAGATCATCTTTGTTAACATATAAAATCAAAAATAAATTATTCATTTTGAAAAGCTTAGATGAGTTATTCATCAAAATGGAAAATTTCAAATAATTTTCAATTAAAACTATATCAAATTTAAATTATATGTCCTTCTCATTCATGTAAAGAATATAACTAATACTGTATATGAGAAAGCAGTATGTAACTTGAAAAGAATAAAGAAAATGCTTAGTTTTAAAATGCTAAATTTTCAAGCAGAAGTGGGAGACCTTTTAAGCTACCTGTAATACGGTTCTATGTTGGAGATGTGAAATTCTGTAATATGGTAAATTGATTTCCCATCTGACAGGTTAGTTTAGCGCATAAAATACAAGGGTGTTAATTAGCATTCATGTAAAACTTACTTGGTGATTTTACTATTTTACATGCACAGAATTCGCTTTACTTTTCAGTACTATAGGAAATTCTGTCCACTTCATGAAATCCTCAGCCCTGTTATCTTCGTGGTGTACTCTGATTATTTATATATTCTCATTCTGATCATTTTTAATTGCATCAGTCATTTTGGGAGATCACTTCAGATGGTTATCTCGACTATATCAAGGAATATGTTGTGGGAATTGGACCCTGGAAGGATACCCTCGTTACTGCATCAAATAATTATCTGCAAGTGCCCACTGATCTTGTAGCCAGAGCCCATGCCCGCAACCTTCAGGTACCAAACCTTTTACTTTTCTTCTGGGGAAGTATCAGCAATAAGTTATGATCCTTTATAGTGAGCAGACTTATGCTTTATTTTATTATGTAATTTGCTTCACATATGAAATTATAGCATGGCAATCTCCCCACTTTGCATGCATATCCTATTGTTTGAATTATTCATGAAAATATTCTTGATGTAATGTCTTCTCTAAATCAATTATAGCATGATCAAGAAGCATTATTTGCTATTAACCGAAAATCTTCTTGATGTAATGTCTTCTCTAAATCAATTATAGCATGATCAAGAAGCATTATTTGCTATTAACCTTACAGCATTTAAAGGGAACTTCAAAATAATGTGCAACCAAATAATTTTTTGTGCTACAGTTACATTCTGCCTTTTTGCTATATGTATAATGAGCCGAGGCTACTTTTAGGCATCTCAAAAAATCATAGGTCCACCGTTTATGTCACTTTGTGCTATTTTGTTCTTTCTCACTACTTTCCAAGTTGTTCTGTTTAGTTTGCAGTTATTCCATTTTTTACTAGCATAATGAATTATCTCAAATTCTTTACTTATATAAGCAGGTGCATCCTTACACCTTCCGGAATGAGAATCAGTTTTTGCACTTCAATTTCAGTCAAGACCCATATAATGAGTATGATTATTGGATAAACACGATAGGTGTTGATGGACTCTTCACAGACTTCACGGGAAGCTTCCATCAATATCAGGAATGGACTTCTCCTTTCTCATCGGGCAAGGAAGATGCATATAAACTCCTAGACAAGATTTTCGCGATGATCTCAAAGTTCAAGCACATCTAGGTTTGTTCTTTGGTTATTCGACTTGGCTGGCAGAAATTTGCCCTTGTTGCAGATTCTCTGTTTTAGTACCAGAGATGTTCCTTCATGGAGACAGAGCTTTCCTTCATGGGAAAATAATTTTTTTTTTTTTATTCGAGCAGGAAAATAATTTTTAATGTTTTAAAATAAGGCATTCCATGTGGATCTAGGTGTATATAAAAGTTTGATGCATTAGCATTGGCTTCTCTTTTTAGTATCCCTTACCTATTTTATAATAAACATCTTGTACCATATTCAATTCTTCTCATAATGCTTATGAGAATCACTATTAGCAATCAATCATTATTAAGGGTGCAAAATGAGTCAGATCGGCTCATACTCCTGCTTAATATGGCTTGAGTTGAGCTTTTCAAATTTGAGTTTTATAATGAATTAAACTCAAGTTCTAATTTAATTGTTCAATAGTTCAAGAGCCAATTTGCAAATGTTTTGTTTTTAAATATTTTTTGCATATTAATTAAATAAGTATCATATATTAATAATTTATTTTTTTCTATTTTTAAATACTTTATATTAATTATTATACATTAATCATTTTTATTATTATTTCAAGCACAAGCTTGAGCCATCAAGAGATGACTCATCAAGCTCAATCCAACATATATATATATATATATATTTTAGCTCAACTCATCTACACCACAAATCAATATCAACCAAGAATAGAGCCCAATAATTATGTAATTGTAACAATAGCAGGGTGATGATAGAGCTCACTTGATTTATAATTGCTTGCCGTTCCACTGTTGAAGAAACAGCTTAAAGAAGTTTTACAACTGGTATGTTTTAACTGCTAGAAGGTAGTTCTCCCAAGAAATACCCTTCAATTTAAGTCAACCGTATCTGTATGATGTTTAAGTGCATCTGGCTGCATTTCTTTGAGGTTGAGTTAGGAAAAAATAGCACTGCATAATGATCATCCAAGAAAGATATTTCTACAGAATGCTAAGGCCCTATTGAACTGATCAAAAACAATACGAGCATTATAGTACAAGCATTGCTAACAATATATCCGCTATTCAACAGATCAGCAAACAAAAATCTGGTCCAGAGGCAGGCAGCCCATCAAATTAACGGCAGATGCAGCACGCAACTAGTTAGATATTTTGATCTTGGATATTTCTTCAAGCAAATACTTGGATTCGGTTGCATAATCAATGGGAGCAACAGCTCTAATGGTTATCCTCTGCTTCTTCTCATTATTATATTCCTGTGGAGTAACACTAACTCGGAAAAGGTGAGGAACCCATGTGGCTTCCTTCAGCTTCATTTGGTAACTGTCTCCTTCCTGAAATATTACAGAAGCAGTGAGCATTGGCCGTCAAGGAAAATGGCACAAGAATGGACATTTTGTTTAAGTGGAGGTTGTGCAATGCTAACCTGAGACTTTAGCTCATTAAGCTCATCCGCCAAGCATCCAATTATTTTCTCTGCTTGTTCATTGAAAACTGAGAGATAGGCTTCACCACTTGCATCAGAAACTTTAACCACCATTATGTATCTGTAAAAGACAAAGAATAGATTTGGCATATTAATAAGCAAATCTGACAAGTAACTGGCAAGTAAATGAAATATTTCCACATTACAAACCTCAAACTACATTCTTCTTCATTCTTCTGGCACCCTTCACACCAATAGCCAGACCCAACAGCTTCAGTAACCTTTTTGTTACATGTCTTGCAAGCCCGATACCACATTGTTTGATCAGGTTTTATGTAGCTAATGTATGCTTTAATGCAGAAAAATACAGGCTGTGAAGAAGAGAGCTTCATGTCAGGGTAATAACAAGCAATAACTAGTCAATTGTTCGTATTTTTTATTCCTTTTAAGTTTCAACTTGAGAATCTAATCATTTCTTGCCATTAAATTTATGAATGCGTATATGGTACAGTAGTGTGTGATAATTAATTATTCATCATAAATTCTATGAACTTCTTAACACATAAAGCTGCTAGAAGATATGATAGCATGGTACCTTGTCCTCTCCCAAGGATGGGTTACTGGTGATATGAGCTAAGGAAACTCTGTCAGAGTACATAGATCGAGCTCCACTTTTTGTCAAAGGGCTTAAACCAGAACCTATAGCAGCCAAAGAAGTGTCTTTGCCTTCAGAATCATACCTGTATACAGTTACAACCATAGGAGCATAAAGTTCGAGAAGGGAGTGACAAGAGGTAGAAAGGGAATTTTCATATTAACATAAATATTTCTAACCAAGATCTCAGCCTTTTGGCTTCTGGTGTGTCTGGATTGACTACCAACAGGCTTTTGCTCAACGCTGATAATGATACACCTATATCGACAATGAAGTAAATTGTTCAGCTGATGCCATCAGAATAACCCAATTTCATCCACATTAAGTAACATTATATCATTACCCTGAAAGTCACCAACTTTAAGGGATTTTATTGCAACTACAGGAGATTTATCAACCATATCCAGCAGTTCTTGTCCTACACTTGTAGCAAGATCATTCCATAGAGATACCACCACAGTTTTCTTCCTGGAAATCATATCCAATAATTTAAGGTTTAACATGTAATTAAGCCATAGACCAATCAATATGACAAAAATGCAAGGCGTACGTCTCATCAGCAATGGTTATATCACGCTTTGGACAAGTCTCATTGTTGCTTTTCCTTCTAATAGTCATTGTAGGAGATACATTCTGAACCACTCCAATAACATCTGCAAGAGTCAAGACACCTTTAAGCTGCTGAAGATAGAGAACCAAGTATTAAGTAGATGTAAAGATGTCTCTTACCAACAAGCTCCCTTCCATTGACATATGGACCTAGTTCGTCAATTGGGACAAAATTGAATTTTGTTTCAGGAATAAAAGCTGGCTCATTGCTGGCTTCCTCTACTTCAGAATTTTCATTTAAAGTCATTTCATAATCATTTTTTATAGTTTTGAATTGCTTGTTTGCTACTTTCAGGGTTCCCTTTGATATGTAATAAACCTTCCCCATCTGGAACTTATCAAAAAACTTTCTTGCAGCCTCATTAAACATTGTTGCTTGTATTTGTGTTCCCTGAATTATTGACAAATGTAACACATCTGTTAACATAAAGAACTAATAAATATAACAAGTTATTTGCATTTCATAAAATCTAATTTTTCACTCACATCTTCATCCGTCAACTCTACATTGAAAACACAGCCTTCTCCTCTAGCATTCCTGTAAGAGCGCATGATTCCTTTGCCCGTAACCCGAACTTTTATGGTCCAGTTTCCTTGATAAGGGTTCAAAGAAACAAGTGGATGGATTCTTCTTGTCATTGCCATTCGTCCAGCAGGTGCCATACTGCCATTAATCGCATGTAAGAAGAATAAATACCTCAAAAAGACCTATAATCAAATCTCAAATATGACTCGCAGCATTATCTATCAAAGAATTTTAACACCCTTGCAGCAATTTACAATTATCTATCAAAAAAACATCTTACTTTCCATGTTGCTCATGAACTATTTGTGCAGCAGATTTAGCCAGAACTTCTTGCTTTGGCTTCAAAGCAATACCAGTAACATCACTTTTCACTTCACTCTCAACAAAAATTTCCTGCTTTGGTTTCAATACAATCGCACTTTCCTCAGTTTTCACCTCAGCCTTGTACTCTGCCTCCAGTGCAGGAGACACAGCCTCACACTTTGATACTATCAAGAACCTGAAGCAAACAGAAAATACATTTCAGATCAGATAAAATTTCAATCTTCATCAACAAATATAAGTAAGGAAACAAGAGAAAATGAAGCAGAAGATAAATAAACGACATTTACTTCTCATTCTTCATCGGGATATCATTAAGAGTGTAGTCAAGAACGCGAATGAGACCCAAATTCTGAATGTTCCCAGACGTTACTTCAGATGACAAGGCAGATTGTAACAGAGCCCTCACCTTCATTTTCCCATCATTCGCCATGAACCTGTAGTAGTTCCATAAACCGCTTTTACAAATTTGGAATCCCATAAACAAATCTTTTGTCTCTACGCATGTGAAACTAATTCTTTAACACTTATCATCTTTACCAAACTCACAAAACGGATGTCAGCATTTCAAGTAATTAGTTGACCACTTCAGGCTCAACAAATTGCATCCACTCAGTTTAACTCATATATATCACTCAGTAATCATTGCAAAACTCATGAAACAGATCTGAGCATTTCAAGTAAAAATCAAAATCACTTTGCCTAGCCAAGATCGCGCTTTTAATCACCCATTCAGTATATTTTTCTCGTACTTGAACCTCTCTACATCAGTATACACGTAAAATCTCATAAATCAAGTCCACACAAATAGGATTTGAAATATATATATATATATATATATGTATTTTTCTTCACTTAGTACTTGGCATTATTTTAGATCAAAAATTGATATCTGAATATACATATACATATACATATATATATATATATAGAGAGAGAGAGAGAGAGTACTTTGGATTATTTTAGATCAAAAGCTGATATGTATGTATATATATATATATATATATAGAGAGAGAGAGAGAGAGGGAGGGAGAGAGAGATTAAAACTAACACATACATGTATTTGGTGCCGGTGGGCTTGAGATCGACCACTTGCACAATGATTTCCGGCAAATCCGAAGAAGAATCTGGACATGGGTTCGCTAGGATAATCGATATTGCATCTGGGCTCACTGTTTTCGCCATTTTTCGCCGTCCTCTTTTATCGTTTTCGATAATTTAGAGTAAAAGAAAACAAAAAGGGAGGAACCAAGAACTGGTTTAGGTCAGAGAATTTTAAATAGAGTGAGAGAGATAGGGAGAATGTGAAGCGGAAATAGGGAGGTTTTGTATGTGCTGAAATTGGGCGGGGAAATTTTTTTTCGGAGGGTTTATCTTGGGGCTCTTTTGAAAGTGAAGCGGGAATTTTGCGTTTCGAATGAGGATTTTCGATTTTGCTGAAGAAATTTTGGCGCCATATCTCTCTCGGTTTCTGGCGCCAGAGGTTCCCTCTAATTGTGGGATTCTCCAAAAAATAAAATATTTATAATGTTCGACTCTTATATTTATAAGGGGGGGTAAAAAGAAACTACTTTAAAAAATACGGCTTAAGTAAAATTAAATCAACACTAAGCGAAAAAAGAGTAATATGTCAAATCCTTTAACCCTTTTTTTTTTTTTTTTTTTTTTCCCAATTTTCTTGGAATCGTGAATCCTTATCAAACAAACGTGTTTTAAAATTGTCCAACTTGTGCAAAAAAGACTTTGAAACCAAAATTGATCTAACTCTATTTTTAGTGTCTTGAAAAAATTTAAAACGAGATATTGCGTAAAGATCATTTTTTTCAAACACAATTATAAAATCTAACTGAAGTTTCCGGTTACATTTTAGAGCAAATAATGCTCAATCCTGGAAATTTTTCAAAGATGATGATAATTAATTTGAATCCCTTATTAAGTGTGTATATATATTTGTATAAAATCATATATTATGAGATCAAGAAAACCCACATAAGAGGAAGAGGAAATTTCTTTAAAACGGGATTCAACCAAAAACTGCGGCATTATTGCTTCATGCTCACGTAGTCCCATCTTCTTACAAGTTTGGGACAATCACCCACAGCTTCTTGCAGTTTTACTTATTTATAAAAAAAAAATTATAATTATAAAAAAAATTACAAGTACCTTTTAATGTTAACAGTCTATCATTAAAATTAACGAATTTTATAAAATATGCATTTTACCCCTAATTGGGAAAAAAAATCAGCCAAATTAGAAGAATGAAAATGACAAGATCGATCTCACTTAATGGAGTTACAAAAAATGCTCTAAAGCCCATTAATAAAAAGAATTTAAAAAATATTTATATATATAAATACATGCATAAATTTGTGTGTATATATACATATATAAATATAATATATATACATACACCCACCCCCACCATAGCTGCTGTCACAGGGGTCAAACTCAATAGAAACTTATTTTCTAAGTTTTTGCTTGCTCTGCAGTTGGATCGCTTATTGACTCGTAAGCTTTTTCTCTATCTCACGCACACTTGTGTAATGAGTAGTAGTTTAAGTGAATGAAAATGCAAGTTAATAAGAACAGAAGCACCACACCAAGTTTACAAGACAAGTCCTAATCTTGTATAATGTCGCCTCAATTTATCAATACAAGGAAGCTAGGGCCTACACAGAATACTCGTACACTCTTACTTGCCTTGAGTTGTGAGGTCTATTGCATATTTATAGGTAGCAAGATGTGGTTAACAATTCCCAGTTGTTGGGGAAAACATGTGTTATACATGGCACCTATCTATTTGTCATTTTAAGGTGTTTAACTTGTTCCAATTTGTAACTGCCCACATAATGCTTGGAATTGTCTACCAACTATGCCCCATGATCTCAACCACTAAGTAACTGCCTAGCTAAGCTGCTTAACCACAATATTCCCACATATATAGGGCCATCTATGTCTGTTTCTAAGGCCTTGTCCACTTAAAGCCATCATCCCCTAAAATTTCGAACATTATCTAAATAATCTCTTAACTAGGCTAAGGGTGATCATCCACATCAGCCCACCACCAAGGCTTAAAATCTTGAGTCTTGGTTAACCGTCTGACTAGGTTAAAGGTCATGGTTGCAGCCAATTAGTTTGCCTAAGTCTAGTGCCTATCATTTGTGGGCGCGATCTTTCAAGTTCCAGCATACGATGTTTGAAGTGCGCGCACTGGCCTACTACTCACGCACTGCTACGCACAATTACAACTATCTGTTTGAGCATCCAACACATAACGCAGCGAGATTTTCGCACATTGTCCAAAAGCAACAACTTACTTGGCGCGCATAGCCTATCTCGCCTGCGCACACCCCGTCTAATCCCCACAATGTAACTTGGTGTTGCACCATGAAGACACCCAATGCCCACTGGCACTCAAGGTTGCTCGTGTCCGAGTACCCAATGCACTAAGGTGCTTATATACCTCTGCCAGGTGAGGTTTCCTTAGCTGCCCAATATTAATCAATATTTTCCTCAAATTGCCACAAGTTCAAATCTCTTTCCTGCATTGCATCATTGTTGAACTCGCCCTTTTACTGGACTAAGTAATCTATCCTCCGATTTTTCTTACTTTGTCCCATAATTATGTGATCAAAGATTTTCTCAATCTCCATCTCATTTTTGTTTGATCATGAGTGGTGTTTCGCTTAACCAGCTCCTAAGTTTTGTTAGTATCTTTAAATTGTTTCTTTGAAAAGCTTACGCGGAACGTTGGATAGACTTTCAGTCTATTCGGCAACTTCAACAGATAGCCAACGTTCCCTACTCTACTCAGAACTGCAAATTGGCCATCATACTTAGGAATCAAACTGTGGTGCACTATCTTTCCACTGTTTTGCTTCCAAATTTGAGGAGTTAGTTTCAGCAAGACTTTGTCTCCTTCACTAAACTCCACAAGTCATGTACCTATATCCGTACATTTCATCTTACCTTAGGCCTTGGCCAACCATCTTTAACTTCATCAATCAACTCCTGCTTCACACTAGCAAAATGGTAAGCAACTAGATATTCGCCTCCCATTTGATGCACTATTATTTCATGGGGTATCATGGTTTGTTCTCCATATACCAGCTCAAATAGCTTCATGCATATGGCCAAAGACTTATGTAACTTATAGCAAAATTAGCTCCACCAAGTAAACTCACCCTAATCCTTTTGGCTGGCTAAAACTTAGTACTTTTAAGTACTTCTCAACTAAAGCATTCATCATCTCCGTCTAACTATCTGTTTGGTGATGATTTTACATGAAAAACTTCAATTGCATTCCCATCATTTTGAACAACATCATCTAGAAATAGCTAGTGAAGCAAGGAATCCCTATCACTAATAATATCATTAGGAATACCGAAGTACTTATAACATTTTTGAAAAATAACTCAACCATTGTCTTGATAGTACAAGGATTACGGGCAACTATAAAAATACCATATTTGGAAAATCTATCAACAATGACAAAACATATAGCTATACTATTCTACTTAGGAAAACCTTAGATGAAATCAATGGAGACAGACTACCATGGTCTTTTTGGGATTAGCAGTGGCTGCAGCAATCATGCCTCCTTTATTTCCATCTTGTCTAATTGGAAAGCTAGATAAGTCCTCACATAGGCTTCAAAGTCTTCCCAATTTTGGGTCAACAATAGCGATGGGATAATAATGTTATCATCTACTCAATGTCGGATGACTGGCCCACTAAGAATCGTGGGTCTCTCTCAATAGTTTCATCTCAAAGGGCTACTGGGAACATAAAGTCTTCCACTCTCAGGGTAAAGCAACCATTATGTAGCCAATACTTGTGTATTAACCTATATTTCACCTGTTCACTTAATTTAGTGTAAGTGGCATCATTTTAGGACATCTAATGAATTTGTTCCAACAAGTCAGACTCAACAATGATCAAGCTAGCAATGAACTCTCCTACCATCTTCCAATTTACAGCATTCGCAATATTGTTGTGCTTTCTTGGTCTATGTACCCACTTAAAATCTCTAAGGAACTCTTGCTAACAAGCTTGTTTAGGTGTCAACTTTTTTTAAGTTCTGAAATAAGTATTGGCAAAATTGTCCATCACTACTATGAACCGAATTCTCAGCAAGTAATGCCTCTAAGCATTGAGCAAATGAATAATTGCTATCATCTCTTTTTCATGGGTAATATATTGGGTTTCCACATCAGCTTTCAACTTTCAACGGCAATAGGGTGTTTGTCCTACAACAACATCTTATCAGTAGGCCAATTCGAAGCGTCCACCTGCAATTCAAAATGTTTATCAAACTTTAGGAGCCTCAACACTAATTTATAAGATGGCCTTTTTCAGCACCTTAAGCACACTCTTTTGTGCAACTACCCACTCCCATTTCCGATCCTTTTTAAGCAAGTCCGTCAAAGGGCTAGCAACTTTGGAATAGCCTTTGATAAACAATCGGTAATAGTTGGCTAATCCCAAATACGATCTCAACTCCGCCACTTTTGTTGGGGTAGCCACTCCAAGATTGCCTGCACCTTTCTTCCATCTATCATTATTTTCCTTAGCTGACCATGTGGCCAAGGAATGAAATCTCTTGCCAGCAAAACTCACATTTTTGCTTTTTAGCATAGAGTTTGTGTTTCCATAGTTTCTGAAAATCACATCTCATATGTAATGTATGGTCCTTAAGGAACTCCTCATAAATTACATTATCATATGAGTACACAACCACAAATCGATAACACCCCGAATTTTGAAAATCCAAAAATGTAATAAAATGTGAAATCGATAAGTTTGGTTAGATTTAATTACAATTTAGAATTAAATATTTACAATCGATGGGATTAAATTGTAAATAAAAGAAGGACTTGATCGTCTAAAATTATAAAGTTTAAGGGGTTAGTGTGGGCAAGCTAAAAGTTGGAAGACTTTAAAATAATTGAATTTGGACTTAATTGCCCAGAAACAGAATCGTTAGGGGTCAAAGTGTAAGAAATAGAAATTGGAGGACTTAATTGAAATATGGGGACTAAAGTGAATGCGATTTACAAACTCAGGGGTCTAATTGAAAGCAGTAGGAAGGCTTGGGGGTAAAATTGAAGAACCTGAAAAATATTTTATATATATATAGGATTGAGGACAGAATTTAATCAAATTCTCATAATCTACCAAACCCCGGTGACACATAAGGTAATGAAGGTGGTAGAAGAACAAAGTGTGATTGTCATATTTCGGTTCATAATTGAACTTCTTATGGACATTGCTTGTATAGATAAAATAATTTAGCTTTTGAGAAATGTATTTTTTGTCATTCAGAAAGTTGTGGTATATAGTGGGTAGCACCTCGGACAGGAGTAGACACCTCCCGGTCGGGGCATTACAGAGGTGGTATCATACAAGAAATCATTCATTAAGTTGCAAGAAGTATTGGAGGCATTCGTTCAAACCAGAGGCATTACTAAAGACTCATATGAGCGGTACCTCGTCATATAAGTTATTTTTGTGCCTCATCACTCGCAACAATCTAAACTTGCCAATATCTTGATCTAAGATCAATCTTTACGTAATATCGTGCCCTCGGCAGGTTATTGAATAAATCCAATACATTAAGAATAGGGTACTTGTTTTTTATAGTTACCTTGTTCAATGCCTGGTAGTCAATACAAATCCGCAACAAACTAGAAAAACAATTGGGACCGGTATGGAGCGTTTGAAGGTTAAATTAGTCCTACCTCCAACAAACTCATCCAACGGCCTCCACAATTCTATCATTAGGGAGCAATAGCAGAGGTCTTGTCCTTGGTTCTAACTTAATCTTATGATCGATAACCGGTCTCAAAAGCAACCTTTTAGGAAGTTTTGGAGGCATCACGTTCTTGAACTCCTTCAGTAACTTAACAACTGTGTCAAGCACTTCCTCATACATATCAAGTTTGATCTCCACCAGTACAACAAGATATGTCATTTCTATATGCTGCAACCCATTTTTTAGTTGAGTAGTCAATAGCAAGCCTAAATTCTTATCCATCGATTTTAGGTCCTTAATATCATATACACTTGGAACAAACCCTAAGCAACTCTCTTTTGTATCATTAGTTCGCCCAAGTGTGCCTATACTTCAGCTTTAGTCGTGGCTAGGAATTTCATTTCCAAGATAACATCGAAGTCGTCAAGAGAGACAACCAGAAAGTTACACTTTCCTTGCTAAAGGCTGACCATCAAAGGGACATTGGTGACACCCTTGATTAATTTAGCTTCTGAATTCACCACTTTGATCCAACTGAAATGTGGGAAGAGGTTCAGTTCCAACTTCTAAATCTCCCGTTCTGCCATAAAATGTAAAGTGGCACCTAAGTCATTTATCACCATCACTTCCTTGTAATTCTCCTTTGCCTTCATATACATTAAGCCTTTCTTCATAAAGGGCTTCTCTTGAAGTGCTCCAAGCAACTGCAAGAGGTCAACGCGAGAAGGTCCATTATCCTTACCACTATCATCCTTCTTGGCAATAAGTGCATTCAACTTTCCATATTTGGGGCCATTCTAAAGGTAGATGAGGTGTAAGATCCACAATAATTTGTAAAAATTGGCAAAAATAGCCAACACATCCTCAACTCAAGGATCTATTCTATGTCTCAAAATTGGATTAAAAAGGTTGGAGGATGTCACCTTTAATCCTGAAAATGAAAGGTAACAAGCTAGCTCTCACAAAGGAACTCCTTCCAAGCTAAGAATTTGCCTTTTCCTTCAAGGAACTCCAACTCTTCTCCAATAGAAAACCTCCACATCAACTTTTGATGCCAAAAACTCCTCCAAGATGTGCTCCAATAGGCAGCAAAGCAAAAACTCTTGAGCAATCGTGGCTCACAATCAACACTAAAATCGACCACAGACTTGGAGGATCTCGATTCACCAAATCAAAGCTCCCCAAATGTGGAGCCTCTAAAGCTAGTCCACACACCTAAATTCATTCTCAAGCCTCTCTCAATCAGCTAGAAAGATGAGGAGGATGAAGAAAGATGAAGAAGAAAGTGTGAAGAAGTTATTGGAGAGAGAAAGCTGTTTGAGGGAGTCTAGTGGGTAGTTTCTCTCACCACATGAAATCAACACTTGATTGGAGGGAAAAATGTAGCTATAATTAATGCATAAAGTGGCTACCCAAGAGGGGGAGTGAGGTGTGTTTATAATGTGAGGTAGAAGCCGATAGAAGCTTTTATCACACACTCTTCACTTGGCCACCTAGGATGCCACTTGGCCTAGTCAAGTTGCATTTTTAATTTCTTGAATTAAAAATGCCAACTCACTAATATTAAATGGATTCCTCCATTTAATTTTTCCTCCAAAGTTAGATTCCCAAATTAATCAAATTAACTCCTTAATTTAATTGGGTTAACTTAACTCCTTAAGTTAATTAAATCAACATAATTCCTTAAGTTGCCTTTGACTAATTAAATTGCTACATGGCACTAATTAAATTAAATCCTTAATTTAATTGACCTAATTTAATTCTTTAAATTATTTTGATTAATTTAACATTTAAATTAATCAAGTCATGGTAACCAATTGATAATTAGTCAACTTGGTCTTTCTTCTAATAAGCTTGATCACCTCAATTATCTAACCCCTTAGATAGTTTCTTCAATCAAGTGAGAGTGTTCTAGAATTTTGTGTGTGACCCTTTAGGTTCACCAAATAATTAGATATGGGCTCACAACTCTTTACGATTTATTGAAAATCAAATATTCTAATTAGTCTAAACTCTTTTAAACTAATCACTCTATCAATTATCTCTATTAATTGACGAGTATCCAATCTCCATAGTCGATGTCTAGCACAAGTGTATGGAGCCCAATCAATTGGATAAATTAAATGAGGGGTGAACCATTATCGATTACGATTGCCATGCAAATACGGTCCTTCCATTTCCTATCTCCCAAAAGATGCCTAAAGCAAGATATTTGCCTTCTCCTTAATAGCCTCGATAACTATGTATTTATTCTTGATGTTCAATTCCTCATTATGACCTCAACTTTGGAAAACTACATTTTCCAAATTGCCATACCACCTTGCATAAAGATATTAGAATCGATCATCTTAGAATACATAGGAGATCAATTTGTTCTTCACATACAGGCGACATGGATCCCATCTTGGAACTCACCAACCTCCATACTTAGGTAGCTTGTGCCCAACCTAAGTCCCGGGTGACCCGCTACGCGGTAAGAGCAAAATCAAAACACAAGAACCCAAATACAAGGTTATTGTGGAACCTCAAGTCAAATGACTAATCATATACACTATCATAAGTTAGAGAACTTACCACTACTGACGTGCCACTCTGGCTACCTCGTGGATTCTCTGAGCGGGCCTTCAGTGAACTTGTTCTCTAATAAGCATCCACTAATATGCATCCATGTTTAACATAGATTGCCCATAAAACGGGACAATATTCAACTCCTTGGAATATGTATTGTTAGTGTAAGTCTATTTGAATCTTAGATGTCATGTCTCATAAGATTTTATGATTTGGAATATTTAAAATTATGATCGTAGAGACTTATTTCATGATTACCATCATATGCATGACTAAGTTCCATAGTCTTGTATGATTTAAGGGCTTCAACCAAATGCATGTGAAGGATTATAAACGCATAAGATAAAGATGACCATTTTATTGAATATCATTTAATTAAGATTGCATCACCAGTGGAGTAGTTTCACATGCCAATCTAATTAGCTTGTGGGGCACTATTCCAACAATCTCCCACTTGCCCTAAACCCAATTCCCCATAGTCCTTAAGCTCATATTCTCAAGATGTCTTTCGAAGACCTTTTATGTAAGGGGTTTAGTCAATGGATCTGCTATATTCTTTTCCAAGGTAACTATATCCACTCGAATGTTACCTCTATCAATGATCTCATGGATCAAATGATTATGCATTTATTTATGTTTGGATCACTGATGAGATCTTGAATTCATTGCTTACGCAATGGCTCTTTTGTTGTCTCAATAGACAACTACTGGCTCTTGCACGTTAGGCACTACATTCAACTCTTGGATAAAAATTTTCATCCAAACACCTTCATTTGCGGTGTCCGGCATCGCAATGTATTTTCCCTTAGTAGTAGAATCAGCTCTGGTGTCTTGTTTGGAACATTTCCAACTCACCTCGCTGCCATTGAGATAAAATATAAATCAAAAAGTGAATTTGAGGTCATCTTCATCGAATTAGAAACTAGAATCCAAAAACCCCTCAAGTTTCAATTCTCTATTGTCGTATACTAAAAATAAATCCTTAGTTCTTCTCAGGTACTTAAGGATCATTTTTACGGCTTTCCAGTGACTCTCACTTAATTGGATTGGTAGCGATTCGTAACATTTAGAGCATGAGCTACATCTGGCCTCGTACATTGAACGGCATATATTATGCTTCCAGTGGCGGATGCATAAGGTATGTGAGGTATCCTTTTTCTCTCCTCCTCAGTTTTGGGGACCATACACTTGGAGAGATGAATGTCATATCCTATTGGGAGATATCCCCTCTTGGATTCCTCCATACTAAACCTCTTTAGTATCTTGTCAATGTATATTGATTGGGAGAGCTCCAACATCCTCTTTCATCTAACTTTATAGATTTGTATTCCTAATATGAAGGATGCTTCTTCCAAATCCTTCATGGAGAATTATGAAGATAACCTATGTTTTAGTACACTCTAACATCTCTTTCTCATTCCCAATGAGAATGATGTCATCGACATAAATCACAATAAACTGTATCGAACTCCCACTAGCCTTTTTATATGCATATGGCTCATACACATTTTTCATAAAGCAGAACGATTTCATTATCTTAACAAATTTTTGTTCTAACTTCGGGATGCTTGCTTTAGCCTATAAATAGACCTTTGGAGTTTGCAAACCTTTTGTTCACTCCTTTTGGTTGTTCAACCTTGTGGTTGTTCCATATAGATTTCCTCATCAATGTTTTCATTAAGAAAAGCGGTCTTTACATCAATTTGCCAAACTTCATAGTCGTATTAAACGACCATCGCAAGCATAATCCTTATGGACTTAGTCATAGTGATCGACGAAAAGGTTTTCTCGAAGTTAATATCAGGTCTTTAAGTATAACCTTTTGCCACTAGTCTAGCTTTAAAGGTTGTCACCTCTCCATCAACTCCTAGCTTATGTTTATAGATCCACTTGCAACCAATAGCTACTATACCCTTCGGTGGATCTACCAAAGTCCATATTTTGTTGGAGTACATAAAGGCCATTTCGGATTTCATGACCTCAAGCTAATGACCCAAATCTATATCCGACATAGCTTCCTCATAGGTCCTTGGATCACTATCCATTTGCCCCCATCTTATGAAGGAATCTGAACCTTTCAAGTTGCTTCTTAATTAAGTCTGAACATATAGAAAGTTGTGTGTTAGGGTCATGTTGCTTTTTTATTTCTATCGCTTGTGGGATAGTATGATCGTCTTAAACTTCATCAAGTTCAATAACAATTTTTCTATTTAATAAAAACTCCTTTTCTAAAAAGATGGCATTCTCGAAACAAACACATTTTATTCCAAGAAATCATAAAAATAATAACCCAACGACTCTTTTGGGCTTCCCACAAACTTGCACAAGGTAGATCTTACATCCAACTTATCTCCCACTAATCCTTTGACATAGGCGGGAGACCCCCAAACTCTTAAATAAGAGAAAGAGATGCTTTGCCAAACCACATCTCATGCGGTGTCTTTGGCACCAACTTTAAGGGTACTACATTTCGTAGTCTCGCTGTTGTCTCTAGGGCGTATCCCCAAAAGGAGATAGAGACATTGGTGAAGCTTATCATGGACCGTACCATGTCTAACAATATACGGCTCCTCATCTCGGCCACTCCATTATGTTGGGGTGTGCCATGTGTAGTTCATTGTGACAGACTCCCATTCTCTATTAGATAACTTAAGAATTCGATACTTAAGTATTTATTTCCTGATTCGATCAAAGAGTTTTGATACTAAGTCCTAATTACTTTTCTACTTCATTCCTATCCTGTTTGAACTTTTCAAAAGCTTTTGATTTGTACTTCATAAGATACACATGTCCAAACCGAGTGTAATCATCGGTGAAGGTAATGCAGTAAGCATAGCCTCTTCTTGCACTAACTCTTAGTGGCCCACATACGTCTGTATGGATCAAACCTAAAGGACTTGTGAATCACTCCATTTGTCCCAGAAAAGGAGTCTTGGTCATCTTTCCTTTTAAACAAGATTCACAAGTAGGTAGATCCTCTAATCTACTAACATTTAGAGTTTTGAGGGCTACTAACTTGTTTATCATATTCTCGGAATGTCTTGCATGCCAAAGGTATGTATTTTCTTGGTTATCTAACTTTCTTTTGTTGTTTTTGTTGAATGTGTATTATTGATGGTGGAGAATCAAAATGTTTAATCCTTTATACATCATACCAATACCACTTAGGTACATAGTAACAAGGATTTAGTACAAGCTTTAGAATCTCTTAAGTTTCACTTAACTTATGCCTTTGGCTTTGGCTGCAACTCTTTCTCCTTATCATCCTCAATTATCTTCTTAACTCTATCGGACGCCTTCAATGTTTGTTTCCTCTTTGAAGAAGAACTCATCTTCTTCTTATCCCTCTTTTTTCTTGCCCCTAGGGCCTTTAGATTGGGAAGAGAAAGCAATCATTAGAGGTTTGTCTTTTTCATATGTGTCTCCACCTTGACAACACTTTTGTCAAATAAACTCGGCAAGGATTGGAGGATCAAATCCCCTTAGAAATCATTGTCCATCACCACATCCAAGTTGAAGAGCTTCTTAACAAGTCTAATCATCTTTAGACCATAGTCGAGGACACATAACCCCTTATATAATTATTAATAAGTTTCAATACATATTATTTCACATTTTTCAGTTTGATATATTGAAATGAAGCTCTCAATATTTATGAAATTGTCTATACAATTGCTCACTATACAACAAATATTATAAACTACTATATTTTTATAATCTTATATATCTATTCAAAATTCCAAATTAAATAAATTACAATCAAATACAAATTTTCATATAGCTTCTTCAATGGACACATCACCACGTGGCTGATAATTTTTTTTTTGACTTGATTTAATATTTGTTTTATTTTTTCTTTTGTTTCCTCTTAGATGCTATAAAAATATTGAATTATAAAAGAATTAATTTATGTCATATTTGATTTTTTAATAAGTTTTTAATATATATTAGTCCAAAACATAAATATTTCTATATTAAACCACTATTTCACATTGTATTAATGCATAGATGAAGTATTATACATTATTATATTTGACATTTTATCAGTATCTTGATTATTTTACAAACTACTTACTCAGTATTAATAGCATAATAGACACAAATATAGATATTAAGTGAATATAATATATAAATTTCATTTTAAAATCTTTATTAATATTATATATAACAGTATTAATTTAATAAAAATTTATTAAAATTCATATTTCAATCTTTAACAGATTGAATTGCTTAATTTCACATCCGATGCACTTATCTCAAGATGCTGATATTTATAATCAGATCTTATCTATAGAATGTTTTAATTAGATAAAAATACTAAAATTCATATTGAATTCAAATCAAATTAAAATTAAAATTTAATCCATTGACAACCTTAATTTGTTAGTGTTTCATGTAGACAGTTGAAGTTCTTTCTAATAATTTACCAAATATAAAGCCCACATTTGTTATATTAAATTATTAACAAAACATTCATCAACCCATAAACAGAAATGAATACACATAAGAATGGGCTAAATAAAATTGGAGACAAAGTCTATTATACTTTTCATTCTATTTAAAAGCCCAAAATTTAGTGCCCACATTGTGTTTTAAAGCTAAAAATTTAACCTAGAGTAAATTCATTAAACTTCTTTTTTATTTTTAAAACCTATAATTGATTGACTAAAAGACTGAAAAATACATATATATATATATATATATATATAATATAAGACGAATCCAAACATAACTTAGAAACTATTGTTTATACTTTGCAGAGTTTACAAACACGAAGAGTCGGTAAGAAGTTTTGCAATACTAAAGGAATCCCAACAGCCAGGTTTGAGTTCTTTTTATGTGATTTTTTTATACGATCTCGTTCAAGCATTCAGTTCGTTTTTTACTCTGTTATGCTGTTTTTCCTGTTAATTTCTGCTAGGATTCCATTTAGCCATTATTTTTCTTGTTTGATTCCCTATTTTGCTTGTGGAACTGAAACTGAATGGGAAAAGATACCAGATTTTTATAGATGCTATGAAATTTTTTCGCCCTTTTTTTCCTTTGAGTTAATAAATTTTCTTCATGCATGCAATGATTTGTCACTTTGAATCATTACTTTGATTATATGTTTTTATTTTTCTAATGCTCTGTTCCGCACTTTGTATTCAACTATGGATTAGAATGGAATATTTTTTGTTATAGTTTATTTTTTTCACACTTCAGACATTGTTTACATTTTGATCTGTATTATGTCAATAATTTAAACATAATTATGTGAGCTACTGCATATACTGATTTCACACAGGTATAAAAACTATTGGAAAACATAAATTAACTTTGCATACTGTTGAACAATATCTTATATGCCTGATATGTATGTATAATGCAATTTATCTGATTACGTTGATCTCCAATAGTCACACATGGAAGAACTCGAAGATGCCAACTTTATAAAAAGAACTAAGGTTCAACTGAAAAATCATTTAAGAGAAATAATGGAAATAAACTACTGTTTACAAACATCATGGAGAGATTATATTTTAGCAGTTATAAGGCTAATTCGGATGATATATCACTATACATTCACAATTGAGCCTTTTTTTGCTAATATCTTCAAAAAGCAATATCGCTTTGATACAATTATGTCATGGAAAGAGATGCAAGAAGCTGAGCAGAGGCTTGACTCCAACTTTCTGGATGGTCATGTAGGAGGTAATTTTATAACAGTCATTAAGGATTATTTTCGATTGAACTTTTAGTTAATTTCATTATTTTATCATCCAAAAAAAGTATTTTAGTATTTATTTCTCATTTATGCTCTCCATCTAACGAACAAATACAGAACAAATGCCTATACATATTGATGATGATCAAACAGGTAATGAACTCCATCATTAAACCTATTTCTTTCTAACATAAGAATAAGTTATTTATTTTTTTTCACTAACAAGCATGAATTTATTCGATTAATCTCTTACATAGAAACTGCCGACGCACTTATGGATTTCTCAGGTACTTTTATAAATTATTGATATTGAAACTATTGTTACTATTTTTCTTTACTATTCCATTTTTTAGAATAACATTATAACAACTCTTTTCCTGTGTTATTTTTTAGGAGTCAGTCTATATCTATTGCTTGTGAAAAATAGATATTGTTTGGTAAGTATGCTTAAGTTGTTTAAATTTATATTTTCATATTTTATAATTATTATAACTTCATTTGATTAACACTATTGTTTAATTTAAATAGGACTTACCATTAGGGTTAAGTCATTACACTAAACATGAAGTATACATGTCGTTTGGTAACAAAGTGTGGCGCACTCGGATGAGAAATGGAACTATTATTGATGGTTGGAATAATTTTGTTAGAACACATGGATTGGAAGGCAGTTATCAAGTTCTTGTTCAACATACAAGACTCAACATTATAGATGCAAGAGTTTTTTATCAAAAGAGAAAGGAAGTTCTTTTTCGTTGGACCGAAGAACTTAGCAGAGCAAAACTATGAATAATACATCCTATCAAGAGAATAGTAGTTATAACAAATCATACTTAAATTAAAATTACAATTTTTGCTTTTTTATATTTAAACATTTCTTTGTTTAATATTATATTGATCCTATAAAGATTAAGATTTATTCTCTACTACATCTAAATATCTCTTTTTTTGATAGTCTATATGAAAAGCACAATGTTGGATATTTATGGAGCATCAAGGCATAGAAAGGCTATACGCTTTTATGGCATGAAACTATATTGGTCCAACTACACCATCAAAAGTTGGTACAAGGTACACATAGTTCTAAATTACACTGTATGAATGTAACTATAGTCTTCTGTGCTTAATTCGGTCACATTGAATATTGTTTTAGGTTCCCACTGAAGTTAAAAAGATATTCCAAAATAACAAGGACAAAAACCTCAAGATATGCTTTGAACTTATAGAAAACACTCTGCCTGCTGCTTCTTTGTATGATGACAGTATTTGGCAAGAAAAATTTGACAGTGTTTTCAAAGAAGCCTATAAAAGGACAGCCAAGAGAGTGCTTTGGGTTCAAGCTGATGCAGACACATTTAATCTGCATTTTTTTTGCGCCAGGAGGAGCTAAATTCATACATAATTCAACCCCTGTTTCAGAATGGAACATGTCATTGCTGTATGATCGATCACTCAAAACATAGTTTGCTATCTGTTGTACTTCATGGCTTTTTTCAAACGTTTGCTTTTAGATACTTACCCAGTTAATCAACATTTTTATGATTACAACATTTCTTGTGGATGTTTTGGTTCTATAACAGATATTTGCTACTAATTTGAATCATTTCAGTCTTAAGTTGCTATTGCTTTCATTTGTTACAATTAACATTCAGTCAGGAACTATAGATGTTTGTAGCTGTAATCTGTAATTCCAAACTTTAGTAAATGAGAGTGTTCATAAGATTTTATATGCTGTTAGTTTGGAAATAACTTCCTGGTTTTGATATAAAATGAAATATTGATAGAATTGAGTTGACTTTAAAACATGTTATTCATGATCACAACTGTGAGGCTTTTAGAATTTTGAAAATAAAAAAATGATTCTGCTTGAAGTTGCTTATTCACTGAAATGCTGTTTTGAACTTTTCATATCAAAGATCTTTGTTGCTTTTAAATTCCACTGCATTTTGATGCTTAGATAGGTACATTTTTTGGGTTCATCTCCTGTAGTCTATTTACTTAAGTCATCTTATCAACAAGATAGCATTAGAAATGCTACTTGAAAGCTTCACTTAGCACAAAGAGCCAATTTTTAATCTCTATTGATAGCATATATTAATTAAACAACGTTTTGGCACTTAGCTGCTATGTATGATTGTACTCTATACTGTTAGCATTGTGCTTTTCTTATCAAGGTGCATTAAAAAATGTGGGCCTTGCGAATGGTTAGAAGAAATGTTTTTTTTTTTCATTGTTTAAATGGCAAGGTCGCGTTTCAATTTTCGGGTAAAAGTAAGGATGTTTTGCGTTCTGTTTTTGCTTGCTTTCAGTTTTTGAAGAGAAACAGAGAGGGTTTTACAGCAGAATTTAGGGACTATTACAATTAACTATAATTCTTTCAGTATGAAAAAGCAAGCAAAAAATACTTCTCACCAAACTGATCAATAAACACCTGCAGCACCAAAAACACTCAAAACCTATTCTCACTTAGATTTAATACTGCCATGGCGTCCTCTAAATCACTTGTAGCCTCAATCAACTCCAACAAATCATTATAATTCCTAACAACTTGCACGATGGCCCGAATCTTCTTATATGAGTCTAAACTATCAAAAACCTCTAGCTGCAAGAACACACCATTGAAGCCCAATTGCATTATCAAGGTAGCATCGGCAAGGATTAGCACTCATCTGACAGCAAAATGCACCACCGTCAACCTACCCATTTGCTTTGTCTATGCGACAACATTATAAAAAGCTTGAACTTTCTTGGCAAATGCAAAAACCTTATTCTCATCCATCTTTTCAATCTGACACAACAGTTATCATTCTATTTTTTATAACATGAGTTACAACATTTTTATTTTTTATTTTTGAGTTTCACTTTTTATTTATAATATCCACAACTTTATGAAAAATAAATTTAGAGTCAAATCAACAAAGTATTTTGCTTGAGATTTTCCTTATTTATTATTTCTTTACATAACTGAAAAAATTGTCATGTAGCTCCACGGGCACAGCACCCCGCCTTTTCTAGCGGGGTGCTCTTTTTCTAGAATATATATAATATATATATATAAGCGTGTATTTAGTCATTCTACATATTCATATATTATTTTGACACAATTAGAATGTCTAATTCATTTTACATATTTACAACATTTAAGCTCTAAGATGATATTTGATACTTCTTTTATTCTTTATGTTGTTTCTGGTCATGTAAAATTATAATTGCCATTTTATGTTTTGTAACTCTCTATTGGCAATGTAATCATTTTTAGATGCCGATTTTATTCTAGTCATTTAGAAACATTTTACTAATTTGACATGTTTATTACATTCTTTATCTTTTAAATATATTTAGTTAGTTTAATATATTAAGTAATGCAAGGAGATGAATTACAATTACATAAATTAGAAAAAACAACTCTTCTATAAAAAAATTATTAACTTCCAAACTTTTTAAGTTAAAACATTTTGAACCCAAATGATATCATTTTTGATCCGCAGCCCAACAATACCACTTAAATCCATCTACTTAATTGTTTTAATTAATTACGTATAATTAAAGATATAAGAATATGATATAAAATTTTGTATAAAAAGAAGAAAAATATATAATTAACTTTCTAAAAACTATTGAATTTTAATTTTTGTTGATTTTTTAATTTAATTCATCTTAACCACCCCAACTTAAGGTTGTTAATGGGTTGAACCTTCACCCAAATTCATTCCGAATTTAAGATTTTTAATTGATTAATATGTTTGCTGAATTAGATTCGATTATATATATATATATTTATAATTCAAAATAAATGAATCAGATATGAAATTAAATAATCCAGCTAATTAAAAATTCGAATCCAAATTTTATAATCTTTTTTATTAAATCATTACTCTTATATATAATATTAATATATATGTATTTAAATAAAAATTATATATTATATTGACATAATATTTATGTTAGACTATTGCAATGGGTCTTAATAAAAACTAAGAAGGATACTAAATAAAAGAAATATTAATGCCATAATGTATAATAGCTTATTTATGAATCAATATATAATATGAATTAAAATTTTGTTACTCAAATGATTAATTTGTAAATATAAAAAATATTATCAAAAATTCAAATTTCATGTCAATCACTTTGTAAATATTACATTTTTCATACAAAAAAAAAAAAAAAAATTGAATTCGACAAAAATGTCAAATTTTGAATATCCATCAACACTTAATATAACATTAACACACACAAATTCTAGTCTATTGGATAAAATTGAAGTATAAATTTTAAAAATCAAATTTGAATTCGAATCAGTATTTAAAAAATTGGCATGTTTATTGAATAGAAAATTTTATCAATTCACGGTTCACTGATTCAACAGCTGATCGGACTGTAATTGACCCGCAATTGAACCGTAATATCATAATTATAATATATATTATTTAAAAATTAATAAAATATCAAAATATAAATCATAAAGAGCTTCAATAATATTATCTAATATTACAATTTAAATTTCACAATTTGTATTATAAATAATCACAATAATTTAAATATCTCAAGTCTAAAATTTAAAATTAAAAATGTAAAAATTAATTTTAAAGTCTAAATTCTAAATCAAGACCTTTTTTGATTTTTAGTTAACTTGCAAGGTATACTTTAACTTTCAAATTTTGTATTTAGACAAAAAAAAATAAAAAATAAAAATAATTTTATTAAAAATTAAATGAAAAACCACTCCTATTCAATTAAACCGTGAACAATTCACTGATTTGACCGGCCAATTTGAACAATTTCATCAAAATAAAGCATTTTTTTAAAATTTTCAATTTTTTAAAAAAACCAAACCAATTCGCCAGCTGGTCGACAGTCCGACTGGCAGCTCAGTTTTTTAAACCACGATTCAAACAACACTAAATTAGTTGAGTTGCTTTAGGCCCCACTTATCTGAATCCACAACACGATAACTGTTACTTGGCGAAGCATAAGCCCAATTGACTCAATGGAATCAACGAAACCTCAAACACAAACACAACAAATGCAATTTTAAAAGACAACCAACTAGATCTGTTCCTGGCTCAACTAAACTTCAGTCGGATCCCAACATAATCCACAACGATATTCATTCTTGCATCAGATTTACAACTCGGCTAAAGAGTTGCCTTTTTCTTGTTTGCATGAGAGTTTAAGCAACTTTTGGCCGGAAGAAATTAGCCACAGTAATTGACAAAACCTGATGAGATGATAGACCACTGACAAGGATTAACATTAACTAGGCAAAACACATTCAAAATACTCGGTCATGTGTGAAACACAAAAGTAAATTCCAAAAGTGAACACAAAAGTCTGATATCTAACATTCAGCTAAAAGAGTAAAAGAACAAGAGTAAAATTCCAACACATGCAGCCAGATCAGGGGACTTAGAAGAGGGAAGTTCCTTTTCCCTTCTTGTCTCCACCAATTTCAAAATGCTTGCACCTCTGCAAAACGAGCAATCAGTTTTTAAGCATGAAGATGAGATATTACCAGAAAGAATATAGAAAATCAAACACCAACCTTGATAGGGTGCTGAGAAACATGCTTGCAGCCCTGGCATTGCAACCTTAGCACAATCTTCTTGGTGGTTTTTGCCTGGTCAAAGAGAAAACTGGAATCATTCAAGCAAAATGAATCTCTACCAGCTTAACTGCCCTATAGTTAACACTATCTCCCATATGTTCAAAAAAGCTCTTTCAGTAACCTTATTCAATCATCTACATGTTTGTACTATTGGGAATAAAATATCTATTTTCTACAGTAAATTAGTAGTATAAATAATGACACTAAATAACAAAATAATTCATACCTTCTTGTGGAACACAGGCTTAGTCTGGCCACCATAACCCGATTGCTTGCGGTCATAACGGCGCTTTCCTTGAGCTGCTAGACTATCTTTTCCCTTTTTGTATTGAGTGACCTTATGCAAGGTGTGCTTTTTGCACTCCTTTGACTTGCAATAAGTCTTTTTTGTCTTCGGAACATTCACCTGCCAACAGAAAATTCAGGAATAAATCAACACTAGAGCAAATGACATAACATACTCTGGCAGCTTTGCAGATACGCAAAATTCAAATACACAGCATCCATGTAAAGAAAGCCTCTGAATTAACTCTATGTCCTCCCCACTTGTTGAAATTACACATATGCTTTATCAACAAGTGCGGAAACAAACAGAAACACAGGCACAAATTTTAGGACACAGTAAAGCTCCAACACAATTCTCTATTACGTAACATAAATATTGATAAATTATACAAGTGTTTATGTATATATAAATATAAATGCCAACATACACATGTGTAATGTGTGTTTGCATTTGGTAACAAACTTATGGAGGATCAATGTGATTACAAGGAAATGTTGCATGCCAATGATGGTGTCAAAATTACTCGGATGTTATTTGTGGACTATACTGTGGGAAGAAAAAAGACTTTTAATCCCAATAAAGAAGTTTAAAGAGAGAAAAAATGAATTTTGATTCTACCTACTAAATTTTCAAATAGTTCTAAAAAAATTTGATATTTTGTCATTTCTTATTTGTCATACTTCCTAAAATATGTTATAACAGAATTATGGTTTTGTCAAAATTCCTTTCAAATACAGACACACAGACAGTCCAAGTGGCTCATTGGAGGGAGGTTTGTGTGGGAAACGCATCTTGGACTCGGCACGGGTAATTTCTTGGCAGTGTAGGTGCATCAAGAAAGCAGATTAGAGTCATATAGTCGTTAAGTTCTATAATGAGAAAAACTCTGCCAATGTTAGAAGTTCCTAAACAAACAATGGGACAAGTCCAGACACAAGCAGCAATTATCATAACCAAATGACTAAATCACTTTACTGAACTCATTAAAATAATCAAATGGAATCACATTAGGCAAGAATGATGTCCTAACTTCAAGAACCTGGCTGAAATCCACACTTATGAAACACACCATACTGGCTTAGCACTCAATAAGTCTAAAACTATCCACAACATCAATTTGGAACCATTCACAAAGCATCAACAAGGTTGAAGTAAAGACATACTATCAGAGGAAAAATCATTGACCACCAGCCATAGCAAACAAAAGCAAAATAGCTTTTGCCTTGTAAAAATCTCACACCAATGGCCTACGATACAGTATTTCTTCAGTTTACTCCATGTCATAAAACACCAAAAGTGAAGTATATATTTCTCAAATATATCCAGACACAGAAGAATAAAATTCATTACTGTTCAAAACGCAGCCAATAAGAAAAGGGATCCCAGAAACAAAAATAAAGAATTCCCACAGTAGGAAAGTTGATACATAAGAATTCGCTCAACTAAGCTTATTCAATTCGAACTTTCTTCGCCTCCACACCAAACAATACTAGAAGAATCGATTTTCGCAACGTTCTCTAATATTCCTTAACAATTGCAGGAAACTACTACTACTACTACTACTACTACTACTACTACTACTACTACTAACAGACCATTCCACTGATTGAAGATGTCATTTCCACCAAGTACAAGTAAATCAAACCAGCATCTACAAAAACATATAATGATCCGAGAAGAATAAAATGAAACTACGGCCAAGAGTGGATAAAGCTTACCATGGCTGCCGGCGTATGATAGAGTCAGATTCGATTTTCCGAAGAACGCCGTCTGAAACCCTAGCTGTTGAAACTTGCTGTTATTTATAGCAAAATTAGGGTTTGTGATTTTGTTCGTGTAAAACGCTGATTCAATGGGCCGGACCGAACTGGACTCTTGATATATTGGGTCATACCAATTATTACATAGGCCGGCTTAAATAGCTAATACATTTTAAAAGAATTTCTCAATTTAAAAGGGATTGTCTAAAATTAGGAAGGTATAGTAATAGTTTAATGTTACGTACTTTTTTTAATTCACTACCTGTAACTTGTTAATCAGGCTATAATTATATGTTACATATTAATCAAGTCATACTTAACTTGTAACTTAAATTACTAGTTAGTCTAGGTTTTAATTATGTGTTTTGATCATTAAACCAAATGTATCCTATTTGTTGATCATTTAAAGCTTGTTAAAAAGATTTTAATATATCAAATTTATTTACAAAGAGAAATAATAACTATTGATTTGCTTTAATTAAATTTAGTCCACTATCATGGACATTTTGATTAACTGTCCATGGTACCCATGGTCAAATGCATGACTTCCCCGGGTCGACTTATTCTGGTCAAGATGTCTACTCGGCCATAGGTCTCTCTGCCCACTCTGGTGAAATGCATGACCTCTTTGGGTTGACCTATTCTGGTCAAGATGTCTCCTCGTCTGTGGTTCTCTCAGGGCCACTGTAGTCATATGTATGACTTCATTGGGTCAAGACAACTCTCTAGCAGCGGGCCCTTCGACCATAGCCTGGTCGATTGAAGGAAGACTGATAGCTTTTATTGTCAATTAGTCAAGTGTATTCTTGGGTCGGGATTGGTTCTATTGGGCCTGTTAGGCTCGTCTTACTTCCTCATATCAATTGCATCTTAGGTTCCGTTGCTGATAATAGTACTTGTTTGATATTACAAATACATAGCTATATTTGATTATTCAATTAACTAATTATAAACTCAAAGTTTTATAAAATAAGTTGTCATGGTATTCAACTTCTATTCATTATTCTTCCCGCATCATTTTTTGTTATAAAAATAGAGAAATAAGTGATGTAGTTATGATATAATAAGCTCGAAATCTAACAATTTATATGAAAATCACTTGATTTGATATATTATATAGGAGTACATTACTCCTTTCATCCAAATATCCACTTTGGCATTGTTATAGGACCCTGTGTATACACATGTATAATACTATATATGTATTATAAATATATTTATATTCAAATTATAAATGGATCGAATCGAGCCATATCCATATTTGCTCCATTTATTTCGGATTATGAATTTTTTTAATTGGATCATATCCATCGAATCTTTTATCGATTAATGATCCTAAATAATCAGATCGAATTCAAATCGAATTCGGATTAAAATTTGCTCCATGACAACCTTATATATGTAGTTTTGATGAAATTCTAAATTTTTAAATTTTTGAGATTTTTTATTAAATTAATTTTTTTTTATTGATTGTTAATTTATTTTTATAATACAACCAACTTATTTGTTATAATTAAAATATCAAATTGTATTTATTCAGAATTGCAACATTAATTTTTATCTCACATAATAATTTCAAATATTCAAAATGATAGATTTTTATTTCATCATAAAAGTTTGATATATTTACTATTTTATCTTATCATATAAATTTAATATTTAAAAAATGTGTTTAGTTATTGAAATTGTATTTTACTATTTTTTTCCTATATTATTTTTGGTATCTCTAAATGGAAAAAAAATTATTTTTGTGTGTTTTATATATGTATGAATAATGTACCTAGAATAATGCAACTTTTAAAGTATGCCATTTTATTAAGTAGTTGAAATTAATCCAATTTTTCTATCAAATAAATGAAGAAAAATATATTTTTTGTATGAAATTTACTTAATTAGATTTGATTAAAAAATATATAATATTGCAATTGCTTAAATATGCATTTTTATGTAGAATTTTACTTAATTAAACTTGGTATTTGTATTTCACTTAACTAAATTTTTACTTATATTTATAATATTTTTTATAAAGCACTGTACTTCTTTAAAATTTATTATTAAAAAAAATACTCTTTTATGCAAAATGTGTATATTTTATATTTTAACAACTTATACTTTGATAATTTTAACGGTTAAAAATAATTGTGGGAGATTTGAAAGTTGTGGGAAATTTATTCATTTCAAAGACGAAATTGTTCCCTTAATTTTTTCTATATTAATAAATTAGGTTAGCACGTGCATTGGGGTCAGAGTACCTATGTGACTCATATTATTTTTTCAATACATTTTTCAAACTATATATTTAGCTAAAATAAAATAAAAATTAATATCTCGATTAGTATATTTTTATCATTCATATGTTATTTAAACATATATGAGTTGTGTACTAGTTATATATGTACATGTTACTTTGATTAGTTATGGGATATTTTTTTTTCCATAAAATTTCATATATATATATATATATTTGTCAATTCTCAAACATATATTTAGTCATTTTACATATTTAATGTTACACGGAAAACAGAGTTAGGGTCCTGATGAGGGTAAAAATTGTATATAACTGGATTGGGACGAAATCTGGAAGGATCGATCTACCTGGTCGAGTAAATGAGCTCCACAGATACGTGGGCTGAGACCTGCAACCACAAGCAAACGTCAGGCTAGCCGAGGTGCCCTCAGTTATGGCACTTTGACGCTCAAGTTAGTATGAGAATGGCCAGATAAGATGAGCAGCAGAGTGAGGGTTTTTTAGTATAGAATGGCATACCTTGTGAGAGGTTGGCAAGGGGGTATTTATAGCCTTCCCCAGGTGATTGATATGTCTAAGATGCCCTTAGCATGCATAAAGGGCTCTCGTCCTTGTATAAGGAACTTTAGGTCATTTTCCATTTCTGTACTATTCTAGGTGGCTTTATCTCCAGCTTTCATGGGCAGAATACTACATAAGCGGCGCGTCTCTTGCCTAGCGTGGTAGGATAGACGGTATTGGGGAGGCATGTGCCATTAATGGGGAGGCATGTGCCATTAGTGCAGAGGCATTTAATGCGGTAGAGAAGGGATTCCGCAGTTAGTCAAACAACTTGGTCGACAAGAGGATCGATCAGAGGGGTGGCTCTGGACATGGTAGATGACCGACCGTTCTCAACTTCTAAACTTTTTCATCGGGACCCTCGAGCATCTACGTTCGACCCATGGCCTAGTCAAACGACATCAATGCTGCTTAGTGTGTTGGCAGGAAAGAGTGTGCGAGGTCGAACGGGGTCAACCATAGGATTGGGCTGTCGAAGTGGAACAGGCCTCGTGTACTGTTCCAGGGCTGATAGTTGTTGGGTTGGGCCAATTGGGCCATCCCATATCATAAGTCCCCCCATTTCACAGTTCTAATCGAGGGATTCGACGAGTAGGAGTGGGAAGCAGGGAGCTAGCTTATCGGCCATTTTGGGAGAGGGTGTGGTATTTGACAAGGGTTATCGGAGTCGATGAGGTTTTTAGGACCGACCAGAGTCCCCTAGAGTCGACTAGGGTTTGGTGCATTTAATGTGGCGGTTACGTTGCGCTAGCTTAAGAGTCGGATGGCAGTTATGCAATAATTGCAGTCGTTTTGGTTACCGCGCTTGGGTGACTGTAAATAATAGCAGTGAAAAAAATTCATTTTCCCTTTTACAGCATTCCGGGCAGTCAATTGAGGTACCTCAGAGAACTATCGATCAACTGCTTTTTGCTTTAGAGCCTTTAAACATGAAAGTCCCGCATCTCTATATCTTTCGATCATAATATATAAACATGATGCTGAGAATGTTCGACGAGGGCTATAGTGAGAGTAGTAGCAGTGAAGCGACGGGGTCTGATTGAGTTGACCTCAAGGGTGGGGGGTAACATGACTAACGGGTCTGATAGTTCTTCAAGCAGTAGCTCGACCTCCAATAGCTTTGGTGATGAGCGCATTATGGCTGAGGACGAGGCTATTCCTAGTTAAGAACCTGTTTCTAGAGGTAAACTTTTCAGACCAGACCATTATAGTGAGATAGTGTCCAAGATTACTCCTGCTGAATAAAATTACTATGTTCCCCCCAGAGTATGAGCTGATCATGCCCGGGTCTTCTGATAGGATGCATCGATCTCCAAACGGGTGCATAACCGTATTTGAGGAGGCTTTTAAATGTGGGCTTAGGTTTTCCCTCGCTCGACCTATAGTGGACCTGTTGAGGGGTTTGTGAGTGCGTATAAGCTAATTGCTGCCAAATTGCTTTTCGACCATGTATAGCTTCGCAGTTCTTATGTATATACACAACCATCCTGCCACCTTCGCTAACTTTTCAAATCTTTTTCACCTTTTGATGTTCCGAAAGTCGGGAAGCGCCGAGGAGTCGAGTTTCTATTACCTCACAGCCCGCCCTTAATGAACATTTTGGTTACCCATGCCTCGTCGTATGGTTAGGAGTGGAAAAAACATTACCTTTATGTTCGAGGGCCGAGGGGTTTTGACATTCCGAGGGGTTGGTATAGGGGGCACATGGAGATGCCAGGGAACAAAACCCTAACCTGGCCCAACACCTTTGTGCTAAATTTAGTGGAGTTTGGGCAGATGAAAGCCTCGGGTTATATTGAGGAGAGGAATTTGGTTCTCGCAGGCTTGTCGCCTGCTGACTTAGGATTACTTGCTGGTGATTGAGTAGGCAGAAGCTTTAGTTTTTATTTACAACAATCTGTTTTGATCGTTGTAGTTGAGGTTAACTACTGTTCGTTTCATGCTTATGCATATCGAGAAGAAATAATGAATCAAACCCGAGCTCAAGTCATAGCTCGCGCTCAAAGGAACTAAGATCAACGCCAGGGTGCAGGTGGTCGATGAGCAAGTGGGTTGCAGGCAGTTTAATAGCCGCGTGCAGCATTACCTGTACCGGCGGCTTTGCTGGCTAGACCTCTGGCTGCCGCGACCCCCAGTCCTTTTCCGCAGGCAGGAGGTCGGCGTCTAAGCAAGGTGGGCTTACCCCAAAAAGGGTGGCTTTTCCACAAGAAGATTCTAATGGCCGAATCAGTTATCTTCGGGATCGCCTCTGCTTCGACTCATTTAGTGAAATACTCGACTACAACAATTATGTACTTTCTTTAACCTATAGTTTTTGGAAATGAACCAACTATGTCTATCCCCCCTAATCGAATGGCTACATGATTTGAACTGGCACCAGCGTTGATACAGGCAGGTGAGGGATGTTGGAGTGGACCTAGCAAGATGGGCATTTTCAGGCAAAGTCGACTATATCATTTAGTAAAGTCAGCCAAAAATATCTGTGTCTGATGACTTCATAGGCTAACACTCGACCTCTAGAGTGGTTACCACAAGTACCCGAGTGGATTTCCTACAAGACCTCCATAGCCTAATCTGATGTCAAACACCTCAATAGATGCCGAGAAAGAAATCTCCTATATAGTTGACCATACTCATCGAGGGTGAATTTTGCTGATCGAACTCTGAGCCTACGAGCTTTTGCTTTGTCTTCCGTCACTTTTCTTTCCCTTAGGTAGGCTTTGTTTCGTTTTGCTAGAAGGGAGCTGACTATTGAATTTGCCCAATTACGTTCTAATTAAGACCACTTTAGTGGGCTTCTCGGAGACTAAAAATGTGATGGTTCTGTCTCTGGTGCCCTTCGTTGACCTAGAAAACTTGGATAGGGCATCTGTCTTTTCATTTTCTGATATTGGGACTTAGCTGAGGGTGAACTTCTTGAACTGCTGTTTCAACTTTTTGACCTCGACGAGATACTTACTCATTGTGGTCTCATTCGCTCCAAACTTTCCTTTGAATTGTTCCACGACCAACTGGGAATCTGTAATGGCTGCAAGCTGCTCGACTTCCCTATCAATGACCATCCTCATACCGACAAGAAGGGCCTCATACTCAGCTTCATTATTTTGGTGATAGGGTAGTTGAGTTTTATGGCAAAGTCATACTTTTCAACCTAGGGGGAGCGCAGGAAAATGCCTACCCCTCCACCTGTAATATATTGGCCTGTGAGTGCCATGCCTAATCAAGATCAGGACAAAGCTGATTGCTGCCGATGAGATCGCTAGATAAATATACAAGAACTCTTCGACTTCCTGCTTGGCAAGCATCGGGGGTGTTGAGAAATACTACTTTAATTCGACTAGAGCTTGGTTATATTGTTCCATCCACTGGAACTTTCTTGCATTCTTGATGGTTTTGAAAAATGGCAAGCTTTTATTAGCTAGTCAAGCGATAAACCGACCCAGAGCTAGAGGTGTCAAACGGGTAGGGCCTAGCCCGGCTCGTTTAATAGGTAGTTTACAGTGGTCCCGAGCCGAGCTACGTCGGCTCGTAGGGCCGTTCACGGTCCGGACCGTGGCGGGTTAAAAATTGGAGAATTCGGCTCGGCTTAAAACCAGCCCACTATATAGGTAAGCTGGTTTATATATGAGTCGGGCTAGACGGGTCGGCTCGTAGGTTGGCCCGTTAGGGTTTTTTTTTTAATTTGAAAAACAATTTAAAATTTTTAAGTTTTTATATTTATGTGATTATTAATATTTTTTCAACACTTATACTTTTTTAAAAGACTTAATAATTTATACTTATGTGATTTTTAATATTTTACAACACTTAAATTTTTATAAAAACTTAGAAATTTATACTCATATTAATTTTTTTATCAATTATATTTTTCCAAAAACACCACCGAATAAGGTGGTGAAGTGTTTGGCATAGACCCCTCTATCCGTTATTAATTTAGAAAAAATAATTACATGGAGACAGATTTGACCAAACCTCTAAATGAAAGTACATAATAATAACAAAAAGAAATAAACAACTTTGTAATATCTAAACATCTAAATATGTCCAATGATAAATTGTTCGTTCACTCAAGTGATTTAAATTGCTCTCGGATTGAGATGCGGTGGTGGATGCGATTTCAAGTCATTCTTCATCGTCTTCTTCAAATTGTGGCAATATGGTCTTCACCTTTATCAAATTTTTGTTTTTATACTCTTGTTCTAGTCAATCCTTCCAAAGAATACAAAACTTGATCGAATCAGGCTTTAACCGTGATCTTGTATCAGTCAATGTGCGCTTGCCCGCACTAAAGGCACTCTCGGATTCCACCGTCGACATTTGAGGTGCGAGTATGCCTCGAGTAATGCGTGAAAGAATTGGATACACTTTAGCATTATTCTTCCACCACTCTAACATATTGAATCATTCATAATCTTCTTCACATGCGTTTTGTAAATATAGCGATATCTCCACTACTTTTGGGTCTTGAGCTTGATGGTCTTTCATTCATGAAATTATCTAAAGATACAAATATTCCTCCTTTGCTAGTAGATGGCCGTTGCATACCTGCATGCATTTGTCCTATCTTACAATTTTGACTATAAATACTATACAAAATTTTCAAAATATCTAAAATTCTTGTTTTTCCTTCATCATATTTAAAATCTTCATGAAGTATAAAATTATTATATTTTTGCATTAGTACAACACACATATGATATCTAACTTTAATCTATGATCTAAAATACTTGAAATAATTGCTATGTAGGGTATTTTTTCATAATACTTAAGAGATTTTTGTTCCATTGCACAAATTACTTCACTTAAATGTTCATCATATCTCTATGATTATCAAATAATTGAGCAATCTCATATAATGTATATAATAATAAGTTAGATGTTGGATAAAAATGACTGGACATAATTTTGATTTTATCATTAAATGTTTGAAGAAGTGGAACAAGAACTTTCACAATATCCCAATCCGCATCATGCAAAAATGATTCACCATAATCATCAAATATTTCTTTATTACAAAATTCACTAATTATATGACGATAAGGCATTGCCTTACTAAGCATTCTATATGTAGAGTTCCACCTATGCTGAGTATCTAAGTAAGGAATTACAAATATTGTCCTACGGTCTTGTCAAGTCTTTTATATTCTTGTGTTCTAACTAACGAAGCCATAATATGTGTTAAAACACTTCTAATTTTACCCACCGAAAGATCAATTTTTTGTAAACCATATTTACAACATAAATGAATAATATGACAAAAAACATCTAACATGGAAAAAAAAACCATTTTTTAAAGGATCTATTGATTTAACTAATTCCCTTACGGCATATGTATTATTAGATGCATTATCAAAAGACATAGACATAACTTTATTCATTAATTTTCAACCCCTAAGGCAATCTTTAATTGTTTCATAAATATGAATACCTATATGGGGATGATCAAATTGTTGAAATTCAATTATTCTTTTTTGCATACACCAATTATCATCAATCCAATGAGCCGTAACACATAAATAATGCAAATTGCCTCTACCTAACCGCATATCAAATGTAAAAGAAACTCTACATTTCAAATTATCAAAAAATTCAGTTAAATTTAAATTTTTCGCTAAATATTGTTTATACCCATCATCATAGCAAGTGTTACGTGAAATGGGTTTATAAGCCGGTTGTAAATACATTTGATTATATCTAGTTACTAATTCATTTTCGGCATAAGTAAAAGGTAACTCATTTTGTACAACTAATCTAGATAAGCCTATTCTCATATTTTCTTGACTATATCTTCAACTTTGTAGTGCACCCGATTCATCTCGATAAAGTTGTGATTGACCCTCTACCCCCACATCCTCTTCATTCCAACTCGGATGATGAGTGTCTAAATGTCTTTTAATTGTACTTGTTTCACCTCCTTTTTATGTTTATAAACTGCACGACAAATTTTACAATGCACCAAACCAAGTGGGCCAATAGCTATACATTTCCATACATCACGAGTTAATTTTCTTTTTTTTGTTCCCATGTGTATCAGTATGTGTTTCAATATCATCGGTGCTTGTGTTTCATCATCATTTAGGAGATTTTCTTCATCTATTCTATTGGTAGTGGGATGATATTGTTCTTGTGATTCGGTATTATGCAAAGATGCAGGTGTCTGTGCAATAAAATTATATTCTTCCTTATTTAAATTACATTCCATATGATATCGGGCCGTAGAACTAGAAGAAGAGGGAGGGGTAGTCGTAGGTCTTAGGGGCGGGTTTATAAATTGATGACTAGTACTACGCCTAGCGAGTTGAGTGGAGGGACGAATTGAAGGGTCATTTAAAGGAGAATGTTGGTTTACTCTCGGAGGGGTCGTAGAGTGACTACTAGTTATTTTATTTTTAGAACTATTAGCAAGATTAAAAAAAAAAACCTTCATTTTTATAATCAACTAAATATGAACAATTAACAAATAAAATTCACAAAGATCAACACACAAATTAAATTGTAAAAAAAGGATAGATGTTACCATAAAAGACGTAACAACAATTAAGAAGTCGCAATTTGATACACCACTATTCACGGCTCACAAAGCCGCAAAGTGATAGACCTCTATTCAAAACTCCACCAAATAATATGTACCAAATAAATTTAATAATATGTATGAAATAAATAAAAGATATAATTTATTTATAAATTATTAGATTAGAGAGAAATTGAGAAATTGTAGAATGTGAAATAAAATTTTAGAATACATGAGGCTTGAAAGATTTGAAAGGAAACATTTTTATTACAAATGACCACTATTTATAGTGGTCATTTGTTATTTTTGAGGGAAAAAAAAATTGACCGTTGGCCTATCCAAGTTGGCCAGGCCAACGGTTAATTTACAAGAAAATAGTCGTTACAAATTGTAACGACTACTTTCCCTTTTTCTTTTCTTTTCTTTTTTTTATATTATAATTTATAATTTTTATAAATTTATTAATTATATTTCTTATATTAATTCTTAATTTATAATTTTTATAAATTTATAATTTATAATTTAAAAATTATAAATTCTTAATTATTGATTTATACATTTATAAATTAATAAATTATAAATTTATAATTTTTCAAAATTAATAATTAATAATTTGTAATTTCAAGATTATAAATTCCTAAATTTTTAAAAATTATAATTTATAATTTAAATTAAAAAAATATAGAGGGCTAAGTGGGCTAGCCCGTAGGCCAGATCGTTTAGCCCGCGAGTTGGGCCAGCCTGCTGTCCTTTACGGTCAGCGGGCTGCAAAATTTTCAGCTCGGGATGGGTTTTCAAGCGAGCTGGTCTAGCCTAGCCCATATTAAAAAAATTAAACGAGCGGAGCTGGGCCTTTTTTTTTCGGGCTGAGCCAAGTCTGTCTGGCCCGTTTTGACACCTCCACCCAGAGCTATGATCCTTCTGACCAGCCTCTACACGTCTCGGACCGGTCGAGGTGGTGAGATGTCTAGAATCGTCTGAATCTTTTGTGGGTTTGCCTTTATACCCCTCTAGATTGATCATGTATCCCAAACATTTTCCTCCCTTTACCCCAAAAATGCATTTGTTGGGGTTGAGTTTCATGCCAAATGCTCTTAGTATTGAGAAAGTGTCGTTGAGGTCAGCTAAATGGTTTTATTCTCTTTCTATCTTGACAATCATGTCATTGACGTAAACCTCTATGGTTTGCCCGATCTCATTCTTGAACATAAGGTTCACAAGTCTTTGGTAAGTTGTACCAGGAAACAATATAAGCTATTGGGTACCATAAAAGAGGTCTTATACTTATCTTCGGGGCCATATAGATTTGATAATAACCCTGAAATACATCTATTATGCTCAAAAGATCACAACCTGCTGTTAAGTCAACTAGTAAATTCTTTAGGACAAGCTTTATTCAAATCAGTAAAATCATTACACATCCTCCACTTGCCCTCATTTTTACGGACATGTACTGCATTACAAAGCCAACTAAGATATTGAATTTCTACAATATATCTTATCTCTAAGAGCTTGTTGACCACTTCCTTGATGATCTGACATCTTTCAGCACTGAAGGTCCTAGTCTTCTGCTTGATTGGCTTGAATGAAAGGTCCACATTCAGGTGGTGGACGATGATGCTAGGCTCTATTCCTTGGAGGTCAGCAGCTTTCCAAGCAAAAACATCATGTTCTTTATGAAGAAGTCGACTATCATACATTTCATGTTGTTTCCCAGATTAGTCCCAATCCTTGTAGTCTTGTCAGGATTTCTAAGCTCGAGCTTTGTGGTCTTGAATTCTCCCACCAGTTCGACCCTGGTTTCCTCCAGCTTTCTCTTCTTGCTTTGTTATCCCTCTTCGGGTTCTGTTACCGGAACGTCCCCCGAAGGTTTTAGTTTGGGTTAAGTATTTGACTCGACATGGATAGTGTAACATTGTCAGGCTTCTTTCACATGACACAATAACTTTCCTATTCTTGCGACTGTTGGGAACTTGATTTTCATGTGGTAGGTTTAGATAATTGCCTTAAAGTCGTTCAACGCTGGTTTTCCAATTATTACATTATAAGCAAATGGGGCATCAACCACTAGATTATTGATCATGAGTGTGCACCTTCTGGGTGCTTAACCAAATGAGGTAGACAAATTATGGATCCTTCAGGAATGATCTCAGACCCTCCAAATCCGACAGGGGGTGCGAACTGCCTCAAACTTTAGCTCTGCCAGATTTATCCTCATAAGAGTTAACAAGAAAATTATGTTCGTTGAACTACCATTATCGACCAAAACCTTTCTAACATCAAAGTTTGCGATTTCAACTGACACGACGAGGGGGCCAATCCAGCTTACTATCAGTCTCGTGGTGCTCGAGGTGCAAGAGATCAAAATCAGAAAAAGAGATGGGTTATGCACAAGTGGAAAGTTAAAAAACTATTTTGACTGGGGAAGATTTAGTTGACTCCAGTCTCCTCTGGTTTTACCTTTTGATTGTTTTTGAGTCTTTTCCAATCGGTTCCCTTGCAATAGTATCGATGACAACTCAGAGGGGTGGATGTTGATCATTGACTGGCTTTTTCTCTTTGTCTTCTCTTTTTGGGTTGATCGACTTTCTCTACTGGGAGTTTAGGTCGGTCAGACCTGTATCCTACCTAGCTTTCTCGTCGACATACTTCTTTATATACCCTTGTTGAATGAGTCTCTCAATCTCATCATGCAGGTTGAAGTAATCTTTAGTGTCATGCCCCTTCTGTTTGTGGAAGTAATAATATTTCTTAGATCTCTTCATAGCCTCAATTTCAATTAGTTTTCTAGGCTTTTTTAGGAGGTTATCATGCTGGATAGCAAATAGGACCTCCTTCCTTGCAGTATTTGTGGGGTGTAGTTGTGAAATCTCTTAATAGGAGATCGATGACAGTTCTTATGTTGCCTACCATCTTTCTCCTTCGCCTTCTTTTCGTTGTCAGGGTTTCCATACTTGAGTCGTTTATGTCCTTTTGGATCATATACCTCTCCGCAAGGTTGAGTAGCTCTTCCATCGATCTCAATCTCTCCCTGACCAGTGCATTGGCGCATTCCTTGTGTATGGACCCAGGAATAGCACATCAATAAGGAATTTGATCCGGGGACTATCAATTTTCAACACTTCGGTGTTAAATCTAATGAAGAAATCGCAAAGAGATTTTCCATCGTTCTGTTTCACTATATGCAAATGAGTGTGAGGGAGTTTTGCTAGCAAACTAGTGTAAGAACTTGTCACAACGCTGGTCATAGGAAAAATTTGACGCTGGCTCCAGCTTAACAAACTAATTAAGCGTTATGCCCTGGAATGTAATAACCTGCATTTTTGCATGAATGTACTCATTGTACCCATGGAGCTGCATCATGTGCTCAAATTGAAGTACGCGTTCATTAGAGTGGGTTGAATAGTCATACTGGGACATACCAGTTGGAATCTGCGTCAACGGCTATGCACTCGTCGATTATCTCCTGGATAAATGGTGATTCTTGCTCGCAGCGGAGTCAGGGTGCGCTATCATGCTGGAGGTTCCTTTCTGTGTTTCTCCTCGAAATCGCCTCCAGGCATCTGTTCAGTTGCTGAACCTGGTGTGACACTTCTTCCCATTCTTCTCGATCAACTTGTGACATGTTTCTGTTCGGTTGGGGTTTCTATTGCTTGGCCCTATCGCACTGCTCGGCTTGAATTGGTCGAGCAAGATAATCCATGGAATCAACCACTTCTTCACGGGGATGTTGGTGAGTCTCTTCCCGCGGGAATTGACCTAGACTATCCTCACGTAGAATAGGGTACGTCTTGTCTCTTGTCTAGCTCTATCCTCTTTCTGTAGCCTCTGCTCATGATGTGAAGGATGGGGGGTAGCACTAGCAGCTGGTTTGGGTTAGTTGTTGTACTTGTGAGGAGCATCTGACAACTAAGCTGAAATTTGGGCTGATATCTACTCACTTATTAACTGCATAAGTTGGGGCATGGTCAAAGTTACCACTTGTTCTGACTGGGAACTAGGTCCAGCCACATCCTGCTCTTGCTGGGGATGAGGAGGAAGGGTCAGGGACCTTCTAGTCTCCTCCATTTCTGAAACAGCTCGCCTTGTGTTTACCATTTTCTCCGGTTACGGATTCTAGAACCCACAGACGACACCAAATGATGATGCTAGGATCTGTTTAACAATGGATTAGACTCTGGCCCAATGTAATCGACCAAAATATGGGTAGGGTGGAGTATTTGGATGACAATAAGTCGAGGTTTGCAACTGATAAAAAACGTCAGGTTTGCCGAGGGGCCCTCGGCTAAGGCACTTTAGCACTTAAGTCAGTATACAATTGACCAGAAAGAGCAGTAGAGTGAGGGCTTGAGTGATAATAAACATACCTTGTTGAATGATTGCAATAGGGTATTTATAGTCTCTGTTGTGAAATAAAAATGTCTGTGATGCCCTTGTTCATGCAGAGAGGGCCTTTGTCCTCGTCTGAGGACCTTTAAGTCTTATTCCCCCTGAAACCTCTTCTAGGTGCCACATCCTCCTTTTTTTTAAGACATGGAGGAAATCTCCGCATTTAATGTGGAGACAGAATAGTGGTAAAGTGGAGGCATGCCTCCTAAATGCAGGGACACATTGCCTGTTAGCGCATTTAATGCGGCAGAGTGGTGGCTGTGGTGCATTCAATGTGACAGTAATTGGTAGTAGGGAACTGTTTCAAGTTTCTCCAATCAACCTCCTAAGGTCGAGATGTTTCCTTATTTGTGAGTCATGTAGTCACGCTCTGGTCGAAATAATGTAACTCATTGGGCCTAAGAGGCCTTCGGGCCCAATGATTATTCTCAAACTGATCGACCGCACTCTGGTCAACTAGAATGATGTTGGTAATTGAGTTGGTGAAATAGCCCAATGTAGTTTTGGGCCTAATCGATTGTTAGTGGGTTGGACATGTTGATCTTTCCCATATCACTATGTAATTATATTTATATAATAAATTAACCCATTCCTGTAGCCCGCACCCTTTGCAGCTCCCATGCCCAACCAAACCACCCCACCCCTACCCCACAATAGCTGGCCATGGTAGCAACCCCCAGCAAACCCACCTTTTACTTCTGGAACTCATTTGATTTGTATGCTTGGATTATGCATGATACATATGACTAAAATATATACTGGGTTATTGTGTATCATATCTAATGTTTGTTTGCATAAATAACTTGATATATATCCAACTTTAATTGTTTGCTTGACATGATTATCTTATTAACAAATTACAACTTATTTTCAACTTACGATAGAAAACATATCACATTCCAAGGTCTTGATACACAAGGCAAGTTAAGCCTTAAATGCATGATGGGCCATAACTGTATTAAAGGCTATTAAAAATGAACCAAATATTAAAATTGAGTTTGATTATGTATTAATCATTTAATATCAAAGCAAGCAAATTATCTCTTAGAGGATACTAAAAAATAATAAAAAATATTAAATACAATAATATATAACAGTTTATTTATGAATCAATATATAATATGAATGAGGATTCATCACTTCAAAATTCAAATTTCATTGTGAATATTATATTTTTCATACAACTAAAAAAAAATAATTTGACAAAAATGTCAAAAATTGGATATCCATCGACCCCCAAAACAACACTGACTAAAATGAATTCTATAGTATATTGGATTAAATTGAAATATAAATTTTAGTAATCAACCCGAATAACACTAATTTAGTTGACAGACAAGCCATTGACAGCTTTAGCCCCACTTATCTCAATCCACAATATCTTCAGACCTGAATCCAAAATAAACTAGGCATTGGAACCCATCAACCAAATAATAGTTTGTGAAAACCGTTATTCGGCTAATCGAAAGCCAAATTGACTTTAATGGAATCAATTAACCTTCATAGACAACAAATTCAGTTTTAATAGAAACCCACCAAATCTGTTACTGTATCAAATAAACTTTAGTCAGATCCCAACATAATCCACGACGACAATCATTCTTACATCAGATTTACAGACTCGGCAAAAGACCTGTCATTTTCTTGTTTGCATTAGAGGTTAAGCTACCTTTGCACGGAAGTTATTAGCAGCAGTTATTGACAAAACCTGGTGAGTTGCTAGACCACTAACAAGGGACATCATCAGCTGCGAAAAATGCATTCAAAATACTAGATCTTGTATGAAACACAACAGTAAATTCCAAGAGTAAACACAAAAGTCTGATATTTCATCTAACATTTAGCTAAGAGAGTAAACAAGAAGAGTAAAATTCCAACACAAGTAGCCAACTCAGAGCACTTAGAAGAGGGAAGTTCCTTTTCCCTTCTTGTCTCCACCAATTTCAAAATGCTTGCACCTCTGCAAAACGAGCAATCAGTTTTTAAGCATGAAGATGAGATATTACCAAAAAGAATATGGAAAATCAAACACCAACCTTGATAGGGTGCTGAGAAACATGCTTGCAGCCCTGGCATTGCAACCTTAGCACAATCTTCTTGGTGGTTTTTGCCTGGTCAAAAAGAAAACTGGAATCATTCATGCAAAATGAATCTCTACCAGCTTAACTGCCCCAAAAAAGCTCTTTCAGTAACCTTATTCAATTATATACATGTTTGTATTATTGGCAATAAAATATCTACTTTCTACGGTAAATTAGTAGTATTAATAATGACACTAAATAACAAAATAATTCATACCTTCTTGTGGAACACAGGCTTAGTCTGGCCACCATAACCTGATTGCTTGCGGTCATAACGGCGCTTTCCTTGAGCTGCTAGACTATCTTTTCCCTTTTTGTATTGAGTGACCTTATGCAAGGTGTGCTTTCTGCACTCCTTTGACTTGCAATAAGTCTTTTTTGTCTTCGGAACATTCACCTGCCAACAGAAAATTCAGGAATAAATCAACACTAGAGCAAATGACATAACATAATATGGCGGCTTTGCAGATATACAAAATTCAAATACACAGCATCCATGTAAAGAAAACCTCTGAATTAACTATGTCCTCCCCACTTGTTGAAATTACACATATGCTTTATGCACAAGTGTGGAAACAGACAGGCACAAATTTTAGGACACAATAAAGCTCCAACACAATTCTCTATTACGTAAACATAAATATTGATAAATTATACAAGTGTTTATGTATATATAAATATAAATGCCAACATGCACATGTGTAATGCATGTTTGCATTTGGTAACAAACTTATGGAGGATCAGTATGATTACAAGGAAATGTTTCATGCCAATGATGGTGTCAAAATTATTTGGATGTTATTTGTGGACTATACTGTGCCACTGTGGGAAGAAAAAAGATTTCTAATCCCACTAAAGAAGTTTAAAGAGAGAAAAAATGAACTTAGATCCTACCTACTAAATTTTCAAATAGTTCTAAAAAAATTTGATATTTTGTCATTTCTTATTTGTCATACATCCTAAAATATGTTAAAACAGAATTCTGGTTTTGTCGAAATTCCTTTGAAATACAGATGCACAGACAGTCCAAGTGGCTTGTTGGAGGGAGGTTTGTGTTTGACATGGTGGGAACCGCATCTTGGACGCGGCACAGGTAATTTCTTGGCAGTGTAGGTGCATCAAGAAAGCAGATTAGAGGCATATAGTCATTAAGTTCTATAATGAGAAAAACTCTGCCAATGTTAGAAATTCCAAGACAAAAAATGGGACAAGTCCAGACACAAGCAGCAATTATCATAACAAAGTGACTAAATCACTTTACCGAACTCATTAGAATAATCAAACGGAATCACATTAAGCAAGAATGATGTCCTAACTTCAAGAACTGGCAGAAATCCACACTTGTTAAACACACCATACTGGCCTAGGACTCAATAAGTCTAAAACTATCCACAACATCAATTTGGAACCATTCACAAAGCATCAACAAGTTTGAAGTAAAGACATACTATCAGAGGAAAAATCATTGACCACCAGCCATAGCAAACAAAAGCAAAATAGGTTTCGCCTTGTAAAAATCTCACACCAATGGCCTACGATACAGAATTTCTTAGGTTTACTCCATGTCATAAAACACCATAAGTGAAGTTTATATTTCTCAAATATATCCAGACAGAGAAGAATAAAATTCATTACTGCTCAAAACGCAGCCAATAAGAAAAGGGATCCCAGAAACAAAAATAAAGAATCCCCAGAGTAGGAAAGTTAATACATAAGAATTCGCTCAACTAAGCTTATTCAATTCGAACTTTCTTCGCCTCCACACCAAACAATACTAGCAGAATCGATTTTCGCAAAGTTCTCTAATATTCCTTAACAATTACAGGAAAATACTACTATTACTACTTACAGACCATTCCACTGATTGAAGATGCCATTTTCACCAAGTACAAGTAAATCAAACCAGCATCTACAAAAACATATAATGATCCGAGAAGAATAAACTGAAATTACGGCCAAAAGTGGGTAAAGCTTACCATGGCTGCCGGCGTATGATAGAGTAAGAATCGATTTTCAGAAGAATGCCGTCTGAAACCTAGCTGTTGAAACTTGCTGTTATTTATAGCAAAATTAGGGTTTGTGATTTTGTTCGTGTAAAACGCTGATCCAATGGGCCGGACCGAACTGGACTTTAAATATTTGGGTCACACCAATTATTATATAGGCCGGCTTTAATAGCTACGACACTCATATAAGAATTTCTCAATTTAAAATTGGACTTTTTTCTTTTTTAAATATTATATTAATTACGATACAAGACATGCTGTGCTTTTCTTTCTTTTCTTTTCTGTCTTTTTTCTTTTTAAATGTATGATGAGGTTGATAGTTTTTTCTAGATGGTTAACTAGAAATACGTAGCTAAAGCACTTTCATTTGTGGTCTTCACTCTCCATCTCAATTTACCTTCTGGAATCACTTACTATGGGTTGTACAAGTACTAAAATGCCCATTATTTGAAATTTAAATTACCAAATGACTTAAGAGGTTGTTCGACTAAACTTATTTAAAACATCTTATAAGTTTTTACATCCTATAAGATGTTTTTGGATGTTATAAGATGCTATATCTTATTTTAAAAATAAGTTATTGAAGTGTTTGGATAAAATAAGATTTGAAGTTTATAAGATGTTAGTAATGCCAATTTTGTAATTGAAATGATTAAAAATAAATGAGCTTGTTAAAATTTTAGAAATAAGTTAGGGCCTCCTTCCTTTTTCTAGAAGAGCTTATGAAATGCTAACATCTTATTTTAGGATCTTATAAGCTCATTTTTAAAAAAATTTTACCAAATACTTTTTGTTATCTTATAAGCTCTTAAACATCTTATAAGATATTTTGAATAGCTTATACGTTCACACAAACTCCCTCTTAAACTTTTTTCACTTTCCTGAAAAATGGGCGAGAAGGCGCGGTCACATATTTTTTTCTTTTCTGTTTTTTCATCCATGACCCTCTTTCCATTTCCCTCCATTTTTTTCTTTATCTAGAAATGCACTGTAACTGTCAAGCTTCTCTCATTTTATTTTTCTTCTTCTTGTTGTGAGTGGTTTGTGTTGGAGGCTTGAAGTAATATTTGCATTCATGTTGTTTCCCATCTGTCGATGTTTTTTTTATAATATTCATCCACATCCATTAATTTTGAGAAAAGAACGATGATTTGAGAGCAAATGGGTAGGAAAGCAGACGCAAGGCAGTGTTTCCGATAGAAATGGTGTTGCAATACATTCGGCTCCATGAAGATTGTCCCAAGGCCACTTTGATTGCTATTTTTGCTTGAAGATTCTTTTCTTGAATATATATTTGGGTAGAGTTAGGAATGTGATGAATAGGAAGATGAGATGATGTGATAAGAGAATAATAATGAGTGTATTTTCATATGAGGCCTATGAGAGGCAATTTGGCTATTTGGATTATATACATCTATTTATTTCTTAGTTATTATTTGCTCAATTGGAACCAGATTAAGAACTCTAATTGTAAGTTATTTTATAATGAAGGTAATTTCTTATTCAATTTTTTTTGGTGGTTTTAATACTTGTTATCGTTAATATATACTTTATTCGGTTATTAATACTTTACTTTTGTAAATAGACTTAATTTAAAGTATGATTAATCTGGGATATGTTGTCAACTAAATTTTAGGGACTCTATTCAAATTATAGTTTATTTGAAGAGTGTCAGGTATATTTAATTATTTTTGTTTATCCTGAAAAACATACAATTTATTCTTTTTAGTATTGTATGCAGGGTATTTTTAGTATAAAAATGCTCCAGTTCAGTATTTATACTGGTGCATGCAGTGTTATAACCTTAATTATATATGCGTATTAAAATATTTCTAAAACTTATTCATATTATTTTCTTGAATTATATGCTTGTTGCTTCCCTCAATACTTTCATATGGTAATGAAAGAGTTGAAACCCACAATTGTTGAAGCAATCTTAGGACATTTTCAAGTATCTAGATAGTCCTCTAGTAGATCCTTTGCCTAAAGGTGTTGTTGTTGAGGTTGAGATCCACTTAATGCTAATGATGGAGATGGTGATAGTAGGGGGTAAAGATAGAAAAAAGAAAGGATGAGTATGGTTTACTATGTGTTAACATTGATTAATGGTATGTCTGGATGGTTATAACTTGGATGATTTTAGTATTTATATATGGATGTTGAGAAGGATGTTCCAATATTTGAGTAATATATAGATACGATTTATTATTTGAGTATTTGGATGATCAGAATGGATGATGTTTATATAATTTATGATGTAGTTTGAAGATTTAATTATTTAAATATTGGTTATTGATATATATATATATATATATTACATGTTGCTGAAAATGCAGTATATTTTAAGATATATATGGTATCCAGACTAGAAAAATCCAGTATAATATATCTAGAATCAAGTATTAGAATCAATAAAAAATGGTAGTCTTTTTTTAATATATGGTATCTTTCTTATTATTTTAATGTAGATACTGAATATTGATATATATATATATATATATATTAAATGTTGTTGAAAATGCAGTACATTTTAAGATATATATATGGCAAAAAAACTAGTATAATATATCTAAATCAAGTATTAGAATAGTGAAAAATGCATCAAACTAGGAAAATTCAGTATAATATATCCAGAATCAAGTATTGAAATCGTAAAAAAATGGTATTGTTTTTTTTAGTATATGGTATTATTCTTAATACATAAGAAATACATTGAATTTAATTATTTAAGTCATTATATGATTATTAAACCATAATTTCTTAGTCCTACAACTGATATAGTCATGATATATTGATTGCTTTTTAATGGTGATGTCGAAATGATACTTTTACCACATGTACCAATGCTTTATATTAGTATAAATGAGAAAATAAGTGGTTGTTTCACGCATCGAATTGATGTTAAAATTGGCCTTTGGAGCAGCAAGTATAGAACCCATGACCACAAGTATACAACCTAGTCAAAGTGAGTACATAAACCCCATCTTGAAGTACATAAGTGCTGAAAATGAGTACTTTTTCTGGATTTTTAGTATCATTTGAGGGCATGAGGGATCGTTTACCTTTCGGCATAATCTAGCCATTGCACAATCATAAGAGCACAAAGTATTACACCTAGGAATTATTTAGTGATGATAGCTTCTGTGGTGTAGGAGGGGGGTGTTAGACTGATTCATTTGCCTCATGCGTCAGTGCCTTATATTAGTACGAATGACACCACAAGTGGTGGAACGTCGATCTTTGTGTTCCCAACCATTCCAGCATGTACTATCACTCATGGATTGCTCCACAGCTTAACTTGAGGTTAAACTCGTTTTTCGAAAAAGCAAGTATAGAACCCTGATTATAAGTACATAACCATTGCGGTTTCAGTACATAAATGCAGTTGTGAAGTACACAAATGCCTAAACTGAGTACTTTTTTCAAATATCCAATATCATTGTTAACATAAAACAATATTTTATCTCCATTTAAGATATTTGACATATTTGGTATAGTATCTAAAAATCATGATATATTACACTACATGTAATAACAAACATTCCAACACGTAATTTCACTCATGGGTTTCTCCACAGCTTAAATTGAGATTGAACTCGTTCTTTGATAAAGCAAGTACATAACCCCTAATTATAAGCACATAACCATTGCGATTTCTTGAATTGAGGTTAAAAATCGTGATATATTAAACTACACTAGATACCAAACATTCCAACATGTACTATCACTCATGGGTTACTCTACAGCTTAAATTGAGGTTAAACTTGTTCTTTGGAAAAGCAAGTATAGAACCCCTTGATTATAAGTACATAACCATTGCGGTTTCAGTATATAAATGCAGTTCTGAAGTACACATATGCCTAAATTGGGTATTTTTTTGGGACATCCAGTATCATTGTTAATAGAAAAACGTGATATATTACACTATATGCAATACCAAAAATTCCAATAAAAAGTCAACTAATTTTATTACATAATAGTCCAAATAGTCTAGATCTAACATGTTCTTCAAAAAGCGAAAATTAACTGCTATCATTTGTCTCTGAGCACCATGCAATCCTTCTTACATTGATTGTATATGCACCCTCTTCCTATGAGTTAATAATAAATAAAAAATGACATTAGTTACACAATAATGACAAGAAAGTATAGCAAGCATACAAATGCAACATAATGGTAAGCAAATACGTCAACAAGGTTATGCTAATCTCGCTAGTCATAGCTTCTTTGCATGTACAATGGTTATGCTCGATTCTACCACATTGCCTACACCTGACTACCCGAACATCAACTTGAGATGACACTCTTTGTGTCCTCCTATGACCTGGTTGAGGTCTTACCTCAAGTGCATAAATTGTTGGTTCTTCCTTTGCTTCAAATGTGTTCAGGTCAAAAGTAGGTACAGGGTTGAGTACAAATTTGTAGGCTTGTTGATACATCTCAACCTAAAGTCATACACTGAGAGTGACTTAGACTCAATACACACACAAGCATGCTTGCAAGGCATTCTATCAACTTGCCATGCTTGATATGAACAACTCCAGCTTTGCAAATCCACAACAGAAAATTTGTCATGATCACTGACCTCAAAGTTCCAACCACTAGATTTCTCCATTTTTAGTGTACGAGAGGCCATATAATTTACTGCTAGTTTCTTCTCCTGCTTCGGGAATAATACTCCAATAAGTTTATTGGATTCTTCTTGTTGATCATGTATCATAACTATGATTTGTTTGTGTATATGATCCACCATAGCTGCAATTGGCATAAATCGTGCAGGTTTAACCCAATTATTCCAACATTCCACCTAATTGATGTTTAATAATCCCTATCTATCACCTGTAAATAAATAATTTGCCAAACATTGGGGCTTTGACTGCATGCTGAAGTCTCTAGCAAGAGACATAGACTCCATTATGCTATTTATATATCGAGTATATTCTTGTCTTGTTGGAGCATATGCAACTTTTATGAAAATAAATGCTCAATATTTCTTGTTGTGGAGGGGGTACTTTCTCATTACCTGATTGAAATTATATGATCATTAGATTTCTTGAACTATTACTTGGACATTAATTTAGATCAGAACATATTTTTCAATAAAATACAAAAAAATCTTATATGCTTTTTGAAGTTGTCCACCAAGTGTTTCAAATAGTATGTATGATAGCTACTAGGGTATACCATAGGGATGGATTTAAGATGCCTAGTATGTCAATCAAAGAAAAAAGTGAACCTTCTGAACTCTGTGCTATGGTGAGAATATAAAATGGCCGTCAACTTCAAGCAGAATCACTCCCAATTAGTATCATATTTAGCATCAACAACTGCAAATGCTAATGTGAATAGATCATCGTTGGGATCCTTGGTGATAGCACTAAGTAAGCATCCATTACACTTATTCTTAATTTGAGTGCCATCCAAGAAAATTAGTGGTTTGCATCCATTGAAAAAGCCGACCAGACAAGCTGTGAAATAGATAAATAATCGCTAAAATTATAAGGTCACTTGGTTAATCTCATAATCCGCAATACTCCAGGATTTGTTTCCTTTATAACTCTACAATACCATCTCTACTTATCAAAGGATTCCTTGTCTGACCCATGAATATCATGCATAACTATTTCCTTACCCAACCATGCTCTCTGGCATGGAATTTCTTTGCCAAATTCTCTATGAAAATCATTTAATCAGGTTGATAGGTCAGTAACAGGGCTTTCCTTTCAATTTTTCTTTCCTTATATTAGCAACCCAAGTAAAATCAGTTCTAAGATGTCTCCTTGTCCGAAGACTACCCTCATTACATATATGTTCCATGTGGTATTTTCGAATACCAAAGAGCTTGTCAGCTTCATCCCTTGAAGCATATATTCTCCATTGGCAATTATTATCACTACAAATTGCTATAATCTTTTTGAAGTCATTTTTCTTATATGTAAATGACCTTCTAGTCGCAACAACATAGTTTTTAAGTTTAATTTTAAACTCTTTAGCATCTTGGAACATTTGGCCATCTCCATGGATGCAATGATAAATGACTCCAAGAATCAATTGAATTCCTTCGTAATGCTAAATCATAATGTGACTCACTTGTGAAGGGAATGTCCTCCTCTATTTTATTCCTAAATGAGTGTTCATTGCAAAGAAATAACATAGTCAAATACATAATAATTGTCAATAAAGTGTTGCAAGATCAGTACATAAGTACTCAACTATGCAATTTCAGTATTCAACAACAAGATAACTAGTTACTTAAGTAAACAATATCAGTATTTCACATAGAAGAACTAAGTACTAAAATAAACCATTTAAGTACTTAAATGGAGGAGATAAATACTGAAATGAATAAATTTAGTATTTAATGTAGAAAAAACTAAGCAGTGAACCAAAAAACAAATGCAATATTTGACATAAAAGACCTAAGTATTGAAATGAACAAATTTAGTATTTAATATAGAAGGCTTAAGTACTGAAACACACATACCCAGTGTTCAGCGTAGAAGAGCACAAAGTACTAAAATAAGCAAATTCAGTATTTAACACACAAGACCTAAGTATTAACACACATAAGAAAAAATATTTTGTAAGACAATTACATATAATTAATAATGCAAATAGGCACAAATTGGGAAAATGGAAGGGCGCTAAACAATAAATGTAGTTCGAAATTGAAGATATGAAGTATTTACCTACTTGTATATCTACTTTGCCTTCCCCGTCCACTAGGTTCACTTTTTCGTACAACTATCATTTCAACTAAGGTCATCTTTAAACGCAAATGCAAGCGAATCATGTTGGACACATCATCGTCAGCATTCAAAGTCATGTGTATTTTTTGATGGGGAGATAGGGATTTTACTTTATGAAATTGAAGGCAAATTTCATACCACTTTTTCTCTAGTTGAATATACAGTCCCTGTTAAGTTGCATTTTTGTGTTTTTATTCGTATAATTTTCCCTTGTGATTAATAGTAAAAATGAATTGTTGGGCTTTAACTTTCTTTTAATGTTTTGTGAAGCAAATTGAAGATTTAAGCTAAATGCAGTTGGAAATTGAGTTCTTGACATGCTTGGAGCAAAGATCGCATTCCCGAGGAGACGAGAAATGGAAGAAGGAAATAATTCGAGTGCGGACATGTTTTGGCAGTTGTATATTCATGGAATATTTTAATTTTTATTTCTTTAATTAGGATAATTTTAGTTTTCCTATTCTGGTAGAACTCTTATTAGTTTCCCAGTTGCATTAGGAGTAGTAGACTATCAATATGGAACTAGGTTTCTTTCATAGGGGAGTTTTTCATTCTTTTGTTTAGCATATTTTTAGTTTCCTGCACTTTTTCTCTCAAACATGAGTTGCTAAACTCTTCTTCTAACCTAAGGAATTATCAAAGTTTTAGTTCTTCAGTATTTGTGAGATCTAATTGATTTAATTAGTTTCCTTATTCCTTGAGTATTTATTTATCTTCCGTTTTCATTACGATTATTCAGGTTCATTGAATTTAGGGCCCAAATTTGATAGCTTAGAATAATTGTCATGTCAATTAGAACATTAAATCCATAATTGTTTAATTGTTCTAATATTTGTGGCAAATAACATAGTTACGTGTGGTGACTACATGCATGATTTATGTTATGTGGATAAATAATCTAGTCTAAATGAACCCCGCTTGTGTGTGTTTGTTGGCTAGGGCTGGGTCTCTCTAGTTTTTAATGCTGTTGATAAATTAAATCCTAGGAACACTTCTTTAGGATTGTTTATTGACAAGGAAAATAACTAGCGAGCTTCTCTTAGTTATCAAAATAGCAAGAAGAGATTAGTTATTAGGGCTTCCGAGTAACTATAACTAGTCTATTCAAGAAAAAGAGGAATTAATCTTTGCATCAATGATCAGATCTGTGAACCAAACTGAGATTTTACTTTAGGCTAAATTTCATTCTTATTGATTTCTTATTTTATTTTTGATTTATTTTACTTTTAAGATTCTAGTTTCCATTTTTATAAAAATCCCCATTCTATTTTATTGTATTCAGTAACTTTGAAAGAAACAAAACTTACCAATCCCTGTGGAATACGACCCTACTCCCACTGATTACAAATCATATTTCTACAGTAGGAATTTATTTTTGTTGGATTTGACACCCATCAAATTTTGGTGCCGTTGCCAGGGATTGGTGTCAAATAATTTTGTTTCTTTTTTAATGCCTCGATCTTTTCATACAGGTGAACTTCATTACAATCCTGAGATTGAGAAGACTGCTCGTAGATTGCGGAAGGACACTAGATTGCAAAAGAAAAGTGAATCGTCACCTTCGAATCTCGATCTAGATACATCCAGCTTAGCCAGTTCAAGCGATTCTGAACAAGAGGAAATAATGGCCTGAGAAAGAACTTTAAAGGAGTTAGCTGAACTAGATTTGACTCAACAACCGCTTTGTATTGAATATCCAAATTTGGAAACACCTTTTGAGTTAAAATCTGGGTTAATCCATCTACTGCCTATTTTTCACGGCTTGGAGAATGAAGATCCCCATAAGCATTTAAAGGCACTTCATGTTGTGTGCTCAACCATGAAACCCTAAGGAGTATCTGAGGAGCAAGTGAAGCTGCGAGCTTTTTCATTTTCCTTAGCAGATAAAGCTAAGGATTGGCTGTTTTATCTACCACCTGGCTCTATCAATACGTGGACGAATATGGCAAAATTGTTCCTTGAGAAGTTTTTCCCTACTTCGCTTGCTACCAGCATTAGGAAGGAGATCAGCGGGATAAGACAGAGAGACGCAAAGAATCTTCATGAATATTGGGAAATGTTTAAACAACTTTGTGCAAGCTGCCCACAACATGGTATTATTGAGCGACTTCTCATTCAGTACTTTTATGAAGGGCTTCTACCAATGAAAATGAGGATGATGGATGCAGCAAGTCAATGAGCTATAGTGAACAAAACTTCAAGTAAAGCTAGAGAATTGATTTCTATAATATCTGCCAATTCCCAACAATTTGGATACTCTTGGGACCCTCATAAAATGGTTAATGAGGTAAGTAATTCATCCCTTGAGCGTCAAATTTCTACTTTAACTTCTCTTGTTCAACAATTGGTTGTAGGAAATATGCGACAAATGAAGGCTTGTGAGATTTGTACTAACGTTGGTCATCCTACAGATATGTGTCCTACAATCCAAGAGAATTCCTGCGAACAAATCAATGCAGTAAGAGGATTCCCTAGACCACCTCAAAGAAAGTACGATCCTTACTCAAACACTTACAACCCACGATGGAGGGATAATCCAAATTTCAGTTATGGAGGGAGATCACAAAACTACCAATACTTCCAACAAAAGCCAGCCCCTCTACAACAACCACCCTCTTCAAATATAGGTATGTCTCTTGAAGAGATTGTTAAATTGCTTGCGACTAACACTCAACAATTTCAATAGGAAACGCGAGCAAGCATTCAGAATCTAGAGAATCAGATGAGTTAGTTAGCTACCTCAATGAGTAGGATAGAATCCCAAGGGAGGCTACCCTATTAGATAGTTGTCAATCCCAAGCAGAACTTTAGCGCGATTACTCTGAGGAATGGTAAGGAGTTGAAGAAACCCGGAGAAAACACAATTGGGGAAAAAGTAGAGAGAGATTGTCATGCCTTAAGAGGCTGTTGAACATTCACATGAAACCAATGGTAAGGTGACAAGCTCATTGGTTATACACCCTCCATTTCCCGAAAGGTTTGCTAAATCCAAAATACATGAAGAGGAAAAGGAGATTTTTGAAACTTTTCGCAAGGTCGAGGTAAATATCCCATTAATTGATGCAATCAAGCAAATACCTCGGTATGCTAAATTTCTCAAGGAATTGTGCACAAATAAAAGAAAATTAAAGGGTAATGAAAGAGTAACTGTGGGGGAAAATATCTCAGCAGTGATACAAAGAAAATTTCCCCCTAAATGCAAGGACCCAGGTATGTTTACTATCCCTTGCAAGATTCGCAAAGTTAGAATTGAAAAGGCTATGTGCGATCTTGGTGCTTCAATTAATATCATGCCTCTTTCCATCTACTCTTCATTGAATGTGGGTCCTTTGAAAGAAATAGGAGTAGTTCTTCAACTTGCTGATAGGTCTATTATATATCTCGAGCCTAGAGGATGTGTTAGTACAAGTTAACAAATTAATTTTTTCCTGTTGATTTTTATGTACTTAACATGTCTGAAGATAACTCTCCTAATTCCTCACAAATACTGTTGGGAAGACCTTTCCTTAGAACCCCTAGGACGAAAATTGATGTGCATGATGGTACACTCACTATGGAGTTCGATGGTAATATGATTAAATTCAATATTTACGATGCTACGGAATATTATAGTGATGAGTCATGTATTTCTGTTGTGGATAATATTGATACTTTGACTCACGAAACTTTGAATTTGAATGATGATAATTTTATGACGTGAGGAATAGCTATGTCTGGCCAAAAACATTAAAGAGAGGCGCTTTTTGGGAGGCAACCAAAACTTTCAATTTTTTGTTTATATTTTAAAAAAAAAAAAAAAAAATCTTTAATTAGCTTTATTTTTCTCTTATGCAGGAGACGTTTTAAATTGGTCTGTGGGTGAAGTTATTTGGCAGAAAAGCTCTTCAATTTAGTCGTGCCCACGCCTTGTTCAAAGACTTCTTCTAGCATGTTGGAATTATTTGACAAGAAAAGCTCTTCAATCTAGCTGTGCCCACGCCTTGTTCAAAGACTTCTTCTGGCATGTTGGAATTACTTCAGACAGAAAAGCTCTTCAATCTACTTGTGCCCACGAGAAAATAGAAAATAGACGAGAGAGAGAGAGAGAGAGAGAGAGAGAGAGAGAGAGAGAGAGAGAGAGAGAGAGAGAGAGAGAGACATCAAGGTTTAGGAATAAAGTAAAAAAAAATAAAAAATTAAAGTGAGGTCATTTCCATCATTTTAAGTGGCTGGGAAGTGAAGGCTAAACTGAAACTTCACACGGGGAGTTGAAAATAATAAATGATTGGGTGGGGATTGAATACAAAATTAAACATTGGATTATGTATTTTTAATTAAATTGCCCAATTATATTAAATATAATAAAATTTAAAATTTAAAATTATTACTTGATGCAACGCACAAGATAAAAGCTAGTTATATTATTTAAGACACAACATGTCCTACACGTTAGTTTCTTTTTTCTAAAAAGGGCAAATTACAATGTCAGTCCCTAAATTTTTCTTTAAAATCACTTTAATCCTCAATTTTCAAAAGTTCATCTTTTACTCCTTAACATTAATATATCGTTTTATTTTAGTCCTCAAAATTACTTTTCGTCAGTATTTGGCTGGAAAATTGACCAATTCTAACATTTTTAAGGGCAAAATTATCAATTTAAGGTTTTATGTTCCATTTTAGTCCCAATTTAAGCTTTTATGTTCCACTTTAATCCATATGTCAATTTTTTTCTTTTTTACTTAATTCCAACATTTACATTTCTTAATATATTTGATAACTGCATGATAAAAGTACTAAAATACTTTTTAATTGGCATATTGCATTTTAGGGCACATTGCAGTTTACCCCTTGCAAAAATGGAAAAGTGCAAAAAAAAAAAAAAAAAAGGAAAAAAAACCCTTATAAAAAGAAATAGGAAAAAAGCCCTCCTTGTGTTTTTGAAAATTATGCATGCTATTTTTCTCTTGATTTGCTTCATTTGAACCCTAATTTTAACATATAAAGACTATACCACATTTAATATAATTTATTTATTTTTTAAGCATATTTTTATATAACTTTTTTCATCCCCTTTAAATTTAAGAACTATTTTTAATTTTTGTATTTTCATTTCTCTAATTTATTCTATTTTTCTCATTTTATATAATATATACAAATATATAATATAATTTATATTATAAAAATATAATACATACAAGTATATATTTATAATATATTATACATTTGTATATAATAAATATTAATAAAAAAATATAAATATATATACATATATATATAAATATACTATGTAACTATTTATATAATAAACCCACTCACTCTTGTACCCCGCACCCTCTGCAACTCCCATCACCACCCCCAACTGCCCTACCGCGATCCCACCGTGGCTACGCATGGCAGCCATCTCGAGCAAACCCACCCCCTGTGTCTCGCACCTTTTCCATCCCCACCCCACCCCCAACTGCACCGCTGCCACCCTACAGTAGCTAGGATGGCAGCCATCCCCAGCAAACCCATGCCTTATATCCCGCACCTTTGCAATCCCCACCCCACCCCCAACTGCCCCATCCCCACTTAGCCACGTAGCCGTCTCGCAGATAGGGCCATGGCAGTCATGTTAACGCCTGCACGAACGGTGGTCATAGCTGTTGTTTTTGGAGCTACTATGGTCGCCGCACCGCCTTGAAAACAACCATGGTGTTGTTTTCCATGCTACCATGGCCGCACATCTACCATGGCCATTGTTATTCATATTAATAATCTATTTAAACTATTTTTGAAACAGTTGTTCAATCACTCCAACAGAATGAATATTTGTGACATTGAATCAATTAATTATAAATTTTAGATTGATTGAACCAACAACTAAACGTAAAAATACCTGTGTGCCTTGGGGCAATGTGGCCTTAGCACAGAGCGATGTTTGTAGATTTGAGAATAGATAACTCCGATGAATAGCAAAGAATGTGGCACAATTTTTGCCAATTAAAAAGCATTTCAATACTTTTATCATGTAATTTATCAAATATATTAAGAAATGTAGCTATTGGCATAAAAAAAGAAAAGAAAAGAAAAAGTGACATAGGGATTAAATGGAACATAAAAGCTTAAGTTGGGACTAAATTGGAACATAAAACCTTAAATTGATAACTTTGCCATTAAAAATATCAACATTGATAAATTTTCCGGCCAAATATTGTCGAAAAGTGGTTTTGATGACTAGAATGAAACGATATATTAACGTTATGGACTAAAAGATGGACTTTTGAAGATTGGTGACTAAAATAATTCTAGACTCTTTAGGGACTAATTATGTGATTTGTGGTTTTGATGACTAGAATGAAACGATATATTAACGTTAGGGACTAAAAGATGGACTTTTGAAGATTGTGGATTAAAATAATTCTAGACTCTTCAGGGACTAATTATGTGATTTGCCCTTTTGTTGGTGTGCAAAACAAATAATGCAAACAGTGGCACAAGTGCACGTGTAGCAACAAGTAATAAAGTGATGAGAATAGTGTCGATTCCACAAGAAACTAAATTATTCACTACTAATTTACTAATTTATCACATACTTATTTTACTCAAACAAAAATCAATTATGTAGGAATTAAAACTAAACTAACGAAAATAAGAAAAAAGTGTACTGATTAAGATTTTTACCAGAATATAGAAGCCTTGGATTATGATTTCATCAATCGAATGAGTTGGTTACATCATTTTCTCCCCAAGAAATTAATAATAAGTTATTAGTTATGAGTCTTATGTAATTATGGGGTTCTTCTGAATTACCCGCAATCAAATCCCAATTTATTCAATTCACTATATTCCTATGTGAATTAACTAAATTATGGATAGGGTTGTACCATTTAACTAACTACCTAGGGCAAGTAGGTATATTTCTATTCTACTCACAAATTTATTAATTTATCAGTTTGAATAATTAATCCTAAGCTCTTCTATTATCAATCCATCCCTAGATTTTCTTTTCCAAGACTCTTCTAGGGTTTAAAGGTACATTTGACTGTTGATCAGGCAATCAAGTAGAAAAAGCATATAATAGATGAAATAACTTAAAGTACTACTAATTTTGTGGAAGAAAATATTCGAAAGAATCCATCATAATCCTAGAATAACAAATTAGTTCATGATTGAATTGTCAAACAAAACATAAACAAAGCAAAACATCGTCTCAAATTCAGAATTAAAAAAAAAAAAAGAGAAAAGAGGAAACTCTATTCCTAGATGAATCTAATATCCATTTTATCCTCATTCGAATCCAGAATTCTCACGAAACTCCTAATCTCCAAAATGAAGATCCAAATTGGTCCTCTAACTAAGTGTTTGAAAGGCCTACTTATGATTGATTAAAAGAGTCTTCTAATTAGAATAAGACTCGAATAAATACAAAGTCTTTTCTGCCTATCCTTACTTAGATTATGAGATGTCATCCTATCAGCATTCCTATCAACTTGTGTTATTTTTTCCCCCTTTGTAAATTCTCTACTTGTATTCATGCAATTCCAAATTTTCATCAATTAGCAAAGAAATTATAATTTTTGAATAAGAAAATTATTTGTTAAGTCCTAAATATGATATCAAAATTAATACTAATGGGGACGTTACAAACAACCCTAAACTTAAAATATTGCTCGCCCTCGAGCAACACAAAAAGACTGAAAGACATTCTAGGAAAAATAGATCAATACTAAAACACATGTACAAAAATGTCACTTCTTTTTGTTATTCTCAGAACTACTTCAAAGCTATGCTCGTAGTCAACCACAATTGTGATATAATTTCACTATGCACATATAAGCAGATACAATGTTCAAATGAATCCTCCATGTATGTGTGTGATTTCTCTACAAGTAGTTACTGACGGTTTGGATTAATTTATATACAAGTACAAACTCTACTCTAATACCCTATAGTTTTGCTTTTCATCTCTATCTCTACTAATATAGAATACATTCAATAAAGGATCGTTTAGTACTTTCAGAGCTTGTCATGGAGGCTTGGATAAAAGTAGGAAAGATATGGACAATACCGACTCAATACCCACAGTACTTGTTAATTATCACCTTTCAGTACTCCCCCAAACTTTTTAAACAGTACTTCTCAGGGTGTGATTGCTTGTGTTTCCATTTCTCATTTCTCATTTCTCATTTCTCATTTCTCATTTCTCATTTCTCATTTCTTAGAGGAAATAGTGAGATTTTTTTGTTTGTGAGGTAGAAATATTTTTTATGAGGTGGTGATTGTTTGTGAGAATTTTTGTGAGAAAAAAGTTGTGAGAATGTGTTTGGTTATGAGATTTTTTTGAGTGAAATTTGTGAAGTGGTAATTGATTATAAGAAATTTTTTAAGAGATGGTGATTGGTTATGAGTTTTTTTTATGTAAGCAAATTTATATTATTTATATATACAATATTGTAGAATAAATTAACATTAATTTATTATTATCTAAAATATTCCGTATATTATAATGAAATTTAATATTGAGTAAATTTATTATTTTATTTGATTAAAATTTGTAAATTTTATGTGAGAATTTAATAATTTATATATTGAATATAAATATAATATATTCATGTATATTTGATAAACATATATTAAGTATTTAATAATAATATAAATATTGCATATATACTAAATATTTGTTAAATATATTTAATATATTCCTATATTTTCCATTAAACATTAATTAATTATTTATTAATATATATTAAAAATAAATTCTTTATGTATATCGATTAAATATATATTAAATATCACAACATATATTAAATATTACCTATAATGGACAAATTAATTAACCACATTAAATAATATTAAATATATACTACATATTCGTTAAATATTTATTTTAAAATTGTACTATAATTTATCTATTAACATGTTGTTATTTATTTATTTATTAAAATATATATATACATATTAAATATATATTTTTTATGCGTATTCATGAAATATATAAAAAATATTTAATCATATATTAAATATTAAATTTGTACTATAAATTCCTTAACTATATTTAAAATACTATTATTTTTTAAATAGTCAAACAATAGTTCTTATTTCTTTATAAAAATGAAATTTAATATATTCGTATTATTATTTATAATATATAATATATATATAAATGTGAGATATAATTATATAATATGATATAAATTTTATTTAAATAATACAATATAATGTGTAAATATAATTATATAATATGATAATAATTTTATTTAAATATATTAAAATTTTATGTGTAAATATAATTGTATATTATGAAAACAATTTTGTTTAAATAATAAAACATTATGTGCAAATATAATTATGTATTAGGAAAATAATTTTATGTAAATATTAAAATATAAATGTAATTTTTATGTGTAAATATAAATATATATTATGAAAATAATATTATAAAATGTGTGAATAATTATATTATCAAAATAATTATGTTTAAATATAAAAATATTACTTGTAACTATAATTATTTATTACAAAAATAATTCTGTTTAAATATTAAATATAACGTATAGATATCATTACATACTATGAAAAAACATTAAAATAACTATCTTAAGAAAATAATAATATTTTAATATAAAAATATTATGTATAATTATAACTACATATTATGATATAATTTGATTTAAATGTTAATATATACATGTAAATAATTATATTATGAAAAAAATTATTTAATATAAAAATATTACGTGTAAATATAATTATATGTTATGAGAGAGTGATTTTTGTGAGATAAAAGTGTAATGATTATAGTTGATGTGATAGGTGAGAGTGATTGTTTGTAAGAATTTTTTGTGAGAAGGAGGAAAATTTTTCAAAAATTTTTCAAAGAGGAGAGGAAGAATTTTTGAGGGAAATTCTATGAGGTGGAAAAATTCTCACAAGCAAGCACAACCTCAATTTCTTTCTTTCTCTCCCCCTTTTTTTTAGATTTTTTTTTTCGGTGCTCATGCCAATATGCACTTTTTTTTTAATTTTTTTTTGTGCATGACACCTTATCTACATCATTTTCTTATTTTTTTTTTTTGGTTTTTTGGAGAAGAAAATCACACTCATAGGCATTATATTGTTTGCTCCCATCATCATAAGTTTTTCAAATAAATCTAACAAGTAATTGTGGGATTTATTTGATGGGATCATGTGTTTAGGTTGGTTGTTGATTTGGTTGTCAAATAACGAGGATACTTAAAATAGGTTCAACAGTGGACTCTAGGGATATAATATCATTTGGCAGGCTTGAAAGGCTCAAACGGGTAAAAAATGACCTAAGTTATTTCCCTTACTTAAGTGTTCTTTGGTATTTCGCCTCGATAGGGAATCGAACAAATTCTAGAGTTTAAAGTATTATTTATGTTGCTCATACATAAATGTCCTCTAAATTAAAGCACTAACTAAAAGTGAGAAAATGAGTGCTCAAAAGGGGATGTCATCCTAGCATTGCTTCTATTCAAAATACACAATTCCATCATCACACAATTATAATTTTCCTTGAAACACAAAATTAAAGAAGTAATATCTTCATTTCAAGAAGATTAATTTTTGTATATGTAGGACATCGACTCATTTACTAAACCTTAATCATACCAAAACAATAAAAAAAATAATGAAAAAAAGGACTAAGAACTGATGCACAGATCACTCTTCCCACCCAAACATGAGGGGTACTTTTCCCTCAAAGTATTAATACTATCATGATAGAGAAAGCAAGAAAATAAGAGACACCAATATGAATAATGATAAAAATAAAATAAAAATAAAAGTAAAAAAAAAGGAAAGAAAGAAAATATGCCCTAATCAATCAACGTGTCATCATCCTTCTCGACCTCTGAGGGTGGAATTGCAACAACAATGTAAAGATGTGGTGGTGGTGAGACTTAACTCCAAACAAAATTACTCCCAATAATACCTAAAGAAAATAAAGCAATTCCAATCAATAAATCAATTATCCAACAATTTTATCTGAATTGACATTCAAATATCCACTACTTCACTCTTATAATCAATCAATTATTTAACAAATAATCTCAAATAAACAACCACACAATATGAATTATTCAATAAATAGTCTAACTAATTCTAATATCTCAAACCAATAAAATAGGCATTCCTAATTGATAAATGCCTAGAAATTTGAAATACTAATTTATCTAAAATATGCTAAAGAGGGAGTAATGAGGATGGTCTTGTAGGTGGGTTTGTTAGAGAGAGAAAAAAATTAATGAGAGGAGTAGAGAAAAAGAAAAAAAAAAATAGAGAAGAAAAAAGGGAAAGAGAAAAAATGGGAAAGAAAAGGAAAAAGAAAGAGAGAGAGAATGGGGGAGGGGGGAGCGGGTGGTGGGGTGGTAGATTGCTGGCTCACTTCTCTTTTGTTTATTTCTATTTTTCCTTTTCTTTTTTTTTTGGAATTTTAATGGGTTTCCTCTTGGCTGGGGTGCAAATTACTTGCGCCTTAGTGCAAGAGCTATTGGACGCCCAAAATTTCGGGCGTCCCAGTTAGTGCCTCGCGCATGGATGCAATTTACTTGCGCCCTGGCGCTGGATGTTGGTCTATTTTTTTCAAACTCCTACACTGGGACATATATTGCATGTGCCCCAGTGCACACGCCATTGTACTTAGGCATGAAATTTTCATGCCTTGCACAGGGGAGCGAGCTTTTCACGCCTTAGCGCACCATGTACTGTCTTGAGTAATAATAATTTTTTTTTTTGTGCGATGACCTTGTAAGAACACTAGACAAATATAAATTGGATAAAAAAAAATTTAAGTAAATAAATACTAAAATAATTAAAAATCAAAAGCAATTAAAAACTTGGAGTGCCTGCCAAGAAGCGCTTGATTTATAATCTTCGACTTGACTTTTTGGGCTTTACTTGATGTTGGTTAAGGTGGTTTTGGATTGTTGATGATCAAATCACTTTTTTAATAGTGTTTAATTCTTTTTCTATTCGCCTTAACCTGTATTCTTGAACCAACTTCTTTCAAATCAATTACTTCATGTGAAAGGACTTTAGGGCAAAATGGCTATAACCATCATGATTTTAGCTTTTCGGATGATCACTTAAATTGAGAGTTGCCATATAATACCTGTTGACTTGGCTCAAAATAGTCTTTCAAAATTTTCGATCACTGGCCTTTCCTGTATATGACTTGGTTTTATTATTTATCATACTAAATGCAAAACATTTGTCAATGTCCTTGAGAAAATCAAATGCTTTAGATACATAAAAAGTTACCTTTTCACCTTAGACCATCATGGTTAGCTGACATTTTTGCATATCTATGATATTTCTACTTGTGGATAAAAATGGTCTCCCAAGGTTGATTGAAACTTTAGTATCCTCCTCCATGTCCAACACAATGAAATCTGTAGGGAAAATAAATCTATCAACTTTTACTAATACATCTTCAATTATTCTCTTAGGATACTTAAATGTTCTATCCGCAAGTTGCAAGGTCAAATTAGTTGGCTTGATTTCTCCTAATCCAAGTCGCTAGTAGATGGAATGTGGCATTAAATTTACGCTTGCCCATAAATCGCAAAGTGCTATTCCAGAAAATTTAGTACCAATTTTGCATGGTATGGTAAAACTCCCAGGATCCTTGAGCTTTGGAGGTAACTTCTTTCAGATAATTGCACTACATTCCTATGTGAGAACCACTATTCAAATTCACTCAAATGCCTTTTCTTTGATAAAATTGCTTTCATGAATTTTAGATAACTTTGCATTTGTTCCAAGGCTTCAGCAAATGGAATATTTATGTGGAGTTTCTTGAAAACCTTCAAAAATTGTTGAATTTGCTTATCCAACTTTTGATTCTTAAGCCTCTGAGGAAAGGGAGGAGGTGGTCTGATAGGATTAACTTCTTCAATTTCCTGCTTCTCATCCTTTCCTTTCTCAATTAGTGATTTTTCTTTCATTTTCTCTGAAGATGGAAGGACCTTTTGAAATTCTTGCAACTCTCTACCATTCCTCAAAGAAACAACATTGCAATGTTCCTTGCCTTTTCGTTTAGGATTTATCTCAATATCACTTGACAAAGTTTCTTGCTTCCTCATCTCAATGCACTGGCTAGCTGTCCCATCTGTGTTTCTAATTTTCTGATTGAAGCTGATTGACTCTGAAGAGTTGCATAAGTTTTGCCATATATTCATTATTCTTTACCATAAACTGCATGAACATCTCTTCTAAAGATGGTTTCTTTTCTTGTTACTGAAAGCCTGGTGGTAGAGGTTCAGGAGCTGAAGTTTGTCCTTGGTTGTTGCTCCATGAAAAATTAGGGTACTATCTCCATTCAGGATTATAAGTATTTTAGTATGAATTATTTTGATTCCTATTGAAGTTCTCAACAAATTGCACTGATTCCAAAGTAAGCTGACATTGATCACTTGAATGTGCATCCTTGCAAATATCGCAAGCAATAAATTGGTTCTCTATTGATCAAACTTGCTGTATTGGCTGGGTTATAATAATTGCAAGTGTGTCTACCTTCTTTGTTAAATCTTCTAACTGTGCACTCAAAGATGTAGTAGCATTTACCTCATAAATTCCTGCAGCTTTCTTTAGTTGAATTAATCTCTTAGTTGGCCACTGATAACTATTTACTGCCATCTCTTCAAATAACTCAAATATATCCTTAATCTTCTTCCGCATAAGCTAAGTATACCTCCTATAGCAACATCAACTATTCCTTTGATTTATGCAGATAATCCATTGTTGAACGTCCGCACTTGAAGCTACTTTCTCAATCCATGATGAGGGCATTTTCTAAGCATCTCCTTATGTCTTTCCCATACCTCGTAAAATGTTTTCTGATCAAATTGGACAAAGGAAGTAATTTCATTCCTCAACTTGACTATTCGTGATGGTGAAAAAACTTAGCCAAGAATCTCTGTGCTAAATCCTGCCAAGTGGTAATGGACCTGGATGGCAAGGATGCAAACCAACTCTTTGCTTTATTCCTCAGTGTGAATGAGAACAACCTCAATCGAATTGCATCATCAGAAACTCCATTATATTTGAAGGTGCCACAAATCTCCAAAAAACTAGCCAAATGAGCATTCGGATCTTCTGTTGGAGAACCCCTCAGTTGTACTAAATTCTGTATCATCTAAATGATGCTAGTTTAAGCTCAAATTATTTGCCTAAATAGCTAGTTTGGTGATTCCTGCATGAAAGCCCTAAATTTGTGGGATGGCATGGTCACCTAATATCCATCTTTATCTTTCATTTCTACAATATTCTCGTTTGCTCGCTGAATTATCCGAAAGGTTCTCTCAATATTTGGATCAAATGATGCTAATTCAGACTCTTGATTACCTTGCATATGATAGCAGAAATCCTAGAAATAAATAGAGAAAATAAATAAATAAATAAGTATAAAAAAAATTGAACTAAAACATGGAGCTTAAAATTAATATTATGGAAACAAAATAATTTTAGTTCTCGGGCAATGACGCCAAAAGCTTATTGGCATGCAAAACAAATAATGCAAACAATCACACAAGTGCACTTCTCACAACAATTAATAAAATGATGAGAAGAATGTCGATCCCACGAGGAGCTAAATTATTTGCTACTAATTATTAATTTATCGCACACTTATTTTATTCCAAAAAAAAATAAATCAATTAAGTAGATATCAAAACTATACTAATGAAAATGAGAAAAGTGTACTAATTAATATTTCTACTAGGATATAGAAGCCTAGAATTATGATTTCATCAATTAAATGAATTGATTACATGATTTTCTCCCTATAAAATTAATAGCAAGTTATTAGTCTTGTGTCTTATGCAATTAGGGGGTTCTTGCAAATTACCCACAATCAAATCCCTAATTTATTTAATTCACTATATTCCTATGTGAATTAACTAAATTATGGATATGGTTGTACCACTCAACTAACTACCTAGGGCAAGCAGATATATTCCTATCATACTCACAAAATAATTAATTCATCAATTTGAATAATTAATCCTAAGCTCTTCTATTGTCAATCAATCCCTAGATTTTCTCTTCCAAGACTCCTTTAGGATTTAAAGATGCACTACTTGACTGTTGATCAAACAATCAAATCAAAAAAACACACAATGGAAAAATAACTTAAAGTGCTACTAATTTCATGAAAGAAAATCATGTATCAATTTATTCAAAAGAATTCATTATAATATTAGAATAACGAATTAGTTCATGACTGAATTGCTAGATAAAACATGAACAAAATGAAACATCGTCTCAAATCCAAAATTAAAAAGAAAATCAAAAGGAGAAGAAGAAACTCTATTCCTAGATGAATCTGATCTCCAATTTATCATCATCTGAATCCCCAATTCTCGCGAAACTTCTAATCTCCAAAATAGAAAATCTAAATTGGTTCCCTAACTAAGTGTCTAAAAGGCCTATTTATAACTAATTAAAAGAGTCTTTTAATTAGAATAGAACTTAAATAAATAAAAAGACTCTTCTTCCCATCCTTGATTAGATTATGAGGTGTCACCCTATCATCATTCCCACCAACTTGTGTCCATTTGTCCCTTTTTCGTAAATTCTCCACTTATATTCCTGCAATTCCAAATTTACATCAATTAGCAAGGAAATTATAATTTTTTAATAAGAAAATTATTTATTAAGTCTTAAATATGATAAGATTGATGGTTTCTTTTTTCTCCATATTTTTGTTTTGCATGTTTTTGTTATATATCTATTTAAAATATCATTATTTTTTAAACGAACATGTTTAATAACCAGATTTTCAAGATTTTGGCATGAATAAAGATCCCAACTTTTAGATTTTTATTTTTTATTCATTTTGCACATGCATATTCCAATCCAATGCATTTTGAGAGTAAAAAATAATTGTACATAGATATTAATAAAAACTAATTAAAATAAATTTTCATTTGAAAGATCACAAAACTATTTTCAATTTGAAAAATTCATTCTATTAACTTTCATTTCGAAAAACCCAAGAGAATTTTTTTTTGTTGTTACGCTTTCCCTTAGCTTTTTAAATTAAGAAACATAATACATCAACTTTTTAAATATTCTTTTACATGGTTCAAATTGATTTGAATTTTTAATGGTTTTAATAAATCATTTCTTGAAAAAAGTTATGGTATTTTTAGATTTATAAATTATGGTAGAGAATTTTATTTTGAAAAATTAAATGAACCACGCAAAAGATTAAATATCTTTAAATTTCATAGGTTAAGTTTTGTAGAAGTGTTTTTTTTTTTTTTAATAATTAAACATTCATTCATTCATTCATAAACTGAGGATAATTACAATCGAACAAAGGAAAGCATACGTCACATGAGATGGTAACTAGGAGTTCATCGAAAGGAATTGAACCAGTCATATCAAAAGTTTTAGCTAATTTATGTAGATGATAAGCTGCAAAGTTAGCATCTCTATGAACATTTTTGAATTTTCATTTTGGTCATAACGCCCAATATCTCCTAATTTCATCTAGAATGACATGGATAGACCAATCAATTGGACCTTTAAGACAATTAATGAACTCAATGGCATTGAGGCAATCAGACTCAATGATAGCTTTTTCCACAAATGCATGGTGAAGGCAACATGCTTTAAGAATTGCCAAACTTTGAGTTGAGATAGAATATATGCTTAGTTGTTTATGAACTCTTGCATGAATGATGGGGCCTCTCTCATTTCTAATCACCATTGCACAATATGCCAATCCTTCCTTGAAAGCCGTATCTGAATTAGCTTTGATCCAATCTTTCGGAGGCCTTTCCCATCCTTAACTTGATTGTTGCTTTGGCTTTATGCTCTTAAGTTGCTATGCCTTCCAATGATCCTTGGCTCGTTGTTCAATTGAGACTGATATTTCCTGCACAGAAAATTGATGCCCACCATGAGTAATCTTATTTCAGAATTTTCAAATATTTTCTACAACAAATGATGCAAACATAAAAAATTCATTCCTTTGAGATTCTGAAAAAAAAAAAAGTTATGCTTATTTTCAAGCATAAAAGAAAGCTAATCTTTCACTGTATTGGACCGAAAAGGTTCCAACTAAAAGTTCTATCAAGAGATAAACCATATTTGGACAACAATGGGGTGTCTTAGGAAGATATGCTCATTGGTTTCATCCTTTCCTTGGCATATTGGCACCTTAAGTCTAAATAAGGAAGAATGAAGTTAATTCTTTTTTTTTTTTTTTTGTTGTAGGGAGGATATCAAATAGAATTTTCCACCGCAAAAGATTGACTCTGTTAAGGAGCTTTGCACTCTAAAATTTCTGGAGAAAGGATCTCTAATTAGGTTTAAGTTGCTAGAACCTGTGCTTATGATCTTCAAGGTATGGATATTTTGAATTGAAAAGCCCTAACTTAGAGGGCTTCTAGAAAGCATCGCTAGGGAAAGCCATGGGAGAAATTTGGAATATAAGAATCTCTTTGATAACTTCTTCTAGGAAGAGTTGATTTAGAGTCTTTAAATTCCAAGAGTTTTCTCCTTGTATGATTAATTCTTTAACTGCAGAGTTTTGATGTAATTCAAAAATCCCTTCATTTTTGGCATATGGGATATGGCCTTCAATAGATAGAATCTATGGATCAGACCATATTTTGATCTTAGAAATGACACAAACTGAAAAACAAGCTCTTTTTAAATAATTTTCTTGCATTTCAAAATATCCCTCCAACTCTATGAAGTATCATTAGAATAGGAGAAAATCTGTATCTTTCAAATATTTTGTTGTAAGAAGAGAAACCCACAATTTGTCAACATTTTTAGTGATTTGCCAAGAGAGTTTTGCAACAAGAGCTTTATTAAAATCAATCATCCTCCTAAATCCCAAGCTACTTGGAGCTTTAGGAGAACAAATCAAATCCTAACACTTCAAGGCAAGAGTGTGACCATTTTGATTTCTTCCTCACCAAAAGTTCCACATCAATCTGTCAAACTTGTTGCAAATACTTTTAGGAAGTAGAAAACAACTCATTTGATAAATTGGAAGAGATTGAGCTACTGCTTTTATAAGAACACCCATTCTGGCTTGAGATAGATTTCTTTCTCTCCAACCAGAAAATTTTTTGTTCATCCTTTCCACCAGTTTATTGAAGGCTTGCATTCTGGATTTTGCTTTACAGAAAGGAAACCCAAGGTGCTTCACTTTGTGATTGCATTCCTCAACACCAAGAGTCTCAATGATATCCCTTTTGATTTCATCATTGATATTGTTACCAAGATGAACAATGGATTTATCCGAGTTCATTCATTGAGCTAACCATTGGAAATACTCATTGAGCAGATTAATAACATTTTCAATGTCTTGCAATGTTGCTCTACAAAAGATCACCAAGTCATCAGTATACAACAAATATGAGATACGAGGATAAGTTCTAGAGATCTTCACTCCTTTAAACTGGTTTTGAGCCTCTCCCTTTAACGAGAATCCTGGAAAGCAATTCTAAATAGATAAAAAAAAGGTAAGATGAGAATGGGTCTCTTTGTCGAATGCCTCTTGTTGGATTGAAGAAACTATATGGTGTTCAATTGATAAGTATGGAAAAACTAGATTCAGAAACACACTGCATGATCCATCTCACAAATTGATCACAAAAGCTAACATTAGTAAGAATACCTTCCGAAAATCTCCATTCAACTCTATCTTAAGCTTTACCCAAATCAACTTTCAATGCAAGGTATCCTTTTTGGCATTTTCTATGATGCATATAATTCATAATCTCATGACAAATAATGGAGTTATCTGAAATATTCCTACCAGAGATAAATGCTGATTGACAAGGTGAGACAATTCGATCTAAAAAGCCTTTCAATCTATTTGGAAGAATTTTTGAAATCACATTATAACTCATATTAAAAAGACTTATAGGCCTAAAATGCTCCACTTTGCAAGTTGAAGGGCTCTTAAGAATTAAAGCAGTGAAGTTGTGGTTAAGAGCCTTGAGCACATTACCTTGCTTAAAAAAGGACTGAGTAGTTTGGATAAGAGCTGTACCTATAATTCTCCAAAAGTTCTTGTAAAATTCTGAGGGCAGCCCATCTGGTCTAGGACTTTTGTTGGAAGTAAGTGAGAACATGACTTTTTTTTTTATATTTCAGATAGGGATGGAATATTGCATATATTGATATTTTCTTCATCATAATCACACTTGGAAATAATCCATTAAGATCATGCGGCAAAAGGTTTTGATTGGGCTCAAAATCAGATTGGAAAAGATTAGAAAAATATTCAACAAAACTCTTAACAATGTCTTCCCAACCAGAAACATAAATTCTATTTTCTTTTTTCACGAAGGAGATGTTATTATATCTTGCATGCATGACTGTAGTGAGATGAAATCACCTAGTGTTCGCATCACCTCCTTGAAGCCATATATCTTTAGCTTTTTGTCTCCATTTAGCTCCCTATCTTTCAAATAGTTTATCAAGTTCAAGTTGGAGAGCTGTTTCTCTTCCCAAGTTGTTAGGAGTTTGATCATTAGTCTATAGTTTCTCAATTTGAGATCGAATGGTCTTGATCTTTGTTTGGTTGTGACCAAAAAGCTGTTTATTCCTAGAGCGAAGGGAATTCCAAACATTTCTAATGCGAGAAAGCATTTTAAAGGGATAAGAGCCAACCACCATTTGATTCCTACCCATGTGGATTGCTTATTAGATAGATTCATTTGTCAGCCACATTCGTTCAAATCTAAAGGGTTTGACACCATTATGAAATTCAAAAGAAGTGTTAAGGAGAATGAGGGAGTGGTCAGATACTATGGCAAGAAGGTAGATAACGTTGGCCTAAGGAAACAAAAGAATCCACTTAGGATTTGCCACACCACGATCGAGTCTTTATGAATATTTGCCAGACCATTACGTTTATTTTTCCAATTGAAGGAATTTCCAGAGAAGCCAAGATCAACTAGATTGAGAGAGTTGAGGTTTTGAAGTAAATTGTGGTGAGAAGAGCAAGCAAAAGGTTTTCCTCCAGATTTTTCTTTTTGAGAAGTGATGTAATTGAAATCCCCCATCACAAGCTAAGAACCATCATACACTGTCGCTAGTTCATTCATTAAAGACCAAAATTTGGTTTTACTATGGTGAAAGAAAGGACGATAAATTCCTGTGAATTGCCAGGGTTGAGGACAAGATTCGGATAAGATAAGAGCATTAATAAAAAAGTTGTTTTGGGAAGTAACTTGCATATTTACAGTGTCATCCAAGCAAGGCAAATTTTGCCTGCTAAACCAACATGTGGAGCAAAATTACGAGAAAAAAAAAAAGGTTGCAGTAAGAGTTTTTGTGATCTTGAAAAGAGTGATGTTTTCAGTTCACAAATAAAAATACAGTCAGGTTTTGATTGAGTAAGAAGTGTCCTGAGAGATCTCACTGCCTAGGGCTGGGCAAGCCATGGGCAATTCCTAGATATGATCTTCATGGAATTACTCCCTTGGACCCTCTGGGCCTGCGGTAATCTTTTCAGGATCAAAACTCTCATTGCTATTTTTGAACTCTTCCAAGGTTGTAGTACTTCTCTACTGCAAAGGCATTAAGCTTGAGTAATTGTTATTTTCTGTGGATTTTTTAACTTTTATCCATTTTCTTTTGATAGTAACAATTTGCTTTAGCTCAAAGCCGCCATCATTTTTAGAGATATCATCTTCAGTATGGTTAGAGATAAAGTTCAAGGGAGTTCCATAGTTGAGAATGTCGTTGTAGGAATTTTGTGATGGAGTGTGAGGGTATGTCTCAGTAATGTAGGGTGAACTGAGTTAAAAAAGTTTTAACTTTTTAACGAGTGGGCTGAGCTTTTCAATGTTAAGGAAGGAATTTGACCTTTTTGTGAGAATTGAGAGGTATGGGCCAAGGTTAATTGGTTTGCTCTTTTGGAAATGGTTAGCCTTGGTATCTTGTTAGGCTATAGACTGAGGATTACCTATCCATTGGTTTGGAATGGCATTTATCACATTTCCAGGATTTATTTTCAAGGTGTTAGGGATGCTATGAGAGTTTGTTCTAGGGATGAGTTTTAGATTTGTTTTCTAAAAGTTTTCATAAGCCAAGCTTGCAGTAGAATAGGAGAGCTTATGGGTAGAGATTCGCCGCCTTTTTCTTTTGACTTTTGGTTCTTGTCACTAGGTAAATCATAGGCATTTAAGATGTTTTAGCTTTCTGCAGACTAGTCAAGAGAGGTAGGGATGCATGTGTTGTTGTGGGAGGCTTGGTGTCAAGTGGAGTTGGGGGTTGGTTTATATGGTTTTCCTTAGATTCTTCAGCATGAGAGATTAATTGAGGTTCAACGATGTTTGAGATTGAAGCTAAAGATTTTGCATTAGAAAGTTCAGGGCTTAGGGATGGGTGCTTATGAAAAAGTAGGTTCTCTACCATAGAACTCTTATCTTTTAACCATGAACCATACCAGAGATTGGTTTGATTCACTTTATCTCCATCGTCATTGTTTGAACATGATTGGAATTTGTGCCCAAGTTTCCACAGAAATAATAGAACTTTGCCAATATTTCGTATCTAACTTCCAGCATAATTTATTTTCTCTTATTACAAGGGAGTCGAAGATGGTCGATGAAAGGTTTATTAACATCAACTTCGACTTTAATCCGCATGAAGCCTTTCCATTTGTGGTATCCTTCTTTGCTATATATCATATAATTGAATATTTTTTTTGATACACATGCACGTTGAGTATCCACTAGATTTGAATCATCAATCTCATAATTTATGCATGAAATTTATATCATTGGGTTAGCCACTCAACTCATGTAACCTAATAGTTCACTATTAGAGATTTACAAACAAAATTTTAGGATTGTTCATTGATGAAATGGAAGACTATTAAACCAAATAGTTCACTTTTCCCCACCATAATACAACTATTATTTTTCTAAGAAAAGAAAAGTACATGCACAAATGGACCAAGAATTTTTTAGTCAGGGTTTAAATTCTAGACTCTCTCTCTCTCTCTCTCTCTATATATATATATAAGTATGGTTTGAATTATTATCTCTTATGTGATTTGATTTTTTTTCTTTTATTGTAAAATGAAAACTTCAAATTCTAAGAGGAATAGTTATTTTTTTCAATAAGAATTGTATCCATTTACTTGAGAATATTCACAAGATAAGATCTTTGAGGCAATATAAAGGGATTGCGAGTAGGGTGCCTACTAGGCGGATTAGAATGGGTTTGATAGAAAAATTAGTTCAAATTAATTAAATTTAATTGGATTGAATCAAGTAGGGTTTTACAAAATTGGATCTCCAAACTCAAACCAAACCAACCCAATTCAACTCGTTCTAAATTGGGTTGGATTGGTTAGGTAATCCGGTCTATTGTCTTCTTTTTTTATTTTTTCTCTTCATGTTTTTTGTCTTTTTACCTAAAAACACATACACCAAATTCGCTTTAAATTTTTTCTTTTCAACCAAATCTAAAAAATAATCACATAAATAAACAAGCTTAATATGATATGTCAACAAAATTAATATTATATACATTATACATCAACATACCACATGATAGAAATGTAAAACGTATTGAAAGAGGTGTAAGACTAAGGATTCAATTTAAAATATTTAAAAACTAAAATCTAACTTAGTTTACACCACCAAAAGGATATAAATCATTTCAATATAATGGATCAAGGTTAGATTGTTACCTCTTAAGCATAAGCCAACCAAAACTTGAAGTAGTGCTTCCTTTCCCAAAAGCAGACTGCTTCTGGCGCAGCAAGGTGTGATCAACTTTTGATTGGGCAAATCACATCGGATTCAATAAAAATATGGGCCAAATTTTCTACAACTCAATGGAGAATTTCCAGTAAAAAATTCAGCACCAAAATCCTTCGGAAAGACCTTTAATAGGGTCCAGAAAGTCGCTGCTGGAACAGTGGATCACCAAAGCAAGCAATTTGAAATTCGTCTTGCCTCTAATGCCAATGGACTATCATTTCCTCCTAAATTCAGCTGGAAAAACTAAGAAGGAAGAGAGCATGGTTGGAGGCCGAAAATGGTGAGGGAGGGAGGTGAAGAAGAGAGTGAAACCTCAACTCATGAGAGAATCATGATTTTAGAGGGAATTTTCGATCTAACCTTTAGATGCACAAAATGTGTGAATGAATAATCAGATGGTGGGCTGCCCCCTCTATATCTATATATAGAGGGAGGATGGTGTGATGCCAAGGTGGCATCACACCTTCCTTAAGAGGCATGGGGTCCTCCTAACTCCTAAGCATGCCAACTAGCAAGCATCTTGCAAGTTGCATGTTAATTTGAATTTGAATTTAATTTGGAATCTACATTTTATTTTATGAAATGTCTACCAATTAAAGTCTGATTCATCAAATGAACATTCTATTTGAATTTTTCCTACAAAATTACTTCTTCAATTTAATTAAATTAAACTTTGACTTAACCTTTAAGTCAACAAACTTAACTCTTTAAGTTTACTTGACCAATTGATAGTCATATGACACCAAATTAAATTAACACTTAATTTAATTGGTTTTAATTTAACTCCTTAAATTAATTAGATCAATTTAACAATTAAATTATTCAAGCTGAAATGAGTAAAAGTTGCGTCAAACCGAATCCCGCAATTTTCGGCCATCATGGAATTATTTTAACACTTAGAAAATTCCACTATTATATAGGATATCCAATTGAATTTTGTGTATGACCCAATAGGTTCTACCGTTCATTGGACATGGGTTTACGACCTTTGTGACTTTAGAATATCATATATTCACGTTAGTTTAAAACTCCTTTTAAACTAACCAACTCAATTCAATTAATCTCTATTAATTAAAGAGTACCCAATCTCTATGGTCGATGTCCAACCTCAAGCCCACGGAGCCCAACAATTGGCCGAATGAATGCTTATGGTGAACCATTCTAGCTCTACATGTACCATGCAAATACGGTCCTTCCGTCTCCAATCTCCATGAAAGAGGCATAGGGTAAGATATTTCCTTTAATAGCCTCGATACTATGCATCTATTCTCAATATTTGATTCCTATTTGTGACCTCATCTTTGGAAAGCCCTTTTCCAAATTGTCACAATGTCTTGGACAAGGACTCATGGGAATTGATCATTATAGAACGTATAGGAGATGCACTCACCCTTCACAAAGACGAGGAGTTGGATTCCATCTTGAATCTCATAAACCTCCATGTCTAAGTAGCTCATGCCCAATCACCACCGAAACACCTACTAAGTGGCCAAGAAGGAGTCAAAGCATGTGGACCTAAACATAAGGTTACAATGGATCCTCAGGTCTGACTAATTATATGCACTAGCATAAGCTAGAGAACTAGCTACTACCGACATGCCACTACGGCTACCTAGTGGATTCTTCGAGTGAGTCTCTAGTACCTTGTTATCCAACAAGCACCTACTAACATATACCCATATCTCATATGGTTTGTTCATGGAACAAAGCAATATCCAGCCCTTGGATTATGCAACGTTAGTACAAATCTATCTGAATTTTAGATGCCATGTCTTATAAGATTCTATGACTTAGGATGTTTAAGATCACGACCATGTAAGACTTGTTCCATGATCATCACCGAGTGTATTGACCAAGTCCTATAGTCTAGTGTGATCTAAGGGCTTCAACCAAATACCAGTGAAGTAATATAAACATAAGATGAAGATGGCCATTTGTAAAGAATATCATTCAATCAAGATTGTATCACAAGTAAAATAGTTTACATGCTAATTTTATTGGCTTGTGAGGCTCTATTCCAACAATCTCCCATTTACCCTAAAGCCAATTCCCCATAATTTTAAGACCTATCTTTACAAGATGTCTTTCATAGGCCTTTTACGATAGGGGCTTAGTAAGTGGATATGCTATATTCTATTCTGAGGCAACTCTTTCTACTCGAATGTCACCTCTACCTATGATCTCCTAGATCAAATGGTATTATCTCAAAATGTGCTTGGATCGTGATGAGATCTTGGCTCCTTAGCTTGTGAAACTGCACCATTGTTGTCACATAAGACAACTACAGGCTCAGATATGCTAAGCATTACATCTAACTCTTGGATGAAGTTTTTTATCTAAACAAAAGCTGCAATATATTCTGCCTCAATGGTGGAATTGGCCGTGGTGTCTTGTTTAGAACTTATCCAACTCACCGCACCGCCATTAAGGCAAAATATAAATATGGAGGTGGATTTTAGGTCATCTACATCAAATTGGAAACTTGAATCCTAAAACCCCTTGGGTTTCAATTCTCCATTGCCGTATAGTCCTTCTCAAGTACTTAAGGATTGCTTTTATGTCCATCTAGTGACATTCATCGAGATCGAATTGAAAGTGGCTCGTGATACTCAAAGCGTGCACTACATCCGATCTTGTACATTGAACTGCATACATTATGTTCCCTATGGCGGATGCATAAGGCATACATGACATTTTCTGTTTTTCGGTCTCAGTCTTAGGGGCTATAGACTTAGATAGACGAATATCATATCCCACGGGAAGGAATCCCTTCTTGGATTTTTCTATACTAAACCTCTTTAGTATTTTGTCAATGTACTGAGTTTGGGATAGCCCCAGCATCCTTTTCAATCTATCTCTATAAATATGTATTCCTAATATGTAGGATGCTTATACCAAATCCTTCATGGAGAATTGAGTAGATAACCACTCTTCAGTACACTCTAACATACCTACCTCATTCCCAATGAGAAGGATGTCATCAATATAAAGCATAATAAACGATACACTATTTCCATTCGCCTTCTCGTACACACATGGTTTATACACATTTTTTATAGAGCCAAACGATTTAACTGCAATATCAAAATTTATGTTCCAACTGCGGGACGCTTTCTTAAGTCTATAAATAGACCTCTAAAGTTTGCAAACTTTTTGCTCACTCCCGTTGGATGTAAAATCTTGTGGTTGCTCCATATAAATTTCTTCTTCAATGTTGCTATTGAGGAAAGCGGTTTTCACATCCATTTGCCATATCTCATAGTTATAATATGCGGCTATGACAAGTAAAATTTGAATGGACTAAGACATTACAGTCGGTGAAAAGGTTTTCTCGAAATCAATACCGGGTCTTTGAGTATAACCTTTTGCCACTAGTTGCACCTTAAAGGCCACTACCTCTCCATCGACTTCTAGCTTTCGCTTATAGATCCACTTGCAACCAATAGGAACGATTCCTCTGGTAGATCTACCAAAGTTCATACTTTGTTGGAGTACATGGAGTCTATTTAGGATCTCATAGCATCAAGTCAATATCCCGAGTCGAAGTCCAACATAGCTTCCTCATAGGTCTTCGGATCTATATCTAATTGGCCTATCTCATGAAGAAATTCAAACCTTTCGGGTTGTTTTTTAATTCGGTCCAACCTACGTAGAGGATGTGTATAAGGCTCACTACTTGTTTCCACCGCTTGTGGGATTTGTTGATCATCTTGAACTTCATCAAGTTCAACAACAATGCCTTTTCTATCTAATAGAAACTTCTTTTCCAAAAAGGTGGCGTTTCTTGAGACAAACACTTTTTGTTCCGAGGGATTATAAAAGTAATAACCTATAGACTCCCTATAATATCCCACGAACTTGCACAAGGAGGATCGACTATCCAACTTGTCTCCCACTAACCTCTTCACATAGGCGGGAGACTCCCAAACCTTTAGATAATAGTAAGGGGGTGTTTTGCCATACCACATCTCATGAACATTTTTGGCATGGCTTGGAGGGTATTACATTTAGTAGCCTCGCCGCCGTATGTAAGGCGTATCCCCAGAAGGATATAGGCACATCGGAGAAGCTCATCATGGAACCCACCATGTCCAACAAGGTACGATTTATAATTTCAGCTACTCCATTGAGTTGGGGTGTACCGGGTGGAGTCCATTGAGAGAGAATCCCATTCTCTTTTAGATAATTCAAGAATTCAATACTTAAGTATTCTCCTCCTCGATCCGATCCAAGAGTTTTAATACTAAGTCCCTTTTGCTTTTCTACTTCACACCTATACTCTTTGAACTTTTCAAAGGTTTCAGACTTATACTTCACAAGATACACATGTCCGAATTCAGTGTGATTATCGGTGAAGGTAATGAAGTAAGAATAGCCTCCTCACGCAATAACTATTAGTGGGCCACACACATCTGTATGGATCAAATTCAAAGGACTTGTGCTTCGCTTCGATTGTCTTACAAAAGGAGCTTTGGTCATTGTTCCCTTTAAACAAGACTCACAAGTCGGAAGTACCTCAATGCCACTAACATTTAGTGCTTTGAGAGCTTCTATCTTGTTCATCCTATTTTTAGAGATATGCCCAAATTTTGCATGCCATAAAATGATATTTTCTTGGATATCTAATTTTCTTTTACTTGATTGGATGTGCATCAATGATGGTTGGGAATCCAATATGGACAATCCATTGTTTAATGTGCCTTGTGCAATTAAAGAATCATTCTTTAATGCTTTCAACTTCCCATTATATATAGAAAAATCATATCCTTCTTTATCTAATTTGGGAATTGAAATAATATTCTTAACAAGATTAGAAATATAATAACAAGGATCAAGTACAATTTGGGAGTTCCCCAAGTCTAACTTGATTACGCCTTGGACTATGGCCGCAACTTTTGCTCCATTTCCTAAGCGTAGAATCACATCTGCTTCATTGAGATTCTTTCTTCTTTCTAACCCTTGTAACGAATTACAAAGGTGAGAACCGTATGCGGTATCAAATACCCATATGAAGAATTAGTCGTTAAATGCACTTCAACAAAGTACATACCCTTCTCAAGGGTTGCAAGATAAACTTTGCAGTTTTTTCTCCAATGCCCTTTTTGCCACAATGGAAACATGTAGCTCCGGTTTTAGCCTTTTTTTTTATTCTCAATTCCCCTTGAACTTTTCAAGATTTGTTTCCCTTTGGAAGAAGAACTCTTCTTCCCTTTACCTCACTTTCTGGCACCCCTATGGCCTATAGACTTGGAGGAGGAAACAAGTCTAAGAGGCTTGTCTATGTTCATAGTCTCAGCGATTACCAACATATTAACTAATTCATTAATCGTTACTTCTTGCATCGACATGTAGAAGTTCATAATGAATCAATCAAATGTGCGAGGTAATGATTGAAGGATCAAATCCACAAGGAGCTTATTGTCCATGACAATGCCTAATTGATCAAGCTTGTCAATGAAAGTGATCATTTTAAGCCCAGTGTTCATAGATATTAGTGCCCTTAATCTTTCTACTTCTAAAGAGCTCTCTAGACAAAACAAATCGTTCGTTTCTAGTTTGGACACCAAACAACTCTTTTAGGTGTGTATAGATCTTATGTGCACATCTCATGCGCTCGTGAGTCTCTTGAAGCTCTTTAGACATAGAAGCCATCATAAGGGACATTGTAGATCAACATCCACAAACTTCATGAACAATTCACGTGCTTTATTGGTGGCATCATTGCTAAGGGTAACCGGCGGACTATGATTAAGCATATAAGTCCCATTTCAAAATCAAGAATAATATTGAGGTTTCTCAACCAATTGCGAAAATTGGCCCCAGTTAGTTTATTGGTTTTCAAAATGATTGTGAGTGGATTTTTAGCCATTGTGAGTTTGAAGATTTCACAAATCTACAAAAAAAAAAAAAAAAAGAATAAAAGAGAATATACGCATGTGATTGAATTTTTGATATTATGAAAACATGTTTATGGTCTTTCAAGCATATTTTTCTCCTACTATTTTATCTAATCCTTCACCCCCTAGAAGAATTCGGGAAATCATATTTTCTAGTGAGAATCAAGACTCCAAAGACTTGCAAGTGGACCCCGGTGATCGAGTAACATCCATAAACAATCCAAGGATAAGCAACACTTGCTAATTACATCACATGCAACACTTGATATATTTTGCCTCACTTTTTATGTAGACCCATGAATCGTGCGACATCTACACTACTAAGTGTTAAGTCGGACCTACCAATCATACTTTGATTCAAGATTGCTCCACAACATCTTCCGTGATCGAATGCCAATGTGTGGGAAGTCTTAAATCAAAGGTGCATCATATGCTAAGTATATCCTCACAGCTTTCCTCCTAAGTGTGACCCCCATGACCAAGTGCCATCACATAAAATCGGTAGCATCATCATGGGATATACCATTGGTAAAAGCCATGGATTAATTAAAACTCCTTTTAATTTATATTCATTTTGACTTAATATTTGAGAGCACTTAGAAATTCTAAGTGGAAGGATTTTCAATTTGCTTGCGAAAATCTCACCAATTTTATCTTCTTATTTAGGTTTTCTATATCCTAATTCGTGCATCACATACATCAATAGGATATGAAAAGCATAAATAAGTAAATGCGCCTAACATTGCTCTTAGGGTGGGATGACCATGAGCCTAACCAAGTGATGCACTTTAGAGCCATAGGTGCATCACTTCGTTGATTTTAAGTGGGTTGACTAAATCTAACTATTATGAAAAATTGTATCCCATACAATCATGGGTCTTCATTCCTCCAATGGTCTTCTTTGCTCCTTGTAACAATTACATGAGAAAGAAATCCTCACTTCTAGTGATTCTACTCTCATAATATTTACAAGATAGAAATTAAGAGGCATGCAAGCCCCAATTTAATACAACCATTTCAACAACTTGAAACAAATAAAATCAATATTAAAGGCTTATGATCATCCCCATTCATTCATCATCCATTCAACAATTAAATGAACAATAAGTAAATCAAGAATTGACATTCAATTCCGACAATTAAATGCTTATCACATAAACAATTAATTGGTCTAGCAAAAACAAGCATAACATTTATGCATCTTCTTTTTGCAACAATTGGAGATTAACTTAAATTTGACTTTAAAAGCAAACAAAAATTTCCAACATTCTTTTGAGTATTTACAGAACAATTGTGCATCAAAAGTGTATGGAAAAATCAAGTTTAGTAGGGCAAAAATGCACAAAACGGCAAACCGGTCATGCCATGGCAGCCTTGGACGGGTCTGCTGCCAGGCCGGCTGCATGGGCACTATAGTATCCATGCTGCCCAGCCAGGGGCTGGCGGGCTGGCCAGCCAACCGGGCTGCTGCCACAAGGTGCCTAGGCCACCGTTTTACCCCGTTTTCGCCTTTTTCCCTTCCTAAACCTTATGGACACTTCCATAACATAATTCCATACATTTTATGATAAATTTTCAGATTATAAACACTTTAAAAACTGAAAATTAAAGTGCTCAAATTGCTTCAAAAATCAAATTTAAGGAAGAATCACCATTCTTCTAACACCTTCAAGGCATTCAAATAAACTCCAATTATATCCAATCCAATTGGATCCGAAAATGACCAAAAACAATTTAAGGCAAAAAATAACATGCTATATCAACATATAACATCATCCAATGCTAAATCAAAGTTTAACATTAGCTAAACATGAATCAAATTATACTAACATATGAATTAACAATTAAAACTCATATTAGCATAATCTCTATTCATCATCAAAGGAGCCACAAGAATCATCATCCAAACACTCCAATCCATGGTTTGGATCAAGTGTTTGAAGATTTAGATCAATTCATCACATGGATCAATCAAAAGAGAATCCAAAATATTGCATGAAATTAGGCTCCGATACCACTTGAAAGAGGTGTAAGACTAAGGATCCAATTTAAAACATTTAAAAACTGAAATCTAACTTAGTTTACACCACAAAAAGGATCTAAATCATGCCAATATAATGGATCAAGGTCAGATTATTACCTCTTAAGCAAAATCCCAACCAAAACTTGAAGTAGTGCTTCCTTTCGCGAAAGCAGACTACTTCTGGCGCAGCACAGTGTGATCAACTTTTGATTGGGCAAATCACCTCGGATTCAAGCCAAATCTGGACCAAAATTTCTCCAACTCAATGGAGAATCTCCATTAAAAAATTCAGCACCAAAATTCTTCTGAAAGACCTCAAACAGAGTCTAGAAAGTCACTACTGGAACATATGATCACCAAAGAAAGCAATCCAAAATTTGTCTTGCCTCTAATGCCAAAATCCAAATACCATTGTACTATCCTTCCTCCTTAATTCAGCTGGAAAAACTAAGAAGCAGAGAGCATTGTTGGAGGCCAAAAATGGTGAGGAAGGGAGGTGAAGAAGAGAGTAAAACCTCAACTCATGAGAGAATCACAATTTTGAAGCGAATTTTAGATCTAACTTTTAGATGCACAAAATGTGTGAATGAATAATCAGTTGGTGGGCTGCCCCCTCTGTATCTATATATAGAGGGAGGATGGTGTGATGCCAAGGTGGCATCATACCTTCCTCAAGGAGGGGGGTGGGGTCCTCCTAAGCATGCCAACTAGCAACCATATTGCAAGTTGCATGTTAATTTGAATTTGAATTTAATTTGGAATTTACATTTCATTTTATAAAATGTCTACCAATTAAATTCTAATTCATCAAATGAACATTTTATTTGAATTTTTCCTCCAAAATTACTACTTCAATTTAATTAAATTAAACACTTTAATTTAATTAAATTTTGACTTAACCTTTAAGTCAACAAACTTGGCTCTTTAAGTTTACTTGACCAATTTATAGTTATATGGCACCAAATTAAATTAACACTTAATTTAATTGGTCTTAGTTTATCTTCTTAAATTAATTAGATCAATTTGATAATTAAATTGATCAAGCCGAAATGATTGAAAATTGTGTCAAACCGAATCCCTCAATTTTCGGCCACCATGGAGTTATTCTAACACTTAGAAAATTCCACTCATTATATAGGATATCCAATTGGCTTTTGTGTGTGGCCCATTAGGTTCTACTGCTCATTGAACATGGGATCACAACTTTTGTGACTTTAGAATATCATATAATCACGTTAGTTTAAAACTCCTTTTAAACTAACCGACTCAATTCAATTAATGTCTATTAATTGAAAAGTATCCAATCTCCATGGTCAATGTCCAACCTCAAGCCCATGAGGCCTAATAATTGGTCGAATGAATGCTTATGGTGAACCATTCTAGCTCTATATGTACCATGCAAATACGGTGCTTCCGTCTCCAATCTCCATGAAAGAGGCATGGGGCAAGATATTTCCTCTAATAGCCTCGATACTATGCATCTATTCTCAATATTTGATTCCTATTTGTGACCTCATCTTTGGAAAACTCATTTCCAAATTCTCACACTACCTTGGCTAAAGACTCTTTGGAATTGATCATTATAGAATGCATAGGAGACGCACTCGCCTTTCACAAAGATAAGGATTTGGATTCTATCTTGGATCTCATAAACTTTCATGTCTAAGTAGCGCATGCCCAATCACCATCGGAACGCCCGCTAAGTAGCCAAGGAAGAGTCAAAACATGAGGATCTAAACATAATGTTACAATGGATCCTCAAGTCAAATGACTAATTATATGCACTAGCGTAAGTTGGAGAACTGGCCACTACTAACATGCCATTACTGCTATCTAGTGGATTCTTCGGGCGGGTCTCCAGTGCCTTGTTTTCTAACAAGAATCCACTAACATGCACCTTTATCTCATATAGTTTGTTCATGGAATGGAGCAATATCCAACCCTTGGATTATGCATCGTTAGTGCAAGTCTATCCGAATCTTATATGCCTTGTCTTATAAGATTCTATGTCTTGGGATGTTTAAGATCACGACCATGTAAGACTTATTCCATGATCATTACCAAGTGTACTGGCCAAGTCCCAGAGTCCAGTGTGATCTAAGGGCTTCAACCAAATACCAGTGAAGTAATACAAGTATAAGATAAATGCATCAAAAAAATCAATTATACCCATATGTTCTGTATGTCTTTTGAAAATAATATGTCTGAATCCCTTGGTCAAAGGATGCGCAAGCATAGAGTTGGTATCGACATGCTCTATCATAATGGTTCCATTTTTAACCAAGTCTCTTACAACGAGATATTTAAGCTCGACATGTTTAGATGCATTGGAGGACTTATTGTTCCTCGAAAAGAACATGGCACTAGCATTATCATAATAAATTCTCAATGTTTCAGAAATTGAATCAACAATTAAAAGTCCTGAAATAAAGCTCTTTAGCCATACAACATGCATGGCTGCTCTATAACAGGTAACAAACTCAGCCTGTATGGTTGATGAAGCAATAAGCATTTGCTTGACACTTTTCCATGAAATAGCTCCCTCACCATTGTAAAAATATAACTCGAAGTGGATCTCAAGTCATCAAGACAACAAGCAAAATTTGAATCGAGCATCCAATAACCTCAAAATAATTAGCTTTTTTGTACAAGAGCATAAACTCTCTAGTTTTCTTCAAACATCTCAAAACTTTCTTAATTACCACCCAATGTTCTTGTCCTAGATTAGAAAGATAACGCCCAAGAACACCAATAACGAAGGCTATATTAGGTCTAATGCAGACTTGGGGTACATTAGACTACCAACAAAGCTAGAGTAAGGAATATTTTTCATAAACTCTTGCTCAAGTGTGTTCCTAGGGCACTGTGCAATGCTAAGTTTATCACCTTTCACAATAGGCACATCACTAGGTTTACAATTTTGCATGTTAAATCTGGCTAGAACATGATCAATGTAACTCACTTGAGAAAGTCCTAACAGTCCTCGAGTTCTATCACAATGGATCTCAATTCCAAGAGCAAAAGATGCTTCACCAAGTTCCTTCATATCAAAACTATGACATAACATTTGTTTAGTCTCATGGAGCAAACCCAAATCACTACTAGCAAGTAAAATATCATCAACATAAAGCACCAAATATATGAATTTGCTCCCACTGGTCTTGAGGTAAACACAATGGTCCACCTTATTTTCCTCAAAGCCTAATGAAGTTGCTACCTTATCAAACTTCAAGTACCACTGACGAGAAGCCTGTTTAAGGCCATAAATTGACTTATTCAGCTTACACACTAGGTGTTCATTCCCTTCTTGAAAAAAATCCTCGGGTTGAGTCATATAAACTTCTTCATCAAGATCGCCATTAAGGAAAATTGTCCTAACATCCATTTGGTGCAGTTCCAAATCAAAATGTTCTACTAAACTCATAATAATCCTTAAGCAATCTTTGGAGGAAACATGAGAAAAGGTGTGACAATAATCAATCCCAACTCTTTGAATAAAGCATTTAGCTACAAATCTAGCCTTAAACCTTTCAATCTTCCATTTTGAGTTTTTGTGGGTTTTGAATACCTATTTGCAACCTATAATCTTTCGACCTTGGTGTAGATCAACTAACTCCCACACTTTATTCCCTTTCATTCAGTGAATTTCATCCTCCATAGTGCTAAACCACAAGTCTGATTTAGGATTAGACATAGCATCAGAATACCTGATAGGATCAACTACAAGACTAACATCATAATCACTTTCCAAGTGATACACATAGTAGTCATCAGGAATTGCCCTCTCTAGTAGAATGTCTAGTGGGCATTTGGTGGACATGATTTTGAGGTGGATCAATATTCAAATCGGACTCTATATTAGCATTAGGCGTAGCTACTTGTTCATGAGGATCCTCAATTTCATGTGCAATGGTAAGGAAAGTGTAACAGATTCAATTGGATCATCAACCCCTATAGAATAATAACATTCACTCTTATCAGGTATATCATGCTCTAAGAACTTAGCTATTTGAGACTCAACCACTCGACTTCCATGTGAAGGACCAAAGAATCTATATCTTTTAAAATAATCTAGATATTGGATGAAGTAACCATGAGTAGATTCAGGATCAGTCTTTTTCTCACAAGGGTTATAAATTCTAACCTCAGTAGGACATCCCCAACCAAAAATGATTTAAGCTAACCTTCTACCAACCCACAACTCAAAAGGTGTTTTAAGAACTAATTTGATAGGGACACGATTAAGAATATACATAGCAGTTCTTATGGCTTCACCCTAAAGAAAATTAGGTAACTCACATCGACTTATCAAGCTCTTTATCATCTCAGCTAAGCAACAATTCCATATTCTTTGGGTATATTGAGCATGATAAGGAGTTTTGATATTGAGCAACAATTCCATATTCTTGTAAATATTTGGCAAATGGTCCCATATGTTGCCCAATCTTATTATATTCGCCATAATATTCACCACCTTGGTCAGACCTTACAATTTTAATGACCTTTCCTAATAGTTTTTCAACTCCAGTCTTAAAAATCTTGAATTTTTTAAGAGAATTAGATTTTTCTTTAATAAGATAAATATAATCATACCAAGAAAAATCATCAACAAATGTGATAAAATATTTATTATGGCACAAGGTAGGAATATATGGGCTAGAGATATCCATATGAATAATCTCCAAGAGGTCAGAACTATGAGTGGAACCCTTTTTCTTGAGCTATAGTTAATTTTTGGGTAAATTGCATTTTTGGTCCCACAATTTAGGCCGTTTTCGATTTTGGTCCCATTCTTTTGCACTTTCTCACATTGTATCCCATAAGTTCATTTTTTTCTCAATTTAAGTCCTGAAAGGGGGTCCCGTCCAATAATAAATAGAGAAGTCACGTGTCACTCACGTGGCCGTTAAAATTGTTGCTTTTTTGGTCTCATAAGTTAGGCTCGTTTGCATTTTTGGTCCCAACGATAGCTCCAATAATTTTTTTTTGAAGTTTTAACAACTTTTCTTTGTTACATTCAACATCTTATAACCCAAGTATCATTTGTCTTGTTCTTTCACACATTTGAGGGTCTTTCCAAACAAAAAAACCACATCTATTATTCATGGAAGTACAACCATGAAACCTCCTCTTTGGATTTTCATTTGTCCATGAGGTTTTCAATGAAGACGATGTGCCACAAAAATAAATGGCACCTTCACTTGTAGCTATTTTTCTTTCTTCTTCTGGAAAAAATTTATTGAAGCTATCATTGGGACAAAAAATGCAAACGGGCCTAACTTATGGGACCAAGAAAGCCACAATTTTAACGGCCACGTGAGTGGCACGTGACTTCTCCGTTAATTATTGGACGGAACCCCCTTTCATGACTTAAATTGAGAAAAAAATGGACTTATGGGACGCAATGTGAGAAAGTGCAAAAGAATGGGATAAAAATAAAAAATAGCCTAAGTTGTGGGACTAAAAATGCAATTTACCCGTTAATTTTTCCCCAATACAATCAACATAAATCTCCATGTCTCCAAAATTAAGACTAGGAAAAATGCTTGTTTTTATTAGTCTTTCTATTCTATCTTTAGAATATGGCCAAGGCATCTATGCCATAACATGGAAGAGTCATCGTTACTTAGGGGTCTTTTGGACACAATATTTTTAATATTAAAAAATAAATAAATTTGATTAGAAGCCAAGGTCAACATGTACAGGCCATTGGATAAGATACCGCAACCAATAATTTTAGAGTTTCAAATCAAATTAACAATTCCTTTGCTAAAAAAAACATCATAACCCAAATTATCCAAAATAAAAATAAAAATTAAATTTCGAGTAAAAGTCGGTACATAAAAGACATTTTCCAAAACAAGCTTAAAACTAGATTCTAAGTTCAAAATAATTGTCCCTACATATTCCACTACTGTTAGGGCTTCAACAACTTTTCCAATCTTAGACTCTTCTCTACTCGGCTTTCTTTTGTTTATGAACTACAATGAAATTGCAACATAGACATTTGCCCCACTGTCAAGCTACCAAGAATTAATGGGAACATTAACTAAATTTGATTCAAAACAAACTAGGACTAATGAATTATCTTCTTGCTTCTTCTTCTCTAACCAAGCTTGGAACTCTGAAAATTCAAACCTCTTATGGCCCGGTTTCTTACAAAAGTAACATTTCAAATCCTTTCTAGGATCATCTTTCTTGACTCCTAGGTTTTGGGTTTGACCATTACCATGCCTGCTAGTATTCTAAGCCTTCTTATGAGAACAATAATGATGTTTCTTAGGGTCGGAGATATTTTGACTCTTTCCAGATTTAGGACCAGGATGAGAAACAAGTAAGGCTGTTTGTCCACTATCCCTATTAATTTTCTCTTCCTCAGAAACACATTTGGAAATAAGGTCAAGAATACTCCATGACTCATTTCGGGTGTTATAAGCTGTTTTGATTTGATCGAATTCCATAGGCAAGGAATTGAGAGCAGTGTGAACAATATAGTTATCGGGGAGGATAATATCAAGTTCTTTAAGTCTAGATTGGATGTGAACCATTTTCAAAATGTATTCCCTAACCCCACTAGAGTTATTGTGCTTCAATCCTGCCAAATCACTCATTAGTTTCATAGCCTCAAACTTATCAGACACTTGATACTTTTGTCCTACCACATGGAAAAACTCCCTAGCATTATTGGTCTTAGGAAGTGCACTAACCAGATCTCTCCAATAGACTTTTTTTATAGCTAGAGGACTTAGGCGATTGGACCTTTCCCACTGAGCATAAGCTCTTTTCGCAGCATCAGAAGCATTATCAGCAGGTAGGGGAGGTTGATCCTCTCAGAGAGCTATATCGATATAAGCTAATCCCAAGGTAAACTCAATATTGCGCTTCCATCTTTTATAATTTCCACCATTCAACACTTCAATAGTGGCACTACTATTATTTAAATTCATAGTAACTATTTATGACAACAAGAATGCAATAAACCACATCAATAATAGGCAATTAAGAAGAATAAGCTTAGAACAATATAGCTTCATCATTATAGAGTCTTCATGAATCATGACAAACTCCCCTATGGGCAGAGAATGCCACACACACAAGGCCTCTCATGCAAAAACGGCTCAAAGATATACTAATTGTTGAAGAGTCACCTCCATTGAGAAATAAATCTTGTAAATTAATATATTCCCGTCAATATGTTCCGCACCAACAAAATCAATTATCACACATATCTAACCCCGTTTGGGCAGGTAAGATTGTATAATAATACCAACTTGAGATATGCATGCCACAAATTTTATAAGTTTCAATAAATAAAACACTTTGGTGTAACTATTTATTTCAACCTATAAAATAAGTACATGACTGAGTTCAATATTTAATTGCCCAACTTGCACACGTGCAATGTGCATGCAATACTCCCATAAAATTAAGCACTAGAACAATATGTACTTTGGGGAGTTGTAAAGAGAATTTGTAGCATTCCTTAATTATCATGTATCCCCACAAATATATTGAGCAATCTTATAATTATCGATAATTAAAAAAAATTAAATTAGTTAAAAGCAAACTAATTTAAACAGGATAAAAATAATTATAAAACAGAAAATAATTATGCCTTCAAACCTTTGTTACAGTCTTAATAATTTGAAAATTTATAGTATACCTTTTATAAATAAACATTAGCCCATCAATGCCATCTCACAATTCCATAATTCAAACCATTCAGCAATACAACTTTTAATATTAATGAAGCTAAGGCACTATACATAGTCTGATCGGCACTAATTTAAGCATAATCCAAAATAATTATAAAGAATCATTCATAAGACCATCAATTTCATACAACGTTGAAATCTACACAGTAATTAACTAATTAAGCAACCGAAAGACCATTTACACTAACATGCTGTACGATTCAGACCTCGGCTAATTCTGAAAAGAAATTTGTAACATAATTAAGATTTAATTTCAAACTAATATGCATGAGATTGCCAAACAATTTAGCATTATAATTCAATCAAAACAAGAGTTTGGATTTTGAATCATAGATATATGGCTCAAATACCAATTGTAAGATATAATTAAACTCAAGATTTATATCCCCATGAATTCAAACCACCATAGATAGATTTATTTATGATATCTGTTTAAGCCATTAGATCGATGATCAAGAATTCCCGTAATTACATGAATCAATAGATAAGCTTTCATCTCCTTCTTGCACAAACTAGTTGACAGTTTTAATTGGATAACAATATCAGAACGTTGAATGGAGAGGGGACTTAGACACAATATATAAGATAAAACCCTAAAAAACCCTCCCATCATGGGCTTCTAAGATTGAACTTACACCAGCTTTGACACCAAGTCTATTAAGAAAAAGGCGTACAATATTAGATCAAAATAATAGGCCCTATGAGTCATGTCTCATTAACCGTATTAATTTAGTTTTTTTTTATTTAAAAATAATTTCAATAGAAGTCCACGTATTAGAATAAAATTCCAACAAGGTTATTCCCTGTAAGAAATGACCAAACATGAAATTAGTAGGACGCATGATTACAAAAAAATACAACATAGTCACCTCAGGAAAACGAGATAATAGGATAATTAGGTTTTTACCTGTATCAATGCGTGTGCACTGTGCTCCTCTAGTTTGGCAAAGTTGATCCTAGGTAAGCACACTGCTTTTATAGAGCTCAAATGGAGCTTTACTAGGATGAGATCTGAGGATCAGGTCTGTAATTTTCCAGTCCAGGATCAGAGGGGTTGAATTGAATCTTTAGAAAAGTTGGTGTTGTTGGTTTTGTAGCACTTATGCGATTCAAAAGGACAACTTTTTTTACATCCAGGCTCTCAATCTCATGTGGTGTAGCCAAACTCAATTCAAGTTCGGCTTGGACCCTCTTCTCAGAACAAAACTCCTACTCGAGCCTTTACCCTTAGAGGTAATATTCTGGAGGAATTTTGCTTCAATTGTTTTTGTGACTTATCCTTTAAGCTATGCTTCCTCTTTTTGCTTTTTGAGGACCCTTCCTCAGCACGAGAAACTCTCTTGGGAGATGCAGGAGGATTGAAGCTTGGGGAGGGGGGGGGGGGGCATCCTCGACCTTAATAGCTTGTGGCACCCAGAGACAATTTGGGATCTTGACGTTCACCTTCCAAAAGTAGATTAAGATCTTAAGATGGGATACTGGAAATAGAAGCTCTTGTAGGAGACAGAGGAATTTGTAAGAGCCTAGAGGATTGAGCTTTCGCCAAGAGGGCATCCTTTTGAGTCATCATATTATTAACTACTACATGGATATCCTGGCTCGATATGACTATAACAGAAAGAAACAAATAAAAAAGACTGATAAATATGTACAGTAGTAAAATTAGGCGTCAGAGCAAAGCAAAAGAATTTGAAAACCACTATCTTGAAGAGATCTTTCCACTTGGATGTTAGCAAGGTGAGACCAACAATTTTGAGCACCTTTTCTATAAATAATTCGTCAGCTTTATACAGGTAGTCAGTCAGGGAGTCTGTGAAGTCCTCACACTAAGTCACCTCACCCGACCTCATGGGCTTGGGCTTATTATGCCTCCACTCTGATCAAATTCGCCACAGGTGATCGATAGGACCTCGGATAAAGAAGAAATGTTCCCTCCATGGGCGTAATGAGGCAGGAATCTTTGTAAAGAGCTTACACATGGGCTAGACATAATGTAATAGAACCTTTGTTCCCCAGTTTGCGCGGAGTTGATTATTGAGTAAAGTACTTAGAAATGTTCAAAGGAGGGGTCGATGCGAAATTGGACCATTAGAATATAAAAGCAAATTATGTGTCTTACTGTGTTAGGGGCTAGCTATGCAAGGTTTATGTCAAGATGAACTAGTATATTATCAATTGGGTCAGCTATTGAAAATTTGAGCTCTTCCCTCTAGCATGGTAATATGAAAAGTTCTACACCTTTCGAGCCGAAGATGCATTTGGTCGGATTTATTGGAATAATTATTTCATAATTAGAAGGAATAAAAAATTGAGCTTTAATTTCTGATGCCGCATCAGGAGCTAGCTTGCGGAGTATTACCAATGAAGGAGAGGTAGCCACGAGATACTCCTGGGTTTGGGGGTCTACTCTTAGGTTCGCATCGGACCTCTATGGGTTCGAATTGGATTCGGTTTGGCAAGTCTCGAGCTGAGATGGTGAGGTGGTCGGCATAGGGAAACGCCAAGAAGAGGTGATGTCCCTTGAGCTGGATAAGGAGATGGAGCCATCCCTGTTGGACCCTAGCTGACTAATGCTGGGAGAACTAGTGGTTGAAGAACTTGAACTCATGTTGGATTGAAAAGTAAAAAGACAAAAGGAAGGAGGCCAACCTAATACTAAAAAAAAAAAAAAAAGCCTGATTGTCGCCCAGTTCTGGGTGCCTCTAAGGATTTTTGAGATCTCTACGATCTAGCAAAGAAAATGTAAAAATGCGAAGTGGAAAATGAAAACTGGTGAGGGCTGGAAATTAATAGGCAAGGAATCTGGCACGTTGATTGAGGCACATTAATGGCCTAAATTTATTGCCCTCATTAAATCAAATGGCTGAAAATAGCCCCAAGCTACTTTCCAAAATGTCCAGGTTCAATCTTTCACTCAAAAAATAAATCAAACCACTTGGAAAATGGGGGAGTTAATGATGATAGTATTTGTTAAGCTTACTAAAAAGACTATTTTGTCCTTAAAAATTCAAAAAATGCCTAATCAAGATAAGAATTCACGTCTTTTTTATTCAGATTATGAACTAATCCGAGCTGACCCGAGTCGAGGCTCGAGACATGAGCCATTGATTGTAATTCAATCAAAGGGACGAAGAAGCGCCACTTGGGGTCATACAGAAAAGGACAATTCATCACATATGTGATGAAAGACTGCACAGTAACAGGTCATGTAATCTTTATACACTTAAAATCAAGCTCTTATTTCAGCTCTTGAGTTCTTATTTGGTTAGCTTAGCCCTATATTGACTTAAGCATCGAAATGTCTTTGTTGAGGGCGATTACAACTAGTCTAACATGTGCTCTTGTAGTCAGATTGGAGAATCGAACTACTGGTGTGGAATGAGACCGAATTCAAGGTCATTTTAGAGAGACCAACTCAGAAGGCAACCTCAAAATCTCGAGGCGCATGAGATGTGAATATAAAAATCTTCCTTAGATTTAGATTGAGCAATTGGGAATAGAATAGCTCTTTGGTCTTGAGATCCACAAACAAATTGAGATCACCAGAGGTTGCCCCACATAGGCCACAATAAGTTCAACGGTGTTGAGAATTTGAATCATATTTTGAATACACAAATACCTATCTTACACATAGATATGAGTATGGATACTGGATAGATATATTTTAATAACACTACAACACTTATAATTCACTTTTCACTCCAATCAAACAAGCTCAACAGAAACATTCTTAAATACAAGATAGAAATAGAAATTTTTGTTGTCATGCTAGATTATGTTATAAAAAGTACACATACTGTTTAATTGAGCTCTATCTTTTTTCATCAAAATATTACTTCAGGAAGAAAGTAATTTACAAAATTTTTAGTCTTCATATATACTAGCTGAGATTGCAAAAAATACAATATTATTCCAGGAAAAAGTAATTCCGAAACCATCATTATTTAAAAATATTTATCATATTATTACTCATGGTGCCGCATGCATTATCATTCCAATACAAATTTATTAGTCGACTCAATTATTATTTTTTATATACCTAACTACTAGTATATTCACATATTCTAAACACTTTGATTAATAAGAAAAAAATATGCTACATAAAAAGAATTAACCTGTGAGTTCATGTTCACCAATATTATGAAGCTAGTATACTAATATTAATTGGCTTTGGAGTAGCATTTTCATAACCAAATTTATTTGAACTATATCTTCTCATTCCACTAAAATAATATAAAATATGTTATTTGTTCATCTTAATTAAGTTAAAAATCAACAAAAGGAAGAGCGTAACTTAATATATCAAGTTAAAAAATATTGTTACCGTTAGTTAATACGGAGAAAAGTATTTTGATTGTTAACCAAAGTGTAAAGCAATCATATATCAACATTAATATAATATAAATATATCGGTATAGCAGCAGGTTTTGAAAATCAAATAAATCAATTAGGAAATAATAATTTTGTTGCTCAATAAACATTCTATTTAATTGAGGTCCTCTATGGTTACATTTTAGAGAAAAGATTCATAGAGAATTGGGTTTTGAAAGGTGGGATTTGGAACGTAATTATATATATATATATATATATTACATACAATAATAAGTAGTATAAACAAAAATACAAGTACACGTGTCGTAACAAGTAATAAAGTGATAAAAAAGTGTCAATGCCAAGAGGAACTAAACTGTTTGCTACCAAATATCAAGTAATTGTCGAGTGGCCTATTGCCCAATGGCATAAGTCTCCCACATAATGTGGGAAGTAAAAAGTTAGAGACCTAGCGGACTTCTGATGTGCGTGTGTATAAATTAGGAAAAAAAAAAAAAGTATCAAGTAATTACATCCATGTTTTATTCGTACAATTAACTAAATGTATTAAGTTGAAAATTAAACTAACAAAAATAAGAAGAAGTTGCTGATTGAATCCTAAGATAAATTTAAAACCAACCCCTTTTTGTGAACAGTTTGAATTCTATATATTTCATTTCATATTTCATCTTTTATTTTAATTTATGAATATATGTCAAGGGTATTAAATATTTCTTTATCAAAATAATTGACTAAAAAACAGATACACTTGACACATTATCATGGAATTAGAATATGAAATGAAATATGAATATAATGGAGACTTCAAAGTGTTTTATGGATTATTAGAGAACGAGGCACAAAAGTAAATTTGACCGGCATTGGACCGCTGCTTGGTAAAACTGACAAGTTTATAGAAACATGAAATTTTAAAGCCATGATGTCTGTACCAGCCCCTAATCTCTCTGTCTCTGTTACTAAATCCTAGCATCTCTACCATATTCTTCTGCATTTTTAATACTGAATAAGACAGTGGGAGCTATATATGCAAGATTTTTGCCCCTGTCCTAATGCATGAAGAAATAAGTTTTTCTCCAAATTTGTAGGCATTTCTTGCAATCACATCACATTCTTTTCAATTACTTTATGGAGGCAACAAGTTTTTGGCTTAATTCTCTCCTACTATCGAAATGTGCAGCATGAAAAGCAAGAAAACCATTTAGATTGAGCTGTATTTTCTGTTGCTGTTGCTGCGGAGGTTTCCGGCTCAGGACATGTCGATGGCTGTGGCGCTGGCTGGGATTGAGGTTGAGTTTGAGATTGCGCGTGCTGCTCCTTGCTTGACCTTACCGTGCTAGGCACCTTCACCGAATCACCTTTTTCTGTGTCTCCTGTCATTCTGAACAAACGTATTGGAAACGATTCATGGTGATGTCAACCAAACTGCTGTGACCGTAAAAAACCAAACTTGGCATATGACAAATAACTACTTACACTGAAAATGCAAATGATTTGGTGCTTGTGTTGCTCCCCTGTGAACGACGAGAATTGCGTACCTCGGCCAGTGATGTTTCATAGTTCTGACCTTCACTCTCTTTAATGACTTCCTTCATGGTTGCCTCTGCTATCCCCAACTCACGACTCCTCATGTCAAGAGCCACGCCGCCCCCGGGCTTGTGAGCCGAGTAACTAAACATCTGATCAGATGTAGAAGCTGCCTCTCCGGGAGGACCGAGATCTCCAGACCGCCACAAGAAGTGGTCATTTGTGAAGCTCATATTCCCCGTATGAAGGCTGAATAACGACTCGTTAGACGCTACGCTCCAATCCACTGGCGTATTCGACTTACTTCTTGCAAACACGGAAGATGGAATTCTATACGAAGAAGCAGAACGCTCCATCGATTGGTTAGGAGGGGCTTCTGTTGCTGCGGTTGCATTACATTCATGTGCTGGTGAAGATGCAGTACTGCTTGAAGTGGAGTTATCGTCATCGTTATCGTTGTGGAAAGGGTCATGTAATGGGGAGTCTGGTGAAGAAGAACTTGTAGAGGAGGAGGACCTTAGTTTTTGGTCACCTGTCTTCAACTTTGTATGTGCAATAATAGTCTCATGCTCAAATTTCATTGATGAAGTGGTTGGATTTGAAGATTCCATAAATATGTGTATATATATATATATATATATATAGCAGTTCAAACTACTGATTTACCTGTGGTGTCAAGGCACACAAACATAAGTCACTAATCAAACAAATATGTTTAGGCAGGCCTAAATAGACAACAATCACCATTAGAGGGTCTAAATGCCTAATTAAATAGGATTAAATATTCCATCCATCATCATATATATATATATATATATATCTGTGCATGATAATGTCCTAAATGCTACTTTGTCTTTGTTTTCCATCTAAGCTAATTAATCATTCTTTAATTTCTATCGTTTGAGCAAAATATGATATAGCCATTTATACTAATAATTCCCGTACCAATCCAACAAGTTGTTTGATCAGCACAGAAAAGCAATCTTAGAATATTAATGTAAGTTTTATATATATAAATTAATCAATCATATGATGTTTTAATTTAATTAATCTGCCCTTTTAACATTTGAGCCTCATTTGTTGACATGCTAGATGTACAGATTTGCCTCCTCAATGCCTCATTTAATTTGCACAAGGTGTTTTTCCTAACAGATGACATGCCATCACATATATAACTAAAATTTTTTTCAAGATTTCTTCAATATTTTTTGTTGAAAAAAAAAAAAAAAAACTAGCTGGGCCAAACCATATCAATCATGAAATGAAAATTTAAGAAAAACCCAACCCAGGTGAAAAATCGTCAATGTGAAATAACAAATGAGAAAATTGAAATTTTAGGAGTAGAATTGCATACCATGCACAAATTGGGGACTGAGGGAATGAAGAAATGAGAAAGAGCCCTTATGTCTTTCCGGCCAAAGTCCCCAAAAAAACTGGCCAGAAAAATAGAAGATGCCTCTTTCCACTGTGCAGTTCGACCAATGATTAAAAGGAATGTGAAAATTCTTGATCAGAGACAAACTTGGATAGAGAGAGAGAGAGAGAGACAAGTACAAAAAAGTAGTTAATTGTTGGAGAAATTGATGGCCTAACGTAGGTTTAACAGCTTGTTTCTGTGTTTCCAGAAATGCAGATATATACAGGCGGGCGCATATGCTAAATGTAGAATGTTTTGTGGATGCTATTGCATGGACGTTAAAAAGATAAAATAATAATAATTCATCGATCGTTAATGCACGTACGGCTATTCTGAAAAATGATCAAGAGATGCAGATACGATTTGGATATGGCTGCCTGCATGCTATATATTGCATGCATATCCTCATTTGTTTCATATACTAAAACTAAAATTTGTCTCATGAGAATTTTTTATGTCCTAATTTTGAACCAATGTTAGTTGAAATCAATTAAACATAATCCTAAATTGGCCAATACTCTCAAAAATCATTAAACAACAATTAATTCAGATGCTATAGCCTTACATTATTCTTTATTTGCTCCTCGACTATCAGGTGCCATGGCTCTTTTATCTTAATTGGACAAAATAGATTCTAGCCACTCTAGCATTAATTATAACCACTGGGCTGAAGTTGAAGTAGAATATGACAACTACAAAGTAGTGAGAGAAGCCTCAACTAGAAAATGAGGACTTTATCCATATTGATATTGCTGCAAATTAAATCATATTAATTGAGGGAATAGCTCTTGATCAAGCCAGCTTGTGTACAAATCTCGCTGCTTGTGAGAAATAAAGACCTTAATTTCCACGCTTTTATACACCGCAAATCCATGGAATTTTGTTATTGAATAAGAAAAACATAGAGAGAAAATTTAGGAGAGAAAGAGTCAATTAAGGTGAGAAGAACTACACTTTTGTGTGCATGGAAGGTTTGAATTAGGCTAGAGATCTCATATATATATGTAGAGAAATATATGGATGCCAAGTGTATAAAAATAGAATACAAGGCACAATATATATATATTATTATAATTTATAACAAGATAACAAAGTATATATTTGTGTATACAAGTATAGCACTCACACACTACCAGCACACTATCTCTCTATCCACTAATTTACAACAAGCCCCAAGCCATATTTATAGATTACTTAGTCGGTTAATGAACCGACATTAAGTATTTTTTTTAATACAAACAATCATGTGCCAAAAAATAAAGGATGATTTTGGCAATAGAAACTTTTCGAGGTGCGGCAAAGTTTCGAGAGAGAGAAGTCGATGTATTTCTCTTAATACTCACCTTCAACGACTGTTCTCGCTTATGCTGCTTCTTCTTTTCATGCCAAGTTGCCTTCTAAAATCTTCGAAATTTGATGTGCTAAGTCTTTTGGTAAAAATATTTGCAACTTGGTCTTCCGTCTTTACATGCTTCATCTCGATTTTGCCTCGCAATACTTTTTCTCGCAAGGAGTGATAATGTACTTTTACGTGTTTGGTTCTTGCATGGAACACCAAGTTTTTTGCGAGACGTATTGCAAATTGATTGTCACAGTACATCCGCACAGAGTGATTATTTGATTGCCCAAAATTCCTCATAAGTTGCATCAGCCATGTAAACTCTTGAGCTGCCATAGCTGCTGCTCGGTATTCTGCCTTGGTACTTGATAACGAGACTATGGTTTTCTTTTACTGCACTAAGAAATTGATCTTGTTCTAAGGCTGAATACCTAACCAATTGTTGAGCATCTTGTATCAAGATCGTCGACATAGTCAACATCACAATGCCCAACTACTTCATATTTTTCTTCTTTATTATATAATATTCCATTGTCAAGCATGCCTCTCACGTAGCGTAGAATTATCCTTGTGGCTTTCAAATGGGTTTTTTTTTGGATTTTGCATATATCGACTCACCATTCCTATTGCATATGCTATATCTGTTCCTGTCATGGTGAGATGGATAAGGATGTCGACTCTTAGCCTATACATCATGGCATCTTCAAGGTCCTTCGATAGAGGATAACTGTGCATTAGCCTCTATTGGAGTTGACATGGGCTTGCATTCTAACATCCCATACTACTCAAATAGTTCCTTAACATACTTATGTTGATGTAAGAATCTCCCTACTTCAATTCTTTCTACTTCGAGCCCAAGGAAGTGCCTCAACTCCCAAGTACTTTCATGTGAAAGCGGATGGGTAAGTTGGCTCTAATTTGTTATATCTCTTTTTCGTCATCACTTGTGATGATTAGATCATCCATATAGACAAGTACGACTACAATCTTGTCATTTTAAGTTTTCATGAATAGGCTTGAATCTGTTGGTGCCATAGTACAGCTACTTTGAGTTTGAAATTCTGCTATCTTACGATATCATGCTCTTGGTGCTTATTTTAGTCCATAAAGTGCCTTTTTCAAGTTGCATACATGGCCTGGTTATGTCTTGTTCTTAAAACTTTGTGGATGCTCTATATATATTACTCTATCCAATTCTCCATGCAAGAATGCATTTTTCACATCCATTTGCTAGATTTTCTAATCTTTGTTTGCCACTAAGACCAAAAGAACGTGTACTATAGTGATCTTAGCCATTGGACTGAATGTCTCATCATAATCCAGCCCATACTTTTGAGAAAACCCTCTAGCCATTAGTTGTGCTTTATATCTCTCGATTGAGCCATCTAGTTTACTTTTGATCTTGTAAATCCATTTGCATGATATGGGTTTTACGTCTTTGGGCCTTGTTACTAATTCCCAAGTCTCATTTTGCTTTAAAGCCTCTATCTCTTCTTCTATAGGCTTATTCCATTCTTCTTTTAAGGAAGCTTCCTCATATGATAGATGTTCCTTTACTTTATCAACTTCTACCAACTACTGCATTAGTATATTTAGGATTTGGCCTTCTTTGTCTGGTAGACCTTCTAAGTTGAGGTTGAGTTTCCTCTGTTTCTATTTGTGTCTTCTTAGGTTGGCTCAACTGTTCTTCCTCTAAAGTTCCCTGGCTCTGTGGAGACTTCATTTTTTTGGTTTGAGTGCTTTCCTCAACTTCTTCTACACTCGGATGCATGTTATCTTCATCTTCTTCAATATTCTTTTTCTCTTGAATCAGGCAATATTACTGAATGCGATGTCCACCAAGATGATGACTCATCAAACACCATATTTAGAGAAACATAACACTTTTTTGTTGTAGGATCACAACATCTCCAACCTTTTCTTTCATTATCATAGCCTACAAATATGGTTTGTAGTGCTTTCTTATCAAATTTGCTACGTAGATTATTAGGGATAAATAGATAGAACATCCGAAATCCACAATCCAATCATCATCATAATTAATCAAATTCTTACTTACCGTTGTTAGTGCAATCTCTTTCTCTATACAGGAGAGTGCAATTTTTTTCATTGTTTCTTCTTTTATTTCTTCAACAGTAAAGGAGGCTTGGAAATCCCATTCCTCTTCACTCTCATTTTGAATATATGACGATGACGCCATATTCTGTTCTGCTTGTTTGTATCAACAATCTTAAGCATAATGACCTTTCCTACCGCAATTATAGCATTGATTGTTTTTGCAATGAGAAGTCTTATCTCCTATTTTATCTTGGCTCGGTTGCACTCTCCCTCGTTGCCAACTCTTTCCTTGTGTTATAAAATTTGAAGATCAAATGCAAGTCGAGGCAAGAGTTTGTAACTTTCTTTCCTTAAGGCAAATTAGCCCCGCTACGGTGCTCACAGTTTATGGCTATTGCCTCCCAAGATACAACGACTAACGTTCAAGTAGTAGTAGCACTACAAACTGCTTGACTCCAGCGAACTTAAAGAACGCTCCAAACTCTCTTTAACAGAATATGAGAAATGAGGAAGAAGATATGAAAAATGCTATGAAATGTATAGTATTTTCGGAGTGTAGAATGCAACAAGTGAGGGGCTGAATATATAGAGGATCAAGAGTCACATTGTACGGACATGTTAGTTCAACATGTCCCTTGATTATGCCTTTGCAGCAACTGGACACAACCCTTGACTGTTCAGAGTTGCAATTTCAAACCGAAAAGGTATTTCCAGACTGTTCTGGAATTTAAACACCAAAAATTATGTTTTTAAGATGAAAAGACATTTCCAGAAACATCTGGAAATTAATTTAAAATCAGAGGTAATTAAATCCGAATGGGCTTTAATTGATTGGACTTTTAATTAAATAAAACAAGCCCAGCTGTATTTAATTAAGTGAAATAAGCTCAACAAAATAATTAATTAAATCTGACCCAAAAAGATAAGGCCTGAGCCAAGCCCAAAGCCCAAGACTCGGGCCCGGGCTCGGGCCCGGGCCCGGGCCCGTGCAAGTGCCGTGCCGACCAGCCGGACGGGCGGGCAGCGCGCGTGTGGCTTGGCCGAACCTATAGCCATCTAGGTCCTCTCCCCTCCAAAGGCTATTGGTACCCCAAGGGGCCCAACCCTATAGTCCAAAATTGAGCTATATAAATAGGTCAATTTTTTATTGTTTTTCCAATGTGGGACTTCTCATATTCCCACATTTTCATCTTCTCTTAAACCCCACAATAGTCAACTCTTAGGGGCTTACTTTAGGCATTAATTTCTCATTCATTCAATAATGAATTTGAACAACTAACGACTCTATCATCATCTACGTTCAACGTAGATTACATTAATCACAAGAGCCTCCAAATATTCTATTTGATCATCATTAATTAATTGGTCAAACTTACCAATTTCCAACAATCCCTTACATGAAAGCAAATTAATGCATGTGATAATGCTTATGTAGACACAAAAAGTTTAGACGGAAAGTTATCGCATCAGGAAAGGTAGCTTGTGGCTTTGAACCGTCCTTAGAAGAATGCTATCGGACCTACTTGGCTGTACAGTGAACACGATGTCTTGAGCTGTCCAGCCGTTGATGTAAGCCTAGTCAACAACACCCCCACAATAACCTTCCTTCCGTCTTTAGTTTTTTTGGTTGGGTCCGTTTTGGCCTTGGACACCAATCTTGGTTTCGTAAGTGTTTACGATGAAGCGGCCCGTCTTCACACTTACATAGGTGATCTCCCATTAACGAGTACCCTGCAATACTCCTTGGGAATCATTAAGAGTCTATGCTCAACGTCTTACCCATTGAGCAGGTTGCACTCTATGCAATAGGAATGGGTTGGAGTTTTGCTCCAGAGTGCTAACTTCGACTTCCATAACTTAGTTGTCCCATTGAACCAAGTTCTTGGGATCTCCAATCACCTCGGTTGGGTTTCCATTATGTCAATTCTTATTTTAAGGGTTTTAATCCCATTCCCCTTGACAAACGTTGAATTTGATCTCTAGATAAACCTTTTGTTAACGGATCCGCTATATTTTCCTTATACTTTATATAGTCTATAGAGATCATTCCATTAGAGATCAATTGCTTAATGGTATTATGTCTTCGTCGTATATGACGAGATTTACCGTTATACATGCTACTTTGAGCTCTTCCTATTGCCGACTGACTGTCACAATAAATTGTGATCGGTGGTACCGGCTTAGGCCAACATGGAACATCTTCAAGAAAGTTACGAAGCCATTCTGCTTCTTCTCCTGCCTTATCTAAGGCAATGAACTCGGACTCCATTGTCGAACAAGCGATACATGTTTGTTTGGAAGATTTCCATGATACAGCAGCTCCAGCTAAAGTAAACACATATCTACTTGTGGATTTTGTGTCTTTAGTATCAAATATCCAATTTGCATCAGTATATCCTTCTAAAATAGCTGGATATCTCGTATAACTCAGCCCATAATCCATCGTGTATCTGAGGTATCTCAGTACTCTAATTAGAGCTTTCCAATGGTTATTATTAGGGTTACTTGTGAACCTACTAAATTTGTTCACAGCACAAGCGATATCGGGGCAAGTGCAGTTTGTTAAATACATTAAACTGCCTGTTATTCTGGAATACTCGACTTGGGATATGGGCTCCCCCAGATTTTTGCTCAGACTTGTATTTGGATCTATAGGCGTTTTAACTGGAGTGCTATCAAAAGCATTAAACTTCTTGAGAATCTTCTCAACATAGTGAGACTGTGATAAAGTCAAGCCTTCTGAAGTTTTCATTATTTTTATACCCAGTATAACATCAGCCACGCCCATGTCCTTCATGTCAAAGTGCTTCATGAGCATTTTCTTAGTAGTTATGATAACATCACGACTACTCCCAGTGATTAACATGTTATCTACGTATAGACAGACCATGACAAATTCTGTTTGAGTGCCTCTCACATATACGCACTTGTCGCACTCATTGATCTTGAAACTGTTTGACAGCATTGTTTTGTCAAAATTTTCATGCCATTGCTTTGGAGCTTGTTTAAGTCCATAGAGAGACTTAACAAGTCTACAAACCTTCTTTTCTTGTCCGAGAACAACAAAGCCCTCGGGTTGTTCCATATAGATTTATTCATCTAACTCACCATTCAAGAAAGCCGTCTTTACATCCATTTGATGTAGTTCTAGGTTATGTAGCGCTGCAATGGCAATCAGCGTTCTAATGGACGTGATTCTTGTCACAGGTGAGTATGTATCGAAGAAACCAAGGCCTTCCTTCTGTTTGAACCCTTTAGCTACTAATCTAGCTTTATATTTGTCGATCGAGCCATCGGCCTTGTATTTTCTTCTAAGAATCCACTTGCAACCTAGCGGTTTGTGACCTGCTGGGAGATCCGCTAGTTCCCAAGTATGATTTTGCATGATTGAATCTATCTCGCTGTTTATAGCTTCTTTCCACTACGGAGCATCTGGACTGGATAGAGCTTCACTGATAGTTCAGGGTTCACTTTCTAACATGTAAGTTAGAAAATCTGGGCCGAAAGATTTTGTTGTTTTGGTCCGTTTGCTACGTCTTAGCTCCCCAGTGGGAGAATCATTAGCTGATTCACGAGTTCTTTTCTGAGAACTCACTTCTTCCTTCTCATGTTTGTTAGGAAAGATGTTTTCAAAGAATACAGCGTTCCTTGATTCAATAATTACTCCCTCATTTAAGTCGGGAATTTCTGACTTATGTATTAGGAATCGATAGGCGCTACTATTGTTTGCATAACCGATAAAAATGCAATCAACTATTTTTGGTCCTATCTTAACCTGCTTCAGCTTAGGTACCTCTACCTTAGCCAAGCACCCCCACACTTTGAGGTATTTGTAGGAAGATTTATGACCTTTCCATAACTCATATGGGGTTTTGTTCTCACTTTTATGAGGTATCTTATTTAAGATATGATTGGCTGAGAGAATTGCTTCTCCCCACATATTCTGGGGTAGCCCAGAGTTGATTAGCATTGCATTCATCATTTCTTTAAGCGTTCGATTTTTACGCTCAGCAATGCCATTTGACTGTGGTGAATAAGGAGCCGTCGTTTGATGAATAATGCTAGACTCTGTGCAAAATTCCTCAAACGGTGCTCCGTATTCTCCACCTCGGTCGCTTCGAATAACTTTTATTCTTTTGCTGAGTTGATTTTCAACCTCAGTCTTATAACACTTAAATGCTTCAAGTGCTCCATCTTTGCTTCGTAACAAGTATACGTAGCAAAATCTTGTGCAGTCATCGATAAAAGTAATGAAATACTTTTTCCCACCTCTAGTTTGCACAAATTTTAAGTCACTAATGTCACTGTGAATTAATTCTAGAGGTGATGTACTCCTCTCAACTGAACGAAATGGAGCTTTCGTCATCTTTGCTTCTACACAAATTTCACATTTATAATTTGTGTCGATTTCAAATTGAGGTAATAGTTCTAAATTTACTAATCTTCATAATGTGTTATAATTTACATGTCCTAATCTAACATGCCATAAATTAAAACACTCAATCAAGTAAATAGAACCATTCACTTTATTCATTTCAATGTTTCTGAGTACAGGCATTACATTGAACTTAAACAACCCCTTTTCCACATAACCTCTACCTAGGAACAAGTTGTTTTTGGAAAGTACAAACTTGTTTGATTCAAATACAAGTTTAAAGCCACTTTTAACTAACAAGGAGCCTGACACTAGGTTCTTCCTAATATCTGGTACGTGCAGTACATCTATCAGGGTTAGTTCTTTGCCGGAAGTAAGCTTCAACACGACTCTTCCCAGTCCGACAATGTCTGAAGTAGCCGAGTTTCCCATATGTAGTCTCCTCCCGTTTATGGGAATATAGGTGGAGAACATAAACCGATCAGAGCACACATGACGAGTAGCTCCGGTATCTATCCACCACTCCCTTGGGTTATCAACCAAATTGGCCTCAAAGACAACTGCCGAGAGGTTTAGATCAGACATATCCACAGGAACGGTATTTTCCTTGGACAGGTAGGCTTGATTTGGTTTGTTTTTCTTCGGAAGCCGACAGTCCTTGGCCTTGTGCCCTGGCTTGCCATAGTTGTAGCAGCTTCCTGCAAACGTCTTGAGTTTCTTGGCCTTGCTACTTTGACCGGCAGCTGCACGCTTTCGCTTCTTGCTTATATTTGTATTTTGCTCTACCAAGTTCGCCTTGGCCTCCATCTTGAGCTTGCCTGTCTTAGCCTCAGAGGTGCGATTATCTTTATCAATTCTCAACCTGACGATTAGATCTTCAAAACCCATCTCCTTTCTCTTGTGCTTCAGATAGTTCTTGAAGTCTCTCCAAGATGGTGGTAGTTTCTCAATCATCGCTGCCACTTGAAATGACTCACTCAGAGTCATGCCCTCTGCATGAATCTCATGCAGGATAATCTGCAATTCTTGAACTTGGTTCATGAGTGGCTTTGAGTCCACCCTTTTGTAGTCCAAGAACTTGCCTACGACGAATTTTTTCAAGCCGGCATCCTCAGTGCGGTATTTCTTGTCCAAAGAATCCCACAACTCCTTGGCTGTTTTCAAAGGACTATATACGTTGTACAATGAGTCGTCTAGCCCATTGAGTATATAGTTGCGACATAGGAAGTCATTGTGACTCCATGCATCATAAGCCGCCCATTTTTGGGGATCGGTGTCATTTTCAGGCACCGACGGAGCATCCTCTTTCAGGAACCGTACAAGGTTCAGAGTTGTCAGGTAGAACATCATCTTCTATTGCCATCGTTTGAAATCGATGCCCTTGAACTTTTCTGGCCTTTCTCCATGCACCGGTGCTGGCGGCATGGTAGGCGGTGGAGCAGCCACTGTAACAACTGATGGAACACCGGTTGGTACTTGAGATGCCATTTGATCTATATAATTTGCCTTAAGCTTGTTATAAAATTTGAAGATCAAATGCAAGTCGAGGCAAGAGTTTGTAACTCTCTTTCCTTAAGGCAAATTAGCCCCGCTACGGTGCTCACGGTTTATGGCTATTGCCTCCCAAGATACAACGACTAACGTTCAAGTAGTAGTAGCACTACAAACTGCTTGACTCCAGCGAACTTAAAGAACGCTCCAAACTCTCTTTAACAGAATATGAGAAATGAGGAAGAAGATATGAAAAATGCTATGAAATGTATAGTATTTTCGAAGTGTAGAATGCAACAAGTGAGGGGCTGAATATATAGAGGATCAAGAGTCACATTGTACGGACATGTTAGTTCAACATGTCTCCTGATTATGCCTTTGCAGCCACTGGACACAACCCTTGACTGTTCAGAGTTGCAATTTCAAACCGAAAAGGTATTTCCAGACTGTTCTGGAATTTAAACACCAAAAATTATGTTTTTAAGATGAAAAGACATTTCCAGAAACATCTGGAAATTAATTTAAAATCAGAGGTAATTAAATCCGAATGGGCTTTAATTGATTGAACTTTTAATTAAATAAAACAAGCCCAGCTGTATTTAATTAAGTGAAATAAGCCCAACAAAATAATTAATTAAATCTGGCCCAAAAAGATAAGGCCTGAGCCAAGCCCAAAGCCCAAGACTCGGGCCCGGGCCCGTGCACGTGCCGTGCCGACCAGCCGGACGGGCGGGCGGCGCGCGTGTGGCTTGGACCGAACCTATAGCCATCTAGGTCCTCTCCCCTCCAAAGACTATTGGTACCCCAAGGGGCCCAACCCTATAGTCCAAAATTAAGCTATATAAATAGGTTAATTTTTTATTGTTTTTCCAATATGGGACTCCTCATATTCCCACATTTCCATCTTCTCTTAAACCCCACAATAATCAACTCTTAGGGGCTTACTTTAGGCATTAATTTCTCATTCATTCAATAATGAATTTGAACAACTAACGACTCTATCATCATCTACGTTCAACGTAGATTACATTAATCACAAGAGCCTCCAAATATTCTATTTGATCATCATTAATTATTTGGTCAAACTTACCAATTTCCAACACCTTGTGGCCTCCTTGAAATATTCTTTGTCTTACATTATATCACTCATTCTTAGGTCTCACAGTCTTCAGACTATAAAGAGTCTTCTCTTCATCTTTGATTGAGCCTTTAGTGATTTGTTTGTCTAAAGCCTCTTAGTTTGCCAATATATTCTCTAATTCATTTAAAGTTGGTTTATAAGCCCATCCACGAGTTGTTGTGACAAGACTAGAAAATTCAGATCATAACCCATGGATTATGAACTTCCTCATTCTTGTCTCGGTGATTGCATTTTGAGGATCTAATTTAAAAATTTCTTGACATAAAGATTTCACTTTAATAAAGTACTCACTTACCGTCATGTCATGCTGTGAGACTAATATTAACTCATTCTTGAGTTGTTGTAACTTGGCATAATTGGTTCGGGCGAATATCCCTGAAAGTATATCTCATGCTTCATTTGATGTTTTTGCATCCTTGATCTGCTACAATAAATCATCCTCCATGACTATTGATAAAGTGTACATGGCTTTTCAATTCTAGATGCTATAATTATTATTATTAAGTTTTTCAATTCCACTTACCAAAGTGGCCATTTCTGCCAATGTGACTTGGTAAATCTTGACCAAGTAAGCTGAATCCGAGATCAACTAACTTCACAGTCCCAAACTACGCACCAGTGGCACTTCAACACAACATAAATTTATTTGGTTGCTTAACCTCGTGCACCTGCTTTTGTGGACCCCTAGTCAATATCTCTAGAACACCTCATCAATTGTCCTTGATCACCTCCTCTGATACCACTTTTAGAGATATACATGGATGCCAAATATAATAAAATAAAATGCAAGGCACAAAAGAAAATATATGTATTTTATTATAACAAGATAACAAAGTATATATATTTGTGTATACGAGTAAAGCCTCACAAGTATAGCATTCACACACTACCAGCACATCATCTCTCTATCCACTAATTTACAACAAGCCCCAAACCATATTTATAAATTACTAAGCCGGATAATGAACCGACATTAAGTATTTTTTCAATACAAACAATCATGTGCCAAAAATGAAGGAAGATTTCCGAGGTTCAAGAGAGAGAAGTCGGTGTATTTCTCTTAACAGTATATAGTTTTTCCTATGCAAACAAGAATGCCATTCCAATAGGAAAGCAATCCCATCTTGATATTTGACACAATTTTCAATATCTTCCTTTAATTCAATCTTCTTAAATCTCATCCTCATATATAATTATTTCATGTCCTACGTCCTTCTTATCATACAAAGAAATGAGGCATGTTAATGAGAGTTAACTAAATCATGACGAAACTAATATAATCCTGTAACTTAGTTAATAAATTTGCCTTGTACCCAAGTATGTGGCACACTAAATTAAATATTTCTGATCCCTCAATAAACAGATAAATACGAAATGCTCAAACGCCTTGAAATTATATAATTTGACATTGAGGAGGCTATGAATCATATAACAGAAATATGTGACCAAATATCAGTGCTTTCTTGGTTTTTATCGCTCTCCTAAATTGCGAAATTTGCATCTATTCAGCATATTATAGCTATCATCACCACTTTTACATAGGTTTGTCCTAACTAATGAAAATTGATTTATTTAAATGAGAAGTGGACAAAAATATTTAATGTAGACGATCCGATGAATTCAAGAAGTATATATGTTTAGGTCCAGTACATGTTAAACATGGTTCGACATTGTTGCTTGCGTCATGGACCATATAACATAATTATGTTACCATATTAATTCTATCTTAACCTCTTGTCCAAACCAACATGATTTTCTTAAGCAGTGAGATGTGAGTCAATTCATCAAATTATAGCCATTATGGCTATATATATACTTTCATCTAGATTTGTCCCGAACAATGAAAATTGACATACCTAAATGAAAAAATGGAAGAGGATAATTATGTAGACCATCTAATGAATTCAAGAAGTAGGGTAAGAGTTGCAAAAATTGTAGTTTAAAAAGTTCTATTTGCTACTTGAATAAGCGTCCAAGTAGTGATATTATCGATTTCATCGAACCATCACTTTGATGTTCTTAATGATGGTCAAGTAAACTAAATATTTGTTAAGATTAAGGAGTATTTTAACTCTTCTCATATATGCTCTTTTATATATAGAGTAATTTTATATGCATCATATTAATTAATGTTGATACCCTATGGCCAACATTATGTTCCAATTTAGAATAAATTCCTTAAGATAGAAAAAGAAAAGAAACGTTAGCTAGCATTATTTATGTAAGCAAGGTGAAAAGCTTGGTTTTTGTGGACTCATTTAGCCTTGTACTCGGCAATCAGAATAGTAAATCGACACCAAAATAATCCTTGACGCTATATTAAGAAGTGGACGTCAAAATTTATAATATTCTAATATTTTATTTTGGTAGTTTGTAAATTTTCTCTTTAAAAATTTATTAATATTTATAAAATATTTTAATGAGCTTATAAGTTTAATCAAACACCCTCTTAAATATATAATCCGTAACTTATGAATTATTTTTATAAACTCACTTCCAAGAATTTATTAACAATTTAAAATAATTTGATTAACTTTTAAGTTTGCAAAAAGAAAAATGAGGTGTCATAGGGAGAATTGTGGTGCGACCATGAACTCGAACATTTTATGACATGTTTAATGATTTTATAATTCAGTCATACCTGGATTTCGAATCATATATAATGAATTTTAGGTGGATATGTGTGTGTGTAAATTGAAAAAAGCCGTATGCCTTCTAAAACATCTAACTCATAACTTATGAAATATTTACTTATGCATCAATTCTATTTGTAAAGTGAGTCTTAATAACTAATTTGGTACGTTTTTACCTATTTCGCTCTTTATCTGATTTTACCTTTTCCTTCTTTTCTTTCTTTAAATATTGTGCTTTATCATAATTTTCTTTTTACTTATCTTTGAATCTAGATATATATGTTAAAATTATTTAAAAAATAATAATATTATATAAAAATAAATAAATATTCTTATTTATTTATACTATAAAAATTTTAGCACACAAATAAAGTATGTCAAAATTATTAGTAAACATTTGATGACATTGTGGATGACATTTCAAGTTTGTTAAGAAAAATGATGTGGGTTAATGAGAACTGATATAACATCAAGTTACAACATATAAACAAAGAAAAGACATCATCACAATCAAAAACATAGGAATTGACTCACCCACCAACATAAGCCCACAACCTCAAAAGACAAGAAAATTACTAAGAATCATCAGACGAAGTCCACTTAAACTAGTGCTCTTATTGAAAGAAGTGGGAAAGTCGTCAGAAATTTCCTTGTGTTTACATTTTAGTTACTCTCTCTGTCCCGAATAAAAGATTCATATTATTAATTGGGATCTTAAATTATAAATAATTAATAATTTTAACGCATACGATGCATGTACTAAAATTTTTATACTGTTGCATTAATACAAATATTTAATTATGTTTTAAACAATTTTAATATACTTATTTAAAAATTTACAAAAACAAAATGATAAAATAATAATTATAGCCATAAAATATGTGAATTTTAGATGGTAGTAATTGTATACATTGCTACTGATTTATTTTTTTTCCTCTAATTTTTTTATTAAATCCAAATAATTTTAAATGATCATGTCAAATAAGTTATGCTAATGTGGATACCTCCAAAGTATCAAAGGTATATTAGGGGGAAAAAAACTTCAATAATATAATTAAGAGACATCAAAATTTCAATAAAGTATATTAGAAAAATAAAAAATCTTCAAAATAGAAAAGACATAAAATTTTAGCATCTATACACTTGAATGCTATACGTTTTTTTTAATTATTATTTAACATATTCCAAATTATCATAATAATGATTTATGACATCCTAAAATATTTCTAAGTTTGAAACTATCTAAGGAGAGGCATAAAATTTTTGGTTGCATTCTTAATTTGACTAATTAATTGATGGTCTTCATACTGCAATATTATACATTAAAATATATATATATATATATTTAAAGAAAAAATATTTTAATATATTAAACAAAGTCTCTAATTTCATGTATTATGAATAACTAAAATCCTCTAAAATTAAAGATATAAATTCTACAATATAACAAGTAAATTACAATTTAACTCAGATTTAATTTGATTTTAAGTTGTAAATAAAATTTTATAATAACTAATTATCATTCGGCCGGTACCATAGTTTAACAAAATAGTACAATCATGTATTTAACAAAAAAATAAAATAAAATAAATGACTTTTTATATTGGCCGACTGAACCCAACCTATTTGTAACTCAACCCATTCACTACAAGAAAAGGAAAAAAAAAAATTATAAAATAATAAATGACAATGCAAAGGTTGTCATTAATTATATAAATTTTGTATTGTCACTCTAATAACTTTTACAAATTTAAAAATAACAAGAATAATGTTCAACTCGTTACAATAGATAATTAGTGATATACTTATAGTTACAATTTAGTGACAGTGAAAATCTTATTACAAATTATAGTATCTAGGATGTTACTATGTGTGTGTTCATTAATTGTCAATAGTGATAATTTGAAATATTAGTTCTTATCACAATTAAATCATATTAGGACAAATAAAAATTATTGTCACTTTAAATATCATTACTAATAAAATAAAAATTATTTTCACTTAATTAATATATATCATTAGTGATAATTTTTATATTAATTTTTTCGTCACTAAATATTATATTTTCAATAGTAATTTTTAATCCATGAATTTAAAATAATTTTAAACCCAACCTGTTTTGAACTTAATCTATAAAGATCCAATATATATATATATATATATCCAATCTAAACCATCCATGTTGCCACCCATAAGTTTATCCTAATTAAGAAAATAAATATGAAACACTATGTACTTATTGTTGCTCCGGTCCGATTGGGGCCCCAACTTTGGGAAAAAAGCATGAGGCATCAAAACCAAAAAAGTCCTAAAGAAGGAACGCCGAGCACTAATGCAGGGAATAAAAAAAACCCTGCAATTTCCAGCTAATTTCACAATTACTATTTGTTGAATAAAAGTTTCCTTTTCTGGATAAATATATAAAAATGAAAGAGTAATTACAAACCTGCAATTTTTACAGCAAGCTGGATTTTAGTTTTTATGAATTAATTAATATTGATAATATTTGTTTAACTCACTAGCTAGGATTATGTTATTATGGATCGCCTTTTGAGAACTGGACCTGAGTTAAATGGCAAAAGTTAAAAGTCCTAATTATAAAATTTCGCGTTGAGTCCTACTAAAATATGAATTTATATTTATGTATACACACACATATATATTTGGATTTATATCAATTTATCCTATATCTCTTGGAAATAAGCAGATTATAAACAATAGTTTATAAACAATTATAAAATAATTTATAATTACACGACGATGTTTGTAAAAAATCAACAATTTGATTTTTTCGAAAACAGCATGCAATATAAATATTCAGTTCAAAACAGCATAAACTAAAAGCAAACATTAGTTGGAATATGAAAATAGAACTGAATCAGTAAATCGAAAACTTAGCTAAGGTTTTGTATTGTAACAGAACTTGTATATCCGACTGAATCACCAAACTGGTTTACTTTGAAGAAATTATCGCTTCTCACTGGTGTGAAGGGTACTGCGAAACTTTCTTCAGAATAAAACATCCATAAGCTTTTTGCTACATCCCAAAACAACGTCAATTCGAACACTACGTACAGAATCGCCGAAATCTGATAACACAACACTAACAGTACGCTAAAAGTGTAAAGTAAAAATTATTTATGTATAGCAAAAATGGGAAGGAGAAGAAGAGATATTCAAACTTCAGTGTGGGTGTTCATTCTGCCTGCAGCTAGCAGGCTTATATAGGCAAGAGGGCACTGTTTAATAAATCGGACCGGCCGGTTGAACATTCAACCGACGAACTGGTTTAGTTTTCTCAAAAAATTGAAAAACTAAAAAAAAGCCATGTTTTGTAAAAATCATTCAGACCGGTTGGTCGGACCGCTGGACCAGTGAACCGTTCACAGTTCAATTGAATTGGACTGGTTTTTTTATTTTAATTTTAATAAAATTATTATTATTATTATTATTTTGTCCAAGTACAAAGTTTGAAGGTTAAAGTACACCTCACAAGCTATCTAAAAGTAAAAAAAAAAAGCCTTAATTTAGAGTTTAGAATTAACCTACACACTCTCAACTTTAAACTTTAGACTTGATATATATAAATTGTTGTAATCATTTATAATATGAATTGTGAAATTTGGATTGTAATGTTAGATAATATCATTTAAGCTCTTTATGTTTTATATTTTGACATTTTATTCATTTTTAAGTAATATATATAATATAAATATATATTTCATAATTATATCGTCATGGTTCAATTACAATCCGACCAACGGTTGAGCCAGTGAACTAGTAAGTTTTTCGGTTCAATTAACGAGCCGATTTTTCAGACACTGCAAGAGGGAAGGCAAAAAAACATGTTCAAATTCATTTTAGCCCAAGTGCAATGACTTATTTTGAATATAAAATTTGATTTAAATTCCAAATAAAATTGGAATTTGCAGCAAAAAAATTAACCCAAGACAATTCACCCAAACATCGCCCAATCTCGAGTTGGTGCTTAGGTTGGTCCGGTCGGGCGGCAACTCACACATGTGAGCACACCCCTATGAGTCCCTTAATTGATATTTTACCAAGCATTAATATTTGAACCACATATAAGGTGTTTTTCTGTTGGAAAAACTTTCAATGTGGGATAAGTGGTCTAGCATTAAGCATAAGGGCCTTTTATACTCCACTATTCCCCCACACTTTGTCTCATAACCAATATGGAATTTCCCACATTCATAATCTTTTGCCCTTTTGCTTCCTTCTTCACATCTTCACAATAGCTATGGATTCCAACCAAATTGACATCAATTCATAAGTCCAAATCACGTCTTAACTATGTAATTAGTCTCAAATCCAAATTTAATTACAACAATATCTTCATGTGGACTTTGATGCATATTATTCATCAACTCTTATCTACCTTTGTTTAAGTAGTCACATATGTCTTTATTATTTCATTAATAAAAAAATTAAAAAAGAAAAATTATCTTGACAAATATATAAGAATATATTAAAATATTGAAAGAGAAATAAGTATTTTCAATAATTTTTCCATAATAAAAATGTAAATTAATGAACAAAATAATTGATATAGAAAATACTAAAACAAGGGAAAGTTTATAAAGTAAAACCCAAAAGACATAGTCAAGAGCAATTTAGATCTCCTCTTCTAATATATATATATATATATATATATATATATTTCATCTTCTATTCCAACTTTTTGTATATATGCCAAAGTGCACCAAATTTTTTTCTTATAAAAGTACTTTTGATTATAAATCAGATACACCTAACATATATACATAGAGTTGGAATATGAGATGAATCATATATTGAAATAGAAGAATTAAATTGAGTCAAGAGATCATTATTCTCAGGAAGCCTGTAATCACAAGTACAAAAGAAAAACAAGTTATAATCTCATTTTTATAAACCAATCAAAAGAAAGAAAACATATCTAAGTACAAAAAATAGAAAGAAAAAAAAAATCCAAAATCTGTTTGCTTCCCCCTGACTCCTGTAAAGGAAAAACAAGTTGTTGGTGTTGGTTAGAAAGTTGATTATCTCACACAACTCAAGTTATTTCCACCTCAATGAATGGATAAATGTTTGGGTAATGAATCTTGCAGGAATATGTGAGGAAGAGGAACCAACTCTCCTCAATGCCGATTGCCAGCGAGTTAATTAAGTCTTTCTTTGAAGCATAAATTGGCAGCAGTCGGTATCAGTCCCCACTGTACCTATCGACATTTCAGTTTTCAGTTTTCACCCCTATTTAGTATTTACTTAAAATAAAATTGAAAGGCCTCTAAGTAGGCTGGCTCCACAATCACAAGTAAGTTTCTGATAAGGTCCTTGAGAGAGAGAGAGAGAGAGAGAGAGAGAGAGAGAGAGAGAGAGACATGTCTCATATTATTAATGTGAAATTCAAATTTCTAATTCATTATAATTGTTGATAATTGATACAAAGGGATCTTCACCATCATTTTTAGTTGATTAATTATGACAACTTCTTCTTCTTTTTTTTTTTTTTTTTTTAAACATTAATGGTTTTCTTTCATAAGAATGACTAAGGCCTTGTTCTCCTATGTTTTGGCCATTTTCTAAATTCTTTTTTTGGAGAATGGGTTTTGGGGAGAAAATTTGGAGAATGTGCCAAGCGCTTGTTTTTATTTTGGGGAATTATGCAAAATGATTTGAGAATGAGTTGTTTGTTTCTTTATGTTTTGAGGGGAGACAAATTTTACTGTGAATATCAAAACAGTTATTTTTTTGTTGGGTTTGTAGGGTGAAAGTAATTTTTGTATGTAATATATATTATATATGTATTTATATTTATAGTTGGGTGATGTGTGTGTGTGTATGTATATATATGTAATGATTGATATATTGTTGTAATAAAATTATGTGTAATTAAATCAATTGGTGCTTTATTTTAAAATTTATATTTTTATGAATTTAATATTAGCAAATAATGTATTATTTGGAAGAAAATATTTATTAATAAATATTAATTATTTATAAAATTATAATTATATCATAGTTGTTGCTATCGACTTATATAAAAAATTTAGTTATTGTATATTAATATAAATTAATTATTATTTATTCTTAAAATATAATTTTTTTAACTATTTATTATTCACAATTTATGTATAAATAAAACTTAGTTATTTATTTAAATAAAATAATATATATATATAAGACTTAATAATAATTCATTAAATTAAAAAAATAAATAATTTTATATTATATATATATGAAACTAAATCATCCTAAATTATTTATTAAACAAATAAGCATAATATTTAATTACACGTGAAATATGAAACATAATTAATATATACGTAACAAGTTATTTAAATAATCAAATAAATTAATTTAATACGTTATTTATTTACTTTAACTCATTATTTAATTAATACATTATTTAATAAATAAATTACTTAGTAACAATAAAAAAAATTACTTAATTTTAATTAATTTTCTCAAAATTATTTTAATTGTATTAATATTAATTTATTAAACTTAATAGATTATTAAATAAATATCACATTATAATTGATTTTTTATAATAATTTTACATAAATGTGAATATTAATATTTAATGAAGATTAGTTTTTTTTAAGAAGATTAATTTATTTATTTTATAAAATTAAAACATCTTAAATTATTTATTAAATGAACAAATGTAATAGTTAATTAATACATTAAATATTAAATATAACTAATATATTATTTAATTAATAAGTAATTTAATTAATTTAATATGTTATTTAGTAAATAAATTTTTTATTAAATTTAATTAATTTTCTCGATGATTAGATTAATTAAATTAATTTGTAAACATAAATTTTAGAATTTTTTTAATAAAATTTTTATATTTTCATATTTGTAAATATATGTGTGTGTGTGTGTGTGTGTGTGTGTGTGTGTGTGAAGTGAAAGAATGATAAATGAATGAGTGATGTAATGTGAAACATGGAGTGAGAAAATGAGGGGGTAGGTGTGGTTTTCAGAGGCCATTTGGTTTTGTTTTCTAGAAGCATTTTCATTTTCTGGTGAAAAGAAATAGTGAAAGTTAATTATAAGTGTGAATTTAAAAATAAAATATTGTTTGGATGTTTTGTTTAAAATGAAATTATTATGTAATATTGACAATGAGTCGTATTTAGATATTGTTGTATTTTTGTATTAAAAATCGTGCAAATGAAAATAGGAAAAAATAAAATGTGAAAATAGAAAGAGAGTGTGAGAGTGTATTTGGGAAAATGTATTGAGAATGAAAATGTCTAAAAATAAAGGAGAAGTTGATAGTTTTCTATTTTTGTTTTCAGGAAAAAATGAAAATGATGTTTGAAAACAAAATCTAACGGGCACTCATAGGGTGTATGATTTTTTGAGTGAATTATGAGGGGTTCTTTGAGTAAAAAATTATAGTGTTTTCGGAAAAAAATTGAAAAATAGTGCTCGCATCTTAAAGGTTTTTTGGGAATTGAAATTTTTTTCTCAAAACGTGGAAGAACAATTCCTAAAAGTTTTGGATATAAACTAATGAAAAATAGATACAACCAAGCAGAGCCCAACTTATGGCTTGATTTTCGACTTCCAAAAAGGCCATTGACTGCATCCGCTGCAAGTTGTTCAATATCGGTACCATTTCTTTATACATTTTGTTTGTGTTCTTCTATTTCAAATAACTTAATACACTCCAATAACTACTACTTTCAAAATCTCTAAAATCAACAATTAGTATTTTGAAAATCGAGATGGACTGATCGATCAGACTAGTTGAACCAGTGATTGGAGACCAACCTAGTCCTGTTGAAGCTTTAAAAAGGGGACTAATTTTGATTCGATTAAAATCGGTGAACAACTAATTTAATATTTGGTGGTTCGATCGGTTGATCATTGGTCCACTTATTTTTTTTATTTTTTTAAAGATTTAAAAATAAAAATTTAAAAAAAAATACAAACATGTAAATATAAAAACAGAAATTGAAAGTTGAAGATGATAACTAAAGATTCCGGACACATAGTTTTTGAAAACATGAATTTATTTTCTTGAAGTTTAATGAAATAGTAGTTATATGTGGATGCTTATATTGAATTTGTTGCTTTATTTTGTTTATCTCTTTTAGATTATATTGAATATATGAAAAAACTTGTTTTCACTTGAATTTGAAGCATGAAATAGACAATTACTTAAATTAATATTAAATATTATTTTTAATTAAATTATATATTTGTAATTGACTAATTGTGAAGTAGTATTTTTTTAGAGAGCAATTTAAAATGAGTAAGAATTGAATTTTTTTCAAATATTTTTCTATATTATTAGAATTTTTATTTTTATTAATATTATAATTTATCAAATTAAATATAATTATTATATCATTATGACATTACATTGGTTCAATCGATCAAATTGATCGAACCAATAACCAATAGCATCACCAATTTTTTAAAACACTAGCAGCCATCAATAATTAACTTTCTCAACACACAATAGGAAACCAATTATTAGATTCCAAAGAAATTTTCTCTTGTGTTCTATCAGGAAGCATATTAATGTATCAGCATATATCGTCTACCTCTTCATCAAAAACATTGGAAGTGTTACGTTATGTTCTGGCAAAATAAAATTGTTTTGTCAAAACATATTCAAACATAAATTTATTTTCCTTTCAACATACTAAAATGAGTTCTAAAAATATCTTCTCTTGTCCTTCATTATCCCCAAAACTTCATCATTTTTCATATATATTATATGTTTTATTATTATTCTTTCAATAAAAAATTTACTCAATTTTATTTTTATTTCAAAAACTCAATAAAAAGATATTGATTTGTCCGCTACTGGAAAAAAACATTTCCAGTCAAAAACATAAACAAACGTACAATACTCTTCAAAATAAATTTTTAACTATTCTCAAAATATAAACAAATATCCATCACCCCATGACAACTTTTTTATTCTCTCATCTCACTCTCAAAATTTATTATTTCAGCAAAATATAGCCAAACATTACCATTCAATTCACTTTTGATCCAATTTGTATCTCCTCCGACGGCCTAAAGGGGCAACAACACAGAAAAATAAAATTAAAAAAAAAATTAGTCAAATGATGTCCGTACATGGATTGACATGTCCAAATACTTAGTGGTCACCAATCAACAGTCAAAAGTACGATGAGGGCGTGCTGGAGAAAAACACCCCAAGAAAAATTTAAGATAAAAAAATGACAAAAGAAACCAACACCTATTGAAAAAAAGACTTTTGAAACAGTTGTTTTTCTGACAGAGATGGGATAACAAATTTACCAACATTTTATAGCAGGTAAATCTCAAAGAAAAAGCTTCTACCAATCCTGGAAAAGCTTTTGGACCCCGCTCTTTCAGTTTATTACAACCATATCTGAATTTTCTCCTGGCCCATTCGCTTCTATATTTGTCTGCCCCACTTTTATTGGACCATTCTTTTTTTCCTGGAAAAAACGCGTGAGATTTTTCTTTCTCTTTGTAAAGATTTTCGTCTTTATCGAATCTTTTCACTTGGATATATTTTTTAAATGTTTTAGAGCATGATAATCCAAGAAGCCAGCAAAAATCTCGAGTCAAAAGCTATACGCTTTATCCTTGGTTGTTGTCCTAATATCCCATTTCTTGGATCTCTTTGTCTGTTCTATGTTTATGTATTACATATTTTTACTAGAAATATTCAAAGTGAACTTTCCAAATTGTGTATACTGGTTTTGTACCAAAAATTTGTGAATTAGTCTCTCGATAGTTGATATACGTGTTTTAGTATTTTCTTTACATGATCTTAATTTGGACAAGTGCTTAGCTTGTTGGTATCTTGTCCGTACATGCTCTGTTCTGCTTGTATTATATAGAGCATGAGAGGGAGCTAGAGGAAGGAACCACCCTGATGTATTTTTCCATATTCTTGGGTTACCTAACTAGGCTCATCTTCCTGTTGAAATTTGTGGAAAATTTTCATTTGCAGAACAACTTTTGACTTTAGAACAAAAAAAGTAGTCAATCTTTATCTTTTTATATATACTTGTGTTTGAATTTCCTATCCTTTTGTTAACTGGTTTTGTTGAAGTCGGGATTCAAAATGGGAGGCTACAAGGGTCAGTCTCTTGCTTTGGTCAGTGCCCTTTTATCTCTGCTTCTTTTTGTCTTCAAACTTTGAGTGGTAGGATTCATTGAAATTCCTGGAAGTCTTCTTCTGTTGCAGTCAATTCTTCCTCCTTTTTTTCACAATCCACTTATGAGGCTGGCACTAATTGAAGGCCAATGTCCCTTGAAATCTAGTGCATGACCTTGATCTACAGATCCTTTGATTGAGGGACTGAGGATTTATTCTCATCCAACACCAAAGAGGTCTGTTTGTTCTAAGAATTTGGGGTGATTCAAGAACACAATTTTATTCTTGGCAAAGGGGGTTGTGAACTGATGGCAGGGATCCTTGATGGGGAACAGCATGTGATTGCTGCAGCTCATCACCTGGTGAAGGCCCTTGAGGCTACTAAGAACTTGAGTAATGACATGAGAACACTTCTAGCAGATCTGGACATTCATTTGTCCACAATGGTCAGGCTCAATGAGGATGAAGCACAGAATAACAGAGAGATTGAGACTAGGCTCATGTCAGCTCAGCACACCATCATGAGTTCACAATCAAACAACTCACAGATATGGGACTCTAGTCCTCTGGTAGTTTCAGAATTTTTACAAGCAGTTGCTGAGGTCCAGAGGTTGACAAAAAGTCTGGCAAATGTGCCCTTAAAGAGAAGTAGCAGACGTCAGGAGCTTTTTGATCAGGCTCAAAGTATTCTGCAGTCGGCCATGGCTAGGCTCCAAAAAGAGTTGATCCATATTCTTGTGCGGAATAAGCAATGTTTTGAGCATGAATATGTGTCACTCCCGGCTTGTGAAGAGAATCCAATTTATGAAGAATCAATTGTCTCGAATGAAGATGATTCAGTGGAGAATGCATCTCAAAGGGAGAGTAGCAGCACAGAGACTGAGGAATATGTAATGGATTTGATCCATCCAGATGTGATTCCTCAAATCAAGTCCATTGCCAATATAATGTTTGCTTCAGGCTATGATCAGGAATTCTGTCAGGCTTTCACAGGGTTCTGGAGAGATACATTGACAGAGTATTTGACAATTCTTGATATGGAAAAATTCAGCATTGAAGATGTGCTCCAGATGGAGTGGAAATTCTTAAACTCCAGAATCAGGAAATGGCACCTTGCAATAAGGAGCATTATTGACCTCTATCTTGCCAGTGCAAAACGCCTCTTCGACCAAGTTCTTGGAGAATATGGTCGTATTAGTTCAGTTTGCTTAATAGACGCTTCAAAGGCTCCTCTGTTGCGCCTCCTGAATTTTGGTCAAGCTGTGTCAATTGGACCCCATCGACCGGAATGGCTGTTTTGCTTACTTGATATGTATGAGGCTTTAGCAGCTCTTACACCAGATGTGGATGCTTTGTTTCCAGAAGACATTGGCTCCTTGGTCAGGATTGAATTCCATGAGCTTTTGACAAGAGTAGGAGATTCTGCTAAAGTCATCTTTAAAGAGATAGGGAACCATATTGCCTCATGCTCTTCTACAACCCCTTATGCAAATGGTGGCATTCACCCTCTGACCAGGTATGTCATGAACTACATCTTGTGCTTCGTAGAATATGGTGATACCCTCAATTTACTTTTTCAAGCTCAAGATCGGGATAATTCAGATGGAGGGGTTGGGCAGAATATCTCTTGTGCAGTGGCTGCTCACCTGCAGTCATGGACATCAATATTGGAAGCCAACTTGGATAAAAAGTCCAACTTATACAAAGATTGTTCTTTGAAGCATATCTTTATGATGAATAACATCCATTACATGGTTGAGAAGATTAGGAACTCTAAAATCATTCCTTACTTTGGGGATGAATGGATTAGAGACCATGTCAGGAAATTCCGACAGCAAGCAATGTGCTATGAGAGGGTCACATGGAGTTCTATACTTCCCTTGCTTCATGATGATGGGGAAACAAGGAAGGCGGCTCTAAAGGTGAGATGCCGGGCTTTCACCACTGCTTTTGAGGAAGTATATAAGAACCAAACAAGGTGGTGTGTCCCGGACCTTCAACTTCGTGAAGATTTAAGGATCTCAGCTTCAAAGACAGTTATCCATGCATACAGGAACTTTACTAGGAAGATTACCGATTCTATTGGTGAAAAGCACATTAAGTACACTGAGCAGGACTTGGCAACTTATCTCCTGGATCTTCTTGAGGGTTCATCAAAGTCCATAAACTATTCGTGGAAGAGGGGAATGTAGATGATTTCAGTGCATTCTTCCTTGGTTTTGTGATGTTAGCAAAATTTGATGAAATTTGTGATGTTAGCTGTACTGTTTGTGCTATTTCCTCCTGTATATGTAACAATATCAAATTTTACCTAAGTACTAGAAATGTAGAACAGGCAAGCATAGAACTAAATATATGAGCTGACTTGTCATTCTGCTTACATATGAGAAGACGGCCTTCTGAATATCAACTAGGCTTCACTCGAGTCATAGATCCATCGAGAATTGCGATAAAGATTGATCAAAGTGCAATTAGAGGGCTTCCGTGGTTAAGATGGCACTCAAATCTGCAATGCAAATTATTATATAGTTGTTTGCATATCAAACAACATAACTATCATAAAAATGATTCGGATAATTTGAACATAGCAGAGCACATTCAGGGTACAAATTTCCATGCCTGAGAAGAATACCTGCTCAAGGACATTTCCTTGTAATATGTATTAGGTCCAAGGTAAGATTTACTAGTATGGACTAAGGCTCTAGAGCCATAAAAATAAATCCATGTTTTCCATCTGACCTCAATTTTTGAAGTGGATTAGTTCAGTAAGTAAAAGGAAATTAGCTTAAAGTCTTAAACAAGTTGCACTTGGTTTGCAAGAAATATTCAGAAGTAATTCCACCAGGAAGACTGTGCTGATATTTGGGTTGGGATGTCATTAGTTTCCCCAAAAGAATACCAAACATAGTCTGATAAATTTATCTTGCACTTCCACAACCAGAATTGACTGCAAAAAAGATGGTGTCAATAACATATGAAAACTGCACAAAGTTCTTCCCGTGATGGCTGCACCACATTCACACGACTTTCTAAAATATTGGGATTCATTAGTAAAGGAAAGGGGAACCACAAGGAAGAGCTGTGCAATCTCAATTAAACTGACTGCAAGTCCATAAAAATGTACTAGTATGTTCCAGAAACAATTGGATCAGTACTAGCACATCAAGCTCAATATTTTTGGCGCATTCATGTGGAAGATCCAAAAGTCGCAACTTTCAATGCATATTAATATTATCATACAACAGCTAATCACGCTCAATGCAGGTCAAACTAATATTTGGAGAGAGAGTCGTTAATTGACCGTTTCATGTAAAAGGGCAGAAGTGGGAAGATAACTAAAATGTCAATGTTGGTAAGGACTTAGATGATAGGACTTAGTAGTGCTCATATGACTTCTCATGCTAGCGATACTAGTTTCCGTAAACATAACTCCAGCAACATTTGGAGAAAAATTAATGCAGTATGCATAACAAATTGATGACACCAAATGCCATATCAAAGAGGCCTACTTTCATCTAGTGGTGCACTAAATACTTGAGGTTGGGACGCTGGTCATATCAAAGAAAGAGATCCAGATTAGAGATCTTCTTGATGACACTGCACAAATATTAGCTCAGCTCAAAATTAACAAAGGTATATGAGAAACCATGTGATGCATGTTCCGGAGTTTATAGCTTGAGTGCTTTGGTAGTCCTCTTCCCACATGTCCAAGCCCAAAAGAACATCTTTGTCACATGCTATTCATTTTTCTGGATTAGAACCTAACATTTAACATGTAAACTGCTTACTTTTGAATATGAGATACAAATAATAGATGCACCCAAATATTGTATTACTAGTCAACATCATTGTACCCTAATATTATGTCCAGATTGAATGGCTTCAATTTCTTTAAATTGGTATCCTAATCAACAATTCCTAGGATAAATACTTTGGTTCTTGACTCCTAAAAAACAACAGGTTTTTTATTGTTTATTCTGCATAACTTGATATGAAAATTGAAACTATGACAACCAGACACTGGCAACATCTGGTATCTTAGCTCAGGTGATGCTTCAAATCCCTAAAAGAAGAATTCTCCATTCTCCATTTTCCGTTTTTGATTTGGTTTTTGTTTCTTTTTGTCTTTAATAAAACAAAAGAGAAAGCCTGATTTCAATAGTTCGTGCCCAATCGTACTTATCCACACAAGCTAATCTCCTGCAATATATCGTCATTCATAAATTAAACAAGGGAGATAAGTTTTACTGTTGGACTTCACTGCCTGAAGTTTCCACATATAATGTGAAACAGTGTGCAAGCTAAACAAGAAAATTTTCATGTGATAAAAACAAACTGCAGAAATTGTTTTCCAAATCACACCGCCAATCCATCTAAGCATCCTCATAACAGGTGCAGTGACTCCAAAATTTGTCTTTTATTTTAAACTAAAAAGCATACAAATGTATAGAAAAGAAGGAAATGGTAAAGAAATCTAGTAGCTAATTTACTGAGTAGATGCAAGAAGCAGTCCGCATTAGGATGATACCACTGAAGCACCAGCACATATTGCCCACTTCATGCAGAAGAAAAATAGCAATAGCATTCAATACACAAAAGCTAGAAGGAAAAATAGTTAGCTTTCATGAAGGGTCCATGGACATGGTGATGCTAGAAGTGCACCAATCATCCAAAGGCCCAGTCTCAGTGGCTATAGCATTTAATGGATAAAGGTAATGGTAGCAAACTGGTTCTAGGATTCAATACAGCAGCTAAAAATACTTGGATGGAGTTGATGCAGATTTCATGTCAGTACATAAATGACTTCTACAACCACATGAAGTGGTCAAATAACATTTTAATCCAAAAAGGATGGTAAATACTTGAAGAGGAGAAGTGATAAAAAACTTTCACCAAGCAATATATAACCCGAAAAAGGGCTTAATAGTGCACATCATCATAGAGGGGTACAATTTAATTAAATTCCATTTCAAGCCAACATACATGTTCTCAAGTTAATTCACTTCTGTTAATTTTGAAAATAAAATCAGAATTCATGATATCTATAGATGATAAAGAAATAGAGAATAGGCTGTAGCAGCCAACCAATGAGCGTATCTTTATAGGGCTTCTACTGATAGTTTATAAAGTCAGCTAGTTAAAAAATACAGTAATAGGTTGTGTCCGGAACGAAGGATATGGAAATGAAATTTCAAATCTGTAATAACAAGTCAAATTGGGTGTTGAAAGGGTGTGACCATGTCTCCTTTTTCTTTTCATCAAGGTACGGTCATGGTTGAAAATTGAATCTAGATTTTGTATTTTCACCCATTGAGCTGAAGAGGAAAGGATTCAAACAGAATGGAAAAGAGTTGCACTTTAGGGGACACAAAAGCTAGAATATATCTCCTATCTACCATCCTATTTAGCCCTTGATTCAAGGTTATCACATCTCTAATTTTAGCAACGAAAATATAAACAGAACGGAGATGTAAAGGAACTACTTTTCCTCACCCTCTCCAGGGTGAAAAGAAGAATTTCCATGTCATACAGCCATAACATGAATCGAATGCATAGCTATCATCTGTGAGGAGAAAGATGCTGACACCACCAACCAAAGCACAAGAGCTTAAATTTGTAGATGACTAGTCATGCAAATTGAGAGGCTAGAGCCACAGTTTTCTAGAACAGATGGAAATATACAACATTAGATGTACTCAAACAGGGGAGTAAATTTTTTTGAAGGACAAGAAGAATCTCCTGGGTCTTCTAAATTCAGATTGTTTTCCATTCAGCTAATATGTGCCTATCCTGTATTAGCTGATTTCCATTTGGAAGAGATGCCCCTTGAGTCCCACCATGGAAATGGTATTATGCAAGCAATCTTTGTAGAGGGAAAAGAAGTCTGGTGAAGGGTGGAAAGATGAGAAATTTAACTCATCTTTACAATATCTAAATGGTGGACAGGTAGCTGGATCCTTTTGGTTGGTTATGGAAATCAGTGGTAATGCTTGGATTCATTTTCAGGTATGTCTTTTGCAAATGATTTTTTAAAACTGTTCTTATAAGATTTCCTAAATTTTTGTACAAAAATGAAAAGGTGATAGGATTAGTGAGTGACAACCATTTTGATTAATAGAGTTAACAAATTGATTTGCCATTATATTTTGAGCAAAATGCTTGGTCTATTTGTTCTCAAATCTGTAATAAGAAGTTTCTGTGGAGAAACGGAGAGTTGTTATCTGAAAATTGGGTATATAGTTTTGAAAATAGGGTTAGGATTAGGCTTTGAAGATATGGTTGAAAATAGGTGGTGTTTTTATGTTTAAAGGAAACAATCTCATAAATGAGAGACAACATATACTCGCACAAAAAACATGAAAAAATTATGAAATTTTAAAAATACCTATGATGACTTAAAGTTGCTTGTCTCTTTTGCTTTTTCTTTTTTTTTTTTTTTGACAATACTTCATTTTCTATACTCTTTTACCGCACCTATCAACAATATAAACTGTGTATGTATCATTCTCTTAGTGAAACCTGTTATGATGAACCTAAAAAAAACTTCAATTAACCTTTGTGTACAAATAAATGAGCATGATTTTGCTATCTGTGAAGAAAGAGGAATTCTGACTTAAATAGAAAGCTATCAAAAAGTTAGGATTCCTGCTCCTATTTGTTTTATTTATTTTGCTATTCATGCTTAATATCTTCTGAACTTCCTTAAAATACATACATCGTTGCGTTATTGGGAACATCTACTATGTGAACTGACTAGATCATTTCACCTTTTGGAAAAATAAACAAAGTAGAATCATCAACATGGAAGAACAAGAAAACCAAAACATAGAAAAGAACATCTATCAGGTATTAAGGCATACCAAGCATTCCAAATAGTTGTCCACTGCAAAGAAATGATAATTTTCCAAATAAACGATAATGGACAAGAAGAAGAAGCAGGTAAGCCTTCAAAGGAAGAAGTTCAAGGACAGATAAACTGGATATAGTTTCAATATGTTCTACCACAATAGGAATAAATGGAAAAGGCTACTCGAAGATGTGAAAGGAAAACTGCTTGTAACTTCATTTATTGTTTATCACCTGCCTGATTTTAAATTAGAAAGTTGTAGGTTAGCAACATATTACAATTTTCACAAGTAAATTCAACTTGTTAAAGTCACTTTAACAAAGAACATAACCAAAGAGTATCTGAATGGAAACGTGCAGCTAGAAAGTTATAACCTCAATAACCAACACTCTGGTCCAGTAAGCATGCATAGTTCTGAACTGCCACAATCACTTTCTGAACTTATTCTTGAGGCTTGTTTTTGCTGCATAAGTTAGTGATCTACTTTAGATGCTGCAGCACAATATATCTGCCAATTGTTTATCTTAGGTGTGCAGCCATAACCGCACATCTTTAACAATTAGGTTAACTGAGGTGTTGACAATTAGGCATTTCCAATGCAGTTTCTACACTTTTCTAGCTTAGGCCACATTTATCCTTTAATAAAGTGGACACTGGGCCTTCCCAGTTATGATTCTTGATATAATTATCATAATGTATAAAAAAAAAATTAAGGTAAAAACAAACAAAGAAAGAAAAACCTTACGCCAGTCTTATTAACAAGGAAATTTTTGGCTTGCTTCCAATTACTAGTCACCCTGTGTACATAGGTAAACTCAAAGTGGAACACTGACCTTTTCAAATGGAACATTTCAGCGCTTATAATTGTGCCTTGTATTCAGTTTATGAATGATAAAACAATGTAAGAACTCTCAGAGACGAGCAAAAATTTCAAATACACTATGAAATCAGCGACCCAAGTAATTGGTTATATCTCTAAAACATCAATAGGTACATAGAACATTGTACAACAAAAACTTCAAGTAAAAGCCTAGTCAACAAATAAATTAAAACACCTAACATAATAGACACAGGAAGAGCAGGCAAAGCCTTCCGATAAAATGCGAGGAGCATCAGAGTTATACCAAGACCCGCTATGATGGCAAGGTAGCATGCATAGACTGTCATGAAATCATACATAGCAGCTCTACCAACTAATACACTGTAAAAGATGAAATCACCCAGTCCAAGCTTAATTGCACCTGAAGATCCCAAGCCAATTCCTTCAAGAACAAGATTTTCACTTGGACCAGCATTTTCAACAGAATTCATCCGGACATTTATATGTTGAATAAGAGGAGCAGCAAGCTCAGAATTCCCTCTGGAAACCCGACCCTCTTCAGCATCAACAACAGTCCTCTCATTCACATCAGTTCCAGCAGATAAATGTGCCCCCGGAGTAGAATCTGAAGCAAGGTTGGACCTTGAATTGGAGCTAAGCCTTTGAGTTTGATCCAAATCACCCCTTCCCTCTCTCCATACCCTTCTCCTTACCATACCACCACCAGAATCATCAATAATTGGTCGAGCCTCGTAAACTAGAGCAGGAATTTCTTCATCCCTAGACATAGCAAGCTCAACCAAGAGCCTCAAAGGTCCACCGGGCAACAAAACTGCAGCAAGATCATACAATGCCATGGCAACCAAAAGCACCCAAGTGGTCCATTCGGGCAAAAGGGTAAACCAATAAGCAACCAACATCCCAATAACAACCAAGTAAGCTTGTGTAACAAAAATAGCCATCCTTGACATGAACACAGCCAGAACACCAACTACTGTGAAATTTAACAACAGGATAGCAAATGTAATGCAGTCAATAGGAAAGATGAAATCTTGGATCAAGAATAGAGCAATCTCACCCCCCAGGAACCCCAGAACAAGAAAAGAAGAGAAACCCATGTAGTATTTCAAGAACTTGGTGCATCTGAGGTAGAACAGAAGCACCAATAGGAAAGTGACCACGGTGACAACAGCAACAAAGACAAGTGAATTCAAGAGGGCCCCTTTGAGCTTGTCCCATATGGAGTCTGAGCTGTTTTCAGTGTACGCTACGGTGGCCATGGTTGTAATCGATAAGCCGCCTCCTGAGGAATTCCCGTTTAGAATAGAAACAAGAATTACCACTAAAAGCATGCATATGGAGACTGGGGTTACAATTCTGATGATTTCTTCACCGCATGTTTCAAGAATGCCTCTGGGATTCGGATCCTGCTCCATTCTGGATCCAAAATGTTCGATTTTGTGGGAATGAATTAGCGACGGTGGATGTAGTTGAAGGCTGAAGGAGTTCAGAAACCCAGTCAAATTTTGTGGAACTCCACACACACCCTTGAATCAAATTGCTTACTGCTATAAACTACTAAAATATTGGGATTTGGGGGGTGGGGGTTAGTGGTGTCAAAACGGGCCGGGCGGACCGGCTCGGCTCGCAAAAAAATCGGCCCAACTTGGCTCATTTAATTTTTTAATATAGGCTGGGCTGAATCGGCTCGTTTGAAAATTCATCTTGAGTTGAAATTTTGCAACTCGGGATCGATTCGGCCCGCAGACCTTGAAGGATCGTGGGCTAACCCAGCTCGCGGGCTAAACAAGCCGGCTCGCAGGCTACGCGGGCTAGCCTGCTTAGCCCGCAATATTTTTTTAATTTAAATTATAAATTTATAATTTATAATTAAGAATGTATAATTTATAATTTATTACTTTATAAATGTATAAATCAATAATTAAGAAATTTTAATTTTTAAATTATAAATTTATAAAAATTATAAATTATTAAAAAAAATTGAGAAAGGTGAAGACCATATTGCCTCAATTTGAAGAAGACGATGAAGAATAGCTTGAAATCCCATCCATCATCGCATCTCAATCCGAGAGCGATTTAGATCACTTGAGTGAACGACCGGTTTATCATTGGACATGTTTAAATATTAAAAGTTGTTTATTATTATTGTTTTTTGTTATTATTATGTACTTTCATTTAGAGGTTTGGTCAAATCCACCTCTATGTAATTATTTTTTCTAAATTAATGACAGGTAGAGGGGTCCATGCCAAACCCCTCACCACCTTATTTGGTGGTGTTTTGAAAAAATATAATTGATAAAAAAAATTAATATAAGTATAAATTTTTAAGTTTTTATAAAAATTTAAGTGTTGTAAAATTTAAAAATCACATAAGTATAAATTATTAAGTCTTTTAAAAAAATATAAGTGTTAAAAAATATTAATAGTCACATAAATATAAAAACTTCAAAATTTTAAATTCCTTTTCAAAAAAAAAAAAAAGAAAAAGAAACTCGCAGGCCAACCCGCGAGTCAGTTCTTGAGTCGGACCGCCTAGCTCGGCTCATATATAAACCAGCTCACCTATATAGTGAGTTGGTTTTGAGCCGAGTCGGACTTTTCAATTTTTAGCCCGTCACGATCCGAACTGTGAACGGCCCACGAGCCAGCCCGGGACCGCTATTAACCGTTTGTTAAACGAGCCGGGCTGGCTCGGCTCGGCTCATTTGACACCTCTAGTGGGGGTGGTCTGAAACCGCAAAATTTATTTCAGTTTAGCGGCTATTTGGTTTTATTTTCATTTCCATCATTTTTAAAATGGTGAGAATTAGTTATGTGATATAAAAATAAAAATATATTCGGATGAAATGTTGGGAAACATAATGATTATGTTGGTTTTAATAAGTTATAGGTGGAGAGAGATAGAACGAGAGAAGAGATATAAGTTATTGTGAAAAAATATATAAGTTATTGGAGAATGCGTTTTGAAAATATAAATATAAATTATGTTGGGTGAAAATTTTTAAAAAGTGATGATTTCTATTTTTAAAATAGTAGAAAATGAAAAAAGGGGATTTGAAAATAAACCAAAATAGGCTTTTAGAAATCTAATTAATTCATAATATTTACAGGTTCCAGTCCTCAAATAAAATTATCTATCTATACTATTACTAAATACCTGTCCTTTTTTGGTATATTTTCAAATATATTTTTTTAAATATTCTTATTTTTATTTTTTTTTTATCCTCACAACCATGGAGTATAACTACCATCACATTCCTACCTCACTATTACCACTTAGTTGTTTCAAAATAATTGATGAATGTTATGGGAATATTTGGTTATGTTTCACATATCCTCATTTTTCCTCTAAAATACTAATTTTTTTTTCCCCAAAACACCTTCACCTATCCTTCATTATCCTTAAAACTTCCAAATTTTTTAATATATATATACACATATACTATATATATACATCATTTTCCCAAATATGTTTCATTTTCATTCCAAAAATCCAACAAAAAAGTATTAATTTGATTGCAACAGTAAAAGTATGTTTCTTCCCAAAATGTAAACAAACATACCAAAACTCTTTTAAATCAATTTTTAAATATTTCCCAAAACATAATAAAAAATTCATTACATTCTCCAATATAACTTTCACATTTTCCAATATCACTTTCAACATTCATTCCCTCAAAACATATATTAGAATCACACAAAAAAATAACCAAACATTTCTCGTACATATATTCATTCTCTAGAATTTTTATTTTTATTTTTCCATTTTTTCTATTGGTATGTTCTCCCATTTGAATTATACTATTATTTTTATTTATTTTAGTTGCAAACAAATTGAGTGTGCATCAATCCCTAGTATTTTATAGTTGATGCTCCATCCATTTAGAAAATATCAAACATTTTAGTTCTTTTTTATTTTTATTTTTATTTTTATTTTTTTCTCTCTCTTTCAATCTCCATTTTTTATTATTATTATTATTATTATTATTATTATTATTATTATTATTTTGTTTTTCTTGCTTTTTTTTTTTTTTTGGTCTCTATTATGAGCCCCTATTTCTATCACTCAAATGTACCCGGAACATCTCGAACAACAGCAAACTACAAATCCAACGTCAACTATACGGTACCTTATCTAGAAATTTTAAAAAAAAAAAAAAAAGAAAAGAAAATCAACTAAGCAGTTGTTGACTACGCCATTAAAGGCTACAATACAATGTCTTGTCTCCCACCCCATTTTGTTAAAGTAGTGATGAACAAGTTCAATGTTACACATTCTTATCCATTCAACATTTGTTATTTTTTAATCTTAAGGTTTTACTTTTACATTTAAATGAAATTTCCAAATCATTTAAAGCTATATGGTTACTTATAAATATGTTGATCATCATATATGTTCTAAAGCTTTAATTTAAAATGATTCAGCTTCAAGTCAAGGAATCATTGAGATTGAAAATTAATATTGATTCGATTATACTTGCACATACAATGCATGCTTGATCAATTAAAATGATATTTAATGCCATGAAAATTAGTTAGAGCCACTAATATATTTGTTGGAGAATGACTTTATTAAATGATTCGCTTCATTAAAAATTATACAGATATCGAATGAGGAACTTTTTTGCTATTATAACTAAAAATTAGTTCCTCAATTTGAGGCATCATGATATCATATGTGATGCATTTAATTTCATTGAAATTAATTTTAGTTGCATCATGTATTTCCATATCTACACAAACTTACTTCAATCACCCACTACCGTTTTAGTAAAAGATTTCTCTATTACTACCACACCTATTTCTCCATTGAAACTTTCACAATTTCAACTTTCAGAAAGCATAATCCATATAATTATACCTCAAAATATTAACTATATAATTCATAAACACAATTGATATAATTATAATTCCATTGAAGCATCACAAAGCATAATCCATATAATTATAACTTAAAATATTGACTACATAATTCATATAATTATAACTTAATACTAAAATAATTTATCTTTTACAATGCCCGAAGGATACAAAATATGAAACTTGCACAATTAAATAAAACATCACAATAATTATAAAAAATTTTAAAAAAAAAAGTTGTGGGGAGGCCAGCAGCTTCCCCTCGTCGGCAACAGGGAGTCGAAGTCGATAGAGAGTCCAGCAACGGTTGGCCTCAGCTAGGTCTCGCAAGGTCATTTGCTGCTAGCTCGCCGGCAATGGGGAGGCCAGCAGTTGGCCACCCCATCGCCGGCGAGCTAGCATATCTGCTGGCCCGACGAGTCCTGGGGCTAACTCTACTGTTGGCTTCCGATTTTAATAAAAAAAAAAAGTTGGGGGGGGGGGGGGGGGGGAAGAAAGGAAGAAGAGAAGAGTACCTCTAAATGTGGGCTGGTGAATAGTGATCAAAGAATTGAAATTGAAATGCATATAGGAGGTAGGGTTTAGTCATTTGTTACTTTTGTTTTTTTATAGTTTTTATTTTAATAAATTTTATTTAATTATAGTAATTAATCTTTTTAAATTTAAAATTTTTAGATTCAAAATCTAATTATTCACTAGTTTTTTATTTATTAGTTAATTTTTGTTATAAAATTTAATTTTATATAATTATTATTTATTTATATATAACTATAAAAAAATGTAATTATTATTTCATTATACTTAACATATATAACTTTTAATTTTTTATTTAATCAAATAATTATTAACAAAAATGTGCTGAGGAACATATTAATGAATTATTAACAAATTATTTTTATTAGTAATTTTACTAACGGATTACCAACAAAGTTATATCTCTCAGAAACCTTACCAACTAATTGCCAATTGAATTATATCTCTCAGAAATTTTATCAACAGATTGTCAATGGAAGAAGGTATCTCAAAAATTTTACTGACGAATTACCACTAGAATTATACATATTGAAAAATTACCGATGGATTACCAACAAACATTAATTTGTTGGAAATGTTACCAACGGAATTTACTTCAGTTGGAAAAGCTACTGATCCATTACCAACAGATTTTATTTCTCTTGCTAATTTACCAACGGATTACCAATGGATATTTTGTCCGTCAATGATTCCATTGGTGAAATTTTTTAAAGTTTGATTTTGATATTCGTTAGTAATCTATAGGTAATTACCAATAGATTTTGTTCGTTGGTAATTTTCCATCGGTGAAAGCCAATTTTCTTGTAGTTTAATTTCCAACATCTTCAGTAAATTAAGTAAACGCCTCTTAAATTTTTTGAAATCTTAAAACTAATCTAACCCTACTTCAAGTACATATAGTATCTATTTTTAAACTCTGAAGTTTAACTCATTCCTATCTTATATTATATAGTTTTTTTTTTAATTTTTATACACACGCACATATATTAGGAGTTTGTTTGTGTTTGAACTCCTGACCTCTCACATTGTGTGAGAGATTTATGTCATTGGACCACGAGCCACTCGACAATTTATATTATATAATTAAGAGCATAGGTTTTTAAATTTTTAATTTTTAATTAAAAATTTTAATTAAATTATTTTAGATATGTTTATTATGTAATATTACTGAGAATATAATTTAACATATTAAAATTATATTATCCAAGAATAGATTTAGTTATTATATTTTTAATTTTTTATTTGTTTTATGTCTTGATTAAATTTAACTAAATTTAATGAAATTATTTTAGATACTTTTATTATTTTCATAATATTTGGATTTTTTATGTTTACAAAATGAGAAATGTGGGCTTTTCTTTTTCTAATCAATGTGTTTAATCATTTATTCTTTATTTTTCTTAATTTGGTTTATAGTTTTGTATTTAATTTTTGGTGGTTTTTTGTTTTTTCAAATTGTTAATGTCTTTTTTTTTTTTTTTTTTTTGCCCAAGTGCAAATTTTATGGTGATGTGGCAACAAGAATTGACAAAGCATATGCCACGTAGGAGAGAATTAGATATTTAGGTTGACAAGGCGCCACGTGGCACCAAATCAGCAACCACGTAGGATCGAACTGAAGGAAAATGAAATTTGAGCACAATTTGTCCTCAAATTACCAAATTTTTGAAGATGATGTATCAATTTTGTGGCCTGAAAAGTTAAAGTTCTACTTTACCAATAGAATCAAGTTACATGACCAATTTTGCATTTTTCCCAACATATAATCAACTCGCATAGCTTCATTGCTTGGGTTAGTTATTGTACATAACATATATTGCATAATGCAAAATAAATGTAATGATTTTGGTTCTTAAGGATCCAAAATAGTTTAAAGATGAAGATCAAGGAAAAAAAAATCCAACCAAAAAAAAATAAAGGAACAACATAATGCAAGTACTGCAAAAATGGTGCACATAAATATGGACTTCAATTAGGACATCAAAATTAGGCAACAACATTCTTTCCCAAGCCCATAGGATCATGAAAGCTAATTAAAACCCCCCTGGCCCCAAACTTAAATTGCACAATATTTGCATTGTTCCCAAAAGAGGAGAGAAGAGAGAAATAATTTACTTCATTTGAAATTATCCTCGCAAAAATTGGAGTTAAAAGTAAAAAAGCACAATAATATTCACTATAAAAAGCATATAGAATAAACTTTTATTTTTCATTAGTACAATAATATTATAATTTAATCCGTAAAATTTAATATATATTACAAATACCACCTCAAAATTTTTTTAAGTCTTCAACACTATAGATTGTCCGCAAGGGCAATTCTGGAAGTTTATAAATATTTTCACATGGGATATTCGAGAAACCCAAACGGCAACTAATGAGAGAAGTACTTCATTGTTAGACAGCGCAAAATGTTAAGAGGTTATTTGTGATTTACAAAATATAAAGAATCTTCCAGTAATTATACCAAACTTCAAGGGGTGTGGGTGGCTTTAATCCACCCTGTTTATAATTATTAGTTGCAAACTGTCATATGGCTTGCGTTCTGTATATCCTTCATGTGTAATCAACCAAAGCAAGCTGCCCAATCTGACCGAGTCAGTCGAACTTTGGATATTTAACCCATATAGTTGTACAAGGCCAAGGACCAGATAAACTCATGATAGATTACAAGAGAAAAATAAGAAAAAGATGTTAGCTAGCTAGATTTCAGTATCAGGAAGCAGTTAAAGAAACTTATAACATGCTGCATTAAGCCTCTTTTCACATAAGAGAACTTGAACAGGTACTCTAACTAGCAACTAATCTAGCTACAACTCTCGCAAATATTTAAATTGAGGCCGTTTCTTGGTTTTCCTAGTGATCATCATCGATCTACAGGTTGGACATTAGCTTTGCAGTGGACAAAGTTTCTTTCTTAATTTGCAGTCACCTTTTGATGCAGTCAACATGGTACTGATCATGTCCACATCCAAGTGTTGCAATCGTCCCGTTTTCTTGGTAAAGTTGATCTAGCTAGGCACACACAGCATCTTTTGGGTTCTTCATTTTCATCTGTGCTTCTAATTCCCTCATTACAGCTCCTATTTTTTTGCAGGTACTTGGACATCCTTTCCTCAAAAAACTTACTAGGTCTTTCAGCAGAGAGATCCGGATTCATCCTGATCAGATTTTCGACTTGTTGATTAAATACGTACATCTGTTGAATATTCTGAAATCCTGTCTGGATACACCAAACTTTCTATTCTTCTTACAATTTCAATGGTCAAGATGTCCACTTCTTCTTCAGTCAAGTTGGGCTCCAAGTCACCACGATATATAATTAGGTATTCAATATCATCGTCAATTGCACGCAACAAATTGGCTCCAAATTCTCCTCCACGATTCTCAATTTCTTGATTCGTTTTACTCAAAAGTACCCTCGCCGATCGAGTCGTCCAGGAGCCAGGCACGCTCCAATGGGGCCGGGTAACAAGTACTGCACTAGTTTCTTGAACATATTCGTTCACACCAACGGGCCGCAACAACTCAGTATTGTAATCATGTAAAACATTGCTGCTGACTGCTGATTATATTTTGTCGCTCATCTTCATCAGAAGTACTACTTGTGCTTTAATTTGTAGCCTCCTGATTGCGTCCTCATCATCAGCCCCGGGGCTGCCATGATCGCTATCACCTGACAAATTCGGGACCAGGACAGCATTATTATTCTCGAGTTCCTGATCATCAGGAGAGCGTGAGTTGAGGAAATCAATACTGTCCTGATCCAGCTGCATCAATTCAGCACCATTAAGATCTGGTCCTGATAAGCAGTATCGGGGAGGTATTAATTCATTTGGGATCATAAAATATTCGACCGCTTCATGAATATCCGGCTTCAAATCTAAGTTGAGAAACTCGATAATGTAGTGAATATGATCATCTAGCTCCATCCATTCATGAGTATGATATATCAGAATGATGGTCGGTTGTATTAGCCTTATATACTTGAGATTGAATTCTGAATTCTTCTTGACAGAAAATTTATGGGTGAGAATCGATTTTGAGAGAAACAAGTATTAATGAGGAGGAGATCAGCTGGATGTACGTACCACGTTTTCAGGAGTACTCTTTTTTTATATATATATTATACCTGCGGCCAGGGCATTTAGACCTGAGAGAGAGAGAGAGAGAGAGAGAGAGAGAGAGAGACTCAATTTGTATCAAAATCATGATCTTTTTCAAGAACCTAGTTGGATAAAAATTAAGTATAATCTGTTCAAGGATTCTAGGTGAATCAAATTATTGTTTTTATCTTTTGCTTTTTTTTTTTTTGAGTGGTGGTAGTTTTTTTTTTTTTTTTTTTATATATAAATACACATTAAAAGTTTGTTATGTTCGAAATTTTAACCTAATCACATTTTATATGTAAGACTAATAGTATTGTGACAAAAGATAAATCAATGTAAGACTAATAATATTATAACCAAAAAAAAAAAAAATACTAATTGCATTGAGTCAAAGGTTAATGCTATTAAATTAAAGACTATTTGTCACGTGGCAATTGAGATAGAAGAGAAACTTCTATCAATGACAAGTTTAAAAAGAGGACAATGACAAGTTTTTTTTTTAATATTTTTTATTTTTTAAATATTTTGACATTCTAATTTATTTTTTTGGGACTAAGATTATTATTCTTGGAGTTATTTTTCTTTTGGGATATTCTTTAATTTGGTTTTGAATTGTACGTATCCATTCTATCAATCATATGAACCTGAAAATGCAATTTAATTAAGTGATTTGGGAATTATTTAATTGCTTAAATGAAATTATGTTTTTAGATCTGTAATTTTATTTGATTCATACATTTCCACTTCTCTTATTGAAAAAATAGAACTAGCATGTGCATGGTGTGATGCACCGAAAATAATTTTAAGATTAAAATAATTTATTTTATAATAATTTTATTTTACTTCATGTGATTAAAACATGAATTGTAATTATTTTTAACATTTAATGAAAGAAAAACTATTACTATTAAATAAAATAATATAAATATTTTAATTAAAAATATTATGTTTGAAAATAATTTATATTTAAATAAGTTATAGAATATCAAGAATTGTTAACTCTAAGTTTATAAATTACATAGAAATTTATAAATTGATAAAATTTTAAAAAATAAATAAAAGAATTAAGAAAACAAAAATAGTGTAGAATATTTTACTAAATACACTTTTTAAATTATATATATATATGTGTGTGTGTGTGTGTGTGTGTGTGTGTGTGTGTACTTTTATGTTTTGATATGATGAATAAGCAGATGATTTTTTTTTTTAAATATAAAGCTTTTTTGTATGATTTCTTAATAATTTGAAAGTTATCGTTAAATTTTCATGACACTTGAGAATTTTAAATGTTAAATATTTTTTATTAGAGTAAATATATAACCACTTGGTACTTTATCTATGAAAATGACTTACATTGTGCTATTAATTATTTGATAACTAATTTAATAAGTAGTTTATAACATATAATTTTATAAGCTAAAATATCTCTTAATCTTATATATAACTCTAATAAGTAAATTTTATTTATTTTTATTTATATATGCAGCTATTCTATTATTTTTGAAATTACTAATTAACATATATGTACATGAATAATGTAATAAGTAAATTTCTAATTTTTAATTCAAAATAAAATATCAATCTCTCATAGGTTTCTTTTATAAGTATATAAAAATGTAGAAATAATTAAATGGATACTTACTTCAGTCAAACTTTTTTGATCTGACATCATTAATCCATGTAAAAATATTTTTATGAATTATTTTAAACAAAATATTAAAATAAATATATTATGTATAATTATAAAATAGAGTAATTAAATATATTAAAAATATAAATGATGCTATTGTTAATTATTTTAATTTTACTTTTAAAATATATATAATATAAATTATATAAAAGTTATATATATATTTACATTTTAAGTTGTCTAGAAAATAATTTAAGAAATAAAAGAATTTATTTGACCAAATGATTGAATATTTTTTATTTATTTAATAATTATTTTATTAGAAATAATTGAATATTGTATTACTTCAACTAAAAATAAAGTAATTATATCTATATAAATATAAAAGAATTTATTAAGTATGAAAAATTTGTTGTTGTTTTGAAATAACTTAGTTAGATAAATATTAAGTTTTTTTGGATACAAATGTATAATTAAATTAAAAAAAATCTAATTCTTTAAATGAAAAAATAAGTTAATATTTATTAGAGTTCATATTTATTAGATAGTTTCATTACTTTGTATATCCATTTAATTTTTTATAATTAATATTATCAAAGTGAATATAAATTATTAAATATGAAATATATCAATTGTGTAAAAGTATTTACTTAGCAATGCATTTTTTATTTTTAGCTATATATACACAATTTTTTATAAATAATTTTTTGATTGAAGAGAAATAAAATAATCTTCTTCTAAAAATGTTATAATAAGCAAAGATTCAACCAATAGAAATAAACTTATTAAAGCACATGATATTAAATACAAAATAAAAAAGTCTTTCTTATATGCACATAATTAGAAATGGGCAAATCAAGTGTTAATAAATATGATGAATATGTTATAGAAAAATATATAGGCTATGTTTGGTTACATTTTGCCAAAACAAATTCATTTTGGCAAAATGTAACCAATTATATGTATAACTTTTTTGTCAAAATAACACATATTAATTCCCAGAATACCCCTTCAAATCAATTGGCTTATTACCAAAAACTCCATATACATACATATACATATCATAGTATTTTATCACTATTTTTATAATTAAAAAATCATATCCAATCATCACATATACATATTATATATTTTATTATTATTTTTACAATAAAAAATATTATTCAATTCCATTTTCACCCAAAAAAATCAATAAAAAAACATTGATTTGACTGCTACATTAGAAATTGTCTCCTCTCAAAATACAAACAAACATATCAAAACTCCCCAAAATAATTTTCTAACTATTACCAAAGCATAAACAAACATACATCACATTCCCAACACAAATTTCACATTTCTTAACTCCACTCCCAAAACTCATTTTCCCAAAACATATAATCCAAAATATACAATTCATATCCAAAAATTACCATAGTATTTCTTCATTCATTTGACAAGAAAATTGAAATAATTCTAACAACTTAATAAATTTATAATATTTTTAAATATTTCATAACATCACATTATTCGAGGTACATTACTCAAATATGAATTATATATAATTTTTCTATCTAAATAAATTGAGAAAGTTACAATTAAAATAATAAAAAGTATAGCATGTTGATGTTTTAAGTAATATAAAAATTACAATCTTAAGTTGGCTATAAGAACTTTAATTTTAAATAAATATTGAGGAAATAATAAAGTAATAAAACTGATAAAATATTTAAATATATTAGAAAAGTATCTAATTAATTTAAAATAAAAACAATATAAAAATATATTATCAAAAAAATATTAAAAATTTTCTACAAAATAAACTTTAAATTAATTAAAAACAAAAAAATATTATTATATTGTGCTAATTGGGAAAGAGGTCCACAAACTAAAAATATAAAATTCTACTATGAATAATGTGGAAATAAAATGAGAAAAGAATAATTGTAGAATAACAAAATTTACATATAAAATAAATAAAATATTTATCTATTGATCCTGTGATAAATTAAATTTGTAAGATAGAATTTTGTGAGAAGAGTACTTAATATGTTGCTTATAAAATATTTTTAAAATTATAAACTTATTTAGTGAGATAAAAATATGATCATAGATATTTTTTGAATTATCTTATGATATAGAAATCTATATTACAATTTTGGATAAACACAATATGATATTTTAGTTATAATAGATAAGTTGATTATATTAATATAAGATGTAAAAGTAAATAAACAACCAATGAAAAATTTTCAATTGAATTATAAAACTCAAAATTCTAAGAATTTGACATATGGACAAAATTGCACAATTAGAATCAAAATTGTACAATTAGATAAATACAAAACTATGCTATATATAATAGTACTAGCATTATTCCCGTGCTATTCACGGGTCTTTAAAATTACTATATATTAATATAATTGTTGAATTATAAATATAATTAAAAATAACCATAGAGAAATAAAAATATTGTAAAAATGTTCAAGTAATTAGTAAAATTAACTATTACTTTTCAAAATGGTGAAGTAAAATTAAGTTTAAAGTTTTAAAATTTAGTATTTAAAAGTTTGGAATATATATAGACATCTCATATGTATGATGTCATGAAAAATAAATTTCTAGATTATTCAGCGAGAAGTTAAAAAAATTTAAAACTTCCAAAACATAAAAGTTTATGAATATGATTGTATACTTTATTAAAAAGAAGAAATATTATAAAATAAAAAACTAATAGCTTTCATTAATAAAAATATATAAGAAAGATATAGGACACAAGATTGATGGTTTAAAGGTTGTTTGGAAAAAACTAAAAATTATAATACTTTGAGATTACTTTAAACTTAAAAGACGATGATATATATTAAGTTAAAATTTAAAATATAACGAATTAAATAATATGTTGCCTAGCAAGAATTTTAAAAAGTTTTATTTAATTTAATTTTTGATTAAAAATTAATTAAGTCAAGAGAAAACTATGATAGGGAAGATAAAAAAAAAAGGGTTAAAAATCAAACTAAATATATAAAATAATTATAAAGTTGAAATCAAAATTAGGATATAAGTTAATAGAAACCTCTTAATTTGCTTAATTTGACTCATAAGTTAATTATTGAATAATTAAGTGAAGAAAAGAATTCGACATTAGTAATACAAAGTTAAAATTATAGTAAATTGATAAAGTAATTATAAACTCTAAATTGATCTTAAAATAAGAATTAGTAATAGGATATGAGGATGAAATTAGAATGTAAAACAAAATATAGAAAAAATAAATTATTATGTTCATTCTCAATTTTTTTGTATAAATATAATTGGATCTTCGTATTAGATTTCAAAAGTAGTAGAAAAAAAGTGAATAACAAAAAAAGTTGTTAACTTTCAAACAATCAAAATTTAAAAATAAAAAATAAAATTGGATACATATTTTGATGGATTAAATAATGACCAATGCTATAAATTTAAAAACTTAATGGGTGTATTTTTTATTGAAATAACCATCTTATGATTTTATTTTATTTTGAATAGGTCAAAAAAAGATCTAAGGATATAAATTAATGAATTAATATATAAAATTTTTAAAAAGAAGTTCGAATTATACATACTGACATACATAATTACATAAATATGAATAGAAAATAAAAATTAAAGGACATACTTTTAAAATTATAAATATTCAAAAAGTAAAATTAATAAATTTTAAAAATATTAAAACCAAAGAATAGATCTCATCCTGTAAAATTATAAACTTAGATGAACAAAAAAAAAAAAAAGAAGAAGAGAATTTAAAAATAAATTGAAAAACTTAACAAACAAATTAACAACTTGATTCAAAGAATGAGTAAAAGGATACTAAAAGCATAAAAAATTAAATAAAATAAAAATCTAACAAATAAAATAAAATAAAAGTCAAACGAAAAAATTTATCAATAAATAAAGAGAAAAATAGAACTAATAAAAATGAAACAAAATTCAAAAATATTAAGAGCGATTAATATATATCTCATCTCATAAAATTATAAAATTAAATGAATAAAAAGAGAAATTAAAAATAAAAAAATTAAATAAGTGAATTGATAACTTAAGCTAAGTAATAAACCAAAAAAAGGATATAAAAGTTTACAAATTTAATAGCAATAAAAGCTAAATGATCTACTTTACTTATTGTTGAAAAGAAAATTATAGCATTAAAATTCAAAAAAATCCTTCCATCATTTAATATACCTAAAATAAACAAAAATAAAATAAAATAAAATAAAAAAGTGAACAATAAAATCAAACAAACAATAAACAATTTCAAGAATGAAATAGAAAGGCACACAAAGTGATAGAAAAAAAAATTCTAGAAAATAAAGAGGCACACAATGAATAGAGTGAAAAAATGCTAGAAACTAAGAATATTAATGAAATGACTTTTGAAACACTCTCTATATAGTGGTATATGTATAAAATAGTTATTAAAGATAATAGAAAAATAATAAAAAACTTATCAAATTATAGAGTTCAAATGATCAAGGAATCTTCCACATATTAAGGATAGAGATACAATATATTTTGTAGATAATATGCAATTATTTTTTGATATTAGATATAAATAAAGAATAATTTATTCTAATCAATACAACGATTTAAAAAATCTAGATATCTTTAAAATGAATAAATAATATCAAATTTAATAACCAAAAATTAATTTCAAAATTTAAGTAAAAAGTAAAAATTCTAAAAATTCAGAATTCGATCAAAATTTTATAATTGTGGGTCTCACACTGTCATGCTATATATAATAGTATAAATATATAGATATATTTTGAATTTCAAATGAAATAAAATTAGAGATGACATAGAATCATATCAGTTAGAGATAATAATCAACAACTATTAATTTTTTTTAATTGAATTAAAATACTCAAACTTCTAAGAATTTGCCATTTGGCCAAAATTGCACAATTAGAATTAAAATTACATAATTGTGGGTCCTACACCGTTGTGCTATATATAATAGTATATCGTATAGATAGATTGGATTTACTTCTGAAAATTTTAATTATTTTGTGGCACCCCACTCAGGGTAACCTCGAAGTTGGGACACCATATAGTTCAATCTTAACCTGTGAACTCATTTGTCAAAAAAGGGCCATAGTAATAATTCAAAACCTACCAAGATGATCAACAGGCTTAACTTAACAGGTTTCACAAATCTTTAAGTACATGCCACAAACTATCTCGAGACACAATTCATAATATTTACATACCTACGATCACAATTCAGACTTACATATCACAACCTCCCTAAGTTAAGAAAGCTCAGAGTTCAAGAGAGACCTATACGCATATGTATATCCATGGTGCTATTACAAAACATGTCTTCCACTCCTTCAGCTCAAAATGTTCTTATCCATCAACTATACCTATCTGAACAAATAAAACAGTGCAGGAGGGTAAGTCCAAAGGACTTAGTGAGAGATAATTACAAGGATAAACAGTATAGATCTATCAAGGAACATCAACTCAACATATCATAATTTACAGTAAGACGAGTACATATCAAGTAAATAGGCAGTAATAATTTAGCAATCAGGAAACTCTCCTGCCTTATTGCTCCATGAACAGGTTACAGGCAATTAGGGGACAGTCAAGTAAAGCAAACCCGAAGTATATGCATTTCAATAGAATATAACCAGACATGCATATCAGATTCCCCTTATACTAGACAGTCATTTAGTATTACCAAAGCATGGCAGCTTGGCGCATGGCAGATGCCCATACAGTCGTATGGAGCATCGTCGATGCTTAGGGGGGAAATCCCTAGTGCATGCTGATACCTAGGGGGAAATCCCTAGCGTATGGCTCATACCCAGAGGGAACCTAGTGTATGACTGACACCTAAGGGTACTCCCTAGCGTGTCCCATATAACCAAACAATCTACTAGAAGAGGTACTTAACAGTTCTCCGTACTAATAACAGGTTAATAACCAGTTTACAAATGCCCAGGGGAAAATCCTTAGCGTATCGCAGGTACCAGATAAATAAGTATGCTAGCAAGACAAACAATATCAGTACAGATATCAAAACGGTCAAATAGCATAACAGACAGATAGCGGAACAGTTGGTTAACAAAACAGTTAGGCAACAGATAGCAAAATATCAAAACAGTATAGATAACAGAATGGACGGATAACATATAATAGATAGAAGTTATGGGCCCAGAACAAATGGGAAACAGAGTCATAACAAAAAGTAACCCTCACAAGGTGTTCAGATCAAATAACAGATAATTAATGAGATCTTAACAGATCACATATTTCAATAACACAGTACAGTCAGTATAGAAAAAATAACCCTTACAAGGGTTTATCATAAATAATGAAGAGTGTAAGAAAGCGCCAGATTGATAGACCCTTACCTTCGAAATCCCAAAAAGCTGTCGCCGCCTACTGCTCTGTGGGACCTACGTCGTCGTCACCTAACCAAAATAATATTTGCACAGTCAAAATTCACATTTAATCTTAATAATCACAATTAAACCATTAATAGTTTAAAATCACTAGTTAACCGACTAATATAATAGTTTTAGGGCATATATGGTACTATTGGCCCAAAATGACTAATAAAGTCGTTATTGCCAAAATAATCTCAGTTTTCATATCATATTTAATAACGGAACATAAACTAGTCCTCAATTACTTAATCATTCTTATAATATCATCCTAAGATCACAACAATAGCTTAACTCTTCATAACCAGTCCCAACAAATGCCATATAAGTCTTAAATACACAAAATTAGGGTTTTCTCTTGCAATACTCAATAACTCCCAAAATTTTCATAAAATAATACAATCCAAGTTTACTAATCTTATAATGGCAATGCATATTTGGAGTCTTAGTCCCATATCATCTCAAATCACCCAATTGTCATTTCTCAAGTTCTAATTGCATAAAATCTTAGTTTAATCACTTAATTAATCCATACTTATCATTCAATAATACATAGTCCGGTCCCACTATACGATGTCATACTCCATGCATGGGTATTGTTATAAATCAATCATATATATTCCTTCATAATACAAGGTTAAAGAATCAATACAACATATATATATATATGTAAGCATTTCATCCAACTCCTTTACCCCCGAACCAACTATTAGAATCTCGAAACCACGAACCAAGGGTACCATCACGATCGTCGCGATGAGAAGGAGTTACTGTCTACGCTCTACCACCACGTCGTTGGAATATGCAAAGTTACCACCAAAAATGTTCCTCTCCACAAGTGTTGTTCAACGCACCCTTCAATTAATCATTTTGCCACCGGGAACACCTTCGATTAAAGCTCCAAAGTCGCTACAACATTTGCTGTCATGAGTTCTTCTTCAAATCTCGTCGCCGGTGTCACTTCAATTGTCAATGCATGAACACCACGTTAATCCTCCAGCTGAAAACTCCAATACTTGTTGCCCAGAACTGTGATTTTATCGCTGCTTCACCATTGCCCAAGAAGCTCGTCGTGGTTTAGTTCGGCCTTTACATTTTTCAGTGATTCGCCAGAATTTGTGGGTGCATGTGGTATGGATGTGAAGCTGAGAGTGATGAGAAGAAGGTGGTTGGTGTTGTTTCACAGTTTGGCTATCGCCGGTGGAAGTTCGCCGAAGGGAGAGAATATGGGTTTTAGGTGAGGAAAAGAAGGAAAAATAAGGTCTAAATGAAATTTCTCCCATTTATATAAGGCACTATTCTATAATTACAAACTAACCCCAAAGGTTTTGGTCAACTTTCAATCAAGCCCAAACATTAGTAAATAAAACTTAGGCCCCATTTGACCTAAAGTAATAGCCATGCAAACCCCAAAACAATGAAAATGCGATCCAATCAAGTCTCTTCAAATTACAAATTAGCCCCAAAACTTCAAATCGTCATGCAATTAATTTCTTTTTATTAGTTTTCCGAGCCCTAAAATCCTACTAACCAATATCTTGATTTTCAAAAATATTAAATTTTAGGGGTGTTATAAACCTCCCCCTTTAAAAGAATTTGGTCCCCAGATTCTCATCTGAGTACTGTTTCGACTGACAGAAAATAAGTAGATTCAGTCTGTTGATCTACATCCTCTGTTCATTACTTCTTCAAGTAATGACACATCTCCATGCCTCTCTGATGCATCGTATATCTTAACTTGTGTACCTCATCTAATAATCTTTCGTTCATTCCTTTCGGCACACATATCTCTTTTATGGAATAGAAGAATACTTTCGTTCGGTGTTGAACTTAGACTTTCTGAAACTTCTAATATTTCTTTCTATTTCATTTTCCATGAATATAGGCTTGGTGTTTGTCGTATTTCATCATGTAATTCAGACTTCACTTATCTCTGAAATCCCACTTTGATTATTTATTTCAACTCAGCACCCATTTTTAGGCTTTCTGATGTTTCTGCTCCTTGTAAGTGAGCTATCCCAGCCTTTCGGCTCCAGGCATTGGCCACTAAATTCATATTTTTGGGTGATAAGTGATGGAGAAATCGCAATTTTCTAGAATTTCCATCCATCAGTGTTGTCTCCTATTCAGATTCTCATTCTGGTCAAATGGTTGACCATTCATGTCAGCTATTTTGTAAAAGTTTTGCACAAATCTTTGTTAATAGCGGACAAGACTTAGAAAACTATGATCTTTTATCACGTCTTTCGATCTCTTCCAGTTGACTACCACCTTTTTCTTAGAGGGATCAATGACTACCCCACCTCGGGATATAATATGCCCAAGAAAAGCCACATTCTCCATCCAGTATTTACACATACAAACTTTGCATACAATTGATGCTCTCTCTTAAAGCTCCGATAATCATGTGTAAGTGCTTTATGTGGTCTTTTCTGGCCTTCAGTTGGTAGTACTCTTACTTCAACTCCAGCTTTGAGAAGATTCTTCTCCCTGCAGAAGGTCAAATAATTCTTCTATTTGGGGTAATGAGCTCACTTCTTTTCAACAATACTTCCAGATATTCCGCTACCATTTCCACTTCCTCGACTTTAAATGGGATCTCAGGGTTTGTTGATAAGATACACGAAGGATTCTCGCTCACCTTCCCTTACAATCTTGTTGATCTCTAGTACAGATACAACTGGCATCGGGGAGGCATTATCTACATATGGCATTATGGTATTGGTATCTTATCTCCAAGAGTGACGCATTTGGTGTAGCAGTTCACTTGTGCTTGATGACTATACGGCCAATCCCTTCCGAGTATCATGTCATACTCTTGGATAGGCATTTGTATGAGATTGGTTGGATATACTCTGTTCCCAATCGTCATCTTGGTAATCCCGATCCATGGTGTCTAAACTTCTATTCAATAAGCCATAGTCTCAGGTTGCACATTTAGTTCGAGGAAATGCGACAGATACGAGTGAATATAAAACACCAGGATCATATAAGGTGTTATCATAGATTTCAAAAATAGAAACCATACTTTCTATCACCTCGTTGAGATCCAATGCTTCTTCTCATATCTCCTCATTAGCTCCTGCCATTTATTTTCCTTTTTCTGTAAGTGTTGGGCCCTATTTTTCTAGGGAAATCTTTTAGAAAATATCGGTTGCTTCCACAGCCCATGCATTTGCCCTGTTTTCTCCAACAATTTGATTTCTCATGGTTAAGTGATCCACAAAATCTACACTACATTTGCCCTTTCTTGAGTCAAATTTGCTGTCTTGCCAAATTGAGAGGCTTGTTGGGCAGTGCTTCCAATCCAAAGGTTATACTATTTTCTTTTGGCATTACTTTGCCCATCGAGGTGCATCTTTTCCTTTTGGCCCCTATTCTCAATTTTTAGATTTCTTGCAGCTCTGACTCAAGTTGCAGTGCCTTGCTTACTGCTTGATTGAACTTTAGCAATTTGCAAGTAGCTAGACCCTTTCTTAATTTTGGCCTGCAACCCCTGTACGAATCGTTGGGTCTGTCAACCTTCATCATCCTGTATGTAGAGAGCATATTGTATCAATCGGCTAAAAGTGGCCTCGTACTGACTTATTGGCTGTGCCCCCTGTACGAGGTCTATAAACTCTCTTTCTCTCGCTTGCTTCACCACATCTGGCACATATTTATTCATGGAGTCTTGGGTGAAATTTTCTAAGTTCGGTCGGTTCTTTCAGCTGTCCACTTTCAATCAATCATCTTCCACCCACTTTGGTGGAACCTTCTAGAAAGAACGTGGCAAATTGAACCCTTCACTCATTTGAATAACGCAGTATCTCAAAAGTATTCTCTAAACTCTCGATCCACATGGGAATTTCGCAATACGCAAAATACCTTAATTTCATACTCAAACTAACTTAAACAAACTGTCAGTCACAAATCCCAATATTATCCAATGCCTAGGTTTACCACAAGTTCACACTTACATGATTGTTACCTTAAAGAGTGGTCAAGTTCAACTTACACACTAGATATGATCAAAATATGTCAGATCAAACTTTTCTCTAGTGTTCAAAACTTATATAGTACTCTCAACTATCGTTTCCCTTTGTCCCGGTGATACTTATACCTATTCTTGCCAATCATCAAGTATATATAAATTTCACTTTTAAACCCAAAGTGTTTATCATTTCTAGATTGACCCAAATCCAACCTTACCAGTAATTCCACAATCTGCAAGAATTTCTCTTCTTCCACTCTTAAATGATATCTCTGTATCGTTAAAGCAATCTCCATTTCAATACTCCTAAACACAAGCAAGATAGGTTATTTTATGACTTAAGTTTTCCAAGGCGTACGAGATTATCATCGTATATCCAAATTTCCTTTATGAAGCTTATACGCATCTAGGATTTCCTTAGTCAATCTCATTAATGCATTTACTGATACCAATCAGAAGAACGCCAAGAACTTGTACATGACATATTTTTTGGTCGTACTTAATTGTTCGTAACCTGGGTAAAATCATTTCCTTAAATGTTTGTGAGATCATAGCATAAACACATAAGTAATATGGCTATTTCCTCAGTTTAAAAGGTTCCTGATAAGATCATTGCAAATCAATCCTAACAATACGGGCAATTTCCTATGTATCGTATCACATCCTTAGTTTCAACCTTAATCAAATCTTAGTGCTCATTTTAGGTTAACTAGCTTATGAGGAAGAAGATATTCTAATTCACAACTCGGTGTGTTTGGTCAAGCTCTTACTACTATTCTTTCAATCCTTATCAGTGATAGAGAGGGTTAAAACTCTAGAAATTCCTTAAGGTCATCCTTCGATGGTTTCTACTCCCAAGATTTCTAACCCAATGTGCTCATCAACAAGGTTATAAGGTCCTTTATCTTACTACAATAAGCCTTTACCACAAGTCTATATACTTTGGACCTACTAGCAAAAGGAAAATGAGATCTAACGTCATCTTCAGTTCTTTACCAGGAGATCTTCTAATTAGAGCATCTTGCTTGTGATCTTCAAGGGTTTTGGCTTCACTCGGCTGATGACCATCGGCTATGATTTAGTTGATTGAGGATCACATTCATGTTCGTGGATGTACTATTGGTGTCACGTCCCATCGTATTGCGGTTCCTGGTTTTTGAAAACAAGCTCAAGATTGGCTAACCTACAACGTGCATTTTAGATATTAATAGTATCAAAACGGCTACTAGGTAGTTTCTAAGAATATGTAAGCTATCAACCAACCTAGTCGACATCGTCAAATGTAGTATTACCTTCGATGATTCCTTTCCTATATCTTTATATAACCAAACTTTCCTTCCGTAAGTACATAGCAGGAATTTGTTCGTCCTAAGGTAGTCATATCCTTAACATCAAGCATTATCCTAAAAGTTCATCTTTCACTCAATCCCACATTTAAGTTCAATCTCTAGTAAATCCACCAATTATAGTAACCACAATTATTTCCATGTTTACCTAGATCATCAAAACCTAGGCTCTGATACCACCTTCTATGGCACCCCCTCAGGGTAACCCCGAAGCTGAGACACCACACAGTTTAGTCTTAACCTTGTGAACTCATTTGTCAAAAAAAGCCCATAGTAACAATTCAAAACCTATCAAGATCATCAACATGCTTAACTTAACAGGTTTCACAAATCTTTAAGTACATGCCATAAATTGTCTTGAGACATAATTCATAATATTTACATACCCGAGATCACAATTCAAACTTACATATCACAACCTCCCTAAGTCAAGAAAGCTTAGAGTTCAAGAGAGACCTAGACACATATGTATATCCATGGTGCTATTACAAAACATGTCTTCCACGCCTTCAACTCAAAATGTTTTTATCCAACAACTATACCTGTCTGAACAAATAAAATAGTGTAGAAAGGTAAGTCCAAAAGACTTAGTGAGGGATAATTAAAAGGATAAATAGTATAGATCTATCAAGGAACATCAACTCAACATATCATAATTTACAATCAGACGGGTACATATCAAGAAAACATGCAGTAAAAATTTAGCAATTAGGAAACTCTCCTGCCTTATTGCTCCATAAATAGGGTTACAGGTAATCAGGGAACAGTCAAGTAAAGCAAACCCAAAGTATATGCATTTCAACAGAATATAACTAGACATGCATATCAGATTCCCCTTATACCAGACAGTTATTTAGTATTACCAAAGCATGACAGCTTGGCACATGGAAGATGTCCATACAGACTGTATAGCGCACCGTCGATGCCTAGGGGGAAATCCCTAGCACATGCTGATACCTAGGGGAAATTCCTGGCACATCGCTGATTCTTAAGGGGAAATCCCTAGAATATAGCTCGTACCCAGATGGAAATCCCTAGCGTATGACTAACACCCAAGGGTAATCCTTAGCATGTCCCATATAACCAAACAATCTGCCAGAAGAGGTATTTAACAGTTCTCTTACTAATAACAGGTTAATAACCAGCTTGCAGATGCCCAGGGGGAAATCCCTAGCGCATTGTAGCTACCAGATAAACGAGTATGCCGGTAATGCAAACAATATCAGTACAAGACAATATAGATATCAAAATGGTCAAATAGCAAAACAGACAGATAGCAGAATAGTCAATTAACAGAACAGTTAGGCAACAGACAGTCAGATATCAGAACAGTACAGATAATAGAACGGACAGGTAACATATAACAGACCGAAGTTCTAGGTGCCAGAACAAACAGGAAACATAGTCATAATAGAAAGTGACCCTCACGGGGTGTCCGAATCAAATAACAGATAATTAATGAGATCTTAACAGATCACAAATTTCAATAATATAGTATAGTCAGTACAAAAACAATAGCCCTCATAGGGGTTTATCACAACTAGTGAAGAGTGTAAGAAAGCGCCATATTGGTATTTTTGCAGTCAAAATTCACATTCAATCCTAATAATCACAATTAAACCATTAATAGTTTGAAATCACCAAAATGTTGCTCGCCACAAGGGTTGTTCAACGCACCCTTCAATTAACCATTTGTCGTTGGGAATACCTTCGATTAAAGCTCCGAAGTCGTTGCCCTACCATTCGCCGCCATGAGTTTTTCTTCAAATCCCATCGCCGGCATCGCTCCAATTTTCAATGCATGAACACCATGTCAATCCTCCAGCTGAAAACTCCAAAACCCGTTGCCCAGAACTATGATTTCGTTGCTACTTCACCGTCGCCTGAGAAGGTCGCCATGGTTTGGTTCGGCCTTCACATTTTTCAGTAATTCACCGGAGTTTGTAGGTGCATGTGGTATGGAAATGAAGCTGAGAGTGGGGAGAAGAAGGTGATTGGTGTTGTTTCATGGTTTGGCCGTCACCAACGGAAGTTTGCCGGAGGGAGAGAATAGGGGTTTCGGGTGAAGAAAAGAAGGAAAAATTGGGTAGAAATAAAATTTCTCCTATTTATATAAGGCACTATTCTATAATTACAAACTGACCCTAACGGTTTTGGTCAGATTTTTCCATCAAGCCCAAATGTTAGTAAATATAACTTAGGCCCCCTTTGACCCAAAGTATTAGCTATGCAAACCCCAAAACAATGAAAATGCGATCCAATCAAGTCTCTTCAAATTACAAATTAGCCCCCAAACTTCAAATCTTCTTGCAATTAAGTCATTTTAATTAATTTTTCATGCCCTAAAATTTGGCCAACCAATATCTTGATTTTCAAATCCTTATTTTTCAAAAATACTGAATTTTAGATGTGTTACATATTTATTAAGAAAAAACAATAGTTTTTATTTTCTTTTTATTTATTATCTTAGATTTTATATTTTGGGAATGAAAAATGTGGAAAAGTAGCAATGAAGATGACTTCTTTCTGGTTCTTTCTATTAGGAACGTTCATATTGAACTAAAATTAAGAATCTTGAATCATGTAATATTATTAGAGCATAAAACTTGGTAGTAAACAACGTTTTTTATTTACGCACACGCACATGAGGAGTTCGTTTGGGTTCGAACTCTTGCTCTTCCACATAATGTGGGAAATTTATGCTATTAGGCCACATGCCACTTGGCGGTAGTAAACATCTTGTCACATTAGTAATTAAATGCCAAGGTTGGGAAAATCGCACTTTTAATTCCATAATTTAAGGTCATTTCAACTGAGTAGGGTCATTTCAATTGAGTTTCATTCATTTTGAAATTATAATATTGAGTCCCATAATTTAAAAATTTTCTCACATTTGGTCCCACCTCCCCCTTCCATCAAATACTTAACAAAAAATGCACATGCCATATGTGTGGCTGTTACCATGTGGGTTTTAGAGGAAAAATTGACAAGGCTTAAATTATGAGACCAAAAGTGCGATTTTCTCAGGTACTGTTCATATTTATATTTTAAACCCTTTTCAATGCTTATTTCCAAATTAAAATTTAAAATTTAAAATTTAATAAAAACTTAATTTTAAATTATATTTATTAAACAAGTCATTTCTAAATTTAAATTATATTTTAAATTCTAATAATTTTAAATAATACTTTGCAATAATAAAATTACAAATAATTTTTAATTTTAATTTTAATTTTAATTGATTTTTTATCTTTTTAAAATGATATTAATTAATATAATTGGTAAAATTATCATAGCAATTTTCAATAATTTTCATAAATTTTTATTTAAAATATTCTAAATTACATGAAATAAATATTCCTTTTTTTTAAACATTATACATTAAAAAATTTATTGTGTAAAAAAAATTCAAATATTCAAAAGTATAATAACAAAAAATAACTATTTGGAAATTTAAAATTTTTCATGCTTGTTTCCAAATTAATATTTGAATATAATTTTAAATTCTATTTTATTGAATAAGTTTTTCTAAATTGAAATTATATTTTAAATTCTATTAGTTTTAAATTATATTTAGAAACAATGAAATTAGAAATAATTTAAATTTAAATTTTATAATTAAAATAATCATTCCAAAATTTAAATATAATTAAGATATATTTAAATTAAAAATATAATTTAAATTTTAAATTTTATTTCTAAATTAACTAATTTTTAAAAATAACAAAAATTTAACAAGTTAATAATTAAATAAACTTTCAAACAAGAAAAATTATGAAATATAAATTTTAATTTTTATCATGTTTGGAAAAGAAATATTTAATTTATTTTTATGAAAACTTTTGAATATTTAGTTTTCAAAAAAATTCTTGAAAATTTTTACATAATAAAAATAAATTCTTTAATTTATAATAATTAAAAAATTGAATATTTATTTCGTATAATTTAGAATATCTAAAATTCATATTTATAAAAATTTATAATAATTCCCCCCCCCTCCCCCGCCCTTTCCTTTTTCTCGTTTTTTTTTTCTCTTTTATAGTTGATTTTTCTTCTAAAATGAAGAGTGAACAGTACCAGGCCAATTTTCCCTCCAAAACCCAACTATTGATGGTGCACATGCTCTGCATGTGCGTTGTCCTTAATTATTTACCGAAAGGGAGGAGGTGGAACCAAATGTGAGAAAAATTTTAAATTATGAGACTTAATGTGATAATTCCGACATGAATGACACTCAATTGAAAATGACCATAAGTTATGGGGCAAAAATACGATTTCCCCACTAGGGTTCGAATGTATGAATTGATTTGGACCTGCTATAGCTATTGAAAAGTTTGATGATTTATTTATTCAAATTAATGGTGATTTAGCAAATTTGAAAATTAATATGCTTGTTGATTATGACATCAATTAAATGCAATTGAAATATATCGTTGGAGCGAGTAAAGAAAATATATATTTGAGTTTTCAACTTTATTTTATCTTTCCGTTTTTTGTGTCAAATATGTGCTGCACCAGTATTGTCCGTGCTCAGGACGCATTTGACATATACATGCAGGACACGATTTTACAGAATATTTATACTTATCGAAAAGTTTAAAATTGAATAAATTATCATTATACGAAAAAAAAATTATATCTTAAGAGCACGTTTCCTTGGTAGGATTATGTAGGATAAATATATAATTTAGTGTAATTAATTATTTGATTGTCACCATTAAAGCTCATAATTAATAAAAAATTCAATATTTTATTCTAAAGTATTGGGATTATGTATCCCACCCTCTTAGTGTGATTAATAATCTTAGGATTAGAATATTGAGATTAATGTACCAAATGATGAAATTATCCTTGCATATAAATTAAATATATACTTAATTAACAAATATGTATTTATCACTAAAAGTTGATTTATAGAAATAAATTTTTAAAAAAATCACTACAAGAAAAAGATAAATTGGTGATAAAGTAGTAAGTGACAATATAAAAGTTTCCACTAATTATGTATATTAGGTGACAAAAAATTTAATTATGTCACCTTAATAATTTTTACAAACTAAATAGTGACAAGAATAGTGTCAGAGTTGTTACTATAAATAATTAGTGACCCACCTATTGTGATAATGAAAATCATGTCATAAATTGTAGTAACAATTTTTATCAGTAAGCTGTCACCATAGGTGTGCCACCAATTATTAATAGTGAGAATTTAAAACATTGATTTTTGACACTATTGAGCCATTTTGTGACAAGACAAAAATTGTTGTTATTTAAAAATTATCATTAATGACAAGATAAAAGCTATTGCCACTCAATGTATGTTATTAGTGATAATTTTTACTTTGTCACTTATTCTTTTGCCACTAATATTATATTTTTTTTTGTAGTGAATACTAAATTATTTGGGCAATTAAATTTATTTTTATAAGAATTTTTTATATAATATTTATCTAAAAGTAAATTTTTTGTATGAAAATTAGTTCTTCCATGATTTCTTAAGTAAACCTTTTCCTATTTTGTAAATTAAAAAATGAATAATATTTTTCAAATATAAATTTACGCTTAACATGAAGTTATTTTGTAAAATTAAAAACTAATTAATATCCATGAACATATTAAATATAAAATAGTTTAATTTGCGTAATAAGTCAATGAATTTATAAAATTTGAAAGTAAATTATTATTTTCAAAATAAAAATCAACTCTTTTTTAGGTAATAATAAATTACAAACTATTTGAGAAAAAAAGGTTTTAAAATAAAGACTTACTCACTACAATACTACATATATTTAAACCTTTTTAATGAAGATAATTCAATCATTGAAACAAGATTGGGGATGAACTTGATATTTTACACTTATCATAAGTTACAATCTAACCATCTAAATAATTGACTGTATTAAAATTAAGATATCTAAATTAGTATTCCAAGCAAACAAACAAAGTATTGGTATATTTCTATATAATGAATTCTACACTTATCAATCACATCCAATCTTATCATGGCAAACAAATGGGCCCTAATGATAATATATTAAGTAATATTGTCAAAATTATCTCTAATTATATATATTAATTAACTAAGTACGTAATATAATTTTTGTTTTACCATAACAATTATTTTTATAAATTTGATTATAATAAAAAATTATATATAACTTGTCATTATTAATAATACGGACGTATATATAGAAAATAAAAAAATTGTCACAAAATATGATAATAATTTTTATTATTAGTAAATTGTTACTATATATATGAGTTATTAATTCTTAATAGTGACAATAAATAATAAAATAAAAATTAAATAAAAAATTATTATTAAACTATATATTATGACAAATACAAAATTATTATCACTAAATATATGTCATAAAATATTTTTTTTTATCACTTAATTTATATTATTGGTAATTGTTGGACTTCTATTAATTGAATTTATTTTCTATAAAAAAAGGCTAAATTAATACGATTAATGAGGTATAACTCATGGGGCCTATCATTTTGACCCAAAATTGTTAAGGGCTTTTCTAAACAGATTTGGTATAACCACTGGTGTAAATCCAATCTTAGAAGCCCCTAATGGGAGGGCTCTCTAGGGTTTTATCTTATATATTGTAGCTAGGTCCCATCTCCACTCCATGTTTTGATATTACTATCCTATTAAAGCTATCAATTGGTTTGTGTGAGAAGGAGAGCAAGACTTACCAATCACTATTGAAATTGCAGGAATTATTGATCATCAATCTCATGGCTCACTACAACAAATATGATCTTTAGTGGCATCAACATAGTGGCATTTATAAGATAATGAGACAAAAAATTAAGATAGTGATGGTTGTAAAAGAATGCCACTATAGTATAATATTTGATGGCATTTGGTTATAAATGACAAATAAATTAGTGACATTTAATTGAAAATGTCAAGATACATTTATTTTAAAGACACTTAACTAGTGCCACTAATTTTTCTAAAAAAATGCCACTAATATGTAGTTATGGTGTCATTTGAAAAAGATATCATAAAGTATTTAGTGGCATTTTCTAGTATAATGACACATAAAGGTAATATAGTGTTAGTCTTAGAAAAATGCCACTATAATAAAATATTTAGTGGCACTTGATTATTGAATGACGTATAAGATAGTGGCATTTGGTTAAAAATGCCATCAAAAATATATTTTGCAGGCTTTAGCTAGTGCCATTAATTTTTCTTAAAAAAGGTTGCTCATATTTATTTATGGTGTCATTTAGGAAAAAATGTCACAAAATATTTTAGTGGCACTAATTTAATGACATTCTATAGTGTAGTGACACACAAGAGTAGTATAGTGATAATTATTGAAAAATGCCACTATATTATAATATTTAGTGGCGTTTGATTAATAAATGACAAATAAAGATGATGACATTTGATTGAGATTGCCAACATATTTTCAAAGGCATTCAACCAATGCCACTAATTTTTCTTAATTTTTTTTTATGTTATTTAATTATGGTGTCATTTGAAAAAGATGCCACAAATTATTTAGTGACACTATATAAAAGTAATATAGAGATAAAAGTAATATAATGAAAAAGATGTCACAATAGTTAATCAGTACATTAGTGATATTTTATAGTATAGTGATATCTTAAATTAATATAGTGATAGTAGAAAAAAAAAAATCACTATAATATAATACTTAGTGTCAAATGATTAATAAATATCGTAAAAACATAGTGGCATTTTATTGAAACAACCAACATAATTATATATTAAAGGCATTTAACTAGTATCAAAACCTTTTTTTTTTTTTAAAAAAAAGTCACTCATAATTTAATCATGATGTAATATAAAAAAAATATTGCACAGTAGATAAATAATAAATAGGTACATCAATAACTATAAAATTTATAAATATATATATATTATACCATTAATGTGTCGATACCCTATTTGATTTAAGAAAAAAATAGTGTATTTCATATAATAAATTTGAGCGCATTCATATATTTAAATAATTGAGTAAATGTACTTCTAAACTGTACAAATAAGTTAATATCTTTAATTATGCTGAAAATTGATGGATAGCTTGATGGTAAACTCATATTCTGCAAACAGATCGTCGTGTGTTCGAATCTTATAAAGATCAATGGAGCTCTGTTGAAACATCACAATTGGGGAGTGGCCGGGGATCAGTTAAGATATATATGGGAGTTGGGATAGGTTAACATATACATCTTAAAAAATCTTTTGTGATATCTAGTCTACCATTAATATATTATTTTGTGGCATGCTATCATGTCATTTAAAGAATCTTTTAGTGACATTTTAATATATCGTTTGTTGAAAATTTTGTGGCATGTTAATATGTCATTAAAAAAAACTTTTCATGGCATTTTGACATGTCATTTATTGCATTTTTTATGGTATGCTATAATGTGATTTAAGAGATTTTTTGTAGCATTTTAATACGTCAGTACATGCAATTTTTGTGACATGTTGGCCTATCATTTAATGTACTTTTTGTGACATTTTAACATGTCATTTAATACATTTCTTGTTGCATTTTATTAATGCCACAAAAAGAATAAAATAGTGACATTTATACCTATAGCTACACCCACCTACATGGCGCTTCTTAAAAATGCCATTATATGTAAAATTGTCACTATAATTCTATTTAAATGGCATTTTTTAATGCCATTAATTTATAATTTTCTTGTAGTGGCTCAAACAAATATTAAGAATCGATTAATTGTATAATATTTTGATACCATAGGTATATGAATCTTAGATTTAATTATGTCTTACAATTGATATCGAAGCCATATATCCATGGATCAAAATCTAACCTTTATTGATTAATTTCATAGATTCTAAACTTTCTAAGTTACAAGAAAAAATATTGGTCTTTTTTCTTTTGCATGCATTGCATGTGTCGGCCAGTGGCCATGGCCCGTGGGATGGATAAATTAATACAATATTGATTTTAATGGAATGCAATGAAATTCCAAGCAGTGAACCTTAACTTTTCGGTTTAGTTTGTATTTGGCGTTAGTATTTTGATTATGCCTTGACATCCAATACTGCCTTTTAATTGGTTAGTTTCGTAGTTGCCTTGGTATATATAAATTGGTTTGTTTATTAATTGGCTTTTGTGTATATGCATACATCTGTGTCAATTGATTTTTATATTGACATCTATGATTTGTATATATGTTAGTTTTTGTATATGTTAGGTTTTATGAGGTTGTTTCATATATAATTTGTATACAAATCGTTTGTATATGGAGATTGTTTTATGCTATTGCATATATATGTTGGTTACATCATTATTGAAAATTATGGCATATTATTTATTAATTACTTAATTAATATTATTTTTTCTTTTATTGAATTTTATCAGACCAATTTATAAAGTGTCTTGTTATGCTTTTTTATTTGATTTAGACCTTAATTGATCTTTTTAGAGGTAATATATAATTGCAGGGATACATAATAATTAAATAAATTAGATTATGAAACAATTTGAATGCTGCAAATTTTCTTTACAACTCCCCCAAGTACATATTGTTCTAGTGATTAATTTTATGGGAGTCTTGCATACATATTGCATGTGTGCAAGTTGGACAATTAATTATTGAACTCGATCATTTGCTTATTTTATAGGTTGAAATAAATAGTTACACCAAAGTGTTCTATTTGTTGAGATTTGTAGAATTTGTTACACATATCTCGAGTTGGTATTATCATACATTCTTACTGACCCAAATGGGGTTAGATATGTGTGATGATTGATTTTATTGGTGCGGAATATATTGATGAGGATATATTAATTTAGAAGATTTGTTTTCGAAAGGAGACGACTCTTCAACAATTAGAATATCTCTGTACTGTTCTTGCATGAGTGGCCTTGCGTGTATGGCATTCTCTGCCCAAAGAGGAATTTGTCATGACTTACAAGGACTCTATGAGGAATTGAGCTCTATTATTCTAAGCTTGTTCTTGTTAATTGCCTATTATTTACGTGGTTTATTGCATTTTTGTTGTCTTAAACAGTCACAATGAATCTAAATAATGGTAGTACCACTATTGAAGTGTTGAATGGTGGAAATTATAAAAGACGGAAGTATGATATTGAGTTTGCCTTGGGATTAACTGATATAGATATAGCTCTCCAAGAGGATCAACCTCCCCTACCTATTGATAATGCTTCTGATGCTGCGAAAAGAGCTTATGCTCAGTGGGAGACGTCTAATTGCCTAAGTCTTCTAGCTATGAAAAAGTTTATTAGAGAGCATTTGGTTAATGCACTTCCTGAGACCAATAATGCTAGGGAATTTTTCCATGTGGTAGGACAAAGGTATCAAGTGTTTGATAAGTTTGAGACTAGAAATCTAATGAGTGATTTCGCAGGTAGGAAGTACAATAACTCTAGTGGGGGTTAGGGAATATATTTTGAAAATGGTTCACATCCAATCCAGACTCAAGGATCTTGATATTATCATCCATGATAACTATATTGTTAACATTGCTCTCAATTTCTTGCTTATGGAATTCAATCAAATCAAAATAGCCTATAACAACCAAAATGAGTAGTGGAGTATTCTTGACCTTATTTCCAAATGTGTTCTGAGGAAGAGAAAATTAAGTGGGAGAGTAGATAGACAACCTTGCTTATTTCTCATCCTGGCCCTCAATCTGGAAGAGTCAAAATATCTCCAACCATAAAAAACCTTATTATCATTCTCATAAGAAGGCTCAAAATACTAATAGGCATGACAATGGTTAGACCCAAAACCTAGGAGTCAAGAAAGATAGTGTTGAAAAGGGAGTGAAATGTTACTGTTGTAAGAAATCGGACCATAAGAGGTTTGAGTGTCCAGATTTCCAAGCTTGGTTAGAGAAGAAGAGGCAAAAAGGTAATTCATTAGCCCTAGTTTGTTTTGAATTAAATTTAGTTAATGTTCCCATTAATTCTTGGTGGCTTGACAATGGGTCAAATGTCCGTGTTGAAATTTCATTGCAGGGGTTCATAAACAAAAGGAAGCCAAGTAGACAAGAGTCTAAGATTAGAGTAACTATTGAAGCCTTAGCAGTAGTAGAATATGTGTAGAAACAAATTTTTTGAACTTAGAATATGAGCTTGTTTTGGAAAATGTCTTTTATGTACCGAGTTTTACTTGAAATTTAAATTCTATTTCCGTTTTGGATAATTTGGTTTATGATGTTTCTTTTGGCAAATGAAAAGTAAATTTGATTTTAGACTCTAAAATTATTGGTTTCTGTATTTTATCTATGGCCTGTATATGTTGACCTTGACTTTTAATCAAGTTTATTCATCCTTTAATATTGAAAATATTGTGTCCAAAAGACCTCTAAGTAATGATGACTCTTCCATATTATGGCATAGATACCTAGGCCATATTTCTAAAATAGAATAGAAAGACTGATAAAAGCAGGCATTATTCCTAATCTTAAATTTGGAGACATGGAGATTTGTGTTAATTGTATTAGGGGAAAATTAACTAAGTTCAAGAGAAAGGGTTCTGACCTCTTGGAGATTATTTATATGAATATTTCTAACCCATATATTCCTATCTTATGTGGAAATAAATATTTTATGACATTTATTGATGATTTTTTTTTCGATATGGTTATATTTATCTTATTAAATAAAATCTAATTCTCTTGGAAAATTCAAGATTTTTAAGATTGAAGTTGAAAAACAATTGGGAAAGGTCATTAAAATTGTAAGGTCTAATCGAGGTGGTGAATATTATGGTAAATATAATGAGACTGGGCAACATATGGGACCATTTGCCAAATATTTACAAGAATCTGGAATTGTTGCTCAATATACCATGCTTGGGAGTCCTGAGCAAAATTATGCAGCCGAAAGGCGTAATTGCACCCTATCTGAGATGATGAGGAACATGATGAGCCAATGTGAGTTAATTTTTTTTGGGGTGAAGCTATAAGAACTGCTATGTATATTCTTGATCGTGTCCATACCAAATTAGCTCCTAAAACACCTTTTGAGTTGTGGGTTGGTAGGAAGCCTAGCTTAAATTATTTTCGTGTGTGGGGATCTCTTGTTGAGGTTAGAATTCATAACCCTTTGGAGAAAAAGACCGACCACGACCTATTCGTGGTTACTTCATTGGATATCCATTTCATTTTAAAGAATATAGATTCTTTTGTACTTTGCATGGAACTCGAGGAGTTGAGTCTCAGATAGTTAAGTTCTTAGAGCATGATGTACCTAACAAGAGTGAATGTTCTTATCCTATGGTGGTTGATGATCTAATTGAATCTGTTACACTTTCCTTACCCGCTGCACTTGAAATTAAGGATCCTCATGAACAAGTAGCTACACCAAATGCTAATATGGAGGCTGATTTGAATATTGGTCCACCTTGAAATCATATCCATCAGATGCCCCCTAGATGTTCTATTAGATAGAGACGTCCAACAATTCCTGATGACTACTATATGTATGTCTTGGAAAGTGATTATGATGTTAGTCCTGAAGTTGATCCTATCAGCTATTTTGATGCTATGTCTAGTCCTCAATTAGACTTGTGGTTTAGTGCTATGGAGGATGAAATCCACTCAATGAAAGGGAATAAAGTGTGGTAATTAGTTGATTTGCCACAAGGTCGAAAGACTATAGGTAGCAAATGGGTGTTTAAAACCAAGAAAGACTCAAAAGGGAAGATTGAAAGGTTTAAGGCTAAACTTGTAGCTAAAGGCTTTACTCAAAGAGTTGGGATTTATTATGGTGACACATTCTCTCCTATTTCTTCCAAAAATTCCTTAAGGATCATTATGAGTTTAGTAGCATATTTTGATTTGGAACTCCACCAAATGGATGTTAGGATAGTTTTTCTTAATGACGACCTTGATAAAAAAGTTTGTATGACTCAACTTGAGTGTTTTATTCAAGAAAGAAAGAAACAACTAGTTTGTAAGCTAAATAAGTCAATTGATGGCCTTAAATAGGCTTCTCGTCAATAGTACTTGAAGTTCGATAAGATAATGACTTTGTTAGGCTTTGAAGAAAATAAGGTGGACCATTGTATTTACCTCAAGACTAGTGGGAGCAAATTCATATATTTAGCTCGTTATGTTGATGATATTTTGCTTACTAGTAGTGATTTGAGTTTGCTCCATGAGTCTAAACAAATATTATGTCATAACTTTAATATGAAGGGTCTTGGTGAAGCATCCTTGCTCTTGGAATTTATATCCACCATGATAGAACTCGAGACTTGTCAGGATTTCCTCAAGTGATCTACATTGATCATGTTTTGGCTCGGTTTAACATGTAGAATTGTAGACCTGGTGATGTGCTTATTGTGAAAGATGATAAACTTAGCATTGCACATTGTCCTAAAAACAAACTTGAGCAAGAGTCTATGAAAAGTGTTCCTTACTCTAGCGATGTTGGCAGTATAATGTACGCACAAGTCTATATTAGGCCTGATATAGCCTTTGTAGTTGTTATTCTTGGGTGTTATTTCTCTAATTCAGGACAAAAACATTGAATGATAGTTAAGAAAGTTTTGAGATATTTGAGAAAAATCTTCAAAACTTCATTTCAAGGTTTTTAGTTGATGATTCAATTTCTAGGCCATTAAGGATTTATTGTGATAATGCTGCTGCTGCTATGTTCTTTTTGAGGAACAATAAGTCCTCCAGTGCATCTAAACATGTCGAGCTTAAATATCTCGCTATGAGAGACTTGGTTAAAAATGGCACCATTATGATAGAGCATGTGGATACCAACTCTATGCTTGTGGATCCTTCGACCAAGGGGTTAAGACCTATTATTTTCTAAATACATATAGAACATATGCGTGTAATAGAGTCTTTTGATATATTGGATTAAATAAGATATGTTTCTTTGTTGAATTTATTAGATTGAACCATTTGTTCAATTGGGCTTTTATTTAATTTGAGATCCTTTTTAGTATTGTTGATATATTTGTTATAATTGTGAGCACATATTTTGAGGTTATATCTCGCTTGACATATATCTTGAGATTAGATGTTGATCTTGAGAGTTGGGTATTTCTCATAAATGACACCATATTGTTTTTAGTATTGAATGAGGCATACAAGGCTTTTTTTGAAGTTAGATTTTCTTGGGATTTCATATTGTTTTAAAAAATTCATGTATTACAAAAAAATCATGGATTTTCTTAAGGTTTCCTGTTGCTCAAGAGACCCATATCTTATAAGAAAATCAAATCTTCTAGGGATTTCATATAGTTCTAGAGATCCATGTCTTAAAAAAAATTGGAGGACCAACAATAAAATAGCATACATACTTAGGTCATGTTTAGTTGTTATTTCATGCTGCACAACCATGTTTGAATCCATATCGGTGGAATTGCTAGTATATGTGACTATGGAAGGTCTTGTGTTGATGAAAGATGCAATCACCACCATGATCCAATATTAGTAATTTTTACTAGACCGGATTGTGTTGGTAGTCTTGTCTCATTGCCATATTTCTTTCTTTAAATTGTGACCACAGTCAAAATCTTTTTGTAATTTAGCCTGAGAGTCATTTTCTCAAACTTGACCTTTTATTTTGTTTTAAACTTACAATTAACAATTAATATTTGTCCAAGTGGGAGAATATTGAAATTTTATTCCAATATGTGGACTTCTATTAATTGGATTTGTTTTCTAATAAAATAAAAATGGTCTAAATTAATATGGTTAATGAGACACGACTCATAGGGCTTATTATTTTGACCCAATATTGTTAAGGCTTTTTCCTAAATAGACTTGATATGACAACTGATCTTAGAAGTTGTAATGGAAGGGCTCTCTAGGGTTTTATCTTATATATTGTGGCTAAGTTTCCTCTCCACTCCATGTTTTGATATTGCTATCCCATTAAAGCTGTCAATTGATTTGTATAAGAAGAAGAGGAAGACTTAGCAATCACTATTGAAATTGCAGGAATTATTGATTATTAATCTCATGGCTCAAACAGGTATTAAGAATCGATTAATTGTATTGTGTTTTGATATCATAGGTATATAAATCTTGGATTTAATTATGTCTTATAGTAATAACATTCTCATGTTCAATTAGTTTGTTATATATTGATAGTGTACTTTTTTTTTTATTTATACACAAGCACATCAGGAGTTCGTTCGGCCTCGAACTCATAACCTCCCACATTATGTGGGAGACTTAAGGAAGGACATGTTAATTAGAATAACTTGGGTGTCCTCGGTTTTCTTTCTGTTTGTTGGATTAAATTCTCCTAATTCAAGAAGGATATTGGAACTAAGCAAATACTTTTTCTTGACAATTTTCAATTTCAATCACATTGCAACATTATCTTTAGTTGATTCTTTTAACTTTGTGTATTCAGTACTGGGTAATGTTAGTTGATTGTTTATTTATTTTCAAATACTTAATTGTTTGACATAGACAATAACATATGAGAGCAAAATTCTTATTTATACCCAATTTAAAATGCAGTATAAACAGTAAGCTCAAGTGCGATAATTCACAGTGTCTATTATCCTTACACTTCCACTATATATAAAATTTTCCTACAAAAAAATGTTGGATTGAATTCCTGCTCAATATGTTGTGCCATTTTTATTCTTTGACAAAAAACAACATACAAACATGCTCAATGACATAATTACAATTTAAGAAAAGTTTTGGTGTTGATTATGGAAATTGATGGTTACATACGGCTTTCTGAAATTTTTATTGAAGCTAAATTTTATTTGATATCAAATGAATAATAGCAGTTTATAAGCTATTTTTCTCCATATTCATCCTTTAATACATTTAAATATACTTTTTCATTTAAAAAAACTCTCACCGTTTGTACGACAAGGCAATATTCTATGAGAACGAATCTATATCTACAATAAAATTAAACATTATAAAATGAAAAGGGAAAACAGACAGGAAAACTAGCCAATATTCCCCATCACATGGATTAGTGCTTGCGAATAAACTTTATCACATCTTCAACAAAAAATACAAATTCTGGCAATTCTTGAAATGCATAGAAACCATGAAATCCGTTAGGATACTCCACCAACTCCACTTCTTTTCCACACTTTTCCAATCCCTCAGCATACCTTTTCTGCCAATCTTGCAAGGGATCAAATCCTCCCACAATCACCAAAGTCCTTGGAAATTCTATACTCTTCATGCACTCCACAATCTCATCATCGTTTCTGCCGCCAAAAACATTCACCGCCGGATGGTTTCTGTCAGCCCCCGCCGGCAAAAACATCCTCCACAGCGCGTCGGCAGCCTCAGCGTTGAGCATCAGCGCTTTGGTCAGCCTCAGCTCCGATTCCGTCCGCTCCTCTCCCCCAAAAAACGGCTGCACCGCCACGAGCCCGGCTAGTGATATTTTATCAAATACTTGAGAATTTTTAGATGCCCTTATAGCCACGTGATGGGCTATGTTGCTTCCGGCACTGTCCCCTGCCAAAAAGCATCTGTTTAAATCAACGTTGGCTGGCAAAATCGCATAGCTTTCGTTGTTGATGAATTCTAATGCATCAAAGCCGTCTTCATATTGACAGGGGTACTTGTGCTCAGGCGCCAGGCGGTAGTTAACAGAAGCGACTACAGCTGGGATTTTTCCGGCCAAGGTACAACAGAAGTCGTGGCACGTCTTAGAATTTGGGCCAAAACAAGAGAAACCTCCGCCATGAAAATAGACAATGAGGGGTAGTTTCTTGGTGGTTGTGGGGACAAAAAGACGGAACCAGAGGTCGCGAGAGGGGTCGATGGAGATGTCGGAGGAAGAAACATGGGTGTTTTCGATGATTGCTTTGGAATCGGCTGAGGTTTTCAGGTCGAGCAGGTTTAAGAGGCGGCGGTTGATGGTCCCATCGGAGCGCATACAGAATTGAAAGAGAAACGAACCAATGGAGAGCTTGAGTCTCATCATCAATGGCAGGTCAGGCGTTGGTTTATAATTATCAGCCATATTTGATGAGTGATGAGTTTTTTCTAATTAAATTCCTCCACCTGCAGTACGTGTGTTTGTGTGTGAAAGAAATGGTGGTGGTTCAGCTAATTCTTATAAGGAAACAAGAAGAAAACTACCTGATCCAATGGAATGGCAATAGACAACAGATTTCATTAATCAACTTAAGTCTACCTAAACAACGTTGAGAAGGTGCGAAAGACTATATTATTATCATCTGTGTCTTTTTTTTTTTTTTTATAGTTTATCATGTTAGATTCAATGATTCATCCCATGATTCTTGAAAGTGCCATAAATCAATTTTTCATTGATAACTACGAATTTGACAATTTTTTTCTCGCTCAAGTTTGAAATCAGTGACATATATGCTACTGCTAGCGTTCCCATTGGGCCACCTAATTCAAGCATGATATTTGAATCAATGCAAAATTCAACTTGAATCACAAAATAATTTTAACGAGCAAACCCTAATTAATAAGATAAAATATTATTTATTGATTCGCTCTATTCATGAAAGACCTAAATCAACCTAGCAAATCACTGATCCACACCGCCTATTACTATAAATAGCCAAAGGGTTGTCATTAATTATATATGTACTAATTATTCTTTTTACTTTTAATATCTCAACAATAATTTTATACCTAATATACTGACTTGAGCGTCGGAGGATTATTACCGAGATACATCCAAATACTCCTAATTGAATTTGTGATTTCAAGGTCTAAGTTTGAATTTAAGATCAAGAAGAACCTAGCAAGATCACGAAAACCTTGAAAGAATCATCTTCACCCTGCTAATTTATTCTGATTATTATCTTTTTTGGTGAGGCAATTTCTATCCTCACCAACCATACAAACATGTGTGTGTGTGTGTGTATATATATATTAATAATTTATATTGTGCCGGTGTCGTACGTTCACCGAATTAAAGTAGATTTTCAGGTCAATAGCGGCCTATAGTAATATTACGCGCATTGAAGTCCATGGAAACAGTTGAGAAGTCCTTCTCAGTTAATTTTCAACAAGAGATATTTGCATGCTTTGATAAATTCAACATTCCTTTGTTCAATAACAAAATAAGAAAATGCAAATTGTCGTAGGATTAATATGTCTATGAACATTCAAATTATTGGACTTTTCAATCTCATTTTCTCTGACTTCAAATTCTAATCAGGTGTAATTCATAGTTCAAAGCCGCAGGATCAGTGATTAATTATATAGGCCGGTATTCTTCAACATTGGTTTTTGATGTATCGGGATATTACTAAATTAATTATACAAAATAAATGCATTATTAAGGTGCTCAACAAATCTTAAGAAAATTAGTAAAAATATTTATATGAAAAAATAGATAACATAAATTATTACACATTGTTATATATATTGTAAAATATTTTAGCAGAAAATAGTTCACTAGTAATTCAACTAAGATATTCATTGTACGTATATATAATAATACATCAAGTGAATCATATTACAAAGCAATTCTTCAAGACTGACTTGCTGCACTATTCCTTTGGTGCCTTTAGAAATATATAGCGCGCATCAATATTAACTGCTTTGGTGAAGAGTCCTCAACCCCTTTAATTTTCCTTCTAAGGAATGTTGGTCGGGCCACGGCCTTTCTCCTTTATGACTCAGAGCTCTCCTTTGATTTTGTTTTTGAATCTTTAGTCCCATGTGGAGAAAAGATCATTAATACTAATTAAGAAATCTCCTTCAAATCACTTATATGACTATTGCAATCATGAGGATCAACATGTATATTTCAAATTTATGTGGTAGATATTGTTGATTTTGCTTTGAAATTTGAGGTAAAATTGACAAGGAATGGAAGAAATGAAGCGAAACGGAGCAAAGTGGTCGAAATGGACTCGAGAACACACCCCGGCGTGTGTTGGAAGGATGCCGCGCACTGGGATGCAAGGCAAGGTGCGCCAAGGCTTGCACATGGGCGAAAAAGGCATAAAACACGTGTCATGCGCCCCGGTGTGCAGTAAACAGTAACTTTGCGCTGGGGCTCAAGTTTTTGCGCCCCAACTCAAAGTTTCTGCCCATGTTTAGTTTTTTCTTGGCACAAGCAATTTTGTGCCCACCGGGGTGCAAGTTTTGTGAGCCCCGATGCGCAACACAAGCCCACGGTCCTTGGACTTCGATTTTCGACTATAAATATCAATTTTTTCTTTTGGGAAAAGGATCACGAACTTAACAAAAGGGCATCTTTACTGCTTTTGAGTAATTCTCTCAAGATGGAGTTTAGAACGAGGGTGTTAGGTGTTTTCATGAGATTTGTTGATTCAAGTTTGTACTTGTACTTTGATTTGAAATCAATAAAATTTCTTTTCTTTGCTGGGTGGATTAGACACATCGCTGAACCATGTTAAATATTGTTGTCATAATTCCATTGAATTACTTTACTGTTATTTCATTGTTTCCGCAATAGATCCTCCGGGTTACAACAAATTGGTATAAGAACAGGTTGGATCAAATGTCAAGAATGAAGTACGAGGTAGAGAAATTCGATGGGAAGAACGACTTTGGGCTGTGGAAGATGAAGGTTCACGCCCTCATGTGTCAACAAGGTTTACAGAGAGCATTAAAGGGCAGAGATTCCTTGCCGAAAATGCTGAAGGACGATGAGAATGACGAGTTCATGGCGAAGGCTTACGGTACTCTGGTGTTGTTATTGGCGGATAACGTATTGAGAGATTTCAACACGGAAAGTACGCTAGTGGATTTATGGAAGAAGCTGAAGAGTCTATATATGACGAAATCCCTGACGAATCGGATGTATTTGAAACAACGATTATACACATTGAGGATGAAGGAAGGTATGTCTATCACTCAACATATTGATTTTTTCAATAAGGTGATTCTGGATCTCACTAATATAGATGTCAAAATTGATGATGAGGATCAAGTTTTAATTCTCTTGTGTTCTCTGCCAAAATCTTTTGAGCATTTGGTCACTACTTTGCTATACAGGAGAGATACGATTTCAATGGAGGATGTGAAGGCCTCATTGAATTCCAACGATTTGAAAAAACATGTCATGAGCAGCAATGATGGTGAAAGTGGGAAAGGATTGGTGGCGAAAGGGAGACCAAGAGAAAGGGGAAGGATTAGAGGCCGATCGAAGTCCCGAACTAAGCCTAGAAACAGTGACAAGTGTTTTAGGTGCGGTGGAAAGGGGCATTGGAAACGGAATTATCCAGAACGAGGAAAGGCGAAGGATGCAGGTGAAACTTCTAATTAGAAATGGGATGATGTCGCAGGAATTGTTGAGGATGAGTCTGATGGTGGGCTTGTTCTCAACGTTATCGAAACTTTACTAAGCTCTGAATGGATTTTAGATAGTGGTTGTTCCTACCACATGTGCCCAAGAGAAGATTGGTTTACCACATACCATAAATACAATGGTGGTAAGGTGCTTATGGGAAATGATGCTTCTTCCAGGGTTATAGAAATTGGCTCAGTTTGTATCAGAATACATGATGGGATAGTAAGGACCCTAACAGATGTGCATCATGTTCCAAATCTGAAGAAAAATCTAATATCGTTGGGTACTCTGGATAAGAATGGTTGTGAGTACAGAGCTAAAGATGGAGTTTTGCAGGTTTCCAAAGGCGCATTACTTATCATGAAGGGAGAAAAGTGGAACAGCCTTCACATATTGCAGGGAAACACGATTTCTGGTGTTGTAGCGGTTTCTTTATCAGTCAATGATACTACGAGACTATGGCATATGCGGCTTGGGCATATAAGTGAGAGGGGAATGTCAGAACTAAGCAAACGAGGTTTACTTTGTGGAGAGAAGACTGGAGAACTAGATTTCTGCGAGCAGTGTGTGTTGGACAAGCAACACAGGGTGAAATTCAGCACTGCAATTCACAGGACCAAAGGCACATTGGATTACATTCACTTAAATCTTTGGAGACCTTCTCAGGTCCCTTCAAAAGGAAGTGCAAGGTACATGCTGACATTCATAGATGATTTCTCACGGAGAGTATGGGTGTACATGCTAAAGCATAAGGATGAGGTGTTTGTCAACTTCAAGCAATGGAAAACCTTAATTGAGAAGCAGATAGGAAAGGAGATCAAGCGCTTGAGGACTGACAACGGATTGTAGTTCTGCAACAAGGAATTTCAGGAATTCTACGATAAGGAAGGAATTGTGAGGTATCGCACAGTTATGCATACACTACAGCAGAATGGAGTTACAGAACGGATGAACAGGGCTATCTTGGAAAGAGCTAGATGCATGCTCTTAACGCCGGATTGTCCAAGGATTTTTAGGCAAAAGCGATTAATACTGCGTGTTATTTGATGAATAGGTCACCATCAACTACTTTGGACTGCAAGACACCAATGGAAGTTTGGTCCGGGTCTTCTGCTGATTACTTAAATATGAGAGTATTTGGGTGTCCAATCTATGCTTATGTCCGGGATGAGAAGCTTGAGCCAAGGGCGAGAAAGTGCATATTTCTAGGCTATGTCGATGGAGTCAAAGGTTATCGTTTGTGGTGTAATGATGACAAGGGCTCTAAGATGATTATCAGCAGGGACATGACATTTGATGAGTCTGTAATGATGAAGAAGGTGGAACAGCAGGAAAGCGGTCAACAGGGCGTTAAGGAGAAGGTGGAGATTCATATTGATCCTCCAAAAGTTTCAAAGGGGAAACAGAAGGTGGTAGATGAAGCTGGTGAGAGCACATTACCACCTAATCAACAGTAGGAAAATGAACCGCTACAAAACCATCACTTGGCTCGCGATAGGGAGAGGAGTCAGATCAAACTACCACAGCGGTATGCTTACTCAGATCTAGTAGCTTATGCTTTGAGTTCAGCTGAGGAGTTTGTAGGAAATGATCCAGTCTCATACAAAGAGGTAATTTTCAAGCCAGATTCTGATAAATGGGTTGCAACTATGAGTGAAGAGATGGAGTCTCTACACAAGAATAGCACATGGGAGCTGGTTGATGTACCTAAAGAGCAGAAGATTGTAGGTTGCAAATGGATCTACAAGAAGAAGGAAGGGATTCCCGGTGTTGAAATGCTAGATACAAGGCGCGATTGGTCGCTAAGGGTTTTACTCAAAGAGAGGCAGTTGACTTTCATGAAGTATTCTCCCTAGTTGTAAACATACTTCCATTCGTGTTTTACTTGCCATGGTTGCTTTGTTTGATATGAAGCTGGAGCAGATGGATGTGAAAACAGCGTTTCTACATAGTGAGTTGGAGGAACAAGTCTACATGAGTCAACCAGAAGGATTCGTTGTTCCCAGGAAACAAAATCAAGCATATCTTTTGAAGAGTTCATTATATGGCCTAAAGCAGTCTCCTAGGCAGTGGTATAAAAGTTTGGTGCTTTTATTACCAAGATAGGATATACTAAAAGCAAGTTTGATTGTTGTATATATTACAAAATTTGTAGTGATAGCCTTCTCGTATATTTGCTGCTGTACGTTGATGATATGTTGATTGTCTCTAGAAACATATCTGAGATCAACCAATTAAAAGCTTAGTTAAGTGAAGAATTTGAGATGAAGGATTTGGGCGATGCAAAAAAGATATTGGGTATGGAGATCATCTGGGACAGACACGCAGGATTGTTGTACTTATCTCAATAGCATTACATTGAGAAAGTACTTGAGCGATTTGGGATGGATAAGTCCAAGCCAGTTAGTACGCCACTTGCAGCTTATTTTAGGCTCTCATCAGATCTATCACCGAGTACTGAGGAGGAGGTGGAGCACATGTCAAATGTGCCATATGCTAGTGCAGTGGGTAGCTTGATGTACGCCATGGTGTGTACTAGGCCAGACATTTTACACGCAGTCAGTATTGTGAGCAAGTATATGCACAAGCCAGGAAAGACTCATTGGCAGGCTGTGAAATGGATCATGAGGTATCTGAAAGGCTCTGCAGACAGATGTTTGAGGTATAGTCAATCGAATTCTACTACAAGAATTATTGGCTATGTGGATGAGGATTATGTAGGAGATTTAGATAGCAGAAGGTCCATGACGAGCTATGTGTTTTGTGTATCAAGTTGTACGGTTAGCTAGAAGGCGACTTTGTAGTTATCAGTTGCATTATCCACAACAGAAGCTGAGTACATGGCTTTGGCTGAAGGCGTCAAGGAAGGCATTTGGCTAAAGAGGCTAATCGATTATATGGGTATGACTTCTGAGATCACTAAGGTATTTTGTGACAGTCAGAGTACCATACACTTGTCAAAGAATCAAGCATTTCATGAGAGAACAAAGCACATAGATGTGAGATATCACTTTGTTCGGGATATGGTGTCTCAAGGAGTTATGTTGGTTGACAAAGTTAGGACTACGGATAATCCGGCAGACATGTTGACTAAGGCTGTTCCAGGAATCAAATTCGAGAATTGCTTCAATTTGGTTAATGTTTGTAGACTCAGATAACAGACCTTATTGGGGGCAGAGACAAAGAAGATGAATAGGAATTTCAAGTCAAGGTGGAGAATTGTTGATTTTGCCTTGAAATTTGAGGTAAAATTGACAAGGAACGGAAGAAATGGAGCAAAACGGAGCAAAATGGTCGAAATGGGCTTGAGAACACACCTCGACACGTGTTGGAAGGACGTCACTCGCTGAAGCGCAAGGCAAGGTGCGCCAAGGCGCGTACATAGGTGAAAAAGGCATAAAAACACACGTCGTACGCCCCGGCGTGTAGTGAACAGTAACTTTGCGCTGGGGCTCAAGTTTTTTGCGCCCCAGCTCAAAGTTTCTGCCCATGTTCGATTTTTTCTTGGCATAAGCAATTTTGTGCTTGTCGGGGCACACATTTTGTGTGCCCCGATGCTCAACGCAAGCCCATGGGCCTTGGGCTTCGATTTTCGACTATAAATATCAATTTTTTCTTCCGGGAAAAGGATCACGAACATAACACAAGGGCTTCTTTACTTCTTTTGAGTAATTCTCTCAAGACAGAGTTTAGAACGAGGGTGTTAGGTGTTTTCGTGAGATTTGTGGGATTCAAGTTTGTACTTGCACTTTGATTTGAGATCAATAAAACTCCTTTTCTTTGTTGGGTGGATTAAGCACATCGCCGAACTACGTTAAATCTTGTTGTCATAATTCCATTGAATTATTTTACTATTATTTCATTGTTTCCGCAATAGATCCCCATGAGTTACAACAGATATGTTAATTAACTATTTTTTCTTGAGAGATGACCCAACCTGACCCTTAATCTATGTGTCTATGATTTTGTTTATCAAGAAATATACATATGCACAACAAAATATTCAGAATTTAAGACTTTCTATACAAAAAATTATTCTAATAAACAAGTATTCATTACTAGAGTAGTAACTGACCCAATAGAGTCCAAAGTTTTTAAAAACTACCTTATTGGATATATATATAACATCAAATGCAACATGCACTATTATGAATATTATTGATGATAATATTATGTTATCAACAATACAATCTGATGATATTGACCATATATGTGAACTTGGAATATAAGAGAAGTCTAATTTGATATTCTTGATTTCGTAAAGATCATTCCAAATACGTATAGACCAATACTTTGAACTATGCACACATATACGAGCCTTGGTGCAGAGCATAAAACAAAGGATAAGGAGTTGTGAGCCGAAGTAGGTAATAGATGATCACAAACCCATGCCACCTTATTGCTTGGAATTTGTTCAATCACACACATATGAAATGAAAAATGCATATTGCATTTTAAGATCCAAGAAAAGAACCTTATGACTTGTTCAAAAAGTACAAATTAAGAACATAAACTTAAAATGATACAGAAACTTATGTGATTCATTCAAATCAAATTATGTTCACAGGTGAGGAGAAATTTCATTAAATGAAACAAATAGAAAATAAAAGTGTGTGAAATAGTTGTCAAAACTTATATAATCCTAGTCCTAAAAATAAACTATAAATACCACTTTACGTTCCAAGAGAAAGACCCCTTGGTCTGGGCCTTAGAACTTTAAAATTATTTTAGAAAAGAGAAACAAAGAGAAATTGAGTACAACATAAGGAATACCTTTTTTGAAATGTCAAAATGTGTGATGTTTGAATTATCAAATTATCATGTTTGACAAAATGACATCAAAAGTACTATATATTTAATTTTCATCCTATAACTTTGTCCGACTTGCTTTTTTACCCTGTAACTTGCAAAATTATAATTTTAGTCTTATAAATAACAAAAAATTACTATTTTAATCCTTTTTTTGTTGGAGCCATCCAAAATCATTGAAAAAGATGATGTGGCTCCCTAGGTGCATGGTTAGTTGGAATTTTTACCTTGTTGTAAAAAAATAAAGGCCAAACTATTTAAGGGGCAGACCAAGTGTGCTTATTTTGTCTGTTTTCAAGCTCAGTTAGCAATTTGGTGGGAAATTTCCCTCCAATTCACCCATTTTCCTATTCTACTTAACCCACCACTTCCACCAACCCTAAAAAATGCCATTGAAGAAAAATATCAGCCATTGATGGACCTCTATAACCTGTTACTATAGAAGAAGTGCTTGTATTTGAACTTCATGGGCAAAGGAAAATCCAAGTAGGCAGTTTCACTTGTGCTAGGAATACAAGGTAAAGATTGAAAAATCCAACTCTCATTGTTGCTGAATTTATGCATTTCAAGAGGGATTTTGGCTGTCATTTTGAAATAAAAAAATAATTATTATTATTTATGCATTTGAAGAAGGGATTTCTATTGCCAATTCTTAAAAACCTATTGCTTTATTGCTGGATGGGTATTTTTGTTCCAGTAAATTTGATGTAATTGCTTCATTTTAGAGAGGTAAGTTGCTGCAGTAAGAAAATTGATTTTTGCTCTCTGTTTGAATTTTTTTTTACTTCATTATTTGAAGTTTACTCCAAATTTTCTCCATTTTTACTGACCTTGTTGTTTGGACTTTTGTCAATTTTTCTAGTCAATATAGAGATGAGGTTGTGCATTTTTTTCTTGTGAGGATCCACCCATGTATGCTAGAACAACTGCAATTATACCATAGTTGTTGGATAAATGCTCTCGTTATGAAACTAAATTGGAGGAGTTGAGAAAATCTGAAGTTAAGGTGCAAAGGTTGAGGGAAATTGAAGTTGAGGTGGGTAGTTTGAGACAAAGCAAGAAAATTCTCCAATTATCCATTGTTGTTTCTTGGTTCTTTTTCTTGAAGTATCGGTTAGCTTAGTGTGGCGGAGATTGGTGTAGGTAAACTCAATTTCTATCGTTGAAGTTGTAATTCCTTTTTGACCTAAGGGGGAAGCTGGAATTTATGGGGTATGAGGTACGTATATAGAAAGTATGTTGTGGATTCGAGAACAGGCATAGAGGCCTTCGAAGAGAGATCATGTGGCGTGTCATATAAAGGGAGGTCTATGGTAAAGGGTTTAAGTCCAATCTGCCTAGCTCTTCGGTGTAGCTTTGTTTAAAGAGACCATCCTTCTCTGCAACTATCTCCTACAAGCTTGTTCTTAGTTCTTAATCTATATAATTTTAGTTTGGAATGGAGCCATGTATTTGAAGACAAGTAATGTTTTAATGGATGTAATTTTAGTTTGGAATGGGGCCATGAAATTTTCTGCAGTTCTTGGAATGGGAGGTTTAGTTTGTTTAATTTAAAGCAAGCATTTGTATGCTTTTATATGGGAGACCATTACATGTTTGGTACAAAAACAAAACTTACAAATTCAAAAAACTAAAAAAGTGGACAAGGGAAGCTGCACTCAATGTTAAGCCATGAAATTAAACTAATGATCCCACAAACAAACAATCTAACAAGCCAGTGTATAACACAAACTAACGAAAGAAATTAATACTCAAACAATTGAAACAATTTCTCATAAAAAGATAATGTGTCATATAATTCACCTGTCCAAAATAAGCAACAATATATGTCCTAGTCAAAAAAGGGCCAATTATTTTCTAGTGAAAAGAACAATATTCTTTCTTAAGTCATAAAAGAACAATTGTTTCCCTTTAAAAGAACAACCTCATCCAAGACAACAAAAGAGGTCTTATCCAAAGTCCTAGTTAGTCTTCTTTCCCTTTCCTTTATTGTCATTCTTTTACAATAGCATTTAAGGTGGACAATGTAACAAATTTCTTCCCACCTTTGATTATGCTAATTGTTCCTTTTTCATTTCTAGACACACCCCTTTTTTTGTCAACAAAAGAGACAGGTGTAATGACGTTGACTCTTAATTCTTGAGTAGGCACTTGGGACTCCAAAAACTACATTGAGGCCTTTGTGTTAATGGTTGCTCTTGCAAAAAAGAGCATGCTGATTGCAAAAAGTAACAATCAATGCATACAACAATAAGTGCATTACACCAAAAAGTGGCATACAACAATAAGTGCAGTACATTACTTACCTCTGGAGCTAATATATGTGAACTTGATCCAGGAGCCTGCTGGCACAATCAATAGTTGGTCCTTGTAGAAAGTTATAAATCATTGAGCAATTGAAAAAATAAGACACCTTGATTGTCGAGTGTTTTACTTACTTTTAAATTAATGTATTAAGTAAGATATGGTGCTTCTGTACTTGAACCAGGAGCCTCATTCGTTCTAATTTTCCTGGTTGGTGGCTTAGTGATTTTGACCTGTAACACTTGAACACTTCAATACTGCAAACACATTATCATTTTAACAAATGAACATTTCAATATATAAGCAATACTTACTCTCTTCTGTCTTGTTATGCCTTCATCATTACCTTCTTGTGTTGCTTGCACTGAAGCTTTCTTTCTTACCTAAAGAGTGAAATGGTAGGCCATAAAAATAAACAAATAAAGATGAAAAAACATCTAATGACATAAGTAATCATTCAATTATACCTGAAGCTTCTGCTAAGGTAACACAATAGGCCCAAAGACATCTGCAAAAGACCTTGCATATGCTTCAACTGAGACTTTGCTAAAGGAATCTAGTTGACTTGCATTCCCAACAGCATGATTAATTTCATGAGGTTTAGTGCTAGTTGCATGCTCAGTTTACTCACTTTCCTTGTTCGATCCTTTGTACCCTCTAGCATCGTGGCCTACTACTCCACATTTCTTACATTTTATAGTCATTTGTTGTCTTTTTATATTTTGTTTATTCTTGCTCATAAGTGGCTTTCCTCTATATTTTTTCTTGATCTTTTCCACAATTTCATCAGGCTCCCTCCTCCTTGTCATTTTTTGCCCACTAGCACTTCTACCAGGGTTTGGAGGTAAAGGTGGAATGATGTTAGTCCTCTCTCACTCATCTCTGCCATTGATTGGCATAATTGCTGAAACATGGACCTTCTTATAGGTCTCCAACCTATAGTAGCTGTGAACAAAGTCTTCTATGTTCAATCCTTGACACATTATAGTATTGATAGCATGATTTCAAGGGATCCCTGTCAAATTCTACCTTCTACATCCATAAATGCCCTTATCTAAATCAACACTGAATCTAGACCCATCAAAGCATGAAATTTGATAATGCTTGTCATCACTATTGATAAGTATACAATCAGCTTGCTTCTGAATATTTTTCTCAATAATCTTCTGAATCTTAGGATAAAAATGGCCTTGCCGCTTTTTTTTTGCCATGTCCTTATTCATATGCAATCTCTTCACTAGATATTCCATTATCCACTCCAACATGCTCAAGATAGGCTTGTCCCTAGCCTCCATAATAATTTTAAATTAAATGTCTCATAGCTATTATTCAACAACATGTCACGCCTACATGCTGTACCAAAGTATGACTTGCTCCACTCATAAGGAGGCTTGTCATTAAACCAAGCTACGGACTTCTTATCAAGATCATTCATTTCTTTCATTCTTCTCAAAAATTCACTTGGTGTGGTTGCCCTAGCAGCATTCCACAATGCATTCTTAAATGTTGCACCTTTAAATCTAGCATTCTTAAAGTTATTGTGCAAGTGCCTTACACAAATTTAGTGATCTGCACTAGGGAACACATCCCTTTTTGTTTATTTGACATAAAGGTCCAAATGATGTCATATTCTATATTCAAATCAAGCTTAATCAAAGTCAAAAACTAAGTCAAAGTGTCTCGATTTTCCTTATTTACCACAACATAAGCTAAATGGTATATATTATTATTAGGATCAATTCCTACAACAGTCAAGAGCACACCCCTGAGGACCTATCAAGTTGTAGCCAATGATCCCAAGTATTGGGCTACACCCAAGTAAAAATCCCACATTCAATACTTGAAAACAAATGTAAATTCTATCAAGCCTATTCTCCCCAATAGATTAATTAGTGCCTAAAATGAATCGGTTCTTTTAATCTCATTTGCATAATCCCATAAAAGCCTATATTGATTATCAGGACAACCCTCCAACATCTCTAGTTCCTTTCTCTTTGTTATATAAGCTTGAATATGTGTTATATTGCACCTCATCTCCTTAGTTGCTTCTACCCTGAACCCCTTCACACTTCTCTTTGGATCAGACTTAAATTTATTCATGTACTTACTTGACAGCCAACTAGATTTCACATTTCTCACATTAAATATTTGTACGTATTTGTGTTTGGGGTTGTATTCCCTGATCTGGAAAGTAGTTTCATCAAATCTTTTAGTAGCATGAAGTCTTCAATCATAGTCTTTATCATCACAATTAGCATGAATTCTAGTTTTGTCATTCTTTGTTATCCTTATACTTCTTTTTTGTTTTGATAGCATGAGAATGAATTGTTGTTTTCAGTTCTTTCTTGGATATGAAAATCATTCCTTATTCAAAATTAGGTTCATACAAGCAAATTGGATTAAAGACTAGGAATCTACTTCTAATGTTCTCTTTATTAGACTCCTTTGCACTTGCAAGATCATCTTCGCTAAGGACTATATCTTCCTCATCATTATTTTTCTGTTCACCTTCTTCCTCTCTCTCTAATCTATGTTCATCACTATCACCCTGCCTTCCCCACTCAACCTTTTTATCTATATGTTCATCAAATAACCTATCATTACTCTCAAAATCTGATGAACTATCTACCAAATCATCAAATAACCCATCATCAATATCAGAAAAGTCTTCACTATCACTATCTTCTAAACCCCCATCAACGTTCTCAAGGTTGTTTCCATCAAACAAAATATCTTCTAACCCCCCCCAAACAGTGTACTCAGTCTATTTTTCTTCAAAGAGAATATCTTCTACCATCCCTACTACTAGATTGTTTAACATCATTTTATTCAGTATTCCTATGAATAATTGGTGATCTAGACTCACTACCATAGTATTCTGTCACATTATATATATATATATATTTCTACTTCACTAACACCAGTTAAATCCCCAAAACATAATTCATGCAATTCATTATTATTCTTCCTTCTTTAAAGCCATTAGGTGTCTTAGCAAAGTATTTCTTTTCTCAACCTAACCTAACATGGTCACTTAATTATCTTAATGCACCTATAGATATATATTTTACTTATATATAGTCAAACTTAAAAGTAGACCCCCTACATATTCTACAACAAAAACAGTTCTAATTTTCCCTCCATAATTCATAGCCAGGGTTATTGTCCCACTGTCAAATTCTGCATACCATAAATAAAAAATAAAAAAATAAGTTACAACACATAAAGATAAATGGATCCCAGATGTACGAACACATATAGAAAAACTAGAACCCACATGTCTGAACAAGTATAGAAAAATGGAAACCACATGTTTATTTTATCAAAAGTTAAACACTTTAATCCTTAGAATTTCTAGGTTAAAAAATTGAAAACATGGACCACTAGTCAGCAGCCAAAATAGAAAACCCTAAGCCAAATATTAACAAAAATCCACAACACTATTATTGGAGGGACCACCATTAGGTCCATTACAGTTCCAACACTGCATATTATATACCAACAAACAAAAAAGACATATTACTTTTCATATTAAACAACATGCAGCTCAAAGCCCCAAAACATATGCTCAAAACTCAAACAAATAGACATTATTCAATAAACATCAAATACCAACAAAGAACAACATAAAAATGTGAGATATGTTCGAATCAAAGACTCACCGTATTAAGGTGGAGAGTCGTCGTTGTACTGTGGGTCTCGAATTTTAACTATCTCTCCAGAATAAATGGTGCCTACCTTCAAAGTCTTAATATTGATGCTTGATTTCACTGAAGTTTCATCTAAAATCTTTAGATTCGAGCGATTAGGGTTCGGGGATTAAGCTTGGGCAAGAGATATTTAGGTTTTCCATAAAAGGGATGTAGAACGTCTGAATATGGGAAGAATTTTGACTCTTTTAATTTTTTTAAGTATTTTATAGCATTTACCTTTTTTCCCATTCAAATGCGTTCTGCTATCTCATCTTGCAAAAAGACAAAATAAGCAAATTGGCATGCCCCTTAAATAGGCCAGTCTTAATTTTTTCCCAATGAGGCAAAAACTCCAACTAACCACGTGCCTGGCAAGCCAAGTCGTCTTTTTCCAGCGACTTTGGTCGGCTCCGGCAGAAAAGGACTAAAATCCCAATATTTTGTTACCTATAGGACTAAAATTGTAATTTTCCCAAGTTATAGGTGAAAATGTAAGTCGGGCAAAGTTATAGGATGAAAAATGAAATTTTGCCCTTAAAAATCAATTATGTATCGACATTCCAACAAAACTACTTTTTACAACTTTGAGTTGGACTTTTCATTTTATAAACTGTTACTAGCTCCAATTCCTTGATCTAAAATTGGTACTTATAAGGTATCAATATTGCTACGAACTACAAAGTGAAGTAGGAGATAAAAGATTTAGAATCTTAATCAATCTCAATTATATATAAATAGCCAGTTGCATTGGTTGCACTTTTCTTTGATGGTTTTCAGAAGCTTCTATGTAATTTGGCCACTTTCCTATGAGTTTTATTTTATTTTTTATTTTAATTTTTTCTTTGAAGTTCATATTTTTCAATTTTATTGACGCTTTTCTTCGAAGAAAAACATGTTTGATTATTTGACCATATCAAATATGCCACACTTTATTTTCCTTTCCCATTGCAGTTAGCTTTCTGTTATGTTTTCTATTGCAGTTTGTTAGGTTTGTTGCTCTCTTACTTGCAAGTCAGAACTCATGTATATATATATATATCATTTTAGCTTGAATAAAACGTAATGCACTTTATTTAGTTCTTTAGCTTTTATCAGTTTTCCTGCTCCTACTTTGTATATAATATGGTATCAGTTGTTCTTTCCTTGCACTATTTCTTTTAATCCTCTTCTTCCTCTTCCTTCCTTCCTGCCATGGCTGCTTCAACCTCTGGCAATGTTCTCTTCTCCAACAGCTCCTTTACTATCGATGATTCTATCAATTCTTACTACTTACATCCTCCCAATGGTCCCGATATGTTGCTTGTGTCACAACCTTTGACTGGTGACTACTTATGTTAGCTGGAGTCAATCCATGATTATTGCACTCTCAGTCAAAAAATAAGCTTGAATTTATAGACGGAACTCTTGCCAAGCTTAATGGAAGTGATCTCTCCTTGCTCAATTCATGGAATTGCTATTATTATATGGTAATTTCTTGGATTCTCAATGTTGTTTCAAGGATATTTCTACATCAATTATTTACTCAGATTCAGCTTCAAAGATTTAGAACAATCTTTGCGATCATTTCAAACAAACTAATGGTCCTCACTTATTTCAACTACGCCATAAATAGCTCCGACATCTTCAAAATCAGTAGTCTAGTAGTGAATATTTACCAAATTAAAGTCACTTTGGGAAGAATTCAGTCTCTATCGACCAATTTACACGTGAAATGGTTGCACTTGTGGCAGTGTTCATACAATTCATTCATTCTCTCAAACTGAGTATTCTCTCACATTTGAAAACTTCTCACATGTTCAGAGTCTAAGTTTACTTTCAGATCCTTTGCCATCAATTAATCAGATTTTTGTGTAATTTCCCAAGAGAAGAGGAAACACTATCTTAGTTCTATTTCTGCTAATGTGCCTCATGTTATTGCCTTCACTAAATCTAATAATGGAAAATAGGCTGCTAATCCTGATAGTGCTCAACCTCATTCTAGTCATAATAATTCTAAAGGATTTGGGAGAGATGTCCTTTTTGCACTGATTTCTAGAGACCTTGTCATACTATGGATAGATGTTACAAACTCCATAGTTTTCCACCTTCTTTCAAGTTGAAGCAACAACAAGCACCTCTCAATAGTAGCCATTCTGCCACTATTTTGTTCCTAATCAAGATTTTGATCAGAAAACTAAGGGTCCAATTGATTTTTTTCAAGACACTAAATCCTACCCAAGCTCAACAGCTCATGTCCTTATTCTCCATTCATATTGCTTCTACTTCTTTGATGCATGTTATTAATGCCTCACTTTCTCCTTCTTCAAGCATCTCTCTTTCTGTCTCCACTTTTCCTATATCTTCGCAAAATACTTATTGGATTCTTAACTCTAGTGCTACAAGTCACATATGTTCTATTATATTTCTCTTTACCTCTTTATCACCTATAGAAGCCCATGCTTCCTAATAATTCTACAATTTATGCTCATTTTAGTGGACACATTGCATTTGATTCTAGTCTCACTCTTACCAATATTCTGTTTGTGCCTCAATTCTATTTTAATCTTATTTCAGTTAGTACTCTTACATTCAGTGCTAACTATGTTGTTTCTTTTTTTCCTACTTATTGCCTCCTTCATGTCCAAGAGCCTAAAGATGATTAGCAAGGGTAATCGCATTGACAACCTTTACATATTTCGTTCGAATAATACTTCTTCCTTTAGTCACCTTGTGAATAATGTGCCCACTTTACTTTGGCCTCATAGATTAGGTCACCCTTCCCATAAATGGTTGATGTCCTTAAAGGGTGTTTTACACATTGATTGTTCTAATGATAGGCTGTGTTACATTTGTCCTATAGCTAAACAAAAGTTGTTATCGCTCACTTCACAAAATAACTTCTTATTTTCTCCCTTTGATCTCATCATGCAGACATTTGGGGACCATTTCATGCCCCTTTACATAATGGACATCAATATTTTTTAACATTGGTGGATGATGCTACAAGATTTACTTGGGTGTTCCTTCTAAAACACAAGTCAAATGCTATTACTGTTGTGCTTAATTTTTCAATATGGTGGCAACTTAGTTCAGGCTAAGATTAAAGGTTTTTGATCAAATAATGCTAAGGAGCTGTTGTTTACTGAATTCTTTGAGCAACAAGGAACTTTAAATCAATTTTCTTATGAGAAGAGTCCCCAACAAAATTCATCATTGAATACAAGCCCCAACACTTGCTTAATGTAGCCAGCGTTCTTTATTTTTAGTCTCAAGTTCCTCTCAGATTCTAGACTGATTGTGTTCTCATAGCAATATCCTTAATCAACCACACTCCTTCTTCTATTCTTCAGAACAAAAGTTCCCTATGAGCTCTCATACAAATCACCCATCGAATACTCTCATATGAAAGTGTTTGGATGCTTTGCATTTGCATCTACTTTATCTAGCTACCGTACAAAATTTCAGTCATGTGCTCACTCTTATGTCTTCCTTGGTTATCCACTAGGATATAAAGTTTACAAACTATATGACATTACCTCTCACTAAATCTTTATTTCATGTGAAGTCATATTTCATGAACAAACTTTCACATTCAAATCCTTTACTTTTTCTTTTGCTAACATTGATCTCTTTCCTACCTTGGTCTTGTCAAGGCCTTCTCTTGATTGTTCTTCACCTCTAGGCACTCAGCCTGCTTCATTTACTCCACCAATGGCTTCCTACATATCTTTGCAATTTTCATTGTGGTTAATTACAATATATTTCACCTCTCATAACTCAAACACCATATTCTCTCTCAGCTAGTATAACCTATGATTAATTATCACCATCAGATAAAAATTTCACTCTCAATATATCTTCCAATTCTGAGCTTCATTTTTACCATCAAGCTGTGAAATTTGTCCACTGGCGGAAAGCAATGAAAGATGAATTGGAAGCTCTGGAACTTAATAACACTTGGTTCATTATTCCTCTTCCCCAAGTAAAAAGAGTATAGGATAAAGATGGCTTTACAAAATTAAGTATCACCCTGATGGCTCTATAGATAAGTATAAAACACATTTAATTGCTAGGGGTTTCACTCAACAAGAGGGCATAAATTATATTTTCTCCACTTGCCAAACTTGTTACTGTCAAAGTTTTACTTGCACTTGCATCATCACATACTTGACACCTTATACAATTAGATGTTAACAATGCCTTTTTAAATAGTGAGCTTGTTAAGGAAGTTTATATCGATCTCTCTTTGGGATATCATAGTAAAGGGAAGATTTCTTCCACTGCTAAGATGGTTTATCAGTTACACAAATCCATTTACGGACTTAAATAGGGCTCACGACAGCAGTTTGCTAAATTTTTCCACATCATCATATCCTTTGGTTTTATGCAGTTTAAGGATGATTATTCTTTATTTACAAAAGGCTATGGTGGTTCATTCATGGTTGTTCTTGTTTATGTTGATGACATTGTCATCACTTGTCCTTCAACTATAGAAATTTCTACTGTCAAGTGCCTTCTCCAGTGAAATTTTCACTTAAAAGATTTAGGCAATCTCAAATATTTTCTTTGTTCAAAAATGGCACGATCTACCTCAAGAATCAATCTCAGCACCACTATGTTACTTGAGGACACTAGATTTCTTGCAAGTAGACTTGCTTCAACCCCTATAGATCCTCAGCTACACCCTTAGCAACAAAGACACTGATCTTTTACATGATGCTTCTACTTATCAAAGACTTGTTAATTTTGTACTTGACATTACCAAGGCTAGATTTTTGTTTTGTAGTTAATAAACTCAATCAATATGTATCGCAGCTGCATGTGCAACATCTTCATATAGCTCACCATCTACTGCATTATCTTAAAGTTTCTCAGGCTAGGGTACCTCTCCTCCGGCAACCTCTTTTCTTTAGTTGCAGCCTTCTCCGTTGCTAACTAGGGCTCCTGTTTTGACACCTACAAGTCGGCAACTGATTTTTATGTATTCCTTGGTGATTCACTCATTTCTTGGAAGGCCAAGAAGCATCCTACCATTTCTCATTCTTTTGCCAAAGCAGAATATTGCACTTTAGCATAAACTGTAGCTAAACTTACTGAGTTATGCTAACTTTTGCATGATTTTCAAATTACTCCACCATCTCCATCGCTTATATTTTGCAACAGCCAAGCTATTCTTCACATTGCTTCAAATCCTATATTTCATGAATATACTAAACACATTGAGGTTGATTATTACTTTGTTCTTGACAAGGTTACCAAAGGCTCCATGCATTTGTTGCCCATCGCTATCAACATCAAGTAGTGGACATGTTTACTAAACTATTATTAGGATCACTACTACGGAATTTACTGTCCAAGATGACCGTTAAGGAAATTCTCCGTCTATCTTGAAGGGAAATATCGAGATATGTTCACACTTTATTTTTCTTTTCCATTGTAGCTAGCTTTCTGTTAAGTTTTCGGTTATAGTTTGTTAGGTTTGTTTCTCTTTTTTCTTACAAGTCAGAAGTCTATATTAATCTGGTGCTTGAATAAAATGTAATGTGCTTTATTTTGTTAACTAGCTTTGATCAATCTTCCTACTCCTACTTTAGATATATAATAATAGACCACTTTAATTGATGATTATTTAAATATAGTTTGGATATCGACAATGAAGCTCTTGCCACACCAATAAAGAATATTGTCGACAAGTTCCAATTAATCCTCGAATTCTTGAAGGTATCGTTTTTCTATTTTTCATTCTTTTTTTTTTTTTTGGAGGAGGGTGGGGTGGTGGTGGTGGTGGTTGACACTTTTTTTTGTTTTGAAATAAAGAAGACTATTTTTTGTTTGACAACAGTGAAGAGGTTATATGATTTTTATTGATTTATGGTTGTCTCTTCGTGCTCAATGTATGTATATGCCAGTTTATAATTGCCTTACATTTCTTTTTCTTATGAAATGAACATTAATATGCAAATATTCCAAATGACATATTACTACAGACACTTCAGAAAATCTATTTTAATTTATGGTTATGCATATGTTACTGTTGTATTTATTTACCTTTTATTTCATTAATGCTGCTAAATATGTAGAATTCTCCTAAAATCACACATTTCTATTTTTCTAACAGTTAATTAGGATTAAATACCCATAACTACTTTCAATTTTATTTTTCTCCCCACTTGTTTTTTTAAACATTTCACTCCCTACTTTTTTTAAAATTTTAGGAATCACTCCCTATTTATTTGAGAAAGATTTAAATGACCTTACACTTAGTCAAAACAACAAAACAGCCAGCCAAAAAGAAAAGCAATTTTTCATTCCAGAATAATGCTTCTTTTTTGCTACAAGGAGTGCAACTTTTCCTCTGCCAAAAAGAAAAGGTGCGAAAACGAGATGAGACAAAGAAGAAAAGGAGCATGAACAAGGTGCGAATAAGAGAAAGAAGAGAACAAAGATGTGGGTGCTTAAGTTTCAGAGGGTGTTTTCTGCTGCTCATTTCGCTGGTTTTTCTTTCTTTCATCGCCCGTGATTTTCACCCTTTCAATAGTTTTGCAGGTAGATTTTCTTATATTTCTTTGTTTGAATTCTCATTTTAGTTGTTAAAGACTTGAACTCATTTGTAATATATATGATTTTTGTTGTAATATATGAAAATCTCTAATTTATACTTAAAAGATGTGAAACTTGTACTTTATTTTTTGGGGGGTTTATTCTTAAACCTGAAATTATACACTGAAATTATCTAAAAAACCCTATTTTGCACTTGAAAGGCATGGGTTTGTGTTTTATTTTTCTCGATTTATGCTTCTCATACATAAAAATAAATAAATAAAGTGATATGTTTAATTAAGCCTAACAGTAGCATTGTTGAATTGGAAATTTGATGAAATATTGGTACTTTTTATTTGATAATATGCTGGTTTCTTGGGAAAATAAGATGAAGTATGTAAAGTATATTGTACAAGCAATTGTAGTACAAAATATTAACATTTCACTATACATTACTATAAGTGGTACTATATCCTAATTTTTCTATATTTGGTCGCAGAAATGGCAAGACAAAATGAGGTTTACTCTCATTGTTCCCCCAATATTTTCAAACTATATTGAAGAATGTGAAATCTAAGATGGGATCAAAGCATATGGAATACATCATTTAAAGTAATGAAAATGCTTTGGTTTCAATTTTGTTGACATTGGAGGTTAATTTGGACTATATTATTGATATTGGATATTAATATGATGCAGTATTTTCCTAGCAAAGCCAATGTAGATGTTAAAGTACAGAATTTTGTACATCAAGTATATAAGTGGAATTAATAGAGTACAAATGCAATCAATTTGAAGTATAAAAGTTGTGGTGCGGTAAAGTGCAATATACTGGAAATCGAGTCCACAAATCAAACAAACAAAGTATAGATGTTGTTATTTTAAAATACACTTTTTTCAAATGAAGAATTAGTTCCCTTAAAGTTGAAGTGAGGTTAAGTATAATATGCTAGAAATCAAATATATAAATAGAACATACCAAATATAGATGGGGTTATTTTGAAATACGTTTTGTATATTTGATAATTAATCTATAATAGTTGTAGTGAGGTGCAGTACAATATGCGGGAAATTAAGTACAAAGACTGAACAGACGAAGTATATATTAGATTATTTTGAAGTATACTTTGTGTAATTTTGTGCAATTGAAGAATTAGCTCCATTAGAGTTGCAGCAAGGTGAAGTACAATATTTGAGAAATCAAGTACATAAATCCAACAAATGAAGTATATATATGGTTGTTTTAAAGTACACTTTGTGCAATTGAAGAACTAATCTATAATAGTTGTAGTGAGGTTAAGTACAAATATATGAAAAATTAAGCATAATGATCAAACAAACAAAGTATAGATGTGGTTATTGTGAAGTACATTTTGTTCAATTGAAGAATTAATTCCATTAAAGTTGTAGCGAGATGAAGTATAATATGCCGAAAATCAAGTACCAAGATCGAACAAATGAAATATATATGGGGTTATTTTAAATTATACTTTGTACAATTGAAGAACTAGATCTATTTAAAGTTCTGGTGAGGTTAAGTTCAATATTTTGAAACTATTAGACCAATTGCTCTAAGTATTTGTATGGGTGATAGGATAGATATGATCATAATATGCTCAGTATGTTTACAACTTTGAATGCATAAGGATACTTTCATTACCACGAATGATCACTTAATTTGTTGAATACTAGTAGTTATTTCTTAACTACTTCAACACGTTTGTATTCATACCTTCCTAATATTACATGCATGTTTATAGTTTTGGTTGTTTATTCTCAAGAAAAATATGGAAGGAAACTCATGTTTCATTAAAGTAGCAAGGTGAAAGTACAATATGCGAGAAATCAAGTATATAAATCGAACAAACAAAGTATATATAGGCTTGTTTGAAATACACTTTGTGCAATTAAAAAACTAATCAATAATAGTTGTAGTGAGGTTAAGTACAAATATGAGGAAAATCAAATATAATGATCGAACAAACAAAGTATAGATGGAGTTATTTTGAAGTACATTTTGTACAATTGAAGAATTAGTTCCATTAAAGTTATAGTAAGGTGAAGTACAATGCCGAATATCAGGTATAAAGATCGAACAATATTTTTGAGACTATTACACCAATTGCTCTAAGTATTTGTACGGGTGATAGGTCGGATATGATCGTCATATGCTCATTGTGTTTACAATTTTGAATGCATAAGGATAATTTACACTACCGTGAATGATCACTTAATTTGTTGAATGCTAGTAGTTGTCTTTTAACTACTTTAACACGTTTGTATATATACCTTACTAATATTGCACGTATTTTTTGAATTTTGATTGTTTATTGTCAAGAAAAACATGGAACAAAATTCATGTTTCATTAAAGTACCGAGGTGAAGTACAATATGCTGGAAATCAAGTATATAAATTGAACAGAAAAATTATATGTATGGTTATTTTGAAGTACGTTTTGTGCAATTAAAGAACTAATCTATGATAGTTGTAGTAAGGTTAAGTACAAGTATGCGAAAAATCAAGTACAATGATCGAACAAACAAATTATAGATATAGTTATTTTGAAGTCCAGTTTGTGCAATTGAAGAATTAATGCCATTAAAATTTTAGTGAGGTGAAGTACAATATATCGTAAATCAAGTACAAAGATTGAAAAAATAAAATATGTATGGGTTTTTTTGAAGTATACTTTGTACAATTGAAGAATTAGATCTATTTAAAGTTTTAGTGAGGTTAAGTACAATATTTTTAAGACTACCAGACCAATTGCTCTAAGTATTTGTACAAGTGATAAGACGGATATGATCGTCATATGCTCATTATGTTTAAAACTTTGAATGCATAAGGATTCTTTACACTACCATGAATGATTAGTTAATTTGTTGAATACTAGTAGTTATCTCTTAACTACTTTCACACGTTTGTATCCATACATTACTAATATTACACGCATTTTTAGAGTTTTTGTTGTTTATTCTCAAGAAATAAAAGGCAAAATATGGAATGAAATTCAAGTTCCATAAAAGTTAAAGCGAGGTCAATTACAATATTGGAGAAATCAAGTACAAAGATCGAACAAACGTAGTGTATATGGGTTTATTTTGAAGTATTTGTGCAATTAAAGAACTAATCTATAAGAGTTGTAGTGATGTTCAGTACAATATATGGGAAATCAAGTATAAAGATCAAACAAACAAAATATATATGGGGTTATTTTAAAGTACATTTTGTGCAATTGAAAAATTAGTTCCATTAAAGTTGTAGAGAGGTGAAGTACAATATGCGAGAAATTAAGTACATAAATTCAAACAAACAAAGCATAGATAGGGTTATTGGGAAGTACAAATCACCCCCAATAAAGTACTGAAATACTGATATCGTACACAACAATTTGTTTAGGTAATTGTTAGTACATTTCCAGTAGAAATCAGGTATATAATTCCCTAATGAAATACATATGTCTGAAACTAAGTATAAATCTCCATTAATAAAGTACTAAAATACAGATACCTCACACAATCTGTTCAGCAACTGCTGGTACATTTTCAATGAAAATCAAGTACATAACTACCCTAATGAAGTACATATGTCCGGAAATCCAAGTATAAATCTCTCTTAATGAAGTTCCAAAATACAAATATATCACACAATCTGTTGATGCAACTGCTAGTTCAATTTCAATGAAAAGTAAGTACATAATTGCTCAATGAAGTATATATGTCTTGAAATCACCTACATTAATGAAGTACTAAAATACAGATACCTCACGCAATTTGTTCAAGCAACTGCTAGTACATTTTTAATGGAAATCAAGTACATAATTGCCCTAATGAACTACATATGTCCCGAAATCAAATATAAATCTCTCCCAGTGAAGTATTAAAATATAGATATATCACACAATCTGTGCAGGTAAATGCTAATATATTTTCAATAGAAATCAAGTACATAATCACCCTAATGAAATACACATGTCCCAAAATCAAATATAAATCTCCCACAGTGAAATACTAAAATACATATCAATAATTGCAAATAGAATATCATAAATAGAATATTCTCACATAATATGTTTGAAAATACATAGTGAAAAGCAATTATCCACAAAGTAATCCACAAATACATTACAATTCCAATACAAATGATATAGTCCAAAGTTCTTCAAAATTCGTCTCCTTCTTCATACCCACATCTCCGAAAAATACTCTTTTTGCTAATTAAAAAAAAATACAAAATGGAGAGAATGACCTGGTAATAAATTGACAAAATAAACCAAGAAAGTAAACTAAGAAGATGGAAATATGGTGGTTGTGCTGGTGGTGGTTGGGCCGTTTTCGCGTCATCCTATTTCTAGTAATGAAAAATAAATGTATAGTTTAGTGTTTGGGAATGGAGATAAAGGGTGTTTGGTTGTGTGGATAGAGAAGAAGTAAGAAAAAAAAAAGAGTATGAAAAATATTATACTTAAGGGCATCTTTGTCAAATCAAGTGGGTAGTGAGTGATCTCTAAAATTTTATCAAAAGTAGGGACTTCATTGTTTACAAATTCAAGTGGGGACTGATTAGAAAAATGGAAACTGGATTTGGTACTTTATAATAACTCACTCTTTTTCTAATCTTATATTGCAGTCACCTATTTGGAGAGTTGCTCTTGCAACATGAAAGGTATAAAATATAGGTCAATTGCAGATCGACACTTTTTTTTTCTTTTGCTTTTACTTAAAACCTAACTCAATTACAATTTTTTTTATCAATTTTTTCTTTTGTCATTCTAAATTTCTTTAAAGCTCACTAACTTTGATCTTTTTGACAGATCATACATAGAGAAGAAAAACTTTGTTTTTGAGTTTTATATGCATTAGAAAACATCTAGAACTATGTATTTAAAGTTAAGGAGATTTGACAAATAGAATTCAGGTTGCGTGTATTTGTTTGCAGATAATATATATGATTTGGACCCAATATTGACTTTATTCTATTGTATTTGATGATTTTAATTATTTATTACTTATTTCAAGCTTTTTCATCTTGGAGATTTAAGAAATAGAATTCCATGGGTTGTGCGAATATGTGATTCAGTTAACTTGCAGATTAAATCCATGATTCAGACCAATTCCAACTTTACTATATTATGTTTGATGATTTAAATTATTTATTTATTTTAAGATTTTTAATTCATCTAGACTAATGTATCACCCTGGCCATGAGTGCGATCTAACCTAAGGTGCCACCGATTCAAACTAACGCATAGTTTCAAAAGATAACTTAGAAATACTAAAACCTAATGAATAACCCTAAAAGATAGTAGCAAAAGTAAGCTAAAAATACTGACCCAAGGTGTGCAAATATGTACATATCAAAAGGTAAAGTCGAACTTAGCTATTTACAAAGCATATCTAAAAGTCTAAGCATCATGATTAGATGTATCCTAGTCAAGTCCATAGATATATATATATACACAACACCTAATCTATTACAAAATTAAATACATCCACAATTCGAGCAAGCCTCGAGCCCTCAAATCTCCATCAGGTCCTACCTAGGAAAGGAACAAGAAACAGCTAAAAGGGAGTAAGTCATAAGGACTTAGTGAAGAGAAAGTACGATAAGTAGTTAAGAGAGAAAACTATTGAAAGTAAATCTATCAATAAGCAAAGCATTAATAAGCAGGGATTCAAGTAACGAAATATGCAATAACTTATGACTCGAACTAATGATACAACATAGCATATATCATACAATATTCAGCAGACTATTGGCAATTTTGAATTTATTGCTCCCAGAACAAAACATATCGAGTGAAACAGAATACAAATATAACATACATAAGTTTCCCTTATCACTCTATTACTAAAACACTCAGCTCGGTAGGTAATAACATGATATGTGGCATGGTCGGCCGTATGTCAGATCCCGTCACTTGCAGATAGCTACCTCCAACTATCTGCAAGTCAGGATAGTAAGTAGGTACTAGCTGGGAAACTACCACAGTCGGTTCGTTCTCCCCGAATATCTTTCCGAACCTAGTCCCAGGCCCTAACTTCCCGTGGCATCCCTACGGGTGACAAACTTCCCAAGGGCGTTCCAATGGGCAACATAACATAATGCTAACAGTAAAACATATTTCAAAATAACTAATCAGAGATATGTATGTCATACTAAACGGAACGGTAAAATCCATAAGAATATTGGCTGGCAAGGTCGTATAAATATCATGTAGAACAATTTAACCAAGAGCACGAAATAAAGTTGGTCGGCAAGCCCATAGCATTAACACATACAGAGAAAGTCGGTAAGGCTATGGGGAATATGGGACAGAAAATTGACGACATAAAAGGAGTTTTGGGCACTATAACGAGTACAATCAAGTTCAAACAAATAGACATACATAATTTAAACAACAAAGATTATTCACTTCCCAGAAGAAAGAAAGGCTAAACCCTCAACTAAAATTCCACAAAAAGTGTAATCCTCGTCCTACGGCCCTGTAGACCCTGGCTTCTCACCATCTATTCTAATAGAACACACTTCATGTCAAAATGCTTGATTCGTATTCTTTAAACAATAATTAAACTGTTTATATCTTAATATCGTGTGTTTTCCAATTAGTATAATATTTAAAGGCTTGGTTCCAAAAATACTATAAGGGTAACAAACTAATCATGCTAATGTCGCTATAGTATTAATGAGGGATTTATTGGTTTTGGGTTAATGATCATTCTTTATGTCAATATTTTTGAGTTTAACATTCTAAGTCCTAAATCAACAATTAAGTCAAAACGCAACGATTAACTCAGATTCCTATTGATATTTGGTCCTTGAAACGTATACAAAAGTCGAACATATAATTACACCAATTAATATAGTTATGATAATCTAATCTTTAATAAATGGCCCTAATCTAGGTCTATCTAGCATTATACACAACCATACATCCATTGTCTCAATTGCAATTCAAATGTAATTCCAATTACACCAATATAAATGTAATTATATGTCAACAAGAATAATCAAAAGATCAATAGTACCAAATCCCATTTGGAATCGAATTTATCAATTCCCTCAATTTTTGGAGCCAAACCACCATAAGGAAACACCATGCATGCAATCACTGCAATGAGCTGAAGATTCTGCCCCTAGGTCCGTCGTGCACCGCCGCCACCAAAGTTGCGCATGGCCACCACCAATCAATGTGTATAACAAAATGCCTAAATTAATTTTTGGTTTTGCTGTCGAATTAGCCGTCAATTGAAGCTTAAATCACACTGCTCCACTCTCGCTACCGCCACCTATTTTTCTCAATTCTACCACCTCCAATGGTTGGAGCTAGAAATTGAAGCTTCCAGGTTATCTTCTGAGCTAAACCTATCAAGACCCACTTTCCAAACTCAAGCTTCCACTGCCCAAGTAGCTACGTCCACCACCTACACCGCTGCGCAGTTTCAGCTTCAATTTTTCAGCGCCTCACCGATCAATTTTGGGTGCATAGGCTATGGTTGGGATCGTCATGACGAAAGGGTACCAATGGTCGATTTAGTTTGGATCATCACCATCACTGGAGTAAAATTGTTGGAAAGGGAGAAACAGGTTTACATGTAGAAATTAGAAGAATTGGAAGGGTGTTTTGCTATTTAAAATAAAATTCTTTGGAATTACAGATTGGCCCCAAAATTCTTCTCCTAGCTTCAATCAAGTCCCTGACTTGTTATTGCCTAATTTTAACCCAATTGACCCAAATTATTTACAGGCTGACCCTCAAAACTTTCAAGTTTGTTAAAATCAAATTTTTTCTTATTTACATTTTGAACCTCAATTTTTTTATATCAAATTAAAATTATGACTTTTAAATTTTACTAATTAGAATTTTAGGGGTGTTACAATCCTCCACCTCTTAACAGAATCTGGTCCCCAGATTCCTACCTAACCACTGAAAATGTTTGGGATACCGTTGGTGCATGTGATCTTCTCGCTCTCGTGTTGCCTCTTCTATGTTGTGATTATGCCACAGCACTTTCACTTGAAAAATCATCGATTTCGAAGCTCTTGGAATTTTTTATCTAAGATGCGGCTAGGTTGCTCTTCTAGGTTAGGTCATTTTCCTACACTATATCATCGTGTGAAATAACATAAGAGGGGTTAGAGTGATACTTTTGGAGTTGTGATACATAAAAGACATCATGTATTCCTATCAAGCCTTGAGGTAGTTCCAATCGATAAGCTATTAGTCCAACTCATTCACAGATCTCATAAGGACTAACATACCTTGGGCTGAGCTTTCCGCCTTTTCCAATCCTTCAAATGCCTATCCTTGAAGATACTTTGAGGAACACTTGGTCATCAACTTCAAACTCTAAGTCCCTTTTCCACTTATCTGCATAGCTCTTATATCTATCATAGGCTGCTTTCATTCTCTATTTAATTGTCTGTACCTTATCAATAGTCTCTTGTAATAGTTTCAGTCTTAAGGTCCCTAAAGACTTATAACGTTCATCATGTGCTTGTCAAGGTCCCAATGTAACAGATCGGCATTTTCTACCATACAACGCTTCATATAGAGCTATCTAAATAGTAAGCTGGTAAATGTTATTGTAAGCAAATTCTATCAAAGAAAGGTGTCTGTTTTAACTGCCACCAAAATCCAAAACACATGCCCATAGCATATCTTCCAATATCTGAATGACTTGTTCCGACTGACCATCAATTTAAGGATAAGTAGCAGAGCTGAATTGTAACATTATCCTACGATGTTCTTGCAAACTCTTCCAAAGTCTCGAGATGAGCTTCAAACTTGATCTAAAACAATACTAGCTTGAACTCTGTGCAACCTAACTATCTCTCTGATATATATAATTCTTCTTCTAGTTTTCAACCCTGTAGTGTGTCCCAACTAGTAAGAAATATGCAGACTTTGTTAATCGATTTGCTATTACCCAAATACTGTCATATCCTCCTCGAGTTGTTGGTAGACTTGTTACAAAGTCCATAGTTACCTGCTTCCATTTCCAATTAGGGATCGAAAGTAGTTGTAGCAATCATGATGGTCGTTGATGCTCTGCTTTTACAAACTAGCAAGTTAGGCATTTCTGCACATAGTCTGCAATTCTTCATCCCGTTCCACCAGAGCTACTTCTTTGAATTTTGGTACATCTTTGTGCCTCTTAGGTGTACTGCATATCTCACCTTGTGTGCCTCTTCCAGTAGTCTACCTTTCATCTCTTTAGGCACACATATTCCTCAACAGAACAAGAGAGTGCCTTGACTATCTATATTGAATTCAGACTCTCTAAAACTCACGACCATTTCCTTTTATTTCTGCATCCAATCATCATTAGCCTGAGCTCGTCGTATTTCATTATATAGCTCTGGCTACATATGTACTCCTATGATCTAGGTTCGCTGTTTCGTTCTTATCACAGCATCTGCCCTTAGACTTTCTGATGTTCTTTTTCCCAACATGTGGGCCATCCCGCCCTTTCGACTCAAAGCATCTACCACTACATTCACATTTCCCGGGTGGTAGATGATAAAGAAGTCGTAATCTTCCAAAAATTCCTCCAACCTTTGCTATCACATGTTTAAGTCTTTCTAAGAGTGTAAATACTTTAGGCTTTTATGATCAGTGTATACTATGAAAGTGGCTCCATAAAGATAGGGCCTCCATTTTACAAATGTAAAAATCACTGCAGCTAAATCCAAGTCTTGAGTTGGGTAGTTCTTCTCATGTGATTTAAGTTTTCTAGATGTATATGCGATAACTTGCCCATTATACATTAGCTCACAACCAAGTCCTTCCCTAGAGGCGTCCGTATAAATAACAAAACCTTCCAACCCTTCAAAAGGGGCTAAAACTGGAGCTGAGGTCAATCTGTTCTTCAATTCTTGGAAGCTCCTCTCACTTTCCTCGTTCCAATCAAACGGCTGATCTTTCTGGGTAAACTTAGTCATCGAGCTAGCTAACTTAGAAAAGTCTTGTACAAACCTCTGATAATAGACAATAAATTCCAAAAAGCTGCGAACTTCTGTTACATTCTTAGGTCTTTTTAGTTGACTATCGCCTCTATCTTAGAGGGGTCAACCTTTACCCCATCTCGAGATATGATGTGTCCAAAAAAGGCCACTTTCTCCAACCAGAATCCACACTTGTTGAACTTTACATACAACTTGTGCTCCCTTAATGTTCTTAAAACCAAATGTAAGTACTCTGTATGCTCTTCTCTGGTTCTTGAGTACACCAAGATATCATCAATGAATATTACCACGAAGCAATCTAGATACGATTGGAAATTTAGTGCATCAATCCATAAAAGCTGTTGGGGCATTGATCAAACCAAATGGCATTATTACAAACTCGAAATGATCGTATCAAGAATTGGACGCAGTTTTCAGTATATCCTCTTCCTTGATTTTCAACTGAAAGTACCCCTGTGTCAAATCCAACATCGAGAAGGTTGTAGATCCTTGTAGAAGGTCCAACAACTCCTCCACATGTGGGAAGGGGTATTTGTTATTGATGGTGACTTTATTCAACTCCCGATAATCTATGCACATCCTCAGGGACACATTTTTCTTCTTAATGAGTAACACTGGAGCTCCCCATGAAGAGATGGTGGGCCTTATGAATTTCTTCTCCAATAGTTCTTGGAGTTGATTCTTCAACTCTTTCAATTCTACAGGCACCATTCGGTAAGGGATTTTAGAAAAAAGCACGGTGTCAGGAAGAGTGTGAATGATGAACTCTATCTCTCAGTCTAGGGACAATAAGTTTAGTTCCTCTAAAAATACATTTAGGCACTCGGCCATTCTCATGACTTCTTCTAATGGTTGTATCTCGTGGTTTGTTGATAAGGTATGCTAAAAATCCCTATCCTCATTCCCTTAGAATTTTCTTGGCCTCTACTGTGGAGATAATAGGTACCGAGGAAGTCATATCTATGGAACGATGTGTCGGTATTAGCACATCATCTCCAAGAGTAATACGTTTGGTATAGCAATTCATTTATGCCTAATGCCAGTACAGCCAATCCATCCCAAGTATTAAATCATAATCCTGAATATGGATTTTTATAAGATCGGTTGGATACTCCTTATCCCCAATCCTAACTAGACATGCTCGGTACATGGTATATGATATCTACCCTACCCCTAAAGGTGTCTGTACTTCTATTTGATAGGCCATGTTTTTACATTGTATATTCAATTTATGAGTGAAAGATATAGATACAAAGGAATAAGTAGCTATAGGATCATATACGTTACCAATAATTCCATAAATAGAAATAGAAACCATACCTTCAACTACTTTATTTGGGTTTAGCATATCCTCTCCTGTTGAAACATATGCACGTGCTCGGACCTTCGATTTCCCATTGGTCCTTGCTATCTGTTTTCCTTTCCCTATAGGCGTTGGCTTCCTTAAATTAGGGTAATCTTTGATGAAGTGTTGATCATCGCCACAACACACACATCTGGCCTTTTTTTTCAACATTCTGATTCTTCAGGGCTTGGCCTTCTACAAAATCCATATTTGTTTTTGCCACCTCTCGTGCCATATTTGTGGCCCTACTAGCCTGGTGAGCTTGCTGACTAGCACCCCCAATCTGTAATTTTGGTTGTTTCTTTCCAGGGTTATTCTGTCCTCCAGGGACATTTTCGCTTTTTGTCTTTTGTCCTCAATTTTTCAAATTTCCCGCAGTTTCAACTTTACCTGCAACGCCTTGCTTATGTCATGGTTAAAGCTCGGCAGGTCAAATGTGATAAGGGCTAGTCTGATTTTTAGCCAAAGTCCTTCCATAAATTTACGGATTTGTAGGTCCTTGTCTCCAAGTACGTGGGGCACGTATTGAATCATTCAGCTAAATGTGGCCTCGTATTGGCTTACAGATGATGTTCCTTGTATTCGATCCATAAACTCCATTTCCCTTGCATGCTTAGCAACCAATAGCATATATTTTTCCATGAATTTGCAGGTAAAATTTTCCCAAGTCTGCTGAGTTCCTTTCGTGGTCCACTTGCGGTCTACAATCTTTCACCAATTGTGTGTAGGACCTTCTAGCATAAATATAGCATATCAGAATTTTTGTTTGTCTAGGTAATATAAATTACCAAATATTTTCTCCTAATAATCAATCTAAGCTTCGACCCTTCTGCAGTTTAGTTTCCCCAAAAATTCCGGGGACTGAAGGCGAAGAAACCGCTCCAATGCCCGATCCTTGATGAGCTCCTTTGTATTTCCTACCCTATCAGCCTAACTCTATTGTCGATAGAATTACATGAATTATTGCCACATTTGAAACATAGGGCCTACTAGCTGACCTACAGCTGGTTAATCTACCATAAGGACTTGTGAAACTTATTCTTCTCGCGGTGGTTATTGTAGAGCATATTCTCCCTGCCTGGGGATATTTTGTTCATTAGCCCATCTATCAGGCGGCCTCCCGTGTTGTCCCAATCGAGCCTGAGTGGGTGTCCAAGAGCCTTCCTGCGAGGCTATTCTTTGTCTAAACCTGTTTAGATCCCAAAATGCTTCTTAACCTGCAAGTTATCAAGGTTGCGCAATAATATCTAATATTATCATCTCTTCTTTCTAATCGCTTAAATTTTCATATAAGGTATTTAAAAGATTTAAGTAAAGTTCATTACAATAAAAGTCTAATTAATTGAAAATTAGCATGAAAGCTTTCATTACCATTCCAAGTTAGCATTAGTAATTGTTTACAATGGTATGTACAAAGTCAAAATCATAAAATTAGCTACGCTAACTATTCTCCTAGTTGTGGAATAAAATGACAAGGCTTTGGGTTAAGGGTTACCCTATTAGTCTGGCTAACATTAGCTTATTACACTCTAATTTTAGCAACTATAAGCTATTACTAGGACAAACATACATACATACAAACATATTTACATATATAGGAGCCTCAAGCTTTAGTCTTCCACATCGATAATATCAGACTCTATATTCTCATCCTCGTCCTCATCTACCAGCTCCTCCCTATTCAACTCCTTGTCCATCTCATCACCATCTTCTTCGAACTCCAGAAACTCATTCTCTATGTTGATCCCCTACTGTTCCTCAATCGGGGGCTTCTCCTCAAATGGTAGCTCTTGTATGGAGTCCTCCTCCAGATCCTCCTCAGGGTCATCTGCTAACACATCCTCAAGGCTCCCTTTGGGTTTCCTTTTGGTATCTCCACAATACAAATACCCTTTCTCTGCCTTGGTTCTGGGGGGGACGTACTCTGGAGGATTAGGCCTCAGGTACTATCCCAGTATCAATAATCTAGTCTATGGCACTCCTATAGCATGCTAACATCATCCTAACTTTATCCATAATCATGAGAGTTGTAGACACAATCTTTTAGTGTTCTAACTCCAAGGTTTCAAAAGTTTCTTCCATCTGAGCTCGTACTGTATGGAGTCTCTCAGCTATTCTCACCTTCTTGCTCTCTTATTCCACCTCTTCCCTGAGCTTTTATTAGCATCGCTCTAGAGACGAACTATTATTTCTAGATGGTATCTTTCGCTCGCCTTCTCGTCAATGTTTTGTTCAAGTCATAAAGTCGATCCTCATAGTTTTGGCATCATTCCAACAACCTTGGCCGTTCCTGTTCTAAATCTCATCCTTCATGGGTTCCTTTCCTTCTCTATGTCCCCCACATATATAAGTTTATCTCATTAAAGTCATACTAGTTAAGTTCTTTTTTTTTTCAAACTTTCTTAACCACAAAATAGCTTTTCAATCACACACAAGACACTCAAGGTTATATTCCCATTCTAAAGCCCAATGCTCGATTTTTGGAAGTAAAGATTACAGACTAATAGCCTATTCCAGGTATAATCTCCTACCTCCTAGTATCGAACACTATACCCAAGAGTTCTTACCTTAAATAACCTTATATCCCGCTGACTCAATACAAATCCTATTGATACCCATATACCTAGGTCATCGCCAAACTTAGGCTATGATAGCACCTTTGTAGCACCTTGCCAGAAGTGCGACCTAACCTAAGGTTCCATCTATTCAAACATAATTTCAAATGATAACTTAGAAATACCAAATCCTAATGAATAAACTTAAAAGATAGCAGCAAAAGTAAGCCCAAAAGATTAACTTAATATGTGAAAATATGTACATATCAAAAGGTAAAGTCGAAATTAGCTATTTACAAAGCATCCAAAAGTCTAAGCATCACAATTAGGTGTATACTAGTCAAGTTCGTATATATATATACATAGAACCTAATCTATTACAAAATTAAATACATCCACAACTCGGGCAAGCCTCGAGCCCTCAAACTTTCATCAGGTCCTGCCTGGGAAGATAATAAGAAACAACAGAAGGGGATAAGTTTTAAGGACTTAGTGAGGGGAAAGTACAATAAGTAGTTAAGAGAGAAAAGTGTTGAAAGTAAATCTATCAATAAGCAAAGTATTAATAAGTAGGGATTCAAGTAACAAAATATGCAATAACTTATGACTCGTAGTAATGACACAACATAACAGATATCTTACAATATTCAACAGATTGTTGGCAAATCCGACCTCATTGCTCCTAGAACAGAATATATCAAGTGAAATAGAATACAAATATACAAGTTTCCCTTATCACTTCGTTACCCATGCACTTGGCTCAGTAGGTAATAACATGACAAGTGGCATGGCCAGACGCATGCCGATTCCAACACTAGCAGATAGCTACGTCTAACTATCTGCAAGTCAAGATCGTGAGTGGGTACTAGCCGAAAGACTGTCATGATCGATTCGTTCTTCCCAATCATCTTTGAGGACCTAATCCTGGGCCCTACTTCCTATGGCATTCCTTGGGTAACAAACTTCCCAAGGGCATCTCCATGGGTAACATAACATAATGCCAACATTAAAACATATTTCAAAATTACTTATCAAAGACATATATGTAATACTGAACGGAACAATACAATCCATAAGAATATTAGTTGACAAGGCCGTATAAATATCATGCAGATTGATTTAATCACGAGCATGAAATGAAGCTGGTCGGCCAGACTGTAACATTAACACATATAGAGAAAGCTGGCAAGGCTGTAGGGAATATGGGACAGAAAATTGACGATATAAAAGAGTTTTGGGTACTAGAACGACTACAATCAAGTTCAGACAAATTGACACAGAGAATTTAAACAATGAAGATTATTCATTTCCGAGAAGAAAGAAAAGCTAAACCCTCACTTGAAATTCCACAAAAGTTTTATCCTTGTCCTACGGCCCTGTAGACCTTGGCTCCTCATCATTTATTCCAATAGAACGTACATAATGTCAAAATGCTTGCTTCGTATTCTTTAAACAATAATTAAATTGTTTATATCTTAATATCAGGTATTTTCCAATTAGTATAATATTTGGAGGCTCGATTTTGAAAATACCGTAAGGATAACATACTAATCATGCTAATGTTGCTATAGTATTAACGAGGGATTTATTTGTCTTGGGTTAATGATCATTCCTTATGTCAATATTTTCTAGTTTAACATTCTAATTCCTAAATCAATAATTAAGTCAAAATGCAAGGATTAACTCATATTCATATTGATATTTGGTCCTTGCAACATTACACAAAACTCAAAACATATAATTACATCAATTATTCTAGTTATGATAATCTAATCTTTAATAACTGGCCCCACATATCATTATACATAAGGTTTAGGTTTTAATCACCTAAATTAACTTAATTAATCAATGGTTAAGTATTATTTTTACAAATTTGGGTCCACCTAGCATTATATACAATCATACATCCATTTTCTCGGTTCTAATTCATATGTAATTCCAATTACACTAAGATACATGTAATTATATGTCAACAAGAACAATCAAAAGCTCAATAGTAGCAAATCCTATCTCCAATCGAATTTACCAATTCACTTAATTTTCGGAGCCAAACTACCACAAGAAAACACCAAGCATGAGATCATCGCGACAAGCTGAAGATTCTGCCCCCAAATCCGCCGTGCACCACTATCGTCGGAGTTGCGCACAACTACCACCAATCGATATATCTCGACACGTATAATAAAATGCCCAAATTAATTTTTGGTTTTGTTGTTGAATTTCTGGCACCACCTACGTTGCTTAATTCCACCATTGCCGACGGTCAGAGCTAGAAATTGAAGCTTCCATGTCATTCTCCAAGTTGAACCCGTCAAGACCCACTTTCCAAACTCAAGCTTTCGTTGCCTGAGCCGCCACATCTGCTACCTCCACCGTTGTGCAGTTTCAAATTCAGTTTTTCGGTGCCTCACATATCAATTTTGGGTATGTGGGTATGGTTGTGATCATCATGACGATAGGGTACCCCTGGTCAATTTATTTAGGCCGTCGCCGTTGTTCGAGAAAAATAGTAGGAGAGGGAGAAATAGGCTTGAGACGATGGCCACCTTTTCGTAGCCTTAGCACCCCTAAGGAGGGGGACCTGCTGTTCTTGTGCTAGTCTTGCATCTATTGACTAGTCCCCTAATCTAATAGGAGCTCATTGTTTCAATTCACCCTAGTCATAATATTAGCAAGGATCATCCAAGAGCATTAGCCTAGCATCTAGCATCAGCATTGGTTCCCGCATGCAACCTTCCAACCAAGCCTTTTCTAGAGCCATGCCCGGGTAATCTCGACCATCACTTATGCAAATATGAGTATGCCCTTTGTTTACTACTAATATGGGAGATTCCTCTGTTCTCGAAGCCCACTACGAAAATTAGAAGAATTGGGGGAAGGGTGTTTGCTATATAAAAGAAATTTTTCTGGGATTACAGATTGGCCCTAAAATTATTTTCCTAGCTTCAATTAAGTCCCCAACTTGTTAGAATCTCATTTTGGCCCAGTTGACCTAATTTATTTATAGATTGACCCCAAAACTTTCAGGTTCCTTACAATTAAGTCATTTCCTATTTATGTTTTGAACCCCAATTCTTTTATATCAAATTAAAATTGTTTTTTATATCCCCTAACTGATTCAACTTGTTTTGGCCACAGATCAACACTTTGACTAATGCAATCAGCCTATTTATCAAAATAAAAAATTATAATTATAATTTTTAAATTTTTACTAATTAGAATTTTAAGGGTGTTATAACTAACAACAAAAGTAAGGCTTTTTTGTGACCAAATGAAAGTGATTCTTTGATTTTACAAAGAATGCCCTTTAATTGTTCCAATAAATAACATGAAGAATTAGAAAAGTCATAGCATCCCCATTACCACAACTAAGGAGTGAATACTAAACCAAAAAGATAGCACTATGTTATATCTATGATATATTTATATCAATCATGATATATTAGTGGTGGTCGCACACTCAATGTGTGTGCATCTAATAGTATAATTGATAGATATAAATACATCATATATTTAAAATTATAAAATTTACAAAAATAAAATTTGAATATCAAGATAGTTGTATTCATCAAACAAATTCTAAATGAAAAATATCAAGATAGTTGTATTCATCAAACAAATTCTAAATAAAACTTATGCAAATACATTGTAATAAAATAATATAGATAGAAGAGAACGTAACTATAATAAGAAGTTGAAAAGGATAGAATAATTTGCATGGTAATAAAAATATGAATAGCCCTCATGAGAATTGTGTATATATAAAGTGGTAGTAATGGAATGATAGTTATTTATGCAAATTATGAGATTACGTATAAAAATAAGGGTATTTTAAGTGTAGTGACCTCATTTTTTTTTCTTGCATGTTTTGCTAGTACTTTGGCATTGAATTCGAATGGAATCACATTTCCGCTTCAATATGTTGGGTAGACTGAGATGGGAGAAGATGTGGTTGGATTTGTGAACATTATTAGTTTTATGTTACTTGGCAAGCCATTGAATATTCTCAATGAGTTTTAAAAAATGTATTCTTTTAAATTTAATAAAGAATTTTTGGCATCATTTATAACGCCATGCTTATATCTTAGTAATACGCCATGCCCATATCTTAGTAATAAGTAGGGGGCAAATTGGTTTTAAACCCATGGTTCCAACTCAACCCACTTAATTTTAGGTTAGGTTGGGTTTTAGTGGGTTGAATATGAGTTTTAAATGTAAATGGGTTTAAAATAGGTTGAATGTGGTTTCTAAATAATTCAACACAATTTCAACCCCAAAATTATCCTTCTATTCCCCCATTTTTCAGCCCTAAAATCATCGCTTGTCACGATGCTAACCTACGTCTCCACATTTCCCATCTGCTACTGGAAATTGCCGTTGCAACGGAGGTGCAACAACGCCGAAAATATCTTGCTCAGCTCCTCCATGGAGTTGTCCATTTGCTCGATGCAATCGCTGAGTGTCCCCTACTTCCTATTACTGTTACCCTCTTAGCTGGAAGAGAAAGTTTGAGGCCTTGCACACGCGAGCAATTGATACATAAGTTGAATCATTCCCCCCAAAAGCTCATGTGTATTAGTATGCTTGCCACTGAGTGAAAATTGGGTTGCTCAGGAAATCAATTTTTCTGCTGAAGTTGAGATTGCAATAAGTTAATAAGAAGGGCAAAAAAATTTGGTAATAATTGCCAATGAGATTGCAGACTTATGTCTTCAATTTTACTTTATTTGATTGAAATTTAGCATAAATATGAGAATTCCCATAAGAGGTCATAGTGCAAATAGTACTGATTTTCAAGTGAATTAATGTATAGTTGGATTAAAAAGGAATTTTATCATAATGCTACACAAAGTAAGTACTAAGAAAATAAGAAAGAAAGACTATATCTAGGGCCACCTAGAAAAATACAAGAGAGTAAGTTTAGCTGAGATGAACAGTTGCACCTGATCCTGCAATTTCTACATAATAATCGATTTTTTTTATTATTGCAGAAAATAATTATAAGTAATTAATGTAGGAAAAAAGGATTAATTATACTCCCATTTGATTTTTTGTTATCTACAGATTGTGCATCAACATTACATGATGGATAATGATTATACATTAAGCAAAAGTAGTTCTTCGGCTGGGTCAAAGAGTTCTAAGAAACACAATGAAAGCAAGAGTAGCATTAGGATCCATAAATCAAAACTTCATAAGCTTGAAAATAACTAAACTACTCAAGCGTCCAAGGATCTATTGATGATATAGAATTAGGAAGAAGAATTACCTCTTGTAGCTCAAAACAAGGAAAAGATCAACTATCTCTCTCGAATCCAGAAACAATTTACAATCGGCACAACGGAAAGGTGGCTACCTTTGCCCTAGCTATACTGCTCCAAATATCACCAAATTAAATATGGAATACCTCCACACACAGGGGAAGCTACTGCAAAAAAATTGGAGCAAAAAGCTTTCTGGGTCACTCCAAAAAAAATTTCCAACCCAAAGTTGCTGCAAGTACATCTCCAAAACCGAACAAGTCAACTGCCTTACCTCTATTGATATGATCCACACACCAAACAATCTTCCAATTTCCCTTACTAGAAGCTGGAGCTAGAGAGGAGAAAATGAGGTAGAGGATGCCGATTTTTAGGTTGGGAAGAAGAAAGAATGCAAAGCTTCAACATATGATGCAATGCCATATCCGAATTTTGCTTACCCTCTATATCTATATATAGAAGGTGGAAGGTGTGATGCTAGTTGGCATCACACCTTCCTAAAGATGACCGCCCAAATGGCATGCCAAGTTGGCAAAATTCAAATTCAAGTCTTATTTGAATTTCATGTGCATTTCAATTTCGTTTGGAATCTAATTCCATATTAATTAAGATGCTAATTTAAATGAACCTTCATTTAAATTTTCCCTCCAAAAAGTATTCTTCCCATTAATTAAATTAACTTTTGATTTAACTCCTAAATCAAACAAGCTTAACTCTTAAGCTTAAATTGGTCAACTTAACTCTTTAAGTCAAACTTGTCCAATTGATTGTCAACATGGTACCAAATAATTAACTTCTTAATTATTGGTCTAATTTAACTCTTTAAATTAGTTGATTAATTTAACACTTAAATTAATCAAATCAAAATTGACCATCAAATTGAATCCTTGAAAATCAGTCACCAAAGGGTGATTTTTCTAACACTTAGAAAATTGCTCTACTAATTTTGGGAGGTAGTTGGCTTTTGTGTGTGACCCAATATGTTCTACCATTCATTGGACATGGGCTCACAACTCTTTGTGACTTTTGAATACCTTATATTCATTTTAGTTTAAAACTCCTTTTAAACTAATCGACTCAATTCAATTAATCTCATTAATTGAAGAGTACACAATCTCTATGGCCGATGTCCAACCTCAAGCCCATGGAGCCCAACTAATTGGCCGAAATAAATATTCTGGAGAACCATCATAGCTCTACACGTACCATGAAAATACGGTCCTTCCGTCTCCTATCTCCCAAAAGAGGCCTAAGGCAAGATATTTATCGGCTCCTTAATAGCCTCGATACTATGTCTCTATTCTCAATTTTTGATTCCTTGTGTGACTCACCTTTGGAAAACTCCTTTTCTAAATTGTCACACCACCTTCCGCAAGGATTTCTTGGAATCGATCATTATAGAACACATAGGATATGCTCTAGCCCTTCACAAAAGTGAGAAATCAGATTCCATCTTAAATCTCACAAACCTCCATACAAGTAGCTCATACCCAAGCTCAACCTGAAAGACCCGTTAAGTGGTCAATGAAGAGTCAAAGCATGAGGATCAGACACAAGATTACCATGGATCCTCAGGTCAGAGGACTAATATACACTAGCATAAGTGGGAGAATTAACCACTACTGACTTGCCACTATGGCTATCTAGTGGATTGTCCAAAGGGTCTTCAGTGTCTTGTTTTCTAACAAGCACCCAATAACATGCACCCGTATCTCATACGGATTGCTCATGGAATGGAGCAATATCCAACTCTTAGATTTATGCATCGTTAGTACAAGTCTATCGGATCTTAGATGCCCCGTCTCATGAGATCCTACGACTTGGAAGATTTAAGATCACGATCGTGTAAGACTTATTCCATTATCACCACCTAGTGAACTGACTAAGTCCTGTAGTCATGTGTGATCTAAGGGCTTAATCCAAATGCAAGTGAAGTAATATAAAGCATAAGATGAAGGTGGTCATATAAAGAATATCATTCAATAAAGATTATTTTACAAGGAAATAGTTTTTACAATGCCAATCTAATTGACTCGCCGGGCACTATTCCAACAATTTCCCACTTGCCCTAAAGCCAATGCCCCATGGCCTTGAGACCCATCTTCTCAAGATGTTCTTCAAAGACCTTTTGCGCTAGGGGTTTAATTAGTGGATCTGTTATATTCTCTTCCAAGGCAACTCTCTCTACTCGAATGTCGCCTCTATCAATGATCTCCCAAATCAAATGATATCGCCTCAAAATGTGCTTGGATTTCTGATGAGATCTTAGCTCTTTGGCTTGCGCTACTACCCTGGTGTTATCTCAAAAGTTAAAAACTGGTTCAACAATGCTAGGCACTACATTCAACTCTTGAATAAAGTTTTTCGTCCAAACACCTTCATTTGCAGCTTCCGAAATTACAACATATTCTGCGTTAGTGGTGGAATCGGCCATGATGTCTTGTTTGGAACTCTTCCAACTCACCGCACCGCCATTGAGGTAAAATATAAATCCAGAAGTGGATTCAAGGTCATCTACATCGGATTAGAAACTCAAATCCGAAAACCCCTCTAGTTTCAATTCTCCATTACCATATACCAAAAACAAGTCCTTAGTCCTTCTCAAGTACTTAAGGATTGCTTTCACGGCTATCTAGTGACTCTCACCGACATTGGATTGCAACCTACTCGTAACGCTTAGCGAGTGTGCCACATCCGATCTTACACATTGAACTGCATACATTATGCTACCAATAGCAGAGACATAAGGTATGTGAGACATTATTCGTTTCTTTTCCTCAATCTTGGGGGACATAGACTTTGAAAGATGAATACCATGTCCCATAGGAAGAAATCCCTTCTTGGATTCTTCCATACTAAACATCTTTAGTATCTTGTCAATGTACAAGGTTTGGGATAGCCCCAGTATCCTCTTAGATCTATCTCTATAGATACGTATTCCTAATACGCAAGATGATTCTCCCAAATCCTTCATGGAGAACTGTATAGATAACCATACTTTAGTACACTCTAACATTTCTACCTCATTTCTAATGAGAACGATGTCATCGATAGAAAGCACAATAAACTGTGCTAAACTCCTACTAGCTTTCTTGTACACACATGGTTCATACACATTTTTGACAAAGCCAAACGATTTGACGATTTTGTCAAAACATATGTTCTAACTTTGGGACGCTTGTTTGAGTCCATAAATGGATCTCTGGGGTTTGCAAACCTTTTGCTCACTCCCATTGGATGTAAAACCTTGTGGTTGTACCATATAGATTTCTTCTTCAATGTCATCATTGAGGAAAGCGATTTCTACATCCATTTGACATATCTCATAGTCATAATATGCGGCTATGGCAAGTAGAATCTGAATGGACTTAGGCATAGCTATCGGTAAAAAGGTTTCCTCAAAATCGATACCGAGTCTTTGAGTGTAACCCTTTGCCACTAGTTGCGCCTTAAAAGTCACCACTTCTCCATCTACTCCAAGCTTTCGCTTATAGATCCACTTGCAACCAATGGGAACTATTCCCTTTGGTGTATCTACCAAAGTTTATACTTTGTTTGAGTACATGGAGTCCATTTCGGATCTCATGGCTTCAAGCCAACGTCCTGAATCTATGTCCAACATAGCTTCCTCATAGGTCTTTCGATCATCATCTGATTGGCCTGTCTCATGAAAGAATCCAAACTTTTTGGGTTGCTTCTTAATTCGGTCCGACCTACGTAGAGGTTGTGTACAAGGCTCCACTTGCTTGCTTGTTTCCACCGCTTGTGGGATTTCATAATCATCTTGAACTTCATCAAGTTCAACAACAATGTCATTTCTATCCAATAGAAATTACTTTTCCAAAAAGTAGGCGTTCCTCGAGACAAACACCTTTTATTTTGAGGGATCATAGAAGTAGTAACCCATAGACTCTCTAGGGTATCCCATAAACTTGCACAAGGTGGATCTACTATCCAACTTATCTCCTATTGTCCGTCTAACCAAAGCAGGAGATCCCAAAATCTTAAGATAATGGTAAGAGGGTGCTTTGCCATGCCATATCTCATATGGTATTTTGGGCACCGACTTTGAAGGTACTATATCTAGTAGCTTCGCCGCTGTAAGTAAGGCATATCCCCAAAAGGATATAAGCACATCGAAAAAGCTTATCATGGAGCGTACTATGTCCAACAAGATATGGTTTCTTCTCTCGTCTACTCCATTGTATTTGGGTGTTTTAGGTAGAGTCCATTGAGAAAAAATCTCATTCTTTTTTAGATAATTCAAGAATTCGGTGCTTAAGTATTCTCCCCCTCGATCCGATTGAAGAGTTTTAATACTTAGCCTCAATTGCTTTTCCACTTCACACCTATACTCTTTGAACTTTTCAAAGGCTTCAGACTTGTTCTTCATAAGAAACACATGTTCGAACCAACTATAGTCATCGGTGAAGGTGATGAAGTAGAAATAGCCTCATCTCCTACTAACTCTTAGTGGTCCACAAACGTCCATGTGGATCAAATCCAAGAGACTTGTGGAACGCTCCGTTTGTCCTACAGAAGGAGCTTTGGTTATTTTTTCCCTTTAAACAAGATTCACAAGTAGAAAGGTCCTCAATGCTACTAACATTTAGTGTTTTGAGAGTTTCTAGCTTGCTCTTCCTATTCTTAGAGATATAACCAAGTCTTGTATGCTAAAGAATGTCATCTTCTTGGATATTTAATTTTCTTTTACTTGATTGAATGTACATTAGTGAAGGTTGAGAATCAAGTATGTACAATCCATTTATTAATGTACCTTAAGCAATCAAAGAACCATTCTTTAATGCTTCCAACTTCCCATTCGATATAGAAAAATCAAATCCTTCACTATAAAGAACGGGAATTGAAATATATTCTTTACAAGATGGGGTACATAATAAATTGGATCAAGCACAATGCAAGCATTCCCCAAGTCCAACTTATTAAAACTTTGGAAAGTGGCCGCAACTCTTACTCTATTTCCTAAGCAGAGGATCATATCCCCTTCACGAAGTCTCTTTCTTCTTTCCATCCCCTATAATGAATTATAAAGACGAGAACCGCATGTGGTATCAAATACCCATGTGGAAGAATTAGTCATCATGTTCACTTCAATAAAGTACATACCCTTCTCAAGGGTTGCAAGGTAATCTTTGCAATTTCTTTTCCAATGCCCCTTTTTGCCATAGCGAAAATAACTAACTTCGGTTATAACCTTCTTCTTAACCCTCACAGAACTCTTCTCGGGTTGCTTCCCTTTCGAGGGAGAACTTTTCTTCCTCTTATCTCCCTTTCTAGGACCTCTAAGGCCCTTTGACTTGGAGGAAGATGCAAGCATAAAGGGCTTCTTCTTTCTCATAGTCACCTCCGCAGTCACAAGCATATTGATCAATTCGTTAGTCATAACATCTCGCTTGGACATATTGAAGTTCATAACGAATTGATCATATGACTGTGGCAATGACTGTAAGATCAAATCCATGTGAAGGTCGTTGTCCATGCCACATCTAACTGTCCAGGCTTCTCGATGAGTCCAATCATCTTGAGGTCGTGATCATGGACATTTGACCATTCACTCATCCTTGCCCTAAAGAGCTCCTTAGATAAAAGGAATATTTCGTGTCTACTTTGTACACCATACAACTCTTGCAAGTGTACATAGATCTCTCGAGCATGTTTCATGTGCTCATGAGCCTTTTGGAGCTCATTGGACATGGATGTCATCATGACACACCTCACTTGTAGATAATCATCAACAAATTTAGTGAACATTTCACGTTGTGTGTCAGTGGCGTCATCACCAAGTGTGTCTATGGGACTTTGATCAAGGACGTAAGTCCGCTTTTCAGAGTCAAGAATGATTTTAAGGTTTATTAACCAATCTTGAAAGTTTGGCCCAGTTAGTTTATTGGTTTCCAAAATGCTTGCTAGTGGATTTTTAGCCATTTTTGAATGAAGATTTTGAAAATCTATAAGAGGCAAAAAAAGAGTATAAGCATGTGATTGATTTGATATTAAAAACATATTTATGGTCTTTCAAGCATGTTTTTATCCCACTATTTTATCAAATCCTTCACCCACTAGAAGAATTCAGGAAATCATATTTCCATTGAGAATCAAGATCCTAAAGACTTGCAAGTGGAACCCTGTGACCAGATGTATATCCACGAGCAATCCAAAGGTAAGAAACTTTTGCTAATTGCATCTCATGCAATTCTTGATATATTTTGCCTCACCATTTCATGTAGATCCCCTGATGGAAGACCTCTACATTACTCAATGTTAAGTCAAACCTACCAATCAAACTTTGATTCGAGATGGGCACCACAACATCTCCTATGACTGAGTGTATAATGTGTGGGCATTCCCAAATCAAAGGTGCATCTCATGCAAAGTGTATGGTCACAACTTTCCACCTAAGTATGACCCCTGTGATCGGATGTATATCACACAAAGGTGGTAGCATTGTCATGCCATATACTACTGGTAGAAGGCTTGAATTAATTAAAACTCTTTTAATTAGTATCCATTTTGACTTAATATTTGAAAAGCACTTAGACATTCTAAGTGGAGGGTTTTTGCTTGCAAAGATCTCATCATTTTATCTTCTTATTTAGGCTTTCTATATCCAAAACATACATCTCATACACCAATAGGATATGGAAAGCATAAATAAGTAAATGCGCCCAGCATGCTCCTAGGGTGGGATAACCATGAGCCTAACCAAGTGGTGCACTTAAAGCCATAGGTGCACCACCTAGTTGATTTTAGGTAGGTTAATTAAATCTAACTATTACATGATTGTATCCCATACATTCATGGGTTTTCAAAAGTCTCCATTGCTCCATGCAACATTTACATAAATAGGAAATCCTCACTCCTAGTGATTCTACTCTCATAACTTTTACAAGATAGAAATAAAGAGGCATGCAAGCCTCAATTTAATACAACTCATTTCAACAACTTGAAATAATGATCATCCTCACTTATTCATCATCCATTCAACAATTAAATGAACAATAAACAAATCTAGAATTAACAATTAATTCTAACAATTAAATGCTTATCTCATAAATAAGTAATTGAACAAGCATAAAATTTATGCCATTATTAGAATATAAACTTTAACCAATTTTCAAAGGCATTCAAAAATGTTAAACATAATTTTGAGAACTTGCACAACATTTGTGCATCTATTATGTGTGGTGCAAAAACATTTCAAGCAAAAAAGGAGTTAGAGAAAAAGCTCAAGACTCACCAAAACTTCAAAACAGGGGCTGTCGCCCAGCCTGGGCGCCCAACTGTGCTTGACAGCCCTCTATTTTGTGGTTTCAAAGTGTGTCAAGCAATTTTCCACTCAACTTTTATGCACCAATAGTTTTAGCACATGCTCCCAACATTAAAACACACATTATAGATGAATTTTCATATTTAAAACCTCTATTAGAAAAGAAAAATCAAGTGCTCAATCATGCCTCCAAAATTTAGAAAAAGCTAGAATCATATTCTTCAAAATATCCAATACAACTCCAATCAAATTGGATCCAAAAATGACCAAAACTCTTTTGATCAAATATCAACATGCTATGTCACCATAAAACATCAATAAATGCTAAATCAACATTCAAAATTTATCACTATGAATTGAAATATACTAAAATATGAATTTACACTTAAATCACATAATAGCATGCTTTCAATTCATCAAGCAATAGAGCCACAAGCATCATCAACCAAACATTCCAATCTATTACTTGGATCAAGTATTTGGTGATATTGATCAATTCATCATATGAATCAATCAAAACTTGATGAATTAGCATTAGGATCCATAACATCAAGTGCTCTGATACCACTTGAAGGAAAGAGTAGCATTAGGATCTATAAATCAAAACTTCATAAGCTTGAAAATAACTAAGCTACTCAAGCATCCAAGGATCTACTCATGCTATAGATCTGAATTAGGAAAAAGAACTGCTTCTTGTAACTCAAAACAATGAGAAGATCAACTATCTCTCTCAGATCCAGAAACTATCTAGAATCAGCACAGCGGAAAGGCGGCAATATTTGCCCTATCAATACTGCTCCAAAAATCACCAAATCAAATCTGGAACACCTCCACACATAGGGGAAGATATTGCTAAAAAATTGGAGCAAAAAGCCTTTTGGATTGCTCCAAAAAAAATTCGCCAACTGGAAACTACTGCAGGTGGATCTCCAAAATCGAACAAGTCAAGTGCCTTGCCTTTATTGATATGATTCACACACCAAACAATCTTCATATTTCCCTCAATAGAAGCTAGAGTTAGAGATGAGAAAATGAGGTAGATAAGGCCGATTTTCAGGTTGTGAAGAAGAAGGAATGCAAAGTGTCAACACATGATGCAATGCCATATCCGAATTTTGCTTATCCTCTATATCTATATATGGAGGGTGGAAGGTGTGATGCTAGTTGGAATCACACCTTCCTCAAGGTGACCGCCCAAGTGGCATGCCAAGATGGCAAATTTCAATTTCATGTGCATTTTAATTTCATTTGGAATCTAATTCCAAATTAATTAAGATGTCAATTTAAATGAACACTTCATTTAAATTTTCCCTCCAAAAAGTATTCTTCCCATTAATTAAATTAAATACTTTAATTTAACTAATTAAGTTTTGATTTAACTCTTAAATCAAACAAGCTTAACTCTTAAGCTTAAATTAATCAACTAAACTCTTTAAGTCAACTTGTCCAATTGATGGTCAACATGGTACCAAATAATTAACTCCTTAATTATTGGTCTAATTTAACTCTTTAAATTAGTTGATCAATTTAACATTTAAATTAATCAAACCAAATTGATCGTCAAATTGAATCCTTGAAAATCAATCACCAAATGGTGATTTTTCTAACACTTAGAAAATTGCTCTACCAATTTTGGAAGCTAGTTGGATTTTGTGTATGACCCAATAGATTCTACCATTCATTGGATATGGGCTCACAACTCTTTGTGACTTTTGAATATCTTATATTCATTTTAGTTTAAAACTCCTTTTAAACTAATCGACTCAATTCAATTAATCACATTAATTGAAGAGTACATAATCTCCATGGTCGATGTCCAACCTCAAGCCCATGGAGCCCAACTAATTGGTTTAAATGAATATTCTGGATAACCATCATAGCTCTATGCGTACCATACAAATATGGTCCTTCCGTCTCCTATCTTCCGAAAAAGGCTTAGGGCAAGATATTTGCGGCTCCCTAATAGCCTCGATACTACGTCTCTATTCTCAATGTTCAATTCCCTTGTGTGACCTCACCTTTAAAAAACTCCTTTTCCAAATTGTCACACCACCTTGCGCTAAGATTTCTTGGAATCGATCATTACAGAACACATAGGAGATGCACACGCCCTTCACAAAAGCGAGGAGTAGGATTCCATCTTGGATCTCACAAACCTCAATGCCAAGTAGCTCATAGCCAAGCTCAACCTGAAAGACCTGCTAAGTGGTTAAGGAAAAGTCAAAGCATGAGGACTGGACACAAGGTTACCATGGATCCTCAGGCCAGAGGACTAATAATATACACTAGTGTAAGTAGGAGAATTAACCACTACCGACTTGCCACTACGGCTATCTAGTGGATTCTCCAAAGAGTTTTTAGTGCATTGTTCTCTAACAAGCATCTACTAACATATACATGTATCTCATATAGATTGCTCATGGAACGGAGCAATATCCAACTCTTGGATTTATGCATCGTTAGTGAAAGTCTATCCAGATCTTAGATGACCCATCTCATAAGATCCTATGACTTGAAAGATTTAAGATCACGACCATGTAAGACTTATTCCATGATCACCACCCAATGAACTGACCAAGTCTTGTAGTCATGTGTGAGCTAAGGGTTTCATCCAAATGCAAGTGAAGTAATAAAAAGCATAAGATGAAGGTGGCTATATAAAGAATGTCATTCAATCAAGATTGTTTTACAAGGAAATAGTTTTTACAAGGCCAATCTAATTGACTTGCCGGGCACTATTCCAACACACGCTTCCACCGTCTGGAAAATATTTGATGAATTTACTGAGAATGGAACAAAAAAAGGCCAAGTGCGAAAAATGTGGACAAATTTATGCTAGTGGTCAATGTGGAACAAGTAATTTAAAATGCCACATTAAGGATACTTGTCTATTTCGTGATGAATGTGATTATGAGCCCCAGAATGAAGCATTTGATCAAAATATATTTAGGGAAAAGGTAGCCAAAGCAATGACTAAGCATAATTATCCTTTTAAATTTGTTGAGCATAAAGGCATGAGATAGTTTCTCTTATTTAAATCCTAAGGTTGTGTATGTATCACGAAATACAGCAAAAGCAAGTGTTTTGAAAATCTACCTAATGGAGAAGGAGAAACTCAAAAAAGTCATGGAATCTATCACTAGTAAAATTTGTTTGACTTTTGATTTGTGGACTTCACTTGTATCAAATGGCCACATGACAGTTATTGCTTATTATGTTGATAATGATTGGGTGTGTTGCATAAAAGAGTGCTTATTTTTTGGCATCTCCCACCTCTATATGATGGCCAAAATGTTGGTAAGAAATTAATTAATTTCATACAAGAATGGGGGATTGAGAAGAAAGTTTTTACAATAACTTTGGACAATGCAAGGAATAATGAAGGTGTGGTTGATTTACTAAGAAACCATCTTTCGTTGATGAATTCTTCAATTTGTAATGGTGAATTTTTACACGTGATATATGGTGCCTATATCTTGAATCTGATTGTACAAGCCGGTTTAAAAATGATTGACACATGTATTGAAAACATTTGAGATAGTGTCAAGTATGTAAGAGGATCATAAATGAAAATTCTAAAATTTGCTGAGTGTGTCAAGCAATTGAGTCTTAAGACTAAAAAGAAACTAAAACAGGATATGCCTGCTAGATGGAACTCGACTCATTTGATGTTGGATAGTGCTATCTTGTATTCACTTGCATTTTGTCAACTGAAACTTGTTGATACGAGTTATAAGTGGTGTCCGTCACTTGAAGAGTGGAGTCGGGTGGAAAAAATCACAAAGTTTTTGAGACCTTTTCATGATATGACTGAGATATTCTCCGGACATAGATACCCTACATCAAATCTTTATTTTCGTAATGTTTGGCGGATACAAATGCTCATACAAGAGGAGATGGTAAGTATTGATCTTGCTATAAGTAGAATGGCAAGAGACATGAAACCAAAATTTGACAAATATTTGGAGTCGTATAGTACTATTATGACATTTGCTATCATTCTTGATCCCCATTATAAGCTTGAGTTTGTGGAGTTTTGCTATAAAAAACTTGATCCTTTTACATCATATGAGAAAGTTAGCCTTTTAAGAGAGCAAATCCAGGAATTGTTTGAGGAATACTAGAATGCATCCCCTTCAAGATGTGGACAATCTTTAGTTGCTACAACTAGTGGGTGTGATGATGATATGGATGTTGTTACAGATGTAAGTACATTCTTTTCTTGTATTTTCATTATCTTCTTTACTTCCTCAATTTTAACTAAGTTTTAAGTGTTTCATATTTTGTAGGAGTTTGATTTTTATAGAAGTCAAGGTGCATATACTAGAAGCCCATCACAATTAGAACTATATTTGAATGAGAATTTAATTGATAGGAAATAATTTTCAAATGTAGATGTTCTTGATTACTAGAGAGGGAATAGTGCTAGGTATCCCGAGCTAGTCTTGATGGCTCGTGATGTTCTGAGTATTACAATCACCACAGTTGCTTTTGAAGATGCACTTAGCCATGGTGGTAGAATTATTGGGAAGTTTCGCAGTTCAATTCTACCAAAGAATGCAGAAGCAATTTAGAGTGGTCATGATTGGCTTGAAGGTCCAAATTTCTATTGTCATTCTCATCTTTTTTAAGTTCTTTAGAAATTTACTTTATATATTTGAATCTTTAATATGGTTTTATTATTTCATATGGCAGCTTATGATTCTGAAGATGAGAAAGATGAAGAAGACCTCTCAACAGATATTGAGAAGTTGGTTGCACAAATTGCAATACTTCATATTTATGCTAAGGTCAGCACTTCATCTTTATTAATTAAACACTCGGTAATTTGCTTACTCAAAGATGACTAGGTTTTATATTTCTTCTTACCAGAATATCTTTTGAGATATCTTCTCTATTGTATATCCAACCAAGATTGGTGATATTGTTGGCGATTTGTATTGCAATCATATTATGGAGACTACCTTAAAGTTGATAATCTGGAAGCTAATAGTATGATGTTGCCATGCAAAGGATGCACAGGGTAGATGTTTTGATAAAAACTCAATTTTGATAGCTTTGAATTGAATTGAAAACAATGTTGCTATTTTGGTTTTAGAAACAATATTGGAAATCATGAGTGCATTTAGATAATAAGTAAGTTTGGTTGTATGGACTTATGCTTAATCTAGTATAAATGGAATTGTAAAGAGTTTATCATATTCTTTTGGCTTAAATGGAAAAGGCGTAGGTTAACTTTTTGCTTAACTATGGTAAGTTTGACTGTAATTGGAGAAGTTTGAATTTGCTTGATTCATGTTTGTTGGGTACAATATAAATATTTTGTACTAAAAATTTAAAATATTTTAAATAGTTATGTTTTATTCATTGAGCAAGATTGTTATTTATACTAAAACAAAAAAAATATAAATATAATGAAATTATAAGTTTACTTAATTTGATTTGATTTTATGTGATTAATAAGGATTTAATAATAATAATTAATTAACATACGTCAAATAAAGATAAAAAGATTATAGTTTAATAAAATAATATAACAATGTATTTAACAAAAAGTTTAAATTTTTTTCTCTTTTTTGTATTGAACCCACCCAAACCTGACTCAACCCGTTTTCAACCCATAAATATAAACTCATTTTAAGCCCAACCCATTTTGAACCTAACCCAACCCACCCATTTGCCACTAATAAGCCACTTCATGACTTTAAATTTTAAAATGTGACATTAAAGTGAAGGAACTTTATCAAAAAAAAGAAAAGATATATTAAAGTGAAGGAAATAAAATAGGTAAATGACAAAGAGGGGTGTTCGCGGTTCGGTTTGGTTCGCTTTTGGGACAAAAAGTCAATCGTTCCAAACTTTATAATATATATTGGATCGGTTTAGATCAGCTAGATTTTTATTGTAAATCAGATCTAATCCCATACATTTTAAATCGGATCATATTTGATCAGTTAATTTAATTTTTTAATTTAAATTTTTAATTGAAATATTTGATAAGTTACTATTGATAATTAAACTAATTTAATCTATCAATTTGTAAATTTTATTTAGCAATCATATAATCTTGTGGAATTAGGTTAAACTATGTAAGAACACGCAATGATAAAGTTATAAGTCCACAATAATTATTCTTATGGATTTAATTATTTTAAGTGAAAAAATCTGAGGTTTATTTTATTTTAATTTATTTGTGTATTTTACAATTATTATATATATATGTATTATGTTATTAGTATATAAATTTCGTTTTGCTTTGGATTGGATCGACTTTTGAGATTAGAACCCAAAATCGATCCAAACTGATTGGTTTTAAATAATTCAATTCAACTCAATCAAAAAAAAATTGATTTTGATCGATTTTTGATTTTTTGAATTGATGTTTTTTTTTTATTGGATTGAATTTGAACACCTCTAATGATAACATGGTGTAAAAATATCATGGGTTGGATGTTAAGCTAATCATGTGTAATAATGTGGAAGGTCATGAGTTCCCAAACGGACTCTTGATATACGTGTGTATAAATAAAACATAATAAAAAATAAAATAAAAACGCTAATCATGTGTAATAATATTTTAATATTTTTTAAATGAAACAAAGAAAATGGCTTTATCATCATATAGAGGATTTTATTGTTGAGAATGTGGATGCACCCACTTTAAAGGTGGTCTGTGTTGGATTGTGTGTTTTGGTTTTATTGATCTAATTCTTGGATAATATCATTTTAACAATAAGAAAAATAATATCATAAATTAGCAATTCACAATGACTACAAACAAATGTTCTATTATACTGATTTTTTATAAATTGATGTATTAATAGTATCTTGACTATGAATTTTACATACTTCTAAATTGCACCAACGTGACAAAAAGTTCATTATTACGTAGAATATATTATTAATAGTTATACATTTTAAGTATCAACTAATTTTTATATGAAGAAATAATATGCATAAAACTTATGCATGCACGCAAAAATCACATACAAAGACTGCTAATAGTATTTAACAAATTTCAAAGACACTATTAGAAAGGTCAAAAGCAATTACTTGAATTGAATTTGAATGCATAGAGGAGCCATTGTCCATAGAAATGTATCTATTACGACGAGGCTCTCATCTACGGTTGAAACATCACAATCTTAAAACTGACGGCTTCCATCCATTCATATACTTTCCAAATAGGTTGCCTCATTTTTCCTCTGGGAAAATGTATTTTTAGCCCCTTCGAAAAAATGATTTTGATGGTTTACCCTCATGTGAAAAAAAAAAAAAAAAAAGGTTGAAATACCATTTTTTATTTTTAAAAATGAGTGAAAAACCCCTCCCTAAGACCATAAGACCATAAGTGTATAGCACGCGCTATTCTACGCGAGTGGTTCTGATTTTTTATATATAAAATGACTATTATGCCTTATTACATCAATCTTTGGATCTTCTTGTTTAAATAAATGGTCCACATTAAATAACACTTAATATTTATAAAAATATATATATAAAAAATATTTATAAATTTATATACATATATATATATACAATAACAATAAAATAGAAGAAAAAATATATGTTTTATATATATGTATATAGATATGTTATAAATAATTATATATATGTATTTATATAATTTTTTATATGTATATAATTTTATATATATGTATGTAAATATAATTTTATAAATAATAAATAGTATTTAATATACATAAATATGTTATGTATTTTATAAATATTAAATTATTTAGTTTTGATTATTTTATATACATGTATGCATATATAATTTTATAAGTAGTAAATAGTATTTAATTTATATAAATACCTTATGTATTTTATAAATATAAAATTATTTAATTTAGATTAAATAAAAGAAAAAAATATAAGGATATAAAAAAAAAATTATATATATGAGGGTATTTTTATTTTTTTAATAGAAAACTTAATTTAAATAAACGAAAAGGGTTAGTAATCCAAATTTTAAAAATATAAGAGGCATTTCACTTTTTTTTTTACATGAGGTAAATTGTCTATTTCGAATATCAGTATCAAAAGATTTTTGCCCTTTTTCCTCTCCTCTATAAACCCTCTTCAATCCTCAGGGTCAAGCTCGTCCATTTTCCTCTTCTAGGGTTTTACACTTCCCACTTCACTGAGTTATTGAGTCTCCAGAACGGTTAGTATAGCCCATCATAAAGGTTCAATTTTTCTTGGTTGTCGTCATTCGTGCGCGTCTGCATCAGAGTTTTGTATGTGCATCTATTTCGTATATTTCTCCGTTTAATACTCCTTTTCTAGGTTTGGCTTTGATTCTCCATCAGAAATTTGCGCTCTTGTTCCCTTCTTTTTTTCTTTTTTTCTTGTAAAGTGGGTTTTTCGTTCTTGGCCACCCATGACTAAGAAAAAGAATCTAAATATTTTCTGTTTGCTAGTGTGTGCTGGCTCTTGAGGTTTCTGTGTGTTGATAGGTTGTGTCTGTTTGCTACTAGAAACTGCTGTAAGTTTTAATATGCAACCAATGTGCTCGTTTATCGCTTGTCTTTCAGATTTTTTTGCTATTAATACGGATAATCTTTTGGTGCCTTTGCAAATTGGGGTGGAGGGATTATATCTGTTATAAAATTTAACCATGGGGCTTTGGCCTGAGGTGCAATCTTTATGATAATTATATGAGCGGATACTTTTCTTAGCATCGTATTAATAGTTTTTGGTAAGGATGCTTTTTTGAAGGAGGTAGAGGCAGATGTCAACATCAGTAGTGTTCTTGTTCTATTTTACTGTTATTGTTTCCCATACACTTTTTTTTATGGGAGAAATTCTTTCGTCAAAGTTATGAATCCGGAGCCGGTTTCTGTAGATTCTTTATCCATGTTTAGAAAAGCTTTTATCTTGTTTCAGGTCGGATCAATGGCTTTCTTTAGAAAAGCTGGGAGTATATTGGGAAGAACTGTGACTAATCACATCAGTCAGGAAATATTTTCATCCAATCCATCCATCTTTCAAGTGATGAGATGCATGTCAACTTCGAAGCTCTTTATTGGAGGTGCAGTGCCATTTTTGTTGGGAACTTAATTCACTAGGTCTGCTTTTGTTATATCAGATTTGTATCACATGCCTTCATTCTCATTTGGCAGGACTTTCGTACAGCACGGATGACACAAGTCTCACAGAGGCTTTCAACAAGTATGGAGAAGTTGCTGAAGGTACTATAAGCATACCGCACTATGTACCCTCTTCTGATTGTGAATTTATGATAGTTTTTGACACATTATTGTGGCAGTCGTTTCATCGATGTTGGAGTACACCAAGATGATTTCTTCTGTTTATCCTTGTGACTTCCTAGTTCTGCATACTGCACGGTTGGTCATATTCTTATGGATGGATGGATGGATGAAACACTAACTTTCACCAAGTTGGTGCAGGCTTAAGAATTTGGCCATGAATACTGAAATTTATGTTCCTAGTTGCTCTCACCTATGCTGAAAATTATGTAGAAAGGAAGAAAAAAGTGTTAGATATGGTGCTTGATACATTGATACATTCATAAATACATTGACCATATGATAGAGTTATTATTTTTATCTGCTTTCTGTCTTTTGTTTGTATGCTGTACAATTAACTATCGTATTTAACTTGGACCTGAGTAGAATAACGATGTGGAAACTTCTTTTCATTGATGCTGATAATGACGATATTTCTTTCAGCAAGGGTAATTGTGGATCGTGAAACTGGTAGGTCCAGAGGATTTGGCTTTGTTACATATTCTTCCATTGAGGATGCATCTGCTGCTATCCAGGCTTTGGATCAACAGGTATCATTTTCTTGGTCTTGCTCAGTTGCTTTATTTGAGTTTGCTATTCTACTCGAGAAATTTTTGAACTCTCTCTCTCTCTCTCTCTCTCTCTCTCTCTCACACACACACACACACACTCTCAACCTCTATTGTAGTTGATTCCTACCGAACTTTGTGTAAGTAGATGTTAACTGATATTCCATTTCGACATTTGTTTAGGAACTTCATGGTCGTAGGATTAGGGTGGATTATGCAAATGACAGGACTCGTGGTTATGGAGGTGGAGGCTTCAGAGGTGGCAACTTTAGTGGTGGCAGTGGTGGTTATAACAGTGGTGGTTTTGGTGGGAGCTATGGTAGTGGTGATGGTTATGGAGGAAACTATGGGGGTGGACATGGTGGGAGTTCAAATTATAATCCTGGCGTCGATAGTTATGGAAGTGGGACTGGACCTGAAGGCAGTAGCAGTTATGCAAGCAATAATGCTTATGGTGGTGGGAATCTGAGTTATGGTGGCGGTGGTCAAAATTTCGGCGGTGCTGGTGGTGCTGGTGGGAGCGATAACTTCTTCACTAGTGGTGCAGGTGCTGGCAGCAGTGGGTATGATGGGTTTGGAGACAAGTTTGGGAGCGAACAAAACAATAATGGGGAGGCCGGAGCTGATGAAGGTTTTGGCAAAGATGAATCCTTGGAAGGAAACTACATAGATAATGATGACACACCACATGATAACTATGCCGATAGAAGGAGTTGATGAAACCTCCAGGTTGTTGGGTCCAAGCTCTGCTCATTTGTTTGGTATCAGCTGCCCTGAAGAACTCATTCTATTACTTAAATACCTTAGTTTATTGTTTGGCGGACTTGAATAATAACTCTGAACTCGTCTTTATCCTTAATTAAGTTGTATTGACAAAGTAATGCATGTTTTCTTTTAGTGTTCGAAAACTAACACGCCTTATTTGATTTTCATCCTCCCCCATATTTGTTGAATTAATATTATGGTTTTGCATGTTAATTGTTATATCTCGCAATGGTGTTTTTGATCTACAGCAGGAAAATTAACGAATATGTACGTTGTCTTCTTTATTAGAGGGATGCTCTGCCCGCTCTGGCCCTCTTTTGTTTTTTTTTTTTACCATGTTGGTTGTGTTTGTGGTTGAAAATTAACTTGGGCTAACTAGGGCTCAGGATTGATTCGAATTACAGTACGAGTTGAAAAGTTAGGAAGTTAGAAGATTTGCAATCAAATTAATGTGGGTCTGAATGATAATTTCCTTCTTAATCTGGTTTTGGAGCTTATTGCCACCATACATGAGCCAATTTGGATCTCGAATTTTAAGTGCTTTATATAATTGAGAGAATTGAACCGATATGAAGTATTTTTATCGAGGGACTTAGGACCTGGATCTTTGATCCAAGTATTTGTATTGAGTTTAACAATGCCAAGATTCAGTTGGATCATCCAAATTCAAATCCGAAAATCAGAACCCCTTTGCGGCTGCACAATGACTGAGACAACAACACAGTCGTTGAAATTGGACCATATTTCAACAGCGAAAGTCGACCAGAAAGACAATTTAGATATGACAAACAATTATTGATTTAGATATGACAAGCGCACCCCCCCCCCCCCCCAACCTTCCTAAGCTGCATTGATTGATCCTAAAGATTTCAAAAGCAGCACAAGAAAGCAGAAGGTTTGAAGAAATATCAACTTCTGCCATCCATAAATTCTGCTTTTGTCATTTATATCCACAATGGAGCTGAGATTAAGAGCAGGAATATACTCATTCTAGTTCAAGCAAAGTCATAAGCAGCAGCATTCTTGCCAAATTGTTATATTCAATATTTGAAGAGCAACGAAAATAGGAGGCTATCGGCTTTCGCTTTTTCTTCAGCGGAAAAGCCTGGGAACTGATCTTTTTGGGATCTTTCCCTCAAGTTTTAATCTTCTGTATGCTTCTCTCATGTGGCATGGCCTGATTGGTCCTGTATCTCTTCTCTCTGACATTACTACTCTAGCTGTTTCAACAAGCTCTCCAACAAACATTTTTGCTATTCCAGATACCACAATAGTCATTGGTACAGATATTTTAGCACTTCCAGTTATGCTTGTTAATAACTGCATTTCAAACACAAACAAGCATCATTAAATAATCTTCTTCGACAATAACAATCTCTCATACAAAATGAGATAAAACCATGATGTTCACAAATGTTTGCCACACCTAGTGGGGAAACTTATAGTTCAACAAAAATGAACTTTTCTACATGCAAAGTATTTCATCATTCACACATTAAACCGTTGGGTTGCACTACATTTAATGCAAGTACTTCCTCTTTTCTTCTTTTTATCCCCCTCCATGGAAGATGGGGATGGAGTACAGATGATTATTGAGCATAGTATACAGAAAAAAGGAGATGCCTACCCGTTTCATATTAGATTTCTGAAATCCGGATCTTCGAAACGACTCATACCTACTCATTTGCTCCTCTGTAAAATGAGATAAAATTTCCCTGAATAAGAAAATTGGTTAGATGAACTGAAAAACTGAATAGTGGATAGAAACATCAAGTGAAGGAAAATATACATGCATAAGATGAACTGAAATACTGAGTAAGGGATAAAAATATCAAGTGAAGGACAATATGCATGCCTAAGTTATTGGTGTAAACAAATAAGTAAGTACTTTCAGACTCCTTTTGCAGCTTTGCTGCATTTTTTTGACAATGAAGTGCATGCCGTCCCCAACTTTTGAAGAAAACATGAAAAAAATTAAGAGACACCATTATTTTCCTTCTCTGAGAATGATAATCTGGAGCAGGGAAGAATAGTTTGATGTAAATTTCTTATCAGGAACAAGACCACCAATTTTACTGTTTCTATGCCAAGTAAAAATAATAAATGTAGAAATTTTCACATTTGTGTAAAGAAGAAACATATCAACTGATCTTCTGGATACTTCAGAAATTTCCATTTCACTACTTGTGCCCAATCCACCCCTGGAAAGAAAAAGAAAATGTAAACCCAAGGAGAAGTAATTAATTTAATTCCCTTTGTGCTTGTACTATGCGACTCATCAACAACGTTGAGTTTTAAAACAGGTAGCTTATGCCACAGTAAATTATGTAAAGCTCCAGCCCTTATTTAATTTCTGCAGGAGTGGCATCGCTATTTTTAAGTTTCAACACTACTCTTTTGTTTGGTGCTCAACAATTCTCTTCATCTCTGAAGGTCATGGCTATGCACTTCCGAGAGTGAGTTGCCTGGTTTTTGATATTCGTCACAGTGAAACATGACAGCTAAAAAGGACTTATAACTAGAATATCTAAGTCATCACATTTTGTTTCCAAGTAAACTCAAGCACGAAATTGATATGAGCGCGCTTTACTAGTAATCACAGTCTGCTCCATAATTTGGAATTTTGATGCTTTTAAAAAATTAAACTGCATATTTTGATAGGTTAGGGATCTAAAATTATCAACTAATCAATCACTAAATGGAGTACTAGATTGACAAGTTCTCTACAAAATGTAGATCAACAATCAATAAGAGCGTAGACATTCTTATGAATATCGATCAACTTCTATCTAATTGGTCAAGCTTTTAGATCACTTGGTTCTATAATCTTAAACTCCCTTAACTCATAAACACTCATTCTTTTCTGCCTTAAAAAGCATATTAAAGCATCTTACTTCAATGAAGACATATCTAGGGTACCCATGAATTTAGGACATGCATGTGGTATCAGTTCCACTTCAATATTGAATACCAAAATTAAGAAAAACACTAGCAAAAGATAGTTATGACACACCATTTGTCTGGCATCCACTTATGGTAAGATGAAATGTTAGATATCTGGCAAGCAAAACGAGGGCAAGTTCCTTTTATGTGTATGTTTCAATTGCAACGTAATAATGGATGAACCCCAATCTGTATTAGTTGAAGAAAGCACACCCAACCTACCGAATATATATACCACTTAATGAGGAACTTACAACAACACATATGCTGAACATTTTATAAAGAATGGAACAAAAGAATCATGATCCATTAATCAGAAATGAAAATATTAAAATTGATTAAGCAATAGGATGATTAGTGTCTTGAACGAGCTTAAATCTGCAATTCTGTCATTACTCATTAGTTTCTACTAAGTTCAAAGAATCCCATGTAAGTTGTAATGTCCTTTGACAGGTGCGTCAGCAGATACAAACATAATTCTGTTTTACAAGTTTGTATCAAGGTTATAGCATATAAATTATGATATGAAGCATGAATATATGAAAATACATTATGGAAAAAAGTGAGCAATTAACAAACGTCTGATCAAGTTTCAGAGGTATTCAAAACAAGGATATGATAAAACGACTATGGGTTTAGGTTGGAAGAAGAAAACAAGACAGAGGAGTAAACAAAGACAACAGGGTGAAGAAAGAAATACAATTTCAAGGCAGCAACGAGGTCTTCTTCATTTCTTTGCTCAGGCTCAATTAATTCTAAATCATAGATCATAAAGGCAAAATTTTTCCACTGAGGAATCAGTTTCCCTGTATAAAACCCCCCATATGATTACTAATTAGGATGGCATTACTTGCAAAACCAAAACTGCCTAACAATAACCCATCAAGAGGCCCTTAAGGAAAAGGATATAATGAACACATGAGATTTTTCAGAGAGTCACAAATAAATTAGTCAGCTTACTGCATCTTAGCCGTTTTTGCAGGATCACCACTAGATCGGAACTTGCCAAACTCAACGTCCATGTTCTCTTCTTCTTCTTCCTCGTCATCTTCTTTGTTTTTGCCAATCGGGCCAGCAGTTCCTACAGATATTGGCACAGTAGCCGAAGTTGAAGGATCTGTGCCAAGAACATTAGCATTCATATTCGAATCTCCGCTAACAATCATACTGGGACCAGCTGAAGTTTGTGCTTCATTCTCATCAAGACCAACAGGGGATTCAGGTGGTGATTCCTCTTGCTCCTCAAATGCAATCTCAAAAGGATCCTTGGACTTCTTCATACCTGTTGGCTGTAGGTTTTCAAATCTCATGAAGTTATCAATTGAGATACTGACACAAAATTGTGTACATGTACAAAATTTTCAGTTTTAATTCCTAAGATTTGATTATTATATTGATCCATACTTTAAAAAGAGGTATCACCCAAAAGTTTATTTGGTAGAAGTATATACTTGTACCAGGAGCAGTACAGATGTTAGCACTTTTCTTCAGTTTTTTAATATTTTTGTTTGTGTCACAAACATTCAGTTTCAGAAATTGGGAACAAATAATTGAGCTGGATAACTGAAATTATATCTGGCATGATAACTGAAAAATGTTACTTGGTTCATTCGGGCTTCCAGTTTTACCCTTTTTTTTTCCCTTGCTCCCTTTCCCTTTTAACCCCTAAACCTCTATCCCAGCCCCTGTCAAGTCTCGTCCCTCTCTTTCCCCATTTTTCCCACCGTATCTACACACACTGAAATATTTATCAACAATTAAAATAATTCAACAGGATCAGTGCAGCAAGAAGAAAGAGAAATTTAAATAAAAACAAAAAACAACAACAACAACAAAATTCAAGTTTTCCACCTGGAATGTCGGCGAGAGAGCGAGTGTGGCTGAGGAGTATGATGTGGGTGGTGGGTGGCGGGCTGCGTGCTTTGATGACTGGCCGTTATTACGCCGAGCGAGGGTGGTGACTGGCAGGCACGGAGGCGAACGGAGGTTCAGTAGGACTTGGGAGGAACGAGGATTGCGATGAGAGGGACAGTAAATGATGAGAGGGGATTGGGGAAGGAAGCAGAGGCATTATTGTCCCATGTTTTGGCCATTTTATAGAAAAAATTGAGGAAATGAATTTTTGAAAGAAAATTTAAATTAAGTATTAATTTATTTTGGAAAAATATAAAAAATAATTTGAAAATAGGAGAGGGACAAATTTTATTGTTAATATCAAATCAATTACTTTTTTATTGTATTTGTGGAGTAAAGGAGATTTTTTTATATAATATATTGTATATGTTTGTATATTTATAGGTGGATGATGTGTGTATATATATGTAATACTTGATATATTATTATAATAAAGTGATGTGTAATTAATTCAATTCTTACTTTATTTTAAAATTTATAATTTTATGAATTTAACATTAGGAAATGATGTGTTACTTGGAAGAAAATATTTATTAATAAATATTAATTATTTATGAACTTATAATTATATCTGAATTATAAAAAATAGGATAATATCATAATTATATCATAATTGTTGATATCGATTTATATAAAAAAAATTAATTATTATACATTAATCATAAATTAGCTATTATTTATTATTAAAATATAATTATTTAACTAATTTACAATTTATATATAAATAAAACTTAATTATTTATTTCAATAAAATAATATATACATATATATAAGACTTAATAATGATTCATCAAATTAAAAAAATAATAATAATTTTATATTATATGAAACTAAATCATCTTAAATTATTTATTAAAGAAATAAGTGTAATATTTAATTATACGTAAAATATGAAACATAATTAATATATACATAACAAGTTATTTAAGTAATTAAATAAATTAATTTAATTAATTTAATAAGTTATTTATTTACTTTAACTCATTATTTAATTAACACATTATTTAATAAATAAATTACTTAGTTTTACTTAATTTTTTCAATACTAATTTTAATTGTATTAATATTAATTTATTAAACTTAATAAATTATTAATAAATGTCATACTATAATTAGTTTTGTTTATAATAATTTTAAATAAATATGAATATTAATATTTAATGAAGATTAATATTTTTGATGAAGATTAATTTATCTATAATATCAAATTAAAACATCTTAAATTATTTATTAAATGAATAAACATACTATTTAATTAATACATTAAATATTAAATATAACTAATACATTATTTAATTAATTTAATATGTTATTTAGTAAATATATTATTTATTAAATTTAATTAATTTTGTCGACAATTATTTTAATTAAATTCATAAACACAATTTTTTAAGTAGTAAAATTTTACTATATATATATATAAGAGTGTGTGTGTGTGTGTGTGAGTGAGTGAGTGAACTGAGAGAGATAAATGAACGAGTGATATGAAAGATGGAGTGAGAAAATAAGGGGGTAGATGTGGTTTTAAAGGTGTAAGGTTTTTTTGAGTAAATTGTGAGGGATTTTTTGGGTAAAAAATTATAGCATTTTGAAAGAAAGATTGGAGAATGTGCCCGCATTTTAGAATTTTTTTGGGGGGGAGGGGGGGTTGGGAAAAATTTCCTCAAAACGTAGGAGAACAAGCCCTAAGTCTTAATTATTTTCAGTTTTCTTTTCTTTTTGTTGGGTAATTGGGATGGAAAGAATCTCAATTGAAACCAATATTTTTTTTTTTCCCCATAATTCAAGTAGAATTCTCCCACTGAAACCAATTAAGTTGGGCATCGGGTTGGTAATTCTAATTTTGATTCATTCTCTTTGAGCTCACTTGGATAAAAGATAGAATCTTGACCCAAATATTCATCCCTAATTACAACAATTAAAAAAAGGTGAATTACATCCATACACCCTAAGGTTTGACATAATTACCAAAAAATTCTCATTGTTTTGAAAATTATATTTACCCTCCTGAACTTTATTGTTGTCCAACATTTCAACCCAGAATTAGTCGTCGTTAGGGTTTTGCCCGACAGCCGTTAAAAAACTTGGGTAAAACTTCAAACATGCTCTTAGGGGTGGTAGTATTTTGAATTTGTTAAGGGCTTATTTGTTATTATTGTTGTGTTTGAGGACTTAATTGTAATAAAACAGAGAAAAAACATCCTAGCCCTTTATAGCCTTTTGTGCTATTTCCTATATATATACACACATATTCCATTAATTTTTTTGCCAAAATAATATGGCTTCTTCATGCAGCACATCATCTAGTAAATGGTGGATATTGAAATACAGAAAAGATAAGTGCAAAAGACAAAATTGTGGGAAGAAGGCATCAATAATGGTGTCCGAGACTAGCAATAATCTGGGAAGGCCTTTTTTATTGTTATGGGGAGCATGGTTTCTCACACTAGTGTTTATACCGAAGAAGATACAAATCAAGGTTGTGGTCATGTTCCAGAATGAGTTTATGAAGATTTTAAAGCTACTAGTTCAGTGCAAAAGCAACCTACTAATCATGTAGGCTTGACGAATGAAAATATATTGTATAAGCTTGTTGTAGTTAATATGTTACTTTTTAGCTAGTTCTTGGTGGACCAAATTGTCAAAATGCTAGTGAATTAGTATGAAATTGTAATGTCAATTTATTTCAAAATGTTAATGAATTAAGTATGTGTTTTCATTCCAATTAGAATGATATGCATTGCACAATTTCACCAAGTAAAACCAACCATTCCAACCAAGATTCATCCTTTCATTAATCACACAAAAAAAATAACATACATAATTTGTTCACCTAACAATTCAAAGCATTAATAATCCAATCCATCCAACCATTATCCACCCAATAAAAATTCCACTTAAGATTCTTTCAAAAAAATCAACATATATCCATCCAAACATTATCTACACAATCTCCAAGAATCATCCAACAACCTTCCCAAATCCATCCATCAAAATAGTAGATAACAAAATAAAAGTCAATATAATTATATTTATTCATAAATAAGTTGCTTCACATTTGATGGCATTAATACACATACTCCAAATCATCATTTGCAGGTGTGCTTGATTGTACAACAGTTGCAGTTGGAGGAGTGTTGGTGAGTGCAGCTAGAGGAGTCTTGGAGGGTGCAGGTGGTTTAGGAGGTGTAGCTTCTACAGTGTTGTTGCTCATCCTCTTCTCCTCATTTTTCTTCTATTTCTTTGGTTGTCCAAAGGGTGCCACAGAAGCAAGTTTTTTGGGACTTCCCCTTTCTTGGTTGTCACAGGAGTTTGAAATGCTGCTTCAGGCACCAAGGCAACATCAAGTTCTTAAGCTTCTGCTGCAGCACCTTCAATAGGTTAAGCAACTTTAGGAATAGAGCCAATAGCTTCAGCAACTTGTCATGCAGTAGGTTCAACAACTTGAGGCTTGGGTTCAGCTTGTTTAGCTGAACTTTTGCTGATTTGCTGAAAATCCATACAATAAAGGAAATCAAAGAAATGTACAATAAGATCAATGCAAATATGATGAACTAATAAAGTTTTACTTACCTCATTGCTTCTCTTACTCCTTGTTTCCCTTTGTAGACTACTTGCAGTAGTGTTTAGGCTCTGGCTCCCCCCTCTCTTCCCTCTTCTCTCCCTTCCCCTTCCCCTTCCCCTTCCCCTTCCGCTTCCCTTTAGAAAAGCATCTAAAACAAGTTCAACGTCTACAAGTTGATTAACCTGTGAAAATCCAATTACATGAATTATGTTACTTTAACTTTAAAAATTAGAAAAAATAAAAGGGCTTTATTAGTTACCTCACTCATGCTCTAGTTTTTTCTCCCCCTTGCTCTCTTTCTTCGACTTTGGCTCCTTCCCTTCTTCCCCTTTCCACTGACCTACAACATCAAAAAGGCCAACATTAAGTCAAAAAAATTCTCAAAAACAAACTCATATTTAATAAATTAATGAAATGAAATTAATACAAAAAATTTAAAATAATCTCACCTCACTCTTGCTGAAACTCTAAGAGACATTTTCTTGTGGCATTTTGCAAGTTCTACTGTTGTGACCTTTTCTATTATACTTCTTGCATCTAAGAATGCTTGACCTCTTCACAAAAACTCCCTTACCCAACTCTCTCCTTCTACTTTTCTTTAGCCTTCCTGGCAATCTTTTTTTGAAAGAGGTAGTAGTTCTTAGAGGTGACATCTATATCTTTAGGCTAAAAGGTAAGGTCAGTAATTGGATGAATCATATGGCTATAGACTCTCATGTACATCTCCTTTGAAAACCTAAAGTCAGCATAATTCTCTATCTTTTCTCTTCTAGAAGTTATGGCAAGTGCACCATGCTTACATGGTATCCCACTAATTTCCCACCTTTTACAATCACATGTCCTCTTTTGCAAATTCACTAGTAGTGAATATTCTCATCCTGAACTTCATACTCTCCTTGCCCAGCCAGAAGTAAATTGCATCTTTTGGACTCATCCATCACCTCATTTGATATTTTGACAACATTTGGAACTACATCACCCTTCCAAGTCAACCCCTTCTCATGCCTCTTCTATAGTCTGCTCATAAATTTAGCCCTCAATCCATCCAGTAAAGTAAGAATAGGTTTCCCCCTAAGATCACTTACCCAGTGATTAAATGACTCTAAAATGTTGTTGGTCACATGATCATTCTTAATTCTAGTATCAAATATATGTCTAGACCACATTTCAGATGGAATTTTCAATAGTCAATCATATGCAGTAGGCTTCAACTCCGTTATCTTGTATAATGCAAAGTTGAAGCCTGCTACATTGTATGATCTAGCAGCTTGCCAAAAATACCTTTTCAAAGCAATACCAACAAATTAACTTCTGAAATTGGCATATATATGCCTTGCACATCTTCTATTGATGGCATGAGGGACTAGCTCATCTATTATCTCTATCAGTCCCTATCAAAGAAAATAATACAATCTTAAAAAGAAACATTTCAATTGAAGAAACAGTAACAAAACCTTAAGATACATTGAATTTAATGAACTCCAAAAACATTACATTTACAACCTTAAATATGCCACACATTACATTTTACCACTCCACGTATTATTAATCTTACAATTAAACCCTTAATGATGCAAGCATGCAGTACAGTTTGCAACCAAGTAAAGAGTCCAACAACAGCATAGTAACTTTGCCTAACAACCAATATACTATATGCACTGCAAAAATGTTGTATATTCAACCTGAAAATAACTATCACACTTTTAATTTTCAAACAAAGACAGACAACAATGAATTTAAGAAATTCATAAAAAGAGTATTAGATATCATTCCTTTTACCTGTCACTCATAAATGTCCATGGCAACTTAGTTGAGAAGCCTCCAAGCATAACTAACAAGTGTTCAAAGAAAAACATCCAGTTTTCCTTACATTCTGTCTCAGCTACATCAAATGCTACTGGGAATAATCCATTATTACCATCCAACCCAATGGCAGCCAACAAGATACCACCAAATGGACCTTTCAGATGGCATCTGTCAAAGCCTAAGAATGGGCTACAGCCTTGTAGGAAGCCATCTCTTAAAATAGCCAAGCCAATGAAAAATATTTTAAAAGAAGTTGAAGTTGGTATACTGCTAAAGCCTCCATGTTAATCATCACAACCATCACATTGCAATCTAACTACACTCCCTTCATTTTCAAATACAACATCTTATAGTATGATGGCAATAGGTTATAAAACTCAGTATGACTACCCTCTATCTCCTCAAGAGCTTTCTTTTTTGCCCTATAAATTTGCATGTATGGAGGATTCACTCCAGACCTTTGCATTTCACTCCTAATCCCTCTAGTCTTTATCCCAGGGTTTTCTCAATATTGAAACAAAGTTTTGAAGCTATCTACTTAGCAGTAGCTTCCTTAGTACAATAAGTCCTTACGCATGTGTGTGTGCTCTGGTATGTTTTAATTTGAAAAGTAATCCCATCACTTAATAATGATGCATGTATTCTCCAAAGATAATTTTTTTCAGCACAATGACATTTAACCCTAAATACTGATGTGCGCCAGTTTTGCCTAAGTTGCCCATAGCGCCAGTTCAGCTATGGAGCTACAAGAGAGAGCTAGATGAAATGGTTCCATAAAGGAAGCTCTAAATGTAGTAACAGCCATACATTATGGCAAGATGTTGGAGACTTGGAAAACGTTAAAGATATGGAGAGTTGTGATCATGATGAGCTATTGAAGTCTCCATAAAGAAGTAATAAGCTGAAAAGGCACATCAAAGGGTTATAAAGATGACCAAGCTCAAAGTGAAATAGGACAGAACACATTTCGAAGTAGTGTAAAAAATAATAATAATAACAACATTGGCGCTGTCTGTGGGAACAGTTAGAGTTAAGGCGTGAGGAGTGAGTTGATGAAGTAATGAACCCCAATCCTAGGCCCCAGCAAAATCAATTGACTCCAAACCTATGGAAAATGGGCCGGTTACTCTGGAATAGGCTTCATGAATGAGAACAACAGTAGTTAGGGCAGCAATGCAGGCGCTTTGAAACACCCACGTACAGGATCCCTAGTTGGCCCCAGTGGAACGATATACACGGCTCGAAAAGCTGGTGTTTTGTATGGTTTACACAACTGAGCAGTTAAGACCATATTTCTTGGCCATGCTATTATGGTACAAAAGAATCATCCTCTAAAGCAAATACTAGGCCGTATAGAGGTCTCAAGAAGAATGGTAAGTAGGTCATTGAGCTCAGTGAATTCGATATTATATATGAGCCCAAAACAGCTATCAAGGCTCAAGCTCTCACGAATTTCGTGATAGAAATGACAAGAGACCCCGAGCTCGAAGCAGAAGAGTGGAACATACATGTTGATAGCTCTTCCACTAATACAGGAGCAGGAGCATGAATCATCTTAGGTAAGTAGGGCCAGGAAGACATGAAGTTGGCTGTACGCTTAAGTTTTAACGCCTCTAACAATAAGGCAGAGTACAAGGCCCTACTGATGGGTTTAGGTATGGCCTTGCAGGTCGGGGCTAATAAGTTAGTTGTTCATACGGATTCATAGTTAGTGTTCATACATGTTACAGGACAATAGAGATAAAGGATGAGCAAATGGTGAGATACAAAAATAAGGTACATGAGCTGAAAGTGTAATTTGATAAGTTCAGCCTATGCCACAAGCACGAACAAAAAACAGCAAGGCAGACTACCTAGCTAAGCCAGTCAGTGCAATTGAGGGATGCGGTACTAGAAGGATCAATATCCAAGAACAGGAGAAATTAGCTATTATAGATCTGATGGCTGGAGAAGTAGAGCAGTGCATGAATCTAGGGATTGGAGAGATCCGATCATATGGTATTTTAAAGGCAACATTGCTAACTCAAGCTATAAAAAAGTATGGTTGGCTAGGTATGTTTTGGTTGGTGACCTGTTGTATAAGAGGGCTTTCATGCATCCTTTATTAAGGTGTTTGTCTAGTGAGGAAGGGAATTATGTTCTCCGATAGATATTTAAGGGAATATGTGGCAACCAATAAGTCTTGCATCTAAAGTTGTGCGGGGTGGGTACTTTTGGCCTACGATGAGGACCAATGCCAAAGAGCTGGTTAGGAAATACGAACTTGGTCAAAACACGCCAGGTACACTACATCAACCTGCCAAGCGGATGACCACTATGGATTCACCCATTCCTTTTGCTAGGTGGAGAATTGATATAGTGGGGGCCCTCCCATTTGTTGCAGGACAATGTAAGTTCTATCTCATAGCTGTTGATTATTTCAGTAAGTAGGTAGCGGCAGAACTTCTAGCCAAGATATCTAAGCAAGATGTAATGAAGTTTTTGTGGCAGAATATCGTATGTAGGTTCAGTGTACCTCATGAGTTGATATCAGACAATGAACAACAGTTCCAAGGAAAAAAAACTCCTGAATTGGCGTCGTGAATAGAGGTGTCAAAACGGGCCGGACGGACCGGCTCAACCCGCAAAAAAAATCGGCCCAGCTCGGCTTTTAATTTTTTAATATGGGCTGGGCTAGACCGGCTCACTTGAAAACCCATCGCGAGCTGAAATTTTGCAAGCCGGGACCGGCTCGGCCTGCAGACCGTAAAGGACCGTGGGCTAGCCCAGCTCGCGGGCTAAACGAGCCGGCTACGCAGGCCGGCTCGGGGGCTAGCCCGCTTAGCCTGCAATATTTTTTAATTTAAATTATAAATTATAATTTTTAAAAATTTAAGAATTTATAATTTTTAAATTATAAATTATCAATTTATGATTTTTAAATTACAAATTACAAATTATTAATTTTAAAAAATTATAAATTTATAATTTATAATTAAAAATGTATCATTTATAATTTATTAGTTTATAAATGTATAAATCAATAATTAAGAAATTTTAATTTTTAAATTATAAATTATAAATTATATATAAAAAAATAAAAAAAGAGGGAATGTAGCCGTTACAAATTGTAACGGCTACTTGCCCTTTTAATTGACCGTTGGGCCAACGGTCAATTGCTGCAGCAGCAGCAGCAGCAAAAATTGCTCCCTTTTTTTTTTTTTCAAAAATAACAAATGACCACTATAAATAGTGGTCATTTGTAATAAAAATATTTCCTATCAAATCTCTCAATTTCTCCCAAATCTCTTATTCTACAATTTCTCTCTAATCTAATAATTTATAAATAAATTATATCTTTTATTCATTTCGTTCATATTATTAAATTTATTTGGTGGAGCTTTGAATAGAGGTCTATCAATTTGCTACTTCGTGGTGCCCTGAATGGTGGTGTATCAAATTGCGACTTCTTAATTATTATTACGTCTTTTACAGTAACATCTATCCTTTTTTTACAATTTAATTTATGTGTTAATCTTTGTGAATTTTAATTGTTAATTGTTCATATTTAGTTGATTATAAAAATGAAGAAATTTTTGAATCTTGCTAGTAGTTCTAAAAATAAAAAAACTAGTAGTTGCTCTACGGCCCCTCTGAGGGTAGACCAACATTCTCCTTTAAATGACCCCTCAATTCGTCCCTCCACTCAACCCGCTAGGCGTAGTACTAGTCATCAATTTATAGACCCCCCCCTAAGACCTACTACTACCCCTCCCTCTTCTTCTAGTTCTACTGCCCGATATCATATGGAATGTAATTTAAATACGGAAGAATATAATTTTATTGCACAAACACCCGCATCTTTGCATAATACCGAATCACAAGAACAATATCATCCCACTACCGATAGAATAGATGAAGAAAACCCCCTACATGATGATGATGAAACACAAGCACCCGATGATAGTGACACACAAGCACCCGATGATAGTGACACACACAATGATACACATGGGAATAAAAAAAGAAGACTAACTAGTGATGTATGGAAATGTATAGCTATTGACCCACCCGGTTCGGTGCATTGTAAAATTTGTCGTGCAGTTTATAAACATAAAAAAGGAGGTGGAACGAGTACAATTAAAAGACATTTAGACACTCATCATCCGGGTTGGAATGAAGAGGATGTGGGGGTAGAGGGTCAATCACAACTTTATCGAAATGAATCGGGCGAGCTACAAAGTTGGAGATATAGTCAAGAAAATATGAGAATAGGCTTATCTAGATTAGTTGTACAAAATGAGTTACCTTTTACTTATGCCGAAAATGAATTAGTAACTAGATATAATCAAATGTATTTACAACCGGCTTATAAACCCATTTCACGTAACACTTTCTATGATGATGGGTATAAACAATATTTAGCAAAAATTTTAAATTTAACTGAAATTTTTGATAATTTGAAATGTAGAGTTTCTTTTACATCTGATATGTGGTTAGGTAGAGGCAATTTGCATTATTTATGTGTTACGGCTCATTGGATTGATGATAATTGGTGCATGCAAAAAAGAATAATTGAATTTCAACAACTTGATCATCCGCATACGGGTATTCATATTTATGAAGCAATTAGAGATTGCCTTAGGGGTTGGAAACTAATGGATAAAGTTATGTCTATGTCTTTTGATAATGCATCTAATAATACATCTGCCGTAAGGGAATTAGTTAAATTAATAGACCTTTTAAAAAATGGTATTTTTTTCCATGTTAGATGTTTTTGTCATATTATTCATTTATGTTGTAAAGATGGTTTAGAAAAAATGAATTTTTCGGTAGGTAAAATTAGAAGTGCTTTAACACATATTATGGCTTCATCAGTTAGAACACAAGAATATAAAAGATTTTGTCAAGACCGTAGGACAAGATTTGTAATTCCTTACTTAGATACTCAACATAGGTGGAACTCTACATATAAAATGCTTAGTGAGGCAATGTCTTATCGTCAAATAATTAGTGAATTTTGTAATAAAGAAATGTTTGATGATTATGGTGAACCATTTTTGCATGATGCGGGTTGGGATATTGTGGAAGTTCTTGCTCCACTTCTTCAAACATTTAATGATAAAACCAAAATTATGTCCGGTCATTTTTATCCAACATCTAACTTGTTATTATATACACTATATGAAATTGCTCAATTATTTGATAATCATAGATATGATGAACATTTAAGTGAAGTAATTTGTGCAATGGAAAAAAATTTTCTTAAGTATTATGAAAAAATACCCTACATAGCAATTATTTCAAGTGTTTTAGATCCTAGATTAAAGTTAGATATGTGGGTTGTATTAATGCAAAAATATAATGATTTTATACTTCATGAGGATTTTAACTATGAAGAAGAAAAAACAAGAATGTTAGATATTTTGAAAATTTTGTATAGTGTTTATAGTTAAAATTGTGGGATAGGACAAATGCATGTAGGTACGCAACGGCCATCTACTAGCAAAAAAGGAATGTTTGCATCTTTAGGTAATTTGATGAATGAAAGACCGTCAAGCTCAAGACCCAAAAGTAGCGCAGAGATATCGCTATATTTACAAAACGCATGTGAAGAAGACTATGAAGGATTCAACGTGTTAGAGTGGTGGAAGAATAATGCTAAAGTGTATCCAATTCTTTCATGCATTGCTCGAGACTTACTTGCACCTCAAATGTCAACGGTGGCATCCAATAGTGCTTTTAGTGCGGGCAAGCGCACATTGACCGATACAAGATCGCGGTTAAAACCCGATTCGATCAAGTTTTGTATTCTTTGGAAGGATTGGCTAGACCAAGAGTATAGAAACAAAAATTTGAGAAAGGTGAAGACCATATTGCCTCAATTTGAAGAAGACGATGAAGAATGGCTTGAAACCGCATCCACCATCGCATCTCAATCCGAGAGCGATTTAGATCACTTGAATGAACGACCGGTTTATCATTGGACATGTTTAGATGGTTAGATATTACAAAGTTGTTTATTTATTTATTTATTTATTTGTTATTATTATGTAATTCCATTTAGAGGTTTGGTCAAATCCACCTCTATGTAATTATTTTTTCTAAATTAATGACGGGTAGAGGGGTCCATGCCAAACCCCTCACCACCTATTTGGTGGTGTTTTAGGAAAAATATAATATAAGTATATATTTCTAAGTTTTTATAAAAATTTAAGTGTTGTAAAATATTAAAAATCACATAAGTATAAATTATTAAATCTTTTAAAAAAGCATAAGTGTTGAAAAAAACATTAATAATCACATAAATATAAAAACTTCAAATTTTTAAATTCATTTTCAAAAAAAAAAAAAAAAAACTCGCGGGCCAACCCGCGAGCCGGACCGCCTAGCTCAGCTCATATATAAACCGGCTCACCTATATAGTGGGTTGATTTTGAGCCGAATCGGACTTTTCAATTTTCAGCCCATCACGGTCCGGACCGTGAACGAGCGAGCCAGCCCGGCTCGGCCTGGGACCACGGTTAACCGTGTGTTAAACGAACCGGGCTGGCTCGGCCCGGCTCATTTGACACCTCTAGTCGTGAATTCAAAATAGAGCAACGGTTTAGCTTGGTTGCCCATCCTCAACCCAATAGGCAGGTCGAGGTTATCAATAGGATCATAACTCAAGGGATCAAAATAAAAATAGAGGAAACTTGAGGAAGGTGGGTGGATAAGCTACCTGGAGTTCTGTGGTCGTATTGCACTACTCCAAGGACCACCATTGGGGAGAGTCCTTTCACTATGGTGAATGGAGCAAACGCCCTCATACCAGTTGAGATCAGTATGGAAACTCATAGGGTTCAAAATTTTATAGTGGCAAAAATGAAGAATTAATAAACAAGCCTTAGATCTGGTTGAAGAACGACGGAAGGAAGCCATGATGAGGGTTATTAAGTATAAGCAAAGAGTGCAGGCATTCTTCAATAAGAAAGTCAGCGTAAGAAACTTCCAGGTCGGCGATTGGGTTTTTCATCGGGCTAATGTCTTAAAGCTTCTAGGGAATTTGAATTAAGGACGGGAAGGTCCTTACAAAGTGGTCAAAGTCTTGTCAGGGGGTATATACAAACTCGAAGACCTTAATGGAAAGTCGTTGCCTCGACCATGGAATATTGGAAAGCTGAAAAAAAAAATTATACACGACAAAGTCGCATGCTCGAGGTTAGGAATATCGCTGTTGTTTCTTTCTCTCTTTTTGTTTTTAGTTTCCACTTTTATTTCTGTTAAAATTGTTCTTATGACCTATTAAAAAGTCCCAAACTACCGTAAAAGGGTATGATAAGAATCAAACTTTCCGTAATGGCCTCAGAGCCTTAGTATGAAAAGGTAAACTAGCAACTACACCATATTTTCAAATGGTGAATTTCTATTTCACTTCCAACGGCCTCAATGCCGTGATATGTAAATGTAATATGGCAGCAATGCCATACTTCTAATGGAAGACTCCTATCCCTTATTCCGGTGATATCTCATGTCGCTTATTTATTTCCATCATTTCATTTTGACAAATGAGTTGTTTTGCTACCGAGTTTTAAAAAAAAGAAAAGAAAGAGAAAAAGGAGGAATGTATGCGCAAACAGAAGATACATTATATTAAGAGCATATCATCCTAGTTAAACTAACATAAAGGATATATCAGGGGATAGGGAAATCTAATCTCCCTAGACATCGCCAGAAAACACTAAGATAATAACAAAACAACAAGCCAACAAGCCAAGCATGGCTAAGCAGGAGGAATAGAGCTGGATGGGGGCACCTCTTCTAAAGGGATTGGTGTCGTATCGTCCTCAGGGTCACCATCCTCTGGCTCTTCTTTGTCACTATTGTCTGAAATGTCCTCACCAGTTGGCAGATCTTCCAATCCTTTTTACCTACCTAAAAATTTAAAAGAGAAATTAGCTAGAAGCTTGCCTCCGGTTTTAAGTAGTTTCCTGCAAGTTTGGAACCCATGGTAGTAGTATAAAAGAGCTTTCTTCACCATAAGGGCATTGAACTCATCGAACTAGAGAAATTCTTTTTTCTTCTCAAGCCAGTAAAAGTCTAAAATGGCTTTCCCTTCAGTGGAACTTGGAAAAGATTTGCAATATTCTTCTCGGGCCTTCTCAATCTCTGTGTGTCATAAGCTTAATGTATATAAGAGCTAATCATTCAATTTCTTATGGTTGGCCACCAAAACCTCGTGTCTCCCAAATAGTTCTCTCAGCTGGCTGCATAGTTTCTCGACCTCAATCTTTAAATTTCCATGGTCTTGGAGAAGATGGCGGTACTTTTCACCCCAGGTCTTCTCAATCGCCTCCTACCTCATCAGCATAGCTCTTGAGATAAGACTAGAATGGAAATAAAGGATACGCAATCAATATGAGGTAAATAAAGTCAGAAGAGAAATAGAATGGCTAACCTTGGCTAAACATGACGAATAAGCAGCACGGAGGGAGGCATCGGAGAGATTATCCATGTGGGTTCTATCAGTCCTTGTGGGAAGACCCACCAGGAAGTCTCTTCCTAGTGCAAGGTCATCATCTTCAATAATAGAGCTGCTGGCAAAGAAAGTAGTGATTGGGTTTGAGCATGATCTTTTCTTTCCTAGCCACCTCGACATCATCCTCGACAATAGGGAGAATTGTAGCCTCTGGAGCTCGAGGGACCAAGGGTAGTATGCGCAAGTCCACGGCAGTAGGTGGGGGTAAAGAGCTGGGGGTAAGAACTAGGGTGGGGTGGAGGTAGTGGAAGAACTAGGAGTTACGTGCTTCTTCTCTGCCCTTTTTCCGTCTTTTGGCCACCTCAGCCTTTCTGGCCTCTGCCTATATATGGGCGTTGAACATCAGTTCTTCTGCAAGAAGAGGTCAGGTCAGAACATATATAAAAGTTAATAGTAAAGAGGAATAGCTGAAAGAATGACAAATTAAAGGATGAGCTGGTACCTAAGTTTTTCAGTTAGTTCTTCCTTGACTAGACTTAGTCCAAAGTGAGACAGAATGTCAAGTTTGTTAACAAAGGATAAGTCAAAGTTCTGTTCGTTTAGCCTTTAAAGAACCTCACGGTGTAAAGCAGAGCGATTCGAGATCTTATACGATTCTATATCAAGAGCTTTTTCAATCTATGTAGTCTTAAAGTTCCAAGGTTCAGGAAAGGAAATAAAAAAATAGCTATCTTTCCACCCCTTTAGAGAACTCGGGTACCCTACTAAGAAGGTCACATCCCCCCGAGATGTGAAGTAAAAAGAGCCTCTTTCAGAACACCATAAAGCAAAAAAATAGTAACATAGGGAAGCAGAGGGAGTCTCATCCAAGTATTGCAAAACAATAGAAAAACCTACCATCAACCTAAAAGAATTGGGACTCAACTGATTCAGGGGAATACCATACGACTTGGCTATGCGAGCAAATAACGGAGGTATGGGGAAACGCAATCCACCATGCAATTGCTTAGGAAAGAAACAGAGTGGGGGTGGCTTATGAGGCCTAACATCTGGGCTCGGACAATTATGTCAAATGAATCTAGTATGCCCATTACTCGATGAAGTTTATCCCTCCCTAATACAGTAAATCACGAGATGCAAAGGTCGTAAAATGTTGGAGAGGGTGCGTCTCCTTTTATATGACTCGACATCCTATTTCCACCATGATGAGACATACTTTGGAAAGGAAGTTCCAATCGTTGACTATGGGCATGGATTAACTGGCGAATAGGGTCACTTAATGTTGGTGTGCTACTAAAATATATTGTTGGACGACGACTCGACATCCTATTTCCGTTGAGACATACTTTGGGAAGGAAGTTCCAATCGTTGACTATGGGCATGGATTAACTAGCGAATAGGGTCACTCAATGTTGGTGTGCTACTAAATATATGGTTGGGCGATGACGGCCATGAGGAAAGCGATAAGGAAGAGAGAGAGATGAGGGGTAAAGAAAAATAGAGAGAATGATGATTCCACTGTGAAGAAATAATTAAAAGCAAAAGGCAAGGATTAAGGAAAAGAAAACATGAAACAAAATTAACACAAATGGAGGAATGTGCGAGAGACAAACCAAAAAGGAAAGAGAGAAAAAGAGGGCTTACCATGAGGAGGAAGCGTAAAATCTGCAGTATGATGCTCCTGCGAATTTAAGCGGCTAAGGGGTGATCGAGTAGTTGAAAGGGTAAGATAAGGGTTTCTTGAAAGAGGAAAATAACATGAATTTGCTTTAAGATACCGGTGCATTTTACAAGGAAATTCAATGCATCTATCCGACGACTATGTGATGATGATGATGATGACTAGGCCTACAAACGAGTCGAGTTGCTCGCGAGCCAAGCTCGAGCTAGCTCAACTTGAGCTTGAGCTTGAGCTTTACCTCGAGTCAATCTCAAACCATTTTTATATAAGTTCGAAACTCGTGATATTTTTAATATTTTTTTAATATTATTAGTGTATGATATATTATTAATAATATATTTTATATTCTATATTAATATATATTTTATATATGAATATTATATATATTATAATATTATATATATAATATTTTATCTAATATTTCAAAAAAGAAAAATAATATATTACTAACCTAAATTCAAAATAAAAATAAAACTAAAATATTTTAATTTATAAATATTAATCATTAAATAATTACCATTTTATTAAAAAAATTCGAGCTCGTGCTCGAACTTATAATATTTCATAATTTATTTACAAATTAGAGCTTAGATGAGTCGAGTCAAGCCAATTCGAGCTTGAGTTTTCAATAAGTCGAGCTCAAGCTTGAACCAATAAAATTTTTCCAAGCTCGGCTCATCTCAGCTTGTTTGCAGGGCTAATGACGACACTAGTTTCCAAGTTAATTGCTACAGCCAAAGTCAATCCACTCCATTACTCTCGCATTCCCCCCAACTCGACCAAATCTCAGCTCGACTAGGTGAAGTGTGAGGGTAAGGGGGCCTAGTGATGTGCGCCAGTTCTGCTTGAGTTACCCACATCACCAATTCTGCCCGAGCTGCACACAACAGCCATAGAGCTACGGGAGAGAGCTACACGAAACGATTCCATAAAGGGAGCTCTAAATGCCGTAGTCCATACGTTATGGCAAGATGCTGGAGACCTGGAAAATGTTAAAGATATGGAGAGTCGTGATCATGATGAGCCATTGAAGCCTCCATAAAGAAGTAATATGCTGAAAAGGCGCATCAAAGGGTTATAAAGATAAACAAGCTTAGAGTGAATGGGGATAGAACACATTTCCAAGTAGTGAAAATAATAATAACAATTAACATATTAAAAAAGAAATTAAAAAAATGTAGAATACATTACATTACATAAAACAGGAGATGTGCGTTATTACTCTCAGACTCAGTATATAACAGTTAAATTCAATCTTATAAACTCCTATTTATTCACTTGAAAGATGCAAAAAAGGTGATGGTGTCGTTGAGAGCGTGGATGAATTCATCAACATCCTCTTTGGTGTTGTAGAAATGAAGACTTGCCCGAGCACTTGCATTCACCCCCAAATGCCGATGAAGGGGCTGAGCACAATGGTGGCCTGATCTAATCGCCACACCATGCTGAAAATATTCATTATGGTTTAAAAAGGTGTCACAAAGTCGCTTCTCAGAAAAACGGGGGTGAAATAGAGAGAGTATGCTTTAGAAAAATATCTGTCCTCCAAACAAGCAAAATGACAAACAACAATTCTCCTATGTGATCGTACATTCTCATTGCCTTATCCATACCTGTTGGTCAAGAAAAGTAGCAACATCCGTTGGATGAACATCTTCTACATTGAAAGAACATAGCGCTGCTCTCTTCACCATTCTAGAAGGGGTCGGGCCATAGACACGGACATTGGGTACTGAACACAAGCTATCATATAAATAGTTTGCTAGCTCTACCTGGAAAGGCAAAAGAAAACAAAAAATTTGTCTAAGCACGCCTTTAAACTAATGAAACTGGATCTTGCATCAAGTCATTTCATTCACATCCTACCAATGAGTCATCTTCTCAAAATGAACTTTTGCTAGCGAGTACGAAAAATTTAGCTGAACTGATGATTGTGTTGTATAATAACAGCTAATACAACTTATCCAGCAGTAAACACCACCATGTGTCAAGAGTGTGCAATACACAAGTTATAATAGGAAGGTGATGGGACTAGACTTGGTCATAAAAATCATCTCAAAGGGAGGAGGTCATGCGCTTGTGTGGACTTTCCTATTAACGTGAATAATATGTGGCCTAAAAACGTTCAGGTCAAGGAAACATGCAACTAATGACACTTGAAAGAGTGCATCAAGAAAAAGAAACAAAAAAAGCCACTTCATCAGCATGAATAACTTCTCTTTGAGGGAAGAAAACAACTGGAGCACAAAAGATCTGCAAGATGCTTATATATTTTTTTCTATTCTCAGTATGTTATTTATTTGGTTGGGAATTGGATGGTGCAGGGAAGGAGACTAGCTCAGCCACCAGTTCTGCTGCATTAAATGTGCCATTCTGCAATAGAGAAGCAGTAAATGTGTTCTTGATGATTACTGGTATAGAATATGTGAATATATATAGAAACTTCCATGTTTAATAAAATAAAATCCAAGTGAGAATTTACAGTCTATAGATTTTCTGCCGAGGCTGATTACAAATTGCTCATAACTTTATGTATATAAAAGTCTTACTCCAACATCTAGCCTTTAACATAGCCAGTGATCAACTAATACGAACTATGGGGGGAAGTAGAGAAGGTTAAAAAAGTTTTTTCTTTTGAAATGTACATGCATGAATAACTCTCCTTCAGCCTTCAAATTCTGATAAAATCAAGATGAATTCACAGGCTAAATTCCATCTGGTCCAGATAAAGCAATCTAAAAGCCACATTGACCCTAAGTATCAGGTTCCACCTTATTTAGGCAATTAATAACATATAGGAACGGGTATGAATTTAATGAAATCAAAGAACAGGTAGAATAGAAAAGAAGACACAGAGAAAAAAGCACACACTCAGATTATAATGGACATATTAAACATCAGATAAATAAATATTCTTAAGAAGAAACAATAGCATTCGAATATAAAACTATAAACAGTTTTCTCAGTCAATTTTCTTCTAACACAAGCCAACATAAGGCATGCATTCACTTCACATAAAAGTATCTTGTATAAGAAGAAAACAGTCATCAATTTAAGAAGAAACAATAGCATTCACATGTAAAAATATAAACAATTTTGTCGGTCAATTTTTTTCTACCACATGCTGACAGAAGGCATGCATTGACTTCAATCCAAAGTATATGCATGAGAAGAAGAAAACAATTGCCAGAAACAGCCATTATTACCTTTTAAGAAACCATTTCTCAAGACAACATTAAGGAGTCAAAACCTAAAGAGAAACACACAAACTTCACTATTTTCACATAAACTTATGGACAACTGGGATAAAAAATGACCTCATATTCATGAATCTTTTGCATTCCAATGCCTGATAAATAATCGATTGCTGTGCCCAAACCTATGGCTTCTCCAATAGCAGGAGTCCCAGCCTCAAACCTGATCTTATTAGAAAGTAATTTATGACAAGAACACATCAGCAAGCAATAATGGTTCAGTTGCCCAAAACAAAAGAAAACAGCAGAGCAACAAATAGACGAAGGTCTAAATCACTCTATCAGTTAGATGTTTAAAGGTTGTTCATATAATATAGATTCGAGTTTGGAGCCGGTTTAGTTTGGAATCTACAGCCTAGCTATGCAAACAGCTTTGGCTTAGATAAATGAGGGACCAAATATGCCGGCCCATATGGAAGGAATGACAGAAGTGAAAGGAGTAATATAAGTGTACATCACATATTTGATCCTCCCAAGCTAATATAATAGTCATCAAACAGAAAAATGTGTTGAGTACATTGTAGAGAAGACCTGCATATCAATCTCCAAGAGTATTAAGTCACATGGAAATACTAGGGCTAACTTGAACATGAATATAATATGCTTTCAGTATAAAAGCTGGAATTTGTTCCAACTATAAACTGTTAAAAAGTAGCTGGGTAGCATCATTGATAATGAAGAAATCAAGAGATATTCACCATTCAAGAACTTCATGGCGCCATTGTGATGATTTGAACATTCTCTAAATTTGAAGCTAAGTCAATTTGGCACAAGATCTTAATTTGAGCCTAACAATTTGCAATAAATTCTCATTCTATGGCAAGTTTACAAAACTGAAAATCTTTCGAGGAGGCTAAGAATGTTTGATGCATTTTTAACAATTCCAAAGAGGGAATTCATAGAAATCTAAGAGGTATGAGATGGACAATGTGCTGTCTTCTCATAAAAATAGAGTCTTAAAAAGAGGGGAAAGAGGGGGGGTGGGGGAGGGTTGAAACCACTTTGAAGGAACAAAGCAGCATTAGCTTTTCCTTTCAAGGTGAGACTTCACAGAAAAATCCTATCCCTGAATGAAATGCAAACAAGAAATCACAAGATAGGTGCTTTCTTGTAAGAACTATCTGATAATGTTTACAAAATGACAAATGAAAATTTTAGTTCCTATATCTGATCAGACTGGACATACAGTTTTTCATTATGTGTAGAACCAATCAATTACCCAATTTGCTGACCTCCCTAGTTGTCTCCACCTCTAATTGTAAATCAATGCTGTATATCATGTCCAAAATATGGAAGCCAAACCATGATGCAAACTTTCCACAATTCTTACAGCTAATATAGGTCAATCGGTATATAATATAAAGAAACTGACCTCGATGGAGGTTCAGCATAGGTGGAGTGATCCAAATATACATCCGATATCATTTCACCACCACCTAAGAATAGTCACACAGGTTTAGAGGTCCACTCTGAAAATACCGATCACCAAGTATTCTTATTTTTGCAATCCGGATAGGAACTCTAGTGATGCTAAGTGAACATGACTCAGTGACCAGAACTCTTGCAGACTCAGAAGTAAGACAAATAATTAGAAGGGAAGGGGAGGGGAGGGAGACAGACAGAGCCCAAAAAGAAAACAAAAACAAAAACAAAAATAAAACTCACCTAAGAAAGGAGCCATGGTAGACAAGAGCTCACTTTTACCATATAAGAACCCAACGCCTGTAGGCCCACACATCTGAAGCATGATTATTTCTTCATTTCAAATACTCATTTGTGAGACTTGACTGTTAATGCATATGGAAAGGGTTTCACCTTATGAGAAGAAGCAACCAGAAAATCAGCATCAAGGCTCTTTACATCAACCATCATATGAGGAACACTTTGGCAAGCATCCACAAGTACTTTGGCTCCAACATCATGTGCCCAACTTACAACTTGATCAATTGGAAGAACAGAAGCTGTGGAGGAAAAAAAGAAGATATAGGTGCAATTGTCATGCATAAGAAATTGTCGGTTCAGCCGTTCAGCTCTTCAACAAAATTTACCATTGACAACTTTGATATGGAATATTTAGCAATAGATTCTGAAATCTATAAATTTAGGTCTCTACCAGAATCTTTTACCAGGTTTAGAGGATAAATGATTAAACCATAATCAAGAGCAAAATACAAGAGGAAAATAGTATGCCTGATATTCCAACTTGGGTAGATATTCAATGAAGTAATACTGTGAAGTTAATATACAAAAGTTCAACCTAATGATTTCGAGATCAAAGTGCTTTTACTAGGATATGACTTCTGAAGATAAAACCGGAGGTCTTAGGATATTGTGAGATTGAAGCAGAGGAAACAGCAAGCTGGGAGTTTGCCCTGGCTGATAACTGATACTTTCCACAAAATGAAGTTTCTAAACCCGGAACCACACATTAGAGCGCTGGAAAACTGTTGTTTTAATTGGGTACAATTCATATAGCACTTCGTTTCTCTGTTTTATTTTCTCATGTGTAGAATCTCTCCACATATTTAAAGTCTGCAAAGTATCACCTCTATACGCAAACCAATGGAGTCCTACTTGGTATTAAAAAACTAATATACAATGAAAATGATATGGCACACAAATCAACAACAATCAGACACTGAAACATGAACTCTGAATCAACAACAATCGGTTCCTGTCTTGCAATACGTTGATGAACTCTCAGCAAATTCATGACCCATGGAAATCTGAATCATGTAAAGCAAGTTTTTTGGTTTACTTAAGCTCCATCTTACAGCCCATAATTAGTCCTCTAGCATTGCTACAATTAGAAGACAGTTCACTCACCCAGCACATTTGAGACATGGTGAATAACAAGAAGTTTTGTTTGCCTCGATAGAATTTCCCTTAGCTTCTCTACATCTGGAACTTCATCTTCAGTTAAACTTACATACTTTAAAACAGCACCAGTCTTTTGAGCTACAATTTGCCAAGGAACAATATTACTGTGATGTTCAGCGACTGTAAGCACAACCTGAAAATTATGAATTAAGCACTTTTAAGCTAATATAACAGACATTATAGTAATAAAATGATGTAGATTTCACACATTATACACATATAAAAAAGTAATACACATGTGGGAATGTTTATAGGTCCTCAATAAAGTAACTCATACTTTCACCTTATTTCGTTGTTTGCTGTGTCTGTCTTTGGCAAAAGAAAGAAGGAACAGAGTATAAGTGACCCAAAAGTCTGATCTTTTTCTTCTTTTAGAAAAAAAAGGGGGGAGAATCTCATGATGATATATCAAAACCAAACCAATTTGTTCTACTTCCATGATTATCACACTCAAAAGATAGAAACGATTGAGTTTCAATAATTTACACATATGTGATACTCTCAGGCCCTCCAATACATGCAGAATGAGTTTACTTTTTTCTCAAAGAGAGTGCATGCACTTGACATGCACTGTGGTATAGAGATGAGATCTTAGAAGCCTGGTCAATTCTAATGCATAAGGAAATAACTTTAACTAAAACACTTTACAATATCACAGGTAAGTGAATGTTGATTGTTTATTCTTCACAAGACAGGCCGTTACCTCATGCCTAATTTAAGGTCCAACATCAAGAAACTTTCAAATATAGGATTCATCATTCATGCATGAACTAAAAGCTGCACTGTTAAGTTTTAACAAAATGTCAGTCAACAATTAATTGCAGATAAGAGAAGGAGAAATGTCTCAAATAAAATGAGGATACTCTCCAAAACTAAAAGTCACACAAAAAGCTTTTCAACTGTATCTCCTTGGTGTTATTTTGCTGAAAACAAACGGCACCAACAATTTTCTGAAAGGTAAGAGTGGAACATTGAGGAGCCAAACAATGCAAATGATGCTTCTCAAACAAACCCCAATGCAACAAAAACCTACTTCACACTATGATCTCTCAGTCAAGTTGCCATCAAATTCAACTTAAATTCACAAATCACAAGTCATCAATGTGTTAAAACCAAGGAAAATAAAATCGCAAAAAGCAAAGTCTATACCTCATCTCCCTTCTTCAAATTCGAGAGGCCCCAACTGTAAGCCACTAAATTGATGGCCTCGGTAGCATTTCTTGTAAACACAATCTCTCTAGACTCCGGCGCATTAATAAAATTAGCAACCTTCTGCCTCGCTAATTCATATTCATCCGTTGCTTTCGCACTACAGAGACATACATAAAGATAATTAAAACACAAAATAACTAAGAAAAGACTATATAAATGCCATGAAAATATCTTCCTTCCTATCCCCTTCCCAAATTACCTCAAGTAATGAATCCCACGATGAACATTCGAATTATAAGCTTCATAATAATTCCGCAAAGTGTCCAACATCACCGCCGGCTTCTGCGACGTGGCAGCGTTATCCAAATACACAAGCCTTTTTCCGTTCACCTCCTGCATAAAATTCAAATTCCCATAAATCATTTTTCTTCCTCAATACCCCATTCCCCCAGAGAGAGAGAGAGAGAGAGAGAGAGAGAGAGGGAATTCAGAGAGTAAAAGCGGAATTGCCTGGTGGAGGATGGGGAAATCGGGTCGGGTTAGGTGGCCGAGGGATCCAGGGCCAAGTTCCCGGTGGGTGGAGATGGGAGCAGGAGCAGAGGCGGAAGCGGAGGGCACGGTGCGGAAGGTACGGTTAGTACGATTAGGGTTAGGTTTGATGATTCGGAAAGAAGGGGAAAGTTTGAGTACGACGCCCTCCATTGTTATCATCATTTCGTAGCTATCCAGTATCCACTCCACTCAAGACGCAAGAGTCAAGTCAACAGGACAACTGATAGCAGAGACTAATGAATTTGGGGTGGGGTGTTACTACTACTATGTATGTTCTTACATGGACCTGTTGGTATCTTGCCCTTAATTTATAACCATATATATATATATATATATGTTAGGCGATTAAATAAAAAGATTATTGATTGTTATTTAATTTTTTCAAAGTTAAAATTCATTCAGACAAGTAAGGGACTATTTAATTAAAATAAATGATCACAAATAAAAAAAATATTAAATTACGTTATGTATATTGTTGATTGACTATTTAAAAATGAATTTCATGGCTATTATATTTTTTAGTTATTTTTTTCCTCTTAAAAAGCTATTGGTTAAATTATTTATAAATGCGTTTAATTTTGTTTCAAATTTTATATTCAGACAAATATGGGAACATTTAATTAAAATAATTATCACAAATTAATATCATTAAACTATTGATACTAATTAGGTATGAAAATAAAAAAATTGATACAGTTACTATCTCTACTATTTTATATTGGAAGAAAGATCATAGTACCATAACTATACGATTTTGATTATATTTCAAATTTTTTAAAATTATTAAAAATAATTTTATTGATTATGCACTATTAAGTGTGAAATTTTTTACTGTCTAAATACTAAAATATGCCAAACAATTAAATTTAATTATTGTTTAATACATTTTCATACACATAAATCTATATTATGAGATATAAATTTTGATAATTTAGAAGGACATGTGTGATCTGTGCTGCTAAAGCAAACCTAAAAATTGAGAGCGTACTAAAATTATTATGATATATGTCCAGTCCAGTGTGTCCTTGTGCATTCGAGCGCTGCGAGATGGGGTGCAAAAATTTCAAAATTATCAAATTAATACTTCAACTATATTGCGAAATAGTACCTCAAGCTTTAGAGATTTTCAAAAATGCCTAAATCTTAATATGATAATCTTGTACAATTTTTAAGCTATAGTCGAAAGTTTTCCCTTTGTGCCCCTTCTGTCTTCACTGGGTCTCTTCTTTTTTTTCTTTTTCTTTTCTTTTGTTTCAATTATTTTCTTCTTTTCTTTTCTTTTCTTTTTTTTTTTTTCCTTTATCATCCACAATTGATAATCTAATATAATAGGTATGAGTCGCATTTGTCAAAAATCAAAATTACAAGATTGTTTGAATGATTTTATGGATTTTTTAAAAGAATATTTAAAAATTTCTAAGATATTCTAAAGTATTTCATATAAATTTTAAAAAATAAACTCATAAACTTTTGAAATGAAATATTAGAATCTTATTTATTTTTATTAAATTTTTAAAGCATTTCAAATAAACTTAATCGAATATTTTATAAATATGCTTTGTTTGAAGATTGACTGAATAGTAAATTGATTGAAACTTTATGGAAAATACAAGGATATTGTAGCTTGGATGAAGTTCACTAAAAATATGATGTGATAACTAGGAACTTAGAAGTGATATTAGATTTGATTTGTTTCAATTATGATTTATGTGGCATCAAGTCTCCCATATTATATAGAAAGTCTCGCGTTCGAACGCGAATGGGTTCCTTTGTGCACCTTATGTGTGCATTTGATTGTGGAATTTGTAATTTTATTTTCTTGATTTGATAATTGGATTCTATAAATTTATTGTAAAAATAATTTTCGTTAATTGTAATGTTCTCTAAAAAAATATATATATTATGTATTTTCTTTGTCTGAAAAACAACTATATTTAAATATTTTTATTGCTCACCAGTTTTGGACAATTTCTTTTTTGAAAGATAAGGATGCAAAAGTATTTTCTGTTGTTCCCTTCATTGCACGTGTGGGTAATTTTTCAAAAGATAATGAAAGCCAATCATAGTTTTCTTTTCTAAAAAAAAGTTACTACTTTTTTAGGACATTATGGATCATCTATTCCATTGAGATTTCATCATCTATTTCACAATATGTTTCAGAAAAATAATCAGACAAATTTAACTATCTACCGGGGGAAAGGATTAGAATTGAGTTAACACGTACATATATCAGTGTCAGCTTCATTTGCAGTTTTACTTTGTAGCAAAATTCAGAAAAAGAATATGACCCCTATCAATATAAAAATTGGTTGTGCCAAAAGCGTTTGGTTCAAGGCATGTGAATTGACCTGTTTTCATACTTTAGAAACTCAAAAAACAAAGCCAGCCACCAAATTCAATCCCTTGTATTCTGCAAGCTCAGTTTTCTATTTCTACATTTTAATCTCAATTATAATTTTCACCAGTTGACGACAATGCTCTTTGAGCTTTCAAAACTGCAGGAGAGCCTTGCCTTGCTTTCTCCACAATTTGCCTTATTAACAGCCTCTCCATCTCATCTTCACTCTCATCATCTCTGCTGCTCTCATTTGTCATCCCCCGTCGGGGAACAAAAGCGATTTCTGGACGCCCATTGGATGAGCCGCCACCGCCACTCTCAACCAAGTCAATATCTTGTTTTTGTGGATGGAAGATTTCTTGATGGTCTTCTTCTAGATCTGACTCGGATAATTTTGTTAACTCCTCATATGCTTCATTGTATGCAGCCAGAGCTTCCCCTGAGAGATTGATGACGACAGGTTGGTCTATGGATTCTAGTCCATCTATAGCAACCGGACTTGCATGGTTGGACAAACTTCCCCGTTTATGATTTGGAAAGTCCCTCCATGGACGTGTATGCTCAGATTCCATGGACTTCATCTTCCTCTGGCTGTACTCAAGTGCCATCTCAAGTTCCTTCACACGTTCTTCTAATCTTGATTGGATGACTTCATGTAACCTCAAACTCAGCTCTCTGGGGGAGACGGGATAGTGAACAGAGCAGGGAGTGGAGCTATTACTTCCATCCCTATCACCATAAGCTTGGTCGCTAGTTCTGGCACCAAACAGATCTGCTCTCAATTCCCCCTCAATGATATCAGCCACAAACTCTGGATCTAGCTGCAAATGTAGGCCACCATAGCTTGCCAATTAAACAATCCAACTCCAAAAATACAATACGTGAAAAAATGATGATATTTGTCTTTCTTTGTCTACTAGTGCTAAAGAAGTATCTCTTGGCAATGAGAGCTAATTTCTTGGTTAACATTATAAAATGTTGGACTATAGTTGATCTCAGTTAGGTACAAAGTCTTATAACAAGAATACTCAGCATGCTAACAAGATGATCACCTGCTACACCAATAACCAGATTCTCTTTTTCTTCTAGTCCAAGTATTAAATATCAACTAAAGCAGTCAAATAAGAAATATAGATACTTCAGTAAAACATACTCTAGCATGCTGGTGTTAATATTAACAACTCCTCAGTCCTCTATGTCCAGAAAGGCATATTTGAATGTGATGTAAAATAAACTTCATCTCATGTAATCAAACTAAGGGACAGTTGAGATTTCCATTTTATCAAAATAAGCCACTTAAAATTAACCATGCAGAAAGAACAAAAGAAAAAAAATCATCGAAGCAGCTTGTCACAACACAACCTCCAAAGTTGCAATAAATAAATATAGTGCCAGAATAATCTTAACCTATCCGCTTTCCACACCTTCCTCAACATTGTCAAAAAAAAAAAAAAAAAAAAGGATAAAGATAATCTAATAAATAATTGATTACCCACTGCATCAATAATGCTCTATGCTACTTCTTAAGAATGTGACCTTTCCTACCACCTCCAGAACAAAACTTAGCATGTGCTGCACCAACGAAGGATCTAACTTTAAAAAATAGAAATCTTTTAACTCAGCAAGACCTCATAAAGATGTATAAATTCCATCTACAACCTAATAAAAATCTACAGCCATTTTGAGTTGTGGTTATTACAGCAGTTCCTTCTGATCCTACAAACTTTCAAATGGATTCAGTAAACCAACCTAAAACCATAAACCAAAAGGATGTGAAAAAGAAAACATGAAGGGGCACAATGAGACGGCACAAACATATCTGACCACAAAACTTTCAAATTCTTGGATTGCTTTGCACAATAAAGTTCCGGAGTCAATGTTAATTTTCAGCTCATGAAGGGGCACAATGAGACGACACAAACATATCTGACTGCAAAACTTTCAAATTCTTGGATTGCTTTGCACAATAAAGTTCCAGAGTCAACGTTAATTTTCAGTTTTGTGCATTATGATGAAGATAGGAGTTTTCTGGATATTAAATAGGTGACCAAACAGGAATAATTCTTGAAACATTAAAATAAGGCTTGTATAAGGGGGCCATATAACGTCCCTCTGTGCATAATTATGATGAAGGTAGGAGTTATCTGGATATTAAATAAGTGACCAAACAGGAATAATTCTTGAAACATTAAAATGAGGCTTGTCTAATAGGCCATGTAACATCCCTCTGTTTTTTATGCACCTTGCTTATGACTGGTACTAAAGAGAATGTTTTACCAGCAGAGTCAATACCATTTGCGCACTAGCCTGCTAGACTTCTTAGATTTTTGCCCAAAACCCCTCATCCAACAAAAGTTATCAACTTTTGGAAAGAATCAAGAGATTCACACTTGGAAGAATATGCACTGCTAAAATTTGCATGAATGGATAGGTGATTGGTGAATGTTTAAAGCCAAAAGCTGCAAGCGCAAATCATCGATATAGCTCTGAGCGAGATTAATCCCCCAGGCATAAACAAGCATAAGGCTTACCTCAGCTACATTGGATAGCTTCGCTTCCAATCTAGATGAGTTCATGTTTGATTCCAACCTGTCCAGTTCAGCTTCAAGCTCCGCTTCAATTTTCTGCAAAGATTCTTCATCAGCATTCTGATCACAATATTCATCATTACAATAACTTGAAGAGTTGTTTAGTTTCTGTTCATGCATCCCATCGTCAAAGGAAGAATCATTTTGCACATCCAGAGATTCATAATCCTCTACAGCAAGCTCCTTCACAGTTAACGAATCTTTCATCTCAAGCTCCTCCTGCAGATCTTGAACAAGGTTCTCGGTCTGCTTCAACAATTTCCTCAACTTCTCAATTTCCCTTTTGTGTCCCAAAAAAGAATATATGATGCCCATAGTCAATCCAATGTAGAAAAGAAGAGCACTATCCGATGATCCTGACAATGGGAGAATATTAGGGCTACAATCTAAAATATTATATCAGCAACAATGCAGCTAAAATATTTATTTCACTAAAATGAGAGAACACCCTCAGGCAAAAAGAAACATGAGTCAAAATTTCAAATACCTAAAAGTGGTGGTAAAGTTGTTCGATTACACCACCCAAAAGATAATCATATTACACAATGTTCTGCAAGTACATACTTAAAAGGAAAAATCTTTTTCATATTTTCTATGTAGCAGTGAACTAACATTTCCATCTAGTCTTCAACAATGATTTAAAAGGCAGCTGTGGTGTGCACCCATGTCAATACCCTGAGGCGGGGTGCTCAGAAAAATGCCTCAGAGTAATGCTGATGGGTGTCTCTACCATGGCACATATGCCTTTTGCACCCTAAAGCACCACAAATCACTAAGCATGTGCCCAAAGGAGTGTGAAATAAAAATATTATTTCCACCTTAGAAGAGGATCAATCAACTAAATTTGTGATAAACAACCATTTTATATTCAAGTTTACTGAACCAAAATAAAATATCAAGAGAAAACTTATAAAACAAAGTATCCTCAACACCTCTTGCTTCTATTCTTCTCCAAAAAAATTTCTTTTTTCTCATTATTATTCTCAAGCTTCCTATTGGTTTCACCAGGATTTATTCACTTCTAGGCTACTTATCTTACATTCTTATGTTTGCCTCATCACTCTTTATATTGTCTTTTCAGGTTTTTATTTTGTTAAACAAAAATAAAAATCTCTAATTTCTTTTGTTACATTTCCTTCTAGAAGAATATTTTTCTTTGTCTCATGGTTTTGATATTAAAAAAATAAATTAATTGTTCTTATATTTTTCTATCACCTCAAGATCTATCAATTCAATTCCTTCTTATTTCTAGTTTGTTATGACCTTTACGCTCAATTTTTATTTTGCAATCATTTTCCTACTATATTAAGCGGTGTCTTATTTTTTTCAAAATTCTTAGTATTATTTTCAATTTTTGAAAATATATATATATATATATATAAATAAGGTATGAAAGATTCAATAGGCATACGCCCAACGCCTCAAGACATGTGAGGCCCTTGAGCAATGCCTTATGCCTTTTAAAACTCTGATCTTCAACAATTTCACCATGCAGCCTGAGAAAGAAATAACAACAATATGATAATTTCTAAATCAAAATTTATCCTTGTAAAAAGGTTGTATATGTACAAGGTCACATCGTATAAAGACCATTTAGCTGTTTTCATCAAGAGGAACACATAAGTTCTTCATTTAATCTTTGATACTTCAAATATACACAAAGAATTTATTAGCATAGGTTTCCTACAATTCTTATGCGGTAAATATACCCTCTAATCTTACTTCATCAGTCTGCTTCTTCTTCTTTCGCAGAGTAGATGTTTCGTTTGTTGGGCACCAAGGGCTTACAGATTATAGGTTCTATTTCAGTTGTTAAATCTCCTTAACATTTAATCTGCTGTCTAAATGTTCATTACCAAGTTCATCCATGAAACACACTAGTGCTGTAAACTCTGACTATTTCTCTAATCCATACAACAACCTAAATTTGAGACGTATTAAGTATATGGACTAGGAAAAGATTATTAAGAAAGTTATGAAACAAGTGCTGCATCATCAATTCTATCCTAACCACACATTTCCAAGTATAATGCAGAAATGACAAAAAATTTCTATATGTGAAATGAAATTCTGATTGGCATAGTGGAAATAAAACCATGTGAGTAACAAAATACCACCTTGTGCATTCTTCTGATTTCCATTAACCATTTTACTAGTGTCACTTCTCGCCAAAATCAGCTCCTTCCCAGTTTTAGCTTTAACTTTCGTCTGTGACTGCACAGATACAACATCAGGCAATCTTGGAACACCATGCACAGTCTTGTTCTTTTGTGGATGGGTATCCTTCATTAACTTATACTTCTCTGCTCCAGTTGGTTTAGTGCAAGATTGATGAGATGCTTTGCTGATTATTCTGCTTCCATCAGTCACAAAAAATGGCCTTACAATTGGTTTCTGTGCTGGATAGACAGAGTAAGCATATTCTTCAATTTCGGCATGTTCCTTGTATAACTGAGCCATAAGACAACTTTCAAGAGAAGTTTGGGGTTTTATAAATTTACTGTTAATTCGTCTACTTCTAAGGCTACTCCTACTTTGTCTAAAACCATAAAAAAATCCAATTTCTCTTGACAAAGATTGAGGCAATGAATCACTAGTGATGACTTCATCAGTGTCAAAAGGCACTATGCTTTCCCAATCCCCTTGGATATCTTCATTGTCCAAAAAGCCAGCTAAAGAATTTGAATTGGAAACTGTACCCCAACTCTCAAAATTGTCTAACATTAACAGATTTTCACCTTCAAATCCACTAGTTGAAGCCATTTCTGCCGCAGAAGCATCATGACAAACGTGTTCTCTTTGTCTACATGTTTCTTCTCCAAAACATTCCTGTACTTTCTGTATAGTCCCGGGGCTCTCAGGTCTAACAAGATCAAGGCTTTTAGATGACAAATCTGACCAATTATGCTTACCCCTAGTAAGATTCTTTAAATGCTGCGCTACAAACCCAGCACCAGCAGCCGCAGCAACAACCCAAACATCCATTTCCACTGTCTTGTAAAAGAGAAGTTCTGGCCTCTCTCAGATTTGTCCAAGTTTTCAATCCCTAGTATCAAAATCCTGTTTACATGTCATAAAACCAGCAAACCAATGTCCAAAAAATGGTTATGAGCATCAAAGATTGGAAAATACACTCATTAAAGACAAACCAAAAATCAACTACACCACCACGGCAGCATTCAAGTCAAGAATTAAACAAACCTCAGAGTCTGATAACTTAGTTAACTGTAAATAAGTTCTCATAGCATTCAAGAAATCAAGAACTGCTATCGAACAACAAAGTATTCTCAAACTACAGCCAACCAATCAGAACCCAAAGCTTAGAAATCCTCACTTCTTTAACAAATGCTGACTCGATCAATTCTTTTGAGCTTTCAGAAGACTTTCAAAAAGTAAACTTCCCAAGATAAAATCTCGAAAGAGGCATCAAGAAAATCTAATGAGAACTCATTTGCCAGAAATCTCTGCACTGCAAAGCCCGTCAAGAAAAATAATCCATTTCACTGAGACCCTCTTTCTTTTTTCCACTTTTCTTTCAAGATTTTTAATCGAATCCAACTGAAAAGGCACATGTGAATTGCAAAAACCCATCAAGAGGAAGGGCCCATTTTTCCCACCAAAACCCACCGAACCAAATGCATAGCGTGATAAGGAACCATAAAGGTCTGTGATATTATTGATAAGAGAAAAGAAAAAACAAAAATGAAAGAATTGGCCTAATGAATGCTTGGGGTTTAATTGAAAAAAAAAAAAAAAAAAAGATATTAAGTTTTGTAATAGTTGGTGGGGAGGCATCTCAAGTGAAATGTGAGGGCAAATCTTTTTTATCTTGTATTTTTTATTTTTTTTCTTCTTTGGAAGTCTCAATTTTTTTTTTTCTATACCGTCTGTTTGAAAAGGACAATGTCTTAATTGCTCTTTTCTTTTGCTTTTTTGTACATATATAAAATAGTTAAGAAAAAACTTTTAGAATATTCATTTATATGTAGACATAGTTTTAATTATTTTAAATTCTTTATTTTAATTTATATTTTATGTTTAAAGATCAAATATATATTTAAGAAATTAAAAATGAAATATCAAATTAATCAAAAAAAATCCAAATTAATTTTCAACATACTTATATTGGACGATAATATTGACGGCGAGGTGAACCTAGAGTAATTTGATTTAAATTTATGTCATGTGGTGGGTGGGGGTGGGGCCGTGGGGTGGAGGGTCCCTTTTTATTATTACAAATAATTGCAACTCTTGTAAATGTCCATAAGTCTTTTAGCAACAACGTACAATATTGAATCTTTTTTTTCATTCAATTTTCCAAGTAACTAATGGTAATTCTGGTCCACATTTTGTGTACATTTTGTATTGAATTTATTGTTCGCATTATCATTTAACTTAGGGACTAATCATCAAACTCATGATATTTGTAGAGCGTAACCACCTCAAGCCGACGATAACTTTATGCAGTGTTTTGCGCATCTATTAACAGTTATAACTTTTAATTTAGTGATAAGCGCTTGATCTTAACATTTTATATCATTCTATTAGAGAAAAAAATTATAATAATATCATGTGATGTGAAACATTTTAACTTTTAGCCATCCTTGTAAGATTTACTTACAAAAAAAAGAGTACAACTATTTCCGCATTCTCTTGATTTATTAAAGTCAAAATTCACAAGAAACTTAGTTTGCTAATATGTGCGAGTATAATTTGAGTTTGGCTTGATACCCTAAAAAAACAATAATATTATCACAACTATCAAAATTGAGTTTACTATTCTCATCTCATTTAAACCTTGTCACGGATTGTCTCATTAAACTACGTTTAATGATGAGTTGGAGCTAATAAATAATTTGAACCAAGTACGAATATTGTTTTATGTAAGTCAGACTCTATTTTTTGAACAAAATGGAGTATCGTATATCCGATCATTTATGCATCAAAATATCAATAACTAATTAAACGAATTAATAATAGCCCAAAATTGTGGGCCAATTACCTTCGAACAAGTTATTATATATGACCAGTTGGCGACGAAGTCACCCTTTTGCTTTCTTTAATATTAAAAAGCCCCTCAAACATGTTATGGCCATGAGGCCCGTGATGACTGAGGAATAGGGTATGGTTATAAATAAATATATATACACACACATAAATAAATATGACTAATTTTAAGTGCCCACGCATTTTCAAGGGTTAGTAATTTACTTATAGAAAGAAGTCACTATTTTACTAATAACAACTATTTATATATTTAACATAAAAAAAAAAAAAAATGTGTGCATATTAAATAAGAATACAGAAGAGAATATAATACAGATTTACTCCCAATAAGAAAAATCCAACTGTGATTTATAACTCCTCATATGCACATCATACATCTTAGTTGAAGACAATATAAACAAATTCCAAACTTGTAAATCTGATGAATTCTTGCAATCCAGATTTTATGTGTTTCCAAAGACAACCATAATATTTTCAGATCTAGTGGTTCTTTGCCTTCACTTCATCGTGGAATTATTATTCAGAGTCTATGCTCGACCCGAATCGTCGTTTAAGCCCCAGAGAGTTGCTGCGGAAATTTACACTAATGACGGCAAAAGTTCAAGAAAAACGAAGCCAGCCGTTCTGTTAGCAGCAAGTAATGCCATCATTGAACTTTAAACATTACTAGTGTCTTATACTACTAAAACCTCTTCTTTATGTACCCAATAGAACCTGTCCAATCCTCCTATACTTCTGAACATTTCTGGTCAGCAAGTCTTTACCAGCTTTGTACCAATTCTGGGCAAAAAGTCAACCATTGCTATTTGCTTCTAAACATCCAATCCATTTTCATGCAGAGACTGGGCATCAGCAATCCCCTTCCCATCACAGCAAACAAACACCCATTCCAGCAATAAAGATTCAGCAATTCAGGCAGCTGCCCTTTATATCTTTAACATGGTTTATTTTGATAAGATTATTGATATCAATACAATAAAAGAATAAGCTTATACCAATTATGGAAGTGCAAACTGTTTGCAAAAAGGAATTCTGGCTTGCATCTATCTATAAGATGCCACAGTGAAAACCGACTCCTTCAGGTAAAAATGCCAAAAACACCACATAATGATGGCAAAAGCACCCACTTCCAAGCAGACAAATGGTCCCAAGATAACTTCTCATTCTCAAACTAGTTCTCCCACCAGTGATAGGAACAAGGTGTCTACTTACAGCAATCCTGCTAACAAATTATACAGCAAGCAGTCTTCCAACATGTAATCTGATTGAGCAACAGCCTTTATCAGGTTTCCAAGATGATTTCCAATCAGATAAGTCTATAGGGTTGCATTTTAAATCAAACAACATGCTCTGCCACACAATCCAACAAAGCAGTCATTATTCACCAAATACGACTGTACATGTTCCATAATTGAAAACAAAAGTTCTGAGTGAAGTCATCTCTCCAAGTCAACTTTGTAGCAAACTGAGCAAAAAGTCAACCTTTGCAAATCAGCCAGAAGCCCAAAACCCAGCCAAACAATCTGTTCATCTCCACGCACAAACAATTTCCAACCATGTTTAAAGTGTAACTCAACGCAAGTTTTCTTTACAACATCAAAAGCAAAGAATTTTATTTCTAAACAATATCTCATTGTGCAGCAGCCAAGGAATCAGATCCTAATTCTGTACAACTGACCATGCACAGCCATTTTCAACATCCCAAGTCAGCACACAATCAACAGCATAGGATAAAATTCCCTTCATGCACATACACACCTCGGAAACACCAGATATGTACACTGTGCAGAAAACCAAAGAAATCCCATAGAATTTGATTATTCTCAGCTTGGTCACAAGCCAGGAATGAGATCCATTTTCTATCAAGGGGCTATTACAAAAATCAAAGTAGAAACTTCAATCCACAACAATCTGCACAGCATCCAACTTCAGTACTTCTCAATTCCCAGCATCAAACCCAGGAACATTTTCCATCAATCCCAGTAAAGCTCATAATTTGCTATTAGGTTTTTGCATCTTTAATTCATGCTTTTCATCAACTTACTTAAAAGACTTAAACAAAGATAATTTGCACTTTATATGCTAATATATTCAAGTAACTGCAATCCAATCATACACGCATTTGATTTTAATAATGAATTGAAATTTTCATATGTTTCCACCAAAATTGTGAAAAAGAAACATTGCCAGAAAGCGTGCAAGAAAACAGAATTATATTGTAGGGAAGTGTCTGAATGAGGAAACTGTTCAACCACATTCAATGCAAAAAGAAATTAAAAGGTAAAAACCAAAGAAGAATATGCGGTGCAAGTGCAAGCTAAAGCTAGTCCAATGAGTTGATCAAGTCTTTAAAATTGAACACAAGCCAATCAGCTTTTGCTGCAACAGCCTCTCGAAGCTGAACTCCCCCGTAACAGATAAACAAGTCGGCACCTCCTGGTTGACGGGCCTGTAATAATAATAACAGTAGCAGCAGTAGAAGAAAGACATTTGGTATTATTAGAGCAAAATCTCTTGGCTCAACATATACACGAGAAGAAGTTAACAACTCCATGTCTCAGTGATGATTCAGAATTAACACCAAGAAAGAATACCCACAACATGGCAACTGTTTTTTATATGATATGTGACTCAGAGGAATAACAAATAATGCATGTAATGCTTCGCTCAAATGCTCATGGAAGAGAAATATATATATTCTCACCTCAAGATCAGTGGCACCATCTCCAATCATGACCAAAGACTTGTACCCGTGTGCCTGGAAATAGAGGGGAGGTTAGTTCTTACTAGATTTCAGAGTAAATCTTAAGGAAGCAAACAGTAAACTGACCTTCCTAAGCTGTTGAACAGCAGCAGCTTTCCCTGCACTCCTAGAAGTTGGCTCGTTGGTATCAAATCCTGAGAACTCCCCAGATCTTCCAAACAAGAGTTGATTGGCAAAAATGTTCTCAAGTGGTATACCAAGGATTGACGCAACAGGCTTCACAGAAATATTCGTAATTAGGAGTTTGGAATATAATGTGTACGTGGAATCTGTTGCTACATGTTTATGCATAAATTTGAACACCTATTACGCATCTAACAAGAAAAACTGAACCACGAAATCACCCTGTATTCTTGTATTCTACTGAGAAGCAGGATTGGAGTAATAAATAGATGCATCGAGGATAGAAATCTAGGAACATGTCTAGGAAAAGTTAGATTTGGAACAGCACAAAAATATCACTAGTAGGACTTTTTAATAGTCTGAAACCTGGAATTTACTCTTTTCAGAATGAGTAATTATTTAAATAAAATGCTTCTTGTAGTTAAACTGGAAAAGCAAGGTCGGTTAACTCGAGCAAATACACATGGACCACGTTAAAGGCATTATGATAAGCTGAGAACCATATATCCAAGAGGGCAATAACAGTAGCTATCTTCTAGGTCATTATTCCATAAGTCCAAACTTTAATCAATTCCTATGGGTGCACTTATACACAATTATAAAACTTGCCAATAATGCACAGATGATAAAAGTTATTCAAATTCTTAGCACAAATGTAGAAGATATTACTTCCTCAAAAGATTAAATCCATCTCTCTTTCTCATTAGCTACCGCTCAAAATCCAAAGCAGTAATAATTTACTATTCACATATAATGGTTCACACTCTGACAGACCAACACATTGGATTCCATCACTGTGAAAGCTGGTCTCACGTGACTCACAAACCAAACATATTGCCCAAAAGAATATGATATAACTAGCAAGACTATATATGTCTGCAAATAGTTGAAACCAATGACCAGTGATATGACATGTTTGTGATTCTTAATAATTTCCAAGAAAATCAAATTAGTCAATGCAGTGTCATATAATGAAATAGCATTGGATCTTTTTCTTTACGAACTCAAAACACACAAGTAATCAACTAAATGCAACTCAAAATTAAGCAACTTACATTTATCATTTGACGGAAGCCTCCAGATATCAAATAAACATTTGTATTCTTGTCCTTCAGCTTCCTAACCAATGCATCAATTCCAGGAGAAAGTCTAGACGATACAAAGCAAATGAGTTAGCCATGGACAAAGTAAGAATATAATCTGGTTCACCTAATGGCAGTGATGGAGCCAGAAGATTTTTGTTAGCAGAGGCAAAAATACAAAGATGGATGTAAAATCAATCATCTGAATGTATATTATGAGGGTAAAAGAGGAAAAAAAAAAAAAACAGAAGCAAGAACAAAAAAATTTCAAAATATCAATCATTTTAATTAAATGCTTTCTCTATAATGGCTCGTGCGCTGCAGTTCCTTCTTTTGGTTATATGAGTTTTTCACTCTTCCATCATATGAAACAAAAAAATCATGCTCAATCCAGAAATTCAGATATAAGATTAAGACAACTAAAATTCTAAAATCTGAAGGAGCATAAACATCATCTAAACAACTATAAAAAACTCTACTAAGGAAATAAATTTTAAAATGAGGACCTCAGAATGGATTAGTTTAGTGAATGATAGGATTCACCACCTCTTAAGCTTTATACAAGAGAAAATATTTACTTTGAAGAAGGAACCACACGAGAACACAAACACTGATGGCAATTCACTAAAGAAGAGTGGAACTTTTGCGAACAAAGTTGGATCACCACTCTATAAACAATGGAAAAAGGTATAATTATCACATTCGTAACATTGGTTTTGTAATATTATTATTTCTACTCTATTGTACCAGGCTTCCTAGAAGTATCAAATTTCAGTTTCTATACTTTGCTGTAGTAGTATCAAATGAGCATCTACTTGTGGTAGATATTGAAATAATGGGGGCAAGCATAATATATTAATGTGATTACTGATAGTAAATAATGAAGGCAAGACATATATTATTGTATATGAGAGGCTATAGCTGATATCTTGGTGGGGCAATCCCAATTTCCCATCTGTCCATGAATAATGAACATGATAAAATTCTTGGATGGACCAAGTGCAACACTGTCGGTCCATCCAAAATCATAGGATCATGGAGCCATGGGTTGGTGAAAAGCACCAATCAGCTCTACAATCCAATGGTCAATGGTGGACCAGGTGTGTTGTAGAACCACATGAACATGCCAATAATGCCATGCTAACGTAATTAAAACATTAGAAATGCAACAATGCCTCAACATCAACCTCTATTCTTATTCAAATGTCACTTACAAAAAACAAATAAAAAAACAAATTAGTCTTCCAATCTATCCTTATTAAAATTTGATAGTTTCATCATGATTTGGATACATACACCCATTTTAAATCACTTTTACAAATTGAAAAAAAAAAAAAAGAAAAAAAAAAAGGAGATTTAGAAGCTACACCTTTCATCATATCACATCCAAGGGTGGAGAGAACAACTCCTACAAGTTGTGTCAAGCCAAACTAGGTAATGCAAATTAATAAGGAGGAACTATCTATAGCACTTCATAAATTCCTTTCAGATTACAACTTAGCAAGCTTTGACCATTTCATCAAACTCTTGATAATCAACTACTAAAAGACATGATATACACATTTCTTAGAATTGTAGTTTGTTATGTATGGGATACAAAATACTGCAAGTGCTTAAATGCTTCTTTACAATGTTTGCATAAAGGCTTCAAATCATAAATGACAATTCCACCCCCCAACAACACACGTGCATGCACACAAAAAAAAAAGGGAGAAAAAAAAAAAAGAAAAACTCAAAAAGTAAAAAGGAAGGGGAGAGAATAATCAAAAAATGAGAGTAAATAGTAGCATATCATGACCAGTAAGGTCCTAAATCCATGCTCCTGGAACATACATCCACGAAAAGCCTGCTCCATTTAATCAAAAAAACTAATGCAGATAAACAAAACAAAAATAAAACAAAATTGTTGGTAAAGAGACGGTATCTATATTGAGGAACTGAAAGTATCCTATTCCATATATATATATATATATATATAGAGAGAGAGAGAGAGAGATATAAGAGAGAGAGAGAGAGAGAGAGAGAGAGAGAGAGAGAGAGAGAGACCAAACATATCTATCAATCACGCTTGGCTTGTTATATAAGAAAATAATCCTAATACAATAAAGTATTCTAACTTCCATTCCTAGAAATCAGAGGAACATTTATGTGAATACATAGGCCTTTAGTAGACAGGCAGAGATCACAGCAAGATTTGATATAGCTGTGAAAAAAGCAAATAGAGACCAAAACATAGCCCTGACAAAACCAGAGAGACATCACAGCATAGCCATGACAGCCACACAAAAATTTAGTAAATCATGTCAGCCAATTTTATTTCTCTTCTGGTCCTTTCTTTTGGAAAATCAAACAAGGAAAATATTAAACAGATATTAGGCGGACGTTGGTGGAGGAGAGGGCAGGTTCGAAAGACCGTGGGTTGAGGAGATGAAGTTGGGGCTACTATAGAGCGGGGGAGAGAGGATGGTTGGAGGCAACAGAAAGGGTTGCCGGCTAACTAGCAGTGGGAAAAGGAAAGGGATCAAAGTTTCCTCTTTTTCCTCACCCGCTTGATTATCATGTTAGAAGAGAGAATGTTATCTAAAATTGAGAAATTGAAGTACCCTGTTCCATATATATAAATGGGATAGGCTTAAAGTACAAGAATAGTATGGATACATATGTGATCCACTATCTAAAATAAACCAAATAAAATAAGAACTCTTACTGAAATATTTTACAAAAACAAAAGCAAGGTTACTAACTACTAAAAGAATTATATAAAATCCAAAAGAACAACCTTGCCCATAGTTTTAAGCTTATATCATGTTTGAACTTCAAACACATGGCCACAGATCTCCCAAGTTGCTGAAAGACTTGTGTATTTAGAATCAGAACTAGATGTCGATATACTTAAATCATGAGGTCATGACATGCCAGACTACATCTTTAAGTTTTTCAACCTAATTCCTAAACACTTCTCATTTAATCTTATAATACTGTGTGCATTTGACAACTCCTCCAAAATATTATGTCATTTCAACAGTTCCTTATCATGCAGCTAAGAGGATGAACCGGGACAAGGACCGCACCATGAGCATGAAATGGTAATGGGAATAATCAGTTGAGCATGGTAGCCATGGTTTGTCTTGTTAACTGAAAAAACTTCTGAACTTCTAAATTATTCCCAACACTATATTTGTCTAAATTTGTCTTTTATTTTAATAATTTCAATTTAGAAATATTCTACAACAAATTGTTCCAATGCGTCTTGAAGAAGACATGAAAAGTTAATACATCCATGAAACAATACAAACCATCGAACAAAGTGCTGTACCTTGGAGGTTTCTTCTCAAGGAAATCCTGCACCTGGGCCAGTGATGGATTGAAAAGAGATAATCTAGCTGCCAAGGCTTCCTCAAAAGGAACTGAACCACTCATTGCCCTGCCAAGCCAACAAACTAAAATAAAATACATTTCTTGTTGGGTTAATTAAATTGAAAAATAATTCCATCAAGACACGGACAGAAATAAAGAAAATGTCACCGAACCTGGCAGTCCATTCTGCAACAGCCTTCCCAGCCCCACAAAATTCTGCTAGCTCATCAATGCCCTCATCCAAGCAAACAGTGCTATCCACATCAAAGCATACAGCATCAGCATTTCTCCATATGTCTAGGACCTCTTACAAGTTGAAAGAAAGCACCCATCAGCAAAACCATGTAGCAGACGTTCATCATTAAAATCTTATATTACTTTTCATGCCTGACATGCACTCTAGGGTTGCAAGTTGCAACATTTAGGTCAAAATTATTAGTTTATCACAAAATTCAAATCCAAATTCCACTGCACTAAAGAAGTTACATGCATGACATGCATAAGGCACATGAAAACTTTATTGTATGACTCAAGAGAAGCTATACCTTTGGAAGGTAATGTGTTGTCAAGATGGCCCACTGCTGAGGACTCCAGTGGTTGAACAGAAGCAGCAACTGAATTAAATGATTTAGGATTCCTCATTATCCCAGTTGGACTAATGAACACTCTCCTTGTAACTCTTCGGCTAAATGCAGGAAGAAGTACGGAACTCTGATGTATGTTGCTAAAAGAGTGAAATGACTTCAAATTTATCTGTGCGCTCATCAAGCCCTCCATTGAAAGTATCTGTTTTAACATATAAGGAATACATTCATAAACAAGAAAAATATCAAATGAAATTAACACATCATATCATAATGATCGTTGGACAAAAAAGATGAGGTAGGAAATTTTCAGTTTAAGAGATATGATTTAAGACCTGCTTTGAATCCAACACTTTTGTCAGTCTCAACTATGCTTAGAACTAGCCCTAGTTCTTAAAAAAAATTTACAGCTTCAGATTAATAAAGATTTTTGTTCCTCCAACTCAAGCTCAGCCCCTTTATGCTGAGCTCATGCTTGGAACACCGCAGTTCATTACAAGTTCAAGATTAGCTCATTTGACTCATTTACTCTCAAGATCGAGTAATGAAACATACAATTTTATCATCAGATTTTCCATACATCTTCGTATTGTATTCCATCAATAAAAAGAAGCATAAAGAATGAACCATCGATTAGAGACATATATGTAAAGAGAGATTGAGAGTTGAATGGGTGGAAGCAGAATTCTTTTATTGTACCACAACCATCATTTCTATTCTATTATATCATCTTAACCCAACCAAATGAAATCTAAGATCAAGAAACATACACAACAAATGATAGATAATATCCACTTGGGTTGTGAGCCAGTGGATTATACATGATCTCGTCACATTTCACTTACATCTAGTGTCAGTGAAAGACATCCAATAGCTCTCAACCCACTTGAGTATTATCCAAATGGGCAGCACCAAATTTCATGGGATTAAGAAAACATACATGCCAAGTTGCCAAACCAATCTTCACACAGCATAATATAAATGTCCATTAGGCATGTCCAATTTGAAACAACCCGGAAAACAAGCAATAACATCAAAAGGAGAACAAGAAATGGAAAATCTAAAAGAAATCCCATGGCCAATCTTCGAAGTAAAATACTTGTCTTGAAAGCAATAATTAAACAGCCAACTAGTCCCTAAATGAAGATTCACGGCCGAGCAATACTTGGAAAGACTGATCCACATACACATGTTTCACACATAATGAAAGGGTGTGCATAGAAAGATGTATAGTGAAGAAATGAGGGGAATTCTTGAGTGGGAGTTGCAAAGAAATGGAAGAAAAAACTAACCCTTTTCCCGTCGTAAATGCGTAGAGCTCTGGCACTGTGTGTTGTGAGAGAAAAGTTATTCAAGGAGAGAGGAGAAGAGAAGGTCCACTCAGAATCCTCCCACCTTGAAAGTTAGATCTCCTGAACGACCACCTACCGCATTTGACAACGAAATCTCTCTCTGCCTCCCATCTTTTTTCATGGAAAGAAAAACCTGTTGGCTTTAAAAAGAAAGTTATCAGTTTTACTTTTACCAATTTTATTTTTTAATTTTTCGTAAATATATATTACAGAAAAAGTCAGTTTTATCTCTAAAAAAACGATTTTCATACATTTTTTTATAAATTCTATTTTCTAATTTTTTATAAAACAAAGAACAAAAAAATATAATGTTGGGAATGAAAGAAGAAATTTATATATACCACAGACTATCAGTAATTGGCATGTGTATATAATAGTTTTATAGTGTTAATAAATAACTTTTTTGTATAATTGTAAATTTTTTAATAATTTTATTGTATTTATATAAAATTTTAAAATAACTCAAAAAAACTTAAAATAATTAGGGACGAAAAAGAATTAAAGAGAGAAATAAAAAGCCACCACGTAATTGTTTCATAAAATAAATTTAATTTTATCAACTAATATAATCTTGGCATTTTAGTACTTCATAAATAGTCGAAGAAGAAGGGCGTCTTTCTTAACAGAACGATGCCAGAATCAAACACAGGTAAATAAAGGTGAAAACATTTAAAAAAAGAAGGTAAAATAGCATGGAAATTCAGATCAACGGATCTACACCAGAATACATATCACATTTGCATGCCAGTAAACTGCCAAAGATCAACTTTCCGGCGGCGGATCGGGAATTCGGCTCCGACGTGCTGGGGTTTAGTGAAAATGAGTTTTTTCTTGTGAAATTCTCGATGGTGGCAATTCGCGTTGTACCGGTTAGGAGGCAGATATGGCGACGAGGGGATTTCCATTCCCACCCCCCACCCCCTCCTCTTCCTCTTGATAAGAATATCGTCTGGATTTGGAGTTCCCCATGTTTAGATCCAAGTAAGGCATTCTTTAGAGGAGATCTGGTTTGGTCTGATACCCAATGCACATCCAACAGTTAACGAATAATTGTTTTGTTGCACTATAATTTTTGTTCACTGTCATCATTTCCATGATTAACTTTTACTACCTTGAGTGACCTTGATCTTTTCCATGGTCGTTTAAGTGTTATAGGGGGGTGTTTGCTATTTGTTTAGTACCCTCTTCTTTTTTTTTTTTCATAATCAACTTTCACTAGTTTTACATTTATCTTTATCTTTTCCATGGTTAACTTTTCACTTGTATAAATCTTCTAATGCATTTCAGAGGGTGTTCAGTGTTCACTATTTGGATAGTTAATCGAATGGCCAAAAATGAACATTTCTGAAAAATTGCTTGACTTTTGGGTTGACATCAACAAAGAAGCCCTAATTACAACGAACTAAATGGGGTAAATATCGAACTGGAACATGAGGTTTTGTGAAAAACTACTAGTAAATAAAGATTTGTTGTATATTATCTTATACAACATAGTTTATTAATATATTAAATATATTTAATAATGATAAAACAGTAAACATATATAAAATAGTTTATTAAAATTTAACAATAAATAAATAAAATAAGTAAAAATAGAAAATAAAGATTTAAATATATTATCTTATACAACATAATTTTAGTAATTTTAAGAGTGAATTACTTTAATAATTTAATTAAATTCATTTATTATAAAAAAATAAAATAATTAATTAAAAAATAAAAATTTAAATCATTATCTAACTATAATATAAAGGTGCATATATAAACGTAAATATGTAATTATACAATAAAAATATACATATATACATATATATATATAACCCACCACCCACCACCCAACCATGCTGCCAGCCATGGCCAAATTGTTGGTCGCTCACTGCTATGGCCAGGGGCCTATTGTGGCCTAACTATGGCCAGCGACTAGCTCCTCGCTTAAGATGGATCTTTCTTTTTTATTATTTAATAGATTTTAAAGAATAAATTCTTTAAAATCAAAGAATAAATTTTAATAAATTCTTTACTTATCTTTTTTTTAATTTTTTGTTATTTATTTTTTAATCAATAAATATATTTAAATAATTATTTTAAATGTCTGTTATTTAATATATATTATTAAGTGTGTAACTTAAAATGCTAATATTATGTTTTAGTCCTAAAAAATATTAATTACAAATAATTTTAAATAATAAATTCTTTATTTATCCTTTTTTTTAATTTTTTATTTATTTATTTTTAATCAATAAATATTTTCAATTAATTATATTAAATATTTTTTATTTAATATTATTGTGTATAATTTTGGTCCTAAATATTTTGATATTTTCTTCCCATAATTTTGCGTTTTGCACATCTCTTTTCTATATTTCAATGCCCTCAATTTACTAGATGAATCGATGTGCTCCATGATAAAACCATATTATTTTGGCAAGAAAATCAAAGAAACATGTGTGTGTGTGTATAGGCAACAGAATAAACAAAAATAATAACAAATACACCCTAAACTAATTAAAAAAATCTTACAATACCACCTATGAAGATACTTTTGCCCACTAAAAAAGTCAAATTGGGTCGAAAATGTAGTCAATGACCCCAAGGACATTTTTGAAACTTCACCCAATTTTTTTAACGGCAATTGAGCAAAACCCTAACAACGACTAACAGCTAAAGTGAAATATTGAACGATGACAAAGTTCAAGGAATAAATGTAATTTTCAAAACAATGAGTTTTTTATAATTACGCCAAACCTCATGAGAGGTGAATGTAATTGACCCTTTATTTTATTTTCATTATCAAACAACAAATATTTACAGATTTTGATATTCATATTCATTATTTTACAAGAACCGAATTTATTTACCCCTGAAATATATCAAAAAAAAGTAAATTAGAATTTAAATAGGCATATTATCGTTATAAAAGTTTCATGACGGGAGACTAAACAAATCTTTCCATAGCCATACAATTTGAGATTTTCCACAAAACCTCATGAGAGGTTAATTAGGGCAAGACATGTTAAGGAAAAAGTGAAAAACTAAATCAGGGCAAGACATGAGATATTAGAACAGGAACATCAAACGGATAGGGTAACGCGCCAAGACATCATCAAAACAAAGCATTTAGAGAAACGCTCTTTTGGTATAATAACAATTTGCTACAACAGGAAAAAGATAATAAAGATGATGAAAAAGCAAATCAATTTGCTGGTGACAAGTTAAAACCACACAAACTGTTTCCTCTGATTGAAATCAGCCAAGGGAAATTATTAGCGAATAAACTGAAAAGCTCTATAAGGTGTCATCAAAGAGTGCAAAAATATCCTTCACTGTTTCTTTATTTCGTCAACGTCTGACAAGGGAAGACATAGACAAGCCTAGTTGGATCAACCCCCCAGTGCTGATGCTCCAGATATAATCTCTATCAATTCAGTAGTGATGGATGCTTGACGAGTTCTGAGTAGCAAACATAAAAGAAAACCAATCAGAGTGGTCGATATCAAGATTTCATTTATTAATAACAAATAAATAAATAAATGAAGTAGGTGCTTCTAATTCTGTTATAGGAAATGTATAGCCATGTTTGTTTCTAGTCTCTACTCTTATAGCCTGTATGTATGTATAAGCAGGTCAAGAAATGTCTGTGTATGCGCATACAAATGGAAGGGGAACGGATGAAACCTGTTATAAGTAAGAGTGAGACGATCAAGCATGTCTCCTGCATTTCTGCTGGAGCTATCCATTGCAGACATTCTAGCACCTTGCTCACTGCAAGCATTTTCTAATACCGCATTGAACATAACCTGAACAAAACATCAAAAGCTTTCACATATCAGGCCAAAAGTAAGAGCTCGTAGATCCTAGTCATAGGTTTCCATTCAGAGTATGAAGATATAGAATCATTTAACAGCATGGTAACCACTTACACAGGAGAATTGGAATTCAGTAAGATTTTGAAGCACTTCAGACTTGGTTTCACCACCTTCAATTTCATAAGAATCCAGTTCCCCAAGTTTCCCCCCAGCTTCAGCTTCTCTCTCAACAACCTACATCAATATCACATCAATTAGCATCTCAATTATTTATAGCTCATACTACTAAATTCACGTCAGTAAATTAGGCTGGTTCAGACAATGACCTCAGGAGATAATACAGTTGAGGTTGTTGGCAAAAATGACACAACTGAATGGAACTTGTTATAAACAATCCTTAGTGCATCATACTCCACATTCTTTAAGATGTCATCTACAAGCACAGAAACCTGAAATGGACAATAGAAATTAAAAATCAGATAGGAGAAAAGATTTCTCGGGGGGGAGAGAGAGAGGAAGAAAAAAGAAAAAAGAAAGAAAAAAAGAATGGACAAGTTTGCATAATGATATGTATTCATGCAACAGTTAAAGATAAGCAGTAGCACGGGCACCGTCCAAGCACATTACAGATCAAATAGCAAATCAAAGAACCAATCCAGATTCAGCAAGAGATGGTCACAATCCTGAAGTGCAGATTCAACAACATTAATAACTAGACTCAATATCATCAGTATGGCAGCAAATGAAGCTAACCATCTATAACTATCTTCGTTTTGGACAGATCACTGCCCCTGAAAAGCAAAAGTTGCCAAATGTGTCCACGAGTTCGCAAGCAATTTTCTGCAAGATAAGCTTTTTCTTAAAAAATCAGTCCGAAAAATGAGCTTGCACTCACTATCAGTCATCAATCTTCATACCTTTCCTTCAACGCCAAAAGTTTGAAAGCATGTCATATTAGGGTAAAGAAACACTTAATGACGCAAGCAGCTCTATAATACTGGCACCAATAACTAATATTTTATAGTGCCATAAATGTTGTTGCATTAACCCAGAATAGTATCTGAAGACTAACCAATTTGTGACCAGGGGAGGCTCTGCCAGGCTGAGTTCAGCCAACGGTTAAAACAAGATATTACCAAGCCTACCAAAAAGCAGAGGTTCTAAGCTAATGCCAGCAAGAACCATATGTAACTGAAGCCAAAATAGATAAGCCAGAAAAACCCTCAGGTATGCTCATTTTTACACTAATGGGCTAACTACAAAGTATAACTGCAAAATCTGTATTCAAGAAGTTGTTACAAAACAAACAGTCAGCAATTTTTAAAACCCAGCAGCTTTTACACGCTGGAATTATTGGGAAATTAGGAAAAGAGTCCTTTAGTATTTCACAAGAAACAGGCCTGAAAGGCAACCTGAGTATAGTTCAGAGGATTTTTCTGCAACTCCGTTATTGATAACTCAATGTCTTTCTTTGAGTCCCGCACAAGTTGGGCCTTCGCCTTTTCTCCCAAAATTACATATTTACACTCCTTTTCGGGACCTGTGAAACACAAATTCAAATTAATGACTCATGTGCTCAACAATCAGGAAGAAAAGAAATGAAAAAGAACACATGTGCGCAGAGCTCAAGGTGTTGTCAAAATTGTAGCATACCAGAATTTAACTTATGGAGGCCCCTGCTTATCTTGACAGCTGTAGAATTGATTCCACCACAAAGACCTTTGTCTGAAGAAATTGTGACAATGACATTCTTCTTGATGTCAACACCTGATGCATCAAAATGCACGGCCATCTAAATGCATGTATAATATAAGAATAAAATATCTTACCAAAGATAAGAAGGTTTTGACACAACAAATCATAATAGATAAAGAAAGATTATCAGGAATGAGAACCCAACATGGATGAAACAATATCCAACACTGCAGAGAAGCCAGACATATAACCCTAACAGAATATGGGGGAAATAAGGTATTAATTAGCTTTAAGTGATGCACATTGATAGTAATTTGAATTTCTCATCAACTGGAAATGTAAAAAACCTCTCCACTCCAGAAAAATGCACACAAGCATGCAGAGTATCCCAGAAATACTTGAACCTCAACCCCGGCACCCAGACCAAATGAAAGACAAGGAGATTACACTTCAACTTAGTATGATTCTAATTTCCACATGAGAAAGTTACTATCCAAGACAATTAGTCCTCATCACTCCTTATTCACTAATGGTGCTTGACCTGAAATTCTCTACTGAAATTAAACATGCCACAAATTTTTCACATACAAAAATAAATGAAATTCATGAAGAAAAGACTCTGGTGACATCAAAGCATAGCACCCCAGATGTTGAACTAATAAGCAGTATCAAAAATGATATCCATGCTCCCAGCTGCAAAACGTTCTAAAGGAGTTCTGATATTGTCACTTATGTTAAAACTACTTTATAACAATTCTCTGCTTTCATTGGGCATCTTCCAACATATGTCCATGGTGTTGAAAACCAAATAAACATGTTACAGATCATCTGGATTCAGGGTAGATCACACAGCCATATCCAGACAACTGCTTCAATCAAAGTTATTACAATCAACATTGCATAGAATGGAATTATCAAGACTGGCCCAAGGTAAAGGCCAAACACAAGGTGTAAGTGTAAAGGTAATTATCATGCGAGGAATACACTAAGGGCCCGTTTACTTTGTGATATGGGATGTGGGGTGATAGGATGAAATGAGAAATGAAGAGTAGGATTAGGATAATTTTATATTTTTGATTGGATGTTTACTTTGTGGGATGATATGAATGATAAAATTGAATTATTATATTGAGAATGTTTACATAAACATGAATTATAAAACTTGGATAAATTATAAAAGACCAAAGTACCCCTAGTTAAAATATTTTTTTATTTAGCATAAAAAAATTAATTTTTCTCCATGTCAATACAACATCCAACTATTTTTTCTTTTTTCTATTTAGCATAAAGAAATTATATTTTTCTCCATTCCTATCGGTTCTTCTTTTGATTATTTTAATATAAATATATTTTTAATATTTAATTTTTTAATTATTTTTAAATTTTTTGATTGGCGCCGCATCTAGAAATTATTTGAAGTTGCGGCGCTAAAGATGTGATAAAGCAATCCCACCTCAAATGTGAGATGGCTCATTACTCAAAAAAACCGCACAATGGCAGGCCAACATGTTTTTACAGGGCTTTCATCCTGCCTCATCCTTCAAAGCAAACGGGCCTAAATGTGACAGCCTTGAGGTATGACAGACCCACTAAAACAATTCTACTCTTGTACCACGATCCACAAGACAGCTGGCATCAGAGTCAACTACTTGATAGTGTGTCACTAGAAAGAAAATTTTTGATGTGACAATGCATGCTTTCAGTGGGCAGCAGAACTGATATCCAAAAACAATTTCAGTGAAAAGAAATCTTACGATAGCAAATCAAGCAAAAAGCACACAAGAGAAAGAACATAAAGTGAGAAAAAAAATTCTGAAATATTTAGAAATTATGAAATTTTATTATCAACTCACCCGGAGTGTCACCAAGAAGAGCAGTGAATGGCTGCCATAATCCACGTGAATTTTCAGCTCTAGTTTGGATGGCTCGGAGCTTTGAAGCTGCAACCATCTTCATAGCCTTTGTGATTTTCTGAATATTGCGAACACTCTTCATACGGTTGCGGACTGCATATTTAAATAATCACCACACCATTTTATTTCCAGAAGAAGATAAGTGCACCTAAAGTAGATGTTTAGGTAAATAACTGACAAGAAGCTGCAAGAAAATTTGAGAATGGACTTACCAACTTGAGTTGAAATAGATCGAACTCCCAAAAAGGCATGCTCCCTGTTGACATGCACTAATTTATTCAGAAGCAGACAAGTGAAGCACCACTCTTGCATTGTAACAGAGAGCCCGCACAAGTTTGCAGCAGTAGAGAAAGTAATAGTATCAAGTAATGTACTGAGACATACCAATTATATGCAACCAATCTGGCAAGGTAAGCAACAGAGTTCTTATGCTACATATTCAAAGAAGCGGAACAAATTCCATTACCTATGTCCTATTGATTAACTCGACAGGGAAGCAGAATTTGAGAATTTGATGTTCAAAATGAAAATAAATAGAAGTTTTAAGTCTGGCTGATTTTGGTTATCCAGTACCTATGTCCTATTGATTAACTCGACAGGGGAGCAGAATTTGGGAATTTGATGTCCAAAATGAAAATGAATAGAAGTGTTGACTTTTGAGTCTGGCTGATTTCGGTTATGAGGTACCTATGTCCTATTGATTAACTCGACGGGAGAGCAGAATTTGGGAATTTGATGTTCAAAATGAAAATGAGTATAAGTCTTGACTTCTGAGTCTGGCTGATTTCAGTTATCCAAACATTTTTATGTTGTACTACTTATTTTATTTTTTTATCACACCAAAATAATTTTAGAATTCACAGCAGAAAATTTCTACAAGGAAAACATTTTTAGTGCTGCTCAATACTCCTTCCTTTTCCAAATTTTTTTAGTACACTCTTTCAAATTACATTTTTATGTTAGAATATCCATAGCATGTTACCAAATTGCACCATGTCAGCTGGATTGATTATTTTTTTAGAAAATATAATCACCTTTTTAATTCATATAAAAAAATTGTTATGTACTTGTTGCATTGCAGTTTTCACTGCATGATGATGCATGAACCGTACTTCACATCATACATTTTCTAAGGCAGGCCTAGGAACCTACCTTTAAGTGCCTTCTGAGGTTACAGTTTTGTTGCTCTTTAGTTTCATATTTTAATCCAAAGTCTGATACCTAATTGCCTGCTGCTATTTCTTGAAAATAATTTTGGCTTTGAATTGAAATTCTTATAAAATAATCATTCCTCTAATTGACATATTAAATACATTCTCATGCACCAATGACCAAGCGATACTTGTAAAAACTATCTGAAAAATCAAAGAAATACCACTCATACACACAACTTTGCAGCACTTATGCAGACTCAGATGAACTACTTCATTATTCTATATTCTAGCAGTAAACGAATGGCAAACCATTCACAAGTAGAAAAAAAATCCTGATTTTTTTCTTCACATATTGATGGAAAGAATACATGTTTTTCTATTATAATAATAAACTTTCTTCCAGTTATATATTTGATATGGATGGATTCTTACTACTCATGATCAGAGGATCAGCTTTGGGATCAAGGTTCAACCCAGCATCAAATCACAGGCAAGCACACCGTGACAAATGTACCTAAGATATCCAAATGTGCCATTCTTATATATCCCGAGTAGTTAATCACCTTCTAGAAGCTTAGAATAAGTAATTGGAGTAGTCATTAAAGCATTTGCATATGAAATTCAAAAGAAAAGGTCAGGACTGATCTGAACAGCAGGGAGATGTACCATGTTACATCCGCCTCAGGCGCATATTACTTAAATAGAACAGCTTAAAACAATACTAACGCTATAAGAACTCTATTTTGTCAAAATGACAAAAGATGTGTCTGTTCACACAAACCACGAACAAGGAAAGATTACGCACATGGGCAGAGCCAGTTGACTGAGGTGACAAAAGCTGAAAGTAATGAGTCATCACTCTTTTCAAACTAAGCAGCTATAAGCCCACTGTTTCTAATAATCAACTAGACACTTGACAAATAAGTCCCACTATGTGCATAGTTTACAACAATATAGATGCTTAGCTAATCCCCAAAATAAGCCTGGGACAATATAAGATAATTATAAGGTATGCATTATGGTTTCGGAATGATTCTTTGCATACTGAGCTAATGATTAAGCGTTGTCCAGCTAAAATCTGAAGTAGAATAACTATGCAATACAACCATAATACAACAAATGCCCCGTCTCACAAATCTAAGAAATAAAGACCCTAGCAATAAAAAAAGGAAAAGGAGAAGAAACAGGAAAATGATATGGTCCGGTAAATATATAACAACGAAAAAAATTGTACATTACGTTGCAACGTTGTGCCATGCTTCCATTATCCACCAAAATAATTTCAAATAATATGGATTACCAGTAAATTAGCCCGACAGATTAAAGTAAAAGAATTATGAATGAAATTTTCCGCTTGGTGCAAAAATCCAATCAAAACACAAATCAACAAAATTTGAAAGAAAAAATAGTCAGAAACAAACAAAATCACAAATATTCACACGGAAAAAGAGAGAAGGAGAGATAGATCGTTCTTACTCGGACGAAGCCAGAGAGGAGCGAAGAGGATTGACGGGACGAGGAGAAATGAGAGGGGCGGCCATTCTCCTTCCCTCGCGTCTCAGTGCAGCCATCGCCATTTTTAATCCGAGAGGATTCGATCTGATAGATTTTCTTCTTCCAAACGTGTGTTTTTTAGGGTTTTCTTGAACTGGTCGAGAATGGAGATTGTGGTAGATGCCGAGTGCAGACTTGCAGTAATTTTATCTGGCCTCATACGACGTCGTCTATGTGAGGGTGAAAACGTCTCTAGCGCTTTATATGGGAAAAGAAAGAAGAAAAAAGAAAAAGCACTCATTTTCCGCTTCCTTCCTTAGAAAATGAGATTCATACGGCATGGAAATTAATATGTTTTTACTCCAATTTCTCTTTTCATTATTTTCAAATTTATTTTCATTTTAGGTATTAATTTCCATATAAAAGTGAAAATATTTGAAGTCTGCAGAATATAGAATTTAAGAAAGCTAAATTAGAAATAATATTTTAAATGTAATAGTGTTAAATATTTTAATATAATAATATAAAACAATATTATCTAATTTATTAAGTCTCATTGTCACATTAATTGAATTGTGTTGGAATAACAAATTATTTTGAAAATTTGAAATAATAGAAAAAATTATTTGATTAATTAATGGATTAAGTTGAAATGATAAAATATTATTAAAATTAATGCAATTCTCATTTTTAGAATAATAGAAAAAGGTATTATTATTTAATTAATACTGGATAATTATTTTTAAGTTAATAGGTAGCGTAGGTTTGATTACGATACATTTTAACAGGAAAAATGGCTAAATGGAGTGGCCAAGCAAGTTTTACTCATTTTTAGGAATTATTTTAGGAAATGGTCTTTTCAAAATGAACTCAATCATCTTTTAAGTATTTGAGAGCATCTATGAGCAATTAGATTCATATATAAATAATATAATGAAGTGAAATTATGATTTACCATTGTATAGTTAGTGAGCATCCAAGTGCCCAAGTAGATAACACAACTGCTCTAGGTTTAGTTTTGGGTAATATTTCAATCCACCCCCCTGTTAAATATGGATTTGGTGTACCCTTCTATCAAAAACAAGGGTCGAAAAATTATTAAATGGTTTTGAAAATGCCTCAAAAAATCACTTTGACGGTATAAGTAGAGTGCACACATTACGTTTGTGCGAGTTGTTAAAATTTTTTTATATATAAAACTAGCAGTCGTTGCACGTGAAATCCACATTCATAAGATATATTTTAAATAATAGATTATTTATATAATTGAAAAAAATTACTATTCTTATTTTTGACATAAATTAAATATCATTATTACGGATTGTATCATATGTTCATCTTATTTATGTATTCTAATTTAATAGAAAATTAATAAATATCAATAATATGTATGATAATATGAAAATTCATTGCTCTTAACCTCAAAAATTATTGTGCTCTAAGAAATCAATGAAAGTTAAATATATGATAAAAATAATGGGAGTTTTTGAATACATGTTGTAGAAGAAATAATGGATATTTTTTACTACATAAATAATCGTAGGAGAAATTTTAGGAGTCTTTTTGTATATTGGGGGTTATAGGAATAGTAGGAATTATTCAATACATGGGCGATTGTTTTGGTATCATTTTATAATTTTAACTAAGTTTAATTGAATGTGTATAAATAAGTACGAGGATAAATTGGGTACATCTAAAAATTGGTATCATAAATACCAAACATAAATGAACTTATAATTTCATCCTTAATATTATGTTTCTATATTTATATTAGAGAAAATTAAAGGGTGGAATTCATAAAAAGTACATAAAATAACTTCTCTTTTAAAGACAAAAGGGTTTTCCTTTTATAATATAGTATTAGATGACTATCATACCCTTATTTATATCATTCATTGGATCTTTTTATTTAAATAACAACCCAAATGAAATGGTACTTAATGTTTATAAAAGATATATCAAAAATATTTATACATAAATATACAACATATGATATATATTATATTATATACATATACATTTGGTTGCCATGACAGCCATGCGAATTGGTCAATTCCTTTAAGCAACTGCTAGTATACAAAAATAATATTTTTAGAGGGGCCATTGCGCCCCCCCCCCCCCCGCCCAACCCCAACATTTTTTGCGTGTATATATATAGGTTTTAATAATAGTTAATTAAAATTTAAATTTTAAAAGAATACATCATTTAATATTAACTAAAACATTAATTTTTAATTAACATTCACTAATTTAAAAAGATTTAACATTTTTTGTTGGGCCTTAAATAAAAAATTAATTATTTACATTTGTTGAATTAAATTAATTAATAATCAAAATATTTTTAATTTATTTATTTTTTACTTATTTAATTTTTATAAACTCAAAATAAATTTTTAAATCTATATTCACAATCAAGTAATCAAATAAAGAGTATAATTATGTTAGACCCGTTAGAGTATTTTCATTCTGTTTGTGTGAGAAAAAGATATAGGGGTTTAGTTAAAAAGACTCTTAATGACTTGCAAAACAACTAAAAAATTCATTCCTTTGACTTTAACAAAATCGAGACAAATATACAAAAGTAAATGAATATTTTAAAAGAGACTTTTTTGAATTTTCTTTATTTTTCAACAACTACAAGTAAGAAATTTTTTTTTGGCTATAAATATTATGAAAAAAGGCTAAAAAATAAAATAAAAAATAATTTTTTTTTAGCCAATTGCTTAGTTAATTATATTGAGAATGATATTACAATTTTTTTTTTATAATAATTCAATTACTAATGAAATTTGTGGTATAAAAGATTGCCATGCTCAACTTTGATGTAAATCATATATTGTGAGTCGGTAAAATAAATTTATATTGAAACTTTTTCATATTTTTATTGTTTTTGGTCCCCTCATACTCTCATTTCTGGATCCGTCACTCTATATATATATATATATATATAACATTATTATTTATATCCACCAACCACCATTCGAATTCACCCTAAATTTTTGTGGCTGTTCATGGCGGTCATGGCCGTTGCTCACGGCCAGCTGCTACAGTTTTGTATTTATATTATAATTTTTTTGATATATTTATATATATAATAAACTGTCAGTTTATTAAATTTTATAAATAAAGGAAAAGATGGTTAAATTAATGATTTAGAGGGTGTTTGACTAAACTTATTTTAAACATCTTATAACCTCCTACATCTTATAAGATGTTTTTGGAGCTTATAAAATGTTAGATCTTATTTTTAAAATAAGTTGTTGAAATATTTGGATAAAATAAGATTTAGAGCTTATAAGATGTCAATAATGACAATTTTGTAATTAAAATGATTAAAAATAAAGGAGTTTGTTTAAATTTTAAAAATAAGTTGGGATCTCTTTACTTTTTTTAAAAAAGCTTATAAGCTCCTAACATCTTTTTTTTTTTAGGAGCTTATAAGCTTACCCAAACACTCTCTTAGTGCAGCATCACGTTGCTATTAACTTTGTAATATGATAGTTTCAGTCAAAATTGAAAATTTATATAAACCGTCAGTTTCCATTATACAATTAATATTCTTGATGTTATTGAGGGAGATGAATACAACTCAGAAGGTCGCTCTATTTCAGGGCTGAATAACTACCCAATTTGTAGGATCAAATTCTGACAATGGTAATGAGGCCCGTGGTAATATGAATTATTGATTTATTTTAAATCATTGCTAGTTTGCTTGGAATGATGTGATTAGAAGTGATATATAAGTAAATGATACATTTTAAGCCCATTAGGATAGAATATTTTAATTTTATGTTTGATTGGTATGATTAATATATAAATAAATTAGAATATAATATATAAATTTACTGTTATATCCTTCATACTTTTTAATAAGTTTTTTTATAATTTCTTCATTCTTTCCCATTTGTAGGATCATGGTTTAATTGGAAATAAGATAAAAAAATAGACCATATTAAATCTTTGTACTTCTTATCACACCTAATCAAGCATTCCTCCCTTGATCCATTTTTCAAAAGCAACAATAAATAATGTAGGGCCTAGAATTTATCAAGGATTTTTATCAATTGACATAAACATTAAAAGAAACTTGATTAGCTATCGGTATTACTTTTATAAGAAAATATCTACGTACACATCAATTTTGCAAGGTGTCTGTTAGCTTGGTGAATTTTTAGATGGCCACCCTAATCATATTAAGAAATTTTAATACATTAATAGTTAGACTACTGCAAGAGACATTCTCAACAAATATACAATGCACGTCGACTACTATTAGGAAATCACTCATTTATATGGAATGATGTGATTAGAAGTGATATATAAGCAAATGATACATTTTAAGCCCATTAGAATAGAATATTTTAATTTTATGTTTGGTTGGTATGATTAATATATAAATAAATTAAAATATAATATATAATTTTACTATTATATCCTTTATACTTTTTAATAAGTTTTTCATAATTTCCTCATTCTTTCCCATTTTTAGAATCATGGTTTAATTGGAAATAAGATAAAAAATAGACCTTATTAAATCTTTGTAATTTTTATCATACCTAATCAAGCATTCCCCCCCTTGATCCATTTTCCAAAAGCAACAATAAATAATTTATGGCATACGATTTATCAAGGGGTTTTATAAATTGAAACAAATATTAAAAAATACTTGATTAGGTATATATCACACCTAATCAACCCAAGCAAACAACAATATTCCTTATCATTGTATGAAGTCATACTCGACAAAGAAATAGTTATAAAAGATTTCAATACTCAGGTGAGATTATTAGCAGATATCTCAAAACAGGTCAGGGGCTAAATAGAATGTTACCTAAAAAATTATTAGACAACCAAATTCTCGTGTTGGGGGGGGGGGGGGGGGTTGATTAATCATTTAATTATTATTCATTAGTTAATAAAAAATTCAACTTTTCTTGGTAGGCGTTAAATAAAAGATTGATTATTTAGATTTATTGAATTTACATTAATTAGTTTTTAAAGATTAAAATTAATTAATTTAATTTTTACCTATTTTAATTTTATAAAATCAAAACAAATTTTTAAATCCATATTCACAATAAGTAATGAAATGAAAACAATTAGGGCCATTAAGGTATTTTCATTTTATTTGCATGAAAAAATGTTATAAGGGTTTAATAACAAAAAAACATTAGGAACTTGCAAAACAACCGAAATCCATTTTTTTTAACTTTAACAAGATTGAAATAAAGAGATAAAAAATAATTAAGTGAATATTTTTAAAAAAATTCTTTAGATTTTTTTGTCATTCAATGGATACAAGTGAGAAATTTTTTTCCACAATAAATATTGTAAACAAGAGGCTCAAAATAAAATAGAAGATGACTTTTTAACTGTTTATTTAGTTATTTATATTGAAAAATATATTATCAAATATTTTGATATTGATTCGATCATTGATAAAATTTGTAATATAAAAAATAATTATACTCAACTTTGATAAAGATCATATATTACGTTTTGAATTCGTAAATTATAAAAATTTTATTTGAACTTTTATATTGTTATAACTTTTGGCCTCCATACTTTTATTTTTGAATCTGTCCCTAATTTTAACGTAGCCTATCCAACCATTTTCGATATGCCGATGCTCTACTTGCTTCAAGATGACCAATTGATCACACCACCCTAAACTTAATCCTTTCTCATATCATTCTTTGATAAAATATGGTCCGCTAACAACACCTTTATAGTATGTTAATTGAGGCATCTGCATTCTGCCCCAACGAGTAAGCATAATGTTTATTAGTCTCACAAGTAGCCATAGGTCATATCCAAAGTGTTAGGGCTTGTTGTCCTATGTTTTGGCTATTTTTTAGAAAAAAATTTGGAGGAATGAATTTTTGGGAGAAAATTCGGAGAATGTGCCCAGTGTTACTTTTTGTTTTGGGGAAATATGAAAAATAATTAGAAAATGAGTTGTTTGTTTCTTTACGTTTTGGGGAGAGACAAACTTTACTGTTGATGTCAAATCAGTTGCTTTTTTGTTGGGTTTGTAAGGTGAAAGTGATTTTTTTAAGTAATATATTATATATGTATGTATGTATATTTATAGTTGGATGATGTGTGTATATATATATGTAATAATTGATATGTTGTTTTAATAAAATGATGTGTAATTAATTCAATTGGTGCTTTATTTTAAAATTTATATTTTTATGAATTTATTAATAAATATTAATTATTTTTTTATCAGTATAAATATTAATTATTTATGAAATTATAATTATATCTTAATTATAAATATAAGATAATATCATAATTATATAATAATTGTTGATATCGGCTTATTTAAAAAAAATAATTATTTTACATTAATTATAAACTAATATTCTTTATTCTTAAAATATAATTATTTAACTATTTATTATTTACAATTTATGTATAAATAAAACTTAGTTATTTATTTAAATAAAATAATATATATATATAAGACTTAATAACGATTCATCAAATTAAAAAAAATGAATAATTTTATATTATATGAAACTAAATCATCTTAAATTATTTATTAAACAAATAAGCGTAGTATTTAATCATACGTGAAATATATAACATAATTAATATATACACAATAAGTTATTTAAATAATTAAATAAAATAATTTAATAAGTTGTTTCTTTACTTTAACTCTGATATGGGATAGCCCAATGGGCTTGGCCTAAAGACCAAAGACTCAAGGACGTAGCAACAGGCCCATCTCATCCTTAGGGCCCAATTGTGCTACCGACTTCAGATGGCCCAGGTCGACCAAACAGATTGATTTGTTATACTGGCTTCATTGGGCAGCCTTTCGACTAGGCCCCAGACTAGGACTGCTGGTCGACTCTTCAACCATGGCACTCGCCCACCTCTTACTCCGCACGCCAACTCATTGTAGGATCGACCCTGTCACCGACCAAGGAGGTCGACTCGGCGTAGAATCAAGTCTCTACCTCATTAAATGCCCTGATAGGTAGCATACCTCCGCATTAATGGCGCGTGCCGCCCCAGTACCACCTATACTGCCGCACTAGGCAGGAGGCGCCTCTACAGTGTACTATTCCGCCCATGAAACCTGAAAATGCAACCACCTGGAATAGGATAGGAATGGGAGATAACCTAATGCCCCTCATACAAGGACAAGGATCATTCTTACATGTAAAGGGAATCTCAGACAAATCCACACCAAGAGAAGGCTATAAATACCTTCCCTCCAGCCTCACTAAAGGTATGCTATTATATATACAAAAAGCTCTCACTCTACTACTCATTATATCTAGTTGACCCCGTACTAACTTGAGCGTCGGAGTGCCTTAGCCGAGGGCAGCTCGGCTAGCCTGACGTTTGTTCGTGATTGCAAGACTCAGCCCAATTATATTCATAGACCGACCAAAGAGGTCGAACCATACCAATCTATCATCTGATATAGTCACAAGCGGATTCCACCCTCATCAATTGGCGCCGTCTGTGGGAACATTGAGTTTGCAATCGAAAATGGTTAACACTAGGCAAGCCCCCTCGGGAAGAGAAGAAAACATGAGGTCAAGCTCTCCTCCACCTCGACCTCAGCAAGAAATTGACGCTCTAGGGTTGAGCGCCCAGCTAGAACAGATGGTCACCCTGACCATGCCCCAATTAATGCAGCTCATTAGTGAGTAGTTATCAGCCCAAATTTCAGCTCAACTTTTGGCGGCTTTGAATCCACACGCCTTGCAACCAGAGCCAGCGGCCAGTGCAACTCAACAGCCCATGCCCCTGGATGAGAGACCACCTAAAGAAAATCAAGACCGACCAGAGTCCAGAAGGCCACCATCGAGACGTGAAGTAAGCCCATGCTATTTTCCATGGGTGATGGCCCGACCCACGCCCCACGAGGAGGTTGCAGATTTAGGTACCATGGCGCTCAACCCATTCAAACCCCACAGTGCGATAGGGTCGAACACTCAAGACCCCACTCGAACAGAAACGCATCCCAAGCTGACATGGAGGAATGGGAGAAAGTATCTCACCAAGTCCAACAGCTGAATAGGTAACTAGAAGAGATCTCGAGGAGAAATATGGAGAAAAATCACTATCAACAGAGGTCACTGAGGTTTCGAAGAGAGAGGAACTCAACATTCGTGTAGGAAATTATCGACGAGCGCATTGCCGTCAACACCAAAATCCCAACAGGCCTGCCCAGATATGATGGCTCGTCGGATCCAAACGAGCATTTGTGCAATTTAAGCACATGATGCAGCTACATAGACACAGCGATTACATCCACGCTAAGATGTTGGTGACAACCTTTCAGGGTATAGTGTTCGACTGGTTCGTCAAGCTGGAGCCGGCGTTGATATAATCATATGACCAGTTGTGCGATAAATTTCTGCACCAGTTTGCAAGCATGAGGAAGGCGAAGATCCCACATACCCACTTACACACAGTGAAACAAAATGAAGAAGAATCCCTTCGAGACTTCTTCATCAGGTTTAGCACAAAAGTGCTAAGATTGACAGCCCCTGGATTGAGTTCATGATCGATGTGTTGTTCTTAGGCCTTAGACATAAGGAACGTGCCAATGCATTGGTGCACAAACAACCCAGGTCGATGGAAGAGCTCCTCGACCTTGCAAAAAGATACATGACTCAGGAGGAGATAAACAGACTAAATATGGTAATCTTGAGGTCGATAAGAAGAAAAATAAGGAGAAAGGTGATCGCCAGTACATGGAAGGTTGTCGATCCCGCATCAAACGCTTCCATGATTATACCTTGCTTAACCTCTCAAGGAAGGAGGTGTTGTTTGCTATCTAGCATGACAACCTTCTTAAGAGACCCAGGAAGCTGACCGAGACCGAAGCCATGAAAAAGTTGAAGAAATACTACCATTTTCATAAACAAAAGGGGCACGACACAGAAGATTGTTTCAATTTGCATGATGAGATCGAGAGACTGATCAGGCAGGGCCATTTGAAAAAATACGTCGACGAGCATGCCAGACGCGAAGAGGCCAGACTCCCCGTAGAGAAAGGTCGGCTAGCCCGAGGAGAGAAGATAAAGGAAAGAAACCTGCCCAAGAGCCCCACCCACCAATTCGAGGAGTCATCAACATGATTGCGAGAGGTCCCACTGGGGGGGGACTCAAAATCCACTAGAAAGTAGACCCCAAGGCAACTAGAATCGACCAAATCATCCAAGGTCGAAATGGTTTTCCAGCTCTCAACCAGCATAGAACCAATCTCCTTCACCGAGTCCAACCTTGATCATCTGGAGAACAGAGGAGTCGATCGAAAAATAGACTACCCTATGGTAGTAACGCTCGAGGTCGCCAATTTCGAAGTAAGGAAGATCCTAGTCGACAATGGTAGCTCTGCGAATACCATATTTCTATCCACTTTGAAAAGAATGAATTTGGGGCAATTAAAGTTTGAGCCAATCCAGATGTCGCTGGTCGGATTTAGGGGGTCCGAGATCATCCCGGAGGGATCCATTAACCTGTCCACGTCATTTGGGCAGGCCCCTCATTGCAGAACCTTAATGATAAACTACCTTGTAGTCGATGCTCCCTTCACCTACAACGTCATCGTTGGTCGACCTACTCTAAACAACTTCAGGGCCATTGTCTCGACCTACCATATGAAGATCAAATTCCCAACCCCAGCAGAAGTATGAGAGCTCTTGTGCAACATTAAGGAAGCTTGGCGCTGCTATACTATTCCAGTCAAGCCAAACAAGTAGAAAACCCGACCTCAGCTGAAGCCCTCGGGGGACGCCCCTGTAGCAAAACTCGAGGAAGGACATTCATCTAAGAAAAGAAAACTAGATGACACCCGGATCGAGCCCGTTGGGGAGTTCAAAACGATCAAACTAGAGCCCAAAAACCCTGACAAGACCACTCGAATCGGGAACGATAATGGCCACCATCTGGAATGCCTCATGGTCGATTTCCTTCGAAGAAATATCGATGTGTTCACATGGAAAGCTTCCGACCTCCAAGGAATCGACCCGAGTGTTATTGTCCATCGTCTCAACATGGACCCTTCCTACAAAATGGTGAGGCAGAAGACAAGAACCTTCAATGCTGAGAGGACCAAAATCATCGAAGAAGAGGTCAACAAGCTACTAGAGGCAGGATATATGGTAGAACTTCAGTAACCCTCTTGGCTTTGTAATGTTGTACTCATCCCTAAGAATGAGGGAAAATGACGTATGTGCAATGATCTCACTGATTTGAATAAAGCTTGCCCTAAGGATCCTTACCCCCTGCCTCACATAGAGTTATTAGTAGATTCTACAACTGGTTGTGAATTAATGAGCATGATAGATGTCTTTCAAGGCTACTGTCAAATATTTATGGCACTTGAGGACAGGGGCAAGACCTCTTTTGTCATCCCCAAAGGAGTATACTATTTCTTAGTCATGCCCTTTGGACTCAAAAATGCGGGGGCAACGTACCAAGGATTAGTCAACTTCATGTTCAAGAGTAAGATCGAAAAATCCATGGAGGTCTATGTCGATGATATGATTGTCAAATCAGAGAAAGCTGAGGATCATCTAATCGACCACACATTCTCTATACTGAGGGCGTTTGGTATGAAACTCAACCCTAACAAGTGCACATTCAGGGTTCGATGAGGCAAATTCTTGGGTTACATGGTCAGTCAGAGGACGATCGAAGCAAATCCACGGAAGATCCAGGCAGTAATGGACATCGCCTGGTCGGCAGGATAATAGCCCTCGACAGATTCATCACGAGGCTAGCCGACAAGAGTCTTCCTTTCTTTAAAATCCTAAGAATTGCAAAAAATCGGGGTTCCAATGGACTGAACAATGTGACCAGGCCCTCGTCGAACTGAAGCAATACCTCTCCTCACCACCCATGCTCGCCAAGCTCGAGTTGGGAGAAGTTTTGCAACTCAACCTGGTCGTGTCCACCACCTCGATCAGCTCAATTTTGGCTTCGACGAGAGACGAAACTCTTCGACCTGTGTATTACTGTAGTATAGCCTTGTAAGGGCCTGAGCACAATTACTTGAAGATCGAGAAGTTTGCCCTCGCCCTCGTTACAGCAACACAAAAGTTATAGCCTTACTTCCAGTCTCATGCGATCGTAGTACTAACGAATCAGCTACTAAAGCAAGTATTTTTCGAAACCAGACACGTCAGGTCGACTCGCAAAATGGGCCATTGAGCTTGGGGAGTTCGACATCACATGCCAACCATAGACGGCCATAAAAGCACAAGTCGTGGCCGATTTTATCGCCGAAAGGCTCGACCTCCCTGAGCAGCTCGACCATAATTCCTCTGTTTGGACGTTACACCTTGATGGTTCAGCAACTACCTTAGGAGGCAAAATTGGTATTTCACTCCGCTCCCCACTCGCTGAAGAGTATGATTTTGCAATAAAACTCGACTTCCCGATCACCAATAGCGAAGCAGAGTACGAAGCTCTCATAGTAGGGATGAACATGGCAGCAGCTCGAGGTGTCGAGCAGCTAGTTGTGATCATCGATTCCCAGCTGGTGGCAGAGCAGGTCGAAGGAAATTTCAAAGCCTACGAGGCCGAGATGAGTCAGTACTTGTCTGAGGTGAAACGGTTACAGAGATCGTTCAAGAGCTTTACCTTGAGTTAAGTACCCCGAGCAGAAAATGAGTGAACAGACGCACTCTCAAAATTTGCCAGCTCGACAAGAGGAACTAGAGAAAGAACTATAACATTCCTCATGGCCAGCAAACCGTCTATCCATACTAATGACCAGAATCTCGTCAAAAGCATAGAGGAAGTAGCTTCCTCCTGAAAAGACCCAATTAAGCTCTACTTGAGGCAACGCACAATCCCCAACGACAGGAACAAAGCCCGCAGACTCAGTGGGCAAACAACTAAGTTTGCCCTTGACGAGCACGGACAGCTTTACAGGAGGTCGATATCAGGACCACCCCTTAAATGCCTAACACCTAACAAAGCAAATGAAGTCCTGCAGGAGATTCATGCTGGCATTTGTGGTAATCACTCTAGAGGACCTGGCCCACAAAGTCATCCGATACGGGTATTTCTGGCCCACTTTATTAAAGGATTCGGTCGACTTCGCCAGAAGGTGCCGTTCCTGCTAGCTTCACTCGAACATGCTGCACCAGCCCGTAGTCGATGGTAAGCGTCCAGATCACATGGCCATTCAACCAATGGGGGATCGATATAGTCGAATCTCTCCCAAAAATATCCGTCCAACGAAAATTTATTATCGTTGTGGTTGAGTACTTCACTAAATGGGTCGAAGCAGAAGTAATTCCAAAGATCACAGACGCGGCTATCAAGAGCTTTATTTGGAAGAACATAATCTGTTGTTTCGGCCTACCCAAAGTCCTGATCTCAGACAATAGGACTCAATTTCAAAGCAAGAACACGAGAAAATTGTGTGAGTCCTTGGGAATCTGCCAACATTTTACCTTGGTAGGAAACCCCCAAGCTAATGGCCAGACAGAGGTCACGAATAGAATAGTCCTCGACCACCTCAAAGCTCGAATAGAGGGAACAGGGGTGAGCTGGGCAGACGACCTCCCCAGAGTGTTGTAGGTATATAGAACCACACCTCGAACAACCACGGGCCACAGCCTTTACAGCTTGGTCTACGACTCTGAAGCAATGACTCCATCCGAGCTAGTGCACCACATAACCTGAGTGATCCATTATAACCTAGTCAGAAACACGATGGAAAGGGCCCTCGACTTCATCACCATCGACTAGATACGACACACAACCTACAACACAATGCAAAAATACCGATTGAAAATGATGGAACGTTACAACAAAACAGTTCGACCACGTAGTTTCAAAGTCAAAGACTTAGTCCTCAAGAAAGTCGAAGTGTTGAGAAGTGTGGGAAAACTTGACCCAAAATGGGAGGGACCTTACTCCGTGGTTAAAGTGTCCAAACAAAATGCATACCGACTAGCAGACACGCGAGGCAACGAACTACTGCGACCTTGGAACGCTGTAAATCTAAAGAAATTCTATGTATAAAAAGGCCACTGGCCTCCGTTGTATTTCCTCGCAGCAATGAAAATTTACGACATATCTTGCAAATACCTATTTGTATGAGTTGATCATTTGTGGTCGATCCTGTAGTCGACCAAGCAGGCTTCTAGCCGTCAAGTCAAGGCTTTGTAGCCAAGACCAAAAGTCAAGGCTTTACAGCCAAGACCAAATAAACAAATCGATCATTTACTATCGACCCCGTCGTCGATCAAATATACGAGTTCATCGTTTATTGTCGACCACGATGGTGACCTAGCAGGCATCCAGCTACCAAGATAAGGCTTCACAGTCAACATTAAGCAATCGACTTGATCGATTGCAGTCCACCTCAGAGTCAATCAAAAAGACCTCGAGCCGATAAATTGAAGATGTATAATGTGAATTAAAATGTGTGTTAGTTTAGGTTATCATGGTTCATTCGACGACAATCTTGAACTAACTTTACCAAAATTTGGCAACACAAACACTTGAGGACAACCTTAATTAAACCAGACGGCTTATTTACAAGCACATGTCATGCAACAAAACAGATGTGTTCAAAGAGCAGGAAATAGTACTTTATTCAAATTCAACATTTCAAATTACAACCCCAAAAAAAAAATGGAATGAAAAATACATCAGAACTAGAGCATCAGCTCGATCCAGCACCTTCGCCGTGCCCTCCTCGAGCACCCTCCTCAATTGCTTGCTCAAGCTCATCGCTCGAGGGGATTGAAATAGGAACCACCGCGGGACTGCTCGCCCTCGGCTCGAGCATCTCAACAGCAACAGGAGTAGCAGCAGTTGCCGATTGAGAGGGCCCAGCTTTGTCGGCCAGAAAACTTTTTCCGACGAAAGAAAGGTAAGCGGCAGCATCAACCATGCCGTCTTGAAGCTCGAAAGCAAACTCGCTTGCAAAGGCGAATTCCTTGGCGACCTCATCCAGTTTCTTTGCCACCTTGGCCGCCTTCCTCTGCGCCTTGGTCAAGGGTGCGGCAGGTGGAGCCTCTGCAACTCCATCGACCACAGAAGCCTCCGCAGCCCTCTTTCCAGTGTCCGCATCCTCGTCTTCTGGGTACGGCTGCAACTGCTCATCCAGGATGGGGCTAATGCGATCCCTATCCTCAGGTCAAAAGGAATAGCCCAGGAACTGCAACTTCTTAAGTGCCTTCTCAAACGCATTCTTGGCGTTGTCCAAAGAGAATACAACGCTCGCATCCTAGAATGCCAAGCAGAGCATAAACTGCTGCATGGCCTCTCGTTGCATAGCGCCACATTCCGACCAGCTCTTTGACCAGACTTATAACCATGCCGTGCATCTATTCTGGCTTGCTTGAGCAACTCATCCATTTTGGTCTTTCCTTCAACGAAGCGACCAATAGACTATCTCTCAACGGAGCTAAGTGTTGAGCTCCTCGACCTCCTTGGCCAGCTCTTCGACCCTGGTCTGGGAAGACTCAAGCTGAGCCTTCAGAGTCTCCATGTCTCCGCCCTTTTGCAAATGCTCACAGTCGGCAAGGGCCAGCTCCGACCTCCTATAGAAATGGTAGCCCAGCTAGCCCACCTGAAAAACAGCATTCCTGATAAGAAAACAGTATTCGACCAAAGAATAAAGTTCAACGTACAACATAATCGACCAGAGCCTTACCATGTTTGAGTGGCAAGCCAGAGCCCTGAGCGTAGCATCCTGGCTTAACCCCATCAATTTCTTCTGGTCGGACGCAAACAGTCAGGCCATCAACACCTTTAGCGGAGCAGCCCCGGTCGACCCCGCCGTCTCCATCGACAAGGAGTTGTGAACAGTTATGCTCGGCTCCGTCCCCAACTTCGGCGATGGTAATATTGGCAGCTGGAATAACACATTATCCCCATGCTGGCCAAACAGATCATAACCAGAGGGTTGGCCTGACCCCATGGCTTTCCCCTTGCCCTTCTCGACCTTCGTCCTCTTAGGAGCAGGTCCACCCTGCTCAACCATGAGCCTTTTGCCTTAACCCGTGGGGCTATTCCCTGAGGTTGCCACTAGCCGAGTAGGCAAAGGTGAAGGCATGATCGCCTTAGGCTGCGGTGCCGCGACTAGAGCAGCCCCTCGATGAGCCACTGTAGCCAAACGGCGCTGTTCATTGCTCTCGGCCCTCTCAAAGCTTTAGCTCTTGATCGGTTCATGATTTCATCGATATGCCAAGCAGCATAAAAACAAAGGGTTAAAACTAAACATAAAAATAGATAAAATAACAAACCATCGACAACACAATCTACCTAGTCGATCGTCAGCTGGCAAGTCCAGCTGGGCTAGTGATGACCCAGCTAACACCAAACTTCTTTCCTCGATAAATATTGATGCCTCCACCTGACCAAACTTGACCAGGTCACGAATGAAGGTATTGGGCCAAGTTGGGGTTAGGTTACCCGGCATCTCGACATAACCTATCCACCACCTCCTCGAAATATTAAAACCCCCAGCGGTTCGAACATACAGATAAAGTTTCTTCCATTCTTGCCCATAGGAAGACGCTAGGGTGACAAGAAATTTACGACAGGGTAGGGTAGTAAGATAATAAAAACCAACTCGTCGGTGCTACTCGACTTGCGAGACATCGAAAGGTGAAAAAGATTGGATAAGTTTTCAAAATTGGCAGGCTGGTCGAATATGTGCATTAGAACGACAAAGCTATAAATAGTAGAGAAACAATTCAGCAACAGTGGGATTATGCACACTTCTAAACCCCTAAGTAGGTCGATTACAGGACCACCTAAGGGGAACCTAAGGCCACATCTAAAGGCATCATCGAACACAATAATACTCTAGCTAGGGGTCGATGCATCCGACCAGAAGGCCCAGGGGTTAAAAGTTCATACTCTTTGGGGACATGATACAGCTGCCTAATACGCCTCAGGTCGGCAGGGGTGATCGTAGGTACTATTTTGCTATAGTAGTTGGGGGTAAACAATCGACCGCGCGACAAGGGAGCCTAACTTGGCCCAGCTTCATCCCCCCGCCCCCGCCAGTGCGATCGCTGCTTGAGCTACTGGAGCTCGAGCTGTCGCCCGACGAGCTACTCGACTCCTCTGATGAACCCCCAGGCCTATCAGAATGAGTAGCCTCGCTATCCCCCCATGACTACCCTCAGAATCAGACAAACATATCATTTCTATAGCAAAGGAAGAATGCCAAGGAAAACGAAGGAAGGGATTTACTATTTATCGACAAACAAAAAGGCACAATATAGTAGTAGGAAAAGCAGTTGGCTCAAAGCTCAACCAAACGTAAAATAGTAAAAGTAAAAATGAGTACTTTAACCGCACCTATTTATAGGCACCCGAGCGCGGGAACCCAAGCGATTGTAATAATGGTATAACCGTCGTTCGGCGCCACTCCCCCCACGATGTAACCATCACATTAAATGCACAAAACCCGGGTCGATTTTTAAAAACCCTCATCGACGAACCCGCATAATTGCACAAAACTACTCTTCAATCCTTCTCGTCGATCACCTCGTTCAGCATTTAGAAGTGGGAGGGACTCTAATATGGGATAGCCCAATGGGCTTGGCCTAAAGATCACAAACTCAAGGACGTAGCAACAGGCCCATCTCATCCTTAGGGCCCAATTGAGCTACCGACTTCAGATGGCCCAGGTTGACCAAACAGATCGACTTGTTATACTGGCCTCATTGGGCAGCCTTTTGACTAGGCCCCAGACTAGGACTGCTGGTCGACTCTTCAACCATGGCACTCACCCACCTCTTACTCCGCACGCCAACTCATTGTAGGATTGACCTTGTCACCGACCAAGGAGGTCGACTCGGCGTAGAATCAACTCTCTACCTCATTAAATGCCCTGATAGGTAGCATACCTCCGCATTAATGGCGCGTGCCGCCGCAGTACCACCTATACTGCCACACTAGGCAGGAGGCGCGTCTACAGTGTACTATTCTGCCCATGAAACCTGGAGATGCAGCTACTTGGAATAGTACATGAATTGGAGATGACCTAATGCCCCTCATACAAGGACAATGATCCTTCTTACATGTAAAGGGCATCTTAAACAAATCTACACCAGGAGAAGGCTATAAATACCTCCTCTCCAACCTCACTGAAGGTATACTATTATATATACAAAAAAGCCCTCACTCTGATGCTCATTATATCTAATCGACCCCGTACTAACTTGAGCGTCGGAGTACCTTAGCCGAGGGCACCTTAGCTAGCCTAACGTTTGCTTGTGATTGTAGGACTCAACCCAATTATATTCATAGACCGACCAGAGAGGTCGAACCTTACCAATCTATCATCTGATCTAATCACAAGCGGATTCCACTCTCATCAAACTCATTATTTAATTAATACATTCTTTCATAAATAAATTACTTGGTAACAATAAAAAAAAATTACTTCATTTTATAATTTTCTTGATAATTATTTTAATTGTATTAATATTTATTTATTAAACTTAATAGATTATTAAATAAATATCACTCTATAATTAAATTTTTTATAATAATTTGAAATAAATGTGAATATTAATATTTAATGAAGATTTTTTTTTTGAAGAAGATTAATTTATTATTATATCAAATTAAAACATCTTAAATTATTTATTAAATGAATAAATAAATATGTAATTAATATGTTAAATATTAAATATGACTAATACATTATTTAATTAATAAGTAATATAATTAATTTAATATGTTATTTAGTAAATAAATTATTTATTAAATTTAATTAATTTTCTCGACAAGTAGTTTAATTAAATTTGTAAACATAAGTTTTAGAATTTTTTAAATAGTAAAATTTTCATATATGTAAATATATGTGTGTGTATATATGTATATGAGTGAAGTGAGAGAGTGATAAATGAATGAGTGATGTAAAAGATGGAGTGAGAAAATGAAGGCCTAGGTGTACTTTTTAGGATGTAGGATTTTTTTGGGGTGAATTGTGAGGGATTTTTTGGGTAAAAAATTATAATATTTTGGGAGAAAAATGGGGAATATGTATGTGTTTTGAAATTTTTTCTAAATTTTTTTAAGAATTAGAAAAAATTTCCCAAAACATAGGAGAACAAGCCCTTATAATTCTATGTGACTTCGATATGAAATTCACGTATGAAAAGCCTAGCTCCAAGGCTAGTGTTATTTTTTACCACTGGTTAACAATTTTGAAGGAAAATCGAATAGTTTTAAATGTTTTTATTAGCTATTGTTATCAAACTTAGTCTTTCAGCTAATACCACTAAATATTATTCTCACAAAAAATTAATTTTTAAATTAAGCATAATTGTAGTGATATTTCATACGATTCAGTGTAAATACAGTTAGAATTTCTTAATTTTGAGAAATTACATCCATCGCCCTTGAAGTTTGGTGATGATTAATAAATAAATCAAACTGTTAGTTTAATTGATATAATCTACAGACATTAGCAGAAAAAATGTACGAGAAACCCATTTTACCCTTGAGTTGACTACTTTCTTGCACCAAAATACCTTTATGCAATTGATGCATGTGAGGGCCTCTTTGTAATGAAAAGAACCTAGTGCAATAAATTTAATTACATAGTAATATTGTTGCAACTGAAATTCTTTTACTGATTTTATTAATTAAAGTCTAATTTAAATTTTTTTATTTTAATTAATTATACAAATTAATCTGTCTATTACGTTTATATACACCTATGTACTTTAACATTGTATATTATATTTATATTAAAAATTATTAGCCAGAATACAAACTTACTATAATTTAAATTATTTAGTAAAAAAGTTCTTAAGAAAATACAATCTTATTATTTTTTAAATCAGTAGAGTTTTAATACTTTTGAATTATGCATAATGAATTTACATATATTAAATATTAATAACATAATTTTTTTTGTTAAAATAATTAATAATATAATTTTAGTAATTTTAAATACATAATCAATTTTAAAATAATTCTTAAAAAATACAAACTTATTATTCTTAAATTAATGTAATTTTAATAATTTTAAACTACTCATAATAAATTCATATATATGTAAATATTAATAAAATTTTATAAATATTAAATCATTTTAAAACAAAGTAGTTAATGATCTTATATGCACAGTCCATTTTAAAATAATGTTAACAATTCTAAAATTATTCATTTTTTTGGTTTCTTTTCTCCTCATCTTCCCAACCCCTCCCCATGGCTGCCCAGTTTGCGGCCAGATCTGGCCACCGGCAAGTCTGTGTGTATATGTGTAGTTATATATATAATATTATATTTTATAGTCATATATACACATGATTATATATGTATATAAGTTTATGAATATATTTTTATATTGGTACATAGAGTACTTTTTATCTTTCTTATCTTTTTTTTTTTTTTTAAATTATTAAGGATAATTTGATCATTTCACACTTTTTTTTTTCATTAGGATTTTTGGATGTTCATTAACAGTAAAGGAGGTAGGTATATTTTTCCAGACCTAAGGAAGTCTAACTATATTTTTTGCCAAACCTCAAAGGAGATTATGTTATAGAAGATGATTTTGGAAAGGTCTCATCATTGTAAGACCTACAATGAGCACTGATGAAATGCATCTGATGTGTTACACTTCGCAATAGCAAACCTCATTATCACTAATAACTCGGACCGTCAATGAAGCGGATTTTTAATTCGAATTCAATTTGAATACGATCTGAATATTTAAAATTTTTAATTAATAAAAAATTCGATAAATATGATTCCATTAAAAAAATTCATAATCCAAAATAAATAGAGCAAATATGAATATAGTTTGATCCGATTCATTAATAATTCGAATTTGAATATATTTAATATTATACATATATGGTATTATATATATATGTACTAGCATTATTTTCGTGCTATGCACAGATTCCTTAAAATTATTATATATTAATGTAATTATTGAATTATAAATATAATTAAAAATTAACAATATAAAAATAAAAATATCGCAAAAAATGGTCAAATAATTAGTAAAAAGTAAATTTAAATTTATTCATTGAGAAGTTAAAAAATATTCTTCCAAAAATAAAAGTCTATGAATATGATTACATGTTTTATTAAAAAGAAAAAAATAATATGCAACCAAAAACTAATAGATAGTTGCATTAAAAAATAAAAGTATACGAGAATGATATAAAACACAAGATTGCTGGCTTAAAAGTTGTTGGAAAAAATTTAAAATTATAATACTTTAAAATTACGTTAAACTTAAAAGACAATGAGTATATATTAAGTTAAAACTTAAAATATAAACAATTAGATAAATATATTGGCTGCTAACAATTTAAAAAAATTCTTATTTAATTTTAATTTTTGAATAAAAATTAATTAAGCCAAGACAAAACTATGATAGTAAAAAAGAAAATTCAAAAAATAAATAAATATATAAAATAATTATAAAGTTAAAATCAATATTAGTATATACTTTAAACATTTTATTGACTCATAGTTTAGTTATCCAATAAATAAGTGAAGAAAAGAATTAAGAATATATATTGATAAAATAGTATTTAAAATTTTTAAAAATAGTACGAATTATACATACTTATAAATACACAATTACATATATATGAATAAAAAAATAAAAATTAAATGACATACTTTTAAAATATAAATGTTCAAAAAGT